>CM062810.1:952410294-953010294 GCA_031772625.1 Pinus tabuliformis
GGTTGGAAATTTCCTTACAAAATAAATCCACCATATCCTCAATCTTTCCTCACTATATGCAATATGAATCTCAATGCTATCCCATACCATTCACCTCCACCACAACATAAGTTTCACCATAAATCGACCCCAACTCAATCTTTCCCATTATCTCCTACACCAGCACCCCAAAGACCCGTTTCCACTCAACTACCTACACAACCATTTCATATCCCCAACAATAAAATACCACAATCCACTTACAATGTTGAGATACAAAATATTCAAACAAATCCTCTTGATCTAAATGATATTCTTCATAGATCAAGAGGAGTATTGCAAAACAAATATTCTCCATCTATCTTTGAGGAACAAAGTCGAGAAGAAGAAGAAGATCCAAAGAAGAATGAAGAATCATGGTCCACATCTGATGGAGGGTAGGTGTTAGAACCTAAGATAAATAAATTTCTATTATGCCTTTCATCAAATAATTTATGTAGCCAAGAGATCAAACATCCCATAGTAGAAGATTTGAATGGTATGGCAGAAGAAGACATACAAAAGGATCCAAAGGAGAAACTAAACCAAGGGCATCACAACTATATTGAACTTTGGTTCCAAACAATCATTAGCTTGGAGCATCACTCTCTTCTTCATTTGTTCTTGGCATCATCTCAATCAAAGTAGTTAGTGTCTCATATTCTAGTATATTCAAAGAATATCTTTTAAACCTGAATATGAGTTTATTTATCATAATGTTATGTACATGGTTCCATTGGAAGTATTCCTACACTTGAAAGGCATTTTCTTTTTCAAAGCAGAGTACGCGAAAAAATAAATGGAAAGAGAAAAACAAGTCCTATTGTGAAAATTAGCTTACTGACGCAATTTGACATGAGCTTTGCTTGAAAATTACGCAACTGGCTAGAAAAGTTCACAATAAGTTATTCAATTTCATGATGATTTCAATATTTTATTATGGTTCTTGAAATCAATTTTTATCTTATCCTCAAGTTGGCTGTTGTGGGATTCCTTAAGTCCTACCTTGCAATGGATATTTTCCCATCAACTTCAACACCTTATCTGGGACCAAGATTAGAGATATTTTGAGGGCCTTGGAACTTGCATACAATAATGGAAAGCCTCCTCACTGACAAAATAGGAATACAACAATGTCTCTTGATTATAAGATCTTGCAAGTGTCTGGACTTCAACACATTCATTTGTACCTATCAAGATGCACTTGGGTAACTTGACACTCATTTACATTATTAGTGAGTTGTCTCACATTGGTTAATGATTTTCATTAGTGATCGGTAATCCAATGATTTCTTTCCATGCTCGACTTTGGCACATTCATTCACATGGTAAGAATTGTACCATGGATTTTGGTTTTGATGAAGACTATATGGTTTAATGAAATCAACAACAACTTGCAGCAATTCATTTTATTGTTCTAAAAGTTTCTTGTAGCAACATGTTCATCTTTTGTTCCAATAAAATTTGTCATTCCAACAACAACATGATGGCACCACTACAACTCTTCTTCATTCATTTCCTTTTCTGCAAAATCAATAAAATTAGATCAATTTCAATCAACATGCATCATATTTCATGGTCTCTACTTCAACACTCAACACACAGTCCAAATCAGCAACTTAGCCTTAGAGAAAAAAACTTCCATAATAAAAATAGAAACATTTGTGGACAGATTGCAATAGGTATGGAAAGTTGTTGTAGAAACCTATTTTACGGCTATTGTAGCTTATTCCATAGTAGTTTTGCATAGAGATCACATGAAAATGGAGAAGAAATAAAAAATTCTGATACACAGGATCTTCTTAGAGTATGATAAATTGAGTAAGACATGGACATAATTAAAAATAAATAAATAAAAATGAAGGACATTTCAGTGGGGTTTTAAGGTAGATTCTTAGTTTTCATCATTGTGCACAAATTAGGACAAAATTTGGTATTTTTTTCACAGCCCCTTTTCATTGTAAAAAATCGATTTTGAAGGGATGTTATGGTGGGAGAGCTCAAGATTACATAATTTATTTGCTAGTAGAATTGTTTTCTTCCAACACCTACAACCCTTACTTCAACATTTCAAGTTCTTCAAAAGGTAAACTTGAGTAAATTCACTTATGAAAATTTTTAATTTGTTAAAATTTTAGTAAATTATGATGAGAAACCACTATAAGTATAACATCCCTTTGGGAGATGGCGAACGCAGGGAAAAACTGTGCGAGATACGATTCTGAGGTTGCGGGATCGGCGTCGGTCAAGCACAGGAATTGGTTTTTGCATATCGCTCCGCAGGTGAAAGAGGGCTTCCGGGGCAATGCGAGTTTTCGAATGGATCTGGTATCCAGGGGCTTCATTAATCACATTATTTTGACATGCAGCGGTACGCTGATACAGATCCGGGGAAAAGAAACCCATGGCGACAAGACCCCGGAGGAAAGGAAACGAAAACTCAAAAATTTTGCACATCAGGATCCGGATCCGGTTTTATTTGTCGCAGATCTTGGTGAAAATGCGTCTTTCCGCCCAGATCGGGCATTTTTTTTCCTGATCCATGGCAAGGAGCTGAGATTTAGACATGGGATCTTAGCCCTGAAGCTTGAGATCTTCCCTGCGCAGGTAGGGTTTGGGGATCTCCAGATGAGAGATAGACTTAACAGGAGGCCCGATCTGGGAGACGGATCATCAGTTAGTGCCAAACATTGTAGATTCGGGGTGGATCTACCAGATCAGGCCAGATCTAGGCAGAAGCAAAATGAAATTTCGCCAGATCCAGAATACAAATCCGAAAAACGGGATCTGATCAAGGCAGACACAGCGGATCTGAAACAAATCTTCATCAGATCAACAGAAGGCAGACACGTTTGTGTGCAGATCTGGGAACGGATGAGTGTTTTGGAGCTTAAAAAAGAGATCCAGGACAAACTGGGAATTCCAGTTGCACTTCAAATCCTAATATTTTCTGGGATATGTTTGCAGGATCAACACACACTCCAGCATTACAAGGTTGCAAAGGACTCAACTATTATCCTCAATCACCGATTGCGAGGTGGATCTAAGGGATCTACCTCAAAACCTACAGGCAACTATCGCGATGCAGCCAAAGGGAAAGAACCTCCAAGGGGAAAGAATCCACAGCTGTTAATATACCTCCAGGGCAGTATATCGTGGATCAAGTGCCAGAGAGTCCCTCCATCTTGCTGGATACTCCAGAGGTAAAGTGCATATTCTCAGATCTACAAAAAAATGCTGTTATTTGTAGATTTAACGGTTTTTGGCCTAGAACGGATGCTTTGTACCAATGGATCCACATGGTCTGGACAAAAAACTGCCAGATCCACCTATGCTCGAAGGGTTTCTTCATAGTAATCTTCCTCGTAGAAGGAGAAAGGGAAAAAATTCTCAATGAAGGACCATGGTTCTGGGGCAGTGCGGGATTGTTTGTTACCCCATGGTTCCCGGAGTTTGATGCAAATACTATGGTGGTATCAAGGATGCCAGTATGGGTAAGGTTGCATAATCTTCCGATACATTTTTGGCACTACAAGACCTTATCAGCCATAGGGAATACCCTTGGAAGAATGTTAAAGATTGATTCAGAGAGACACATAAAAGGAATCTTCACCTTTGCTAGGATATGTGTCGAGGTAGACCTTAGCCAAGGATTACCTGAAAGCATCATTCTGAATTTCAACAATTCTCAGTGGAAACAACCTTTGGACTATGAGAATACAGCATTTAGATGCAGGGGATGTCAACAAACAGGTCATCTGTTCAATGCATGCAAAAGCCACAACAAAAGGAAGCCCAAAGGATGGTAGAACATAGATGATGTTGTAAAGAAGAGAGCCGCGGAAAAGAAAGCCCCTTCGGTACAAAAGAAGATGAAGAAACAGAAGCAGAAGAGGATGATACCACCATTGAGGAAGTTGAAATAGAAAACCAGAAGGAAAATATAGCAGACAACAAGGCCTCACAGTCCCACTCAAATCAGGCAGAAACACAGCAAAATCAGGCAGAGATGACAAGCGGGGATCAAAGCATGGGAGGCATCAAACGGCATCATCACTCAGATACTTCAGACTCAGACAAAGAAACAGGGCCTCCGAATGCAACAACACAGTTAGTCATTGCTTCGATCGAGCCCACTCAAGGAGAGTGGCGCAAGGTCGAAAAGAAAAAGGGGAGAAAAACTTGAAGCGTGAGTTTTACTCACAGCCGGAATTCAGGTTTTTTAACCCTTTTTCTTTTTCTTTTCTCTTTTCTTTTCTTATTCTTTGTGCACGTTAGTCTTCTAACGTTGCGTGGGGTGCGAAAGCACTTGAGCCCATGTGGCAATTACTGAATGCTTCATTGCATCTGCTAGTGTAACTTTTCATTAATTTTTTTAATAAAAGGTTACCGTTTTTTTCCTTGGAAAAAAAAAGTATAACATCCCTTTGCCATAATTTCATTTTTCCACCATATCTTTCATTATTGTAGACCACCTCATACTATCAACCATCCTTTTCATTTTACTCATTTTGATTGTATTTTCCTTTCATCATAAATTTATACTTTGTTTAAAAAAAAATCTTTATGACAATAATAAGAACTCAACATACAAGGATGCAATAAATGAATTCAAAAGTTGGATGAAAATCCTAAGAAGTAGTTCATTTTATTTATTATGGAATAATAAGTAAGGTAGTGAAATCAAGAATGTGAAATATAATACAATGACTTGTAATTCATCAATCTATACTTATGGTTTTGTGGAACACCTAGAAGAGGTTTTGGAATTATTGAAATGAATCTGAATTTATTTTCATGAGGCATTAACAATTATTGTGGATGACAAAAATCCAGGAAGTCACATATTTCTTTTTGCAAATAAGGAAGTTGGAAGTCAAAAGTTAGAAGAGACGCCAACATCAACATAATATTTGAGGCAATTGAAGGCAATCAAGCAACAACTATTGAGGACCAAGTTTTGATTCAGCTTAACTCATTTCCTTGAATACTAAATGTATAACATAGTTAGAAGTTCAATGGATGATTGAATATTGTGCTTCATTAAGATTTCTCAGACATCTTCTAATTCTCAGGAATTTTATGGGTATCATAATTCAGTTGTAGTACGTATCACATCATTTGTTAGAATTATGAAACGTTTATTCATGAGGATGTTAGCATGGCAATTTTTTCATTTACCTTTGATATGAAGTATTGGAATTGTTTGAGGTTCTTGGAAAACGAAAGATTTATATAGTTGAACATAAGGTCCAACATTAGATAGCAACTACCAAAAAGCTTCAACAACATGGTGATCAACCACATCAAGGCAAATTAAATCAAATATCATTTTGTAAGACATAATTTTCAAATTTTGTCAAAGGTAAAAACGCAACATTTATTTTTTTTGAAGTAAACTATAGAACATAGAATATGTAAAAATTAATAATATATCTTTTTCAATTGTATGGCCTCTAGAACCTATCATAGCCCATTAAAACCTATGATGTCTCATGATATTCCATTTTTTTCGAATGAAGAGTAGACACCAAGGTTGAATAATTCACTTGTTTTATCACCTTGTTGACCTGGTTTTTATCCTTTTTTTTGTTTTAGAAAGCCACTCCATCCATCCTTTCATATCAACAAACTGTTATTTGTGCATACATGTGTTACATGAGAAACAACATTATAAGAGCCAAAATTCTAAGTTAAATGTCCATATTTCTATCTTTCTTGTGTGTTTCTTCATTGAATAAGTTAAAATGTGTGAAATTGCACAATTTGACATTTTCTGTAGCAACCTCCAACTTCTGAAGTGAAATCACAGGTTGACGAATGTCCTAGAAATACCATAAAATGGAGAATGTAGAAAAAATATTGAATAAGGATATCTACCCATTCAACGCAGCAAAGGAGCACTCTTCTCACTCTAACAGCTCAGTCAATGCCTTAATCAATAGGGTGAGCTAGTGATAGAGTTCACAATAGATCCAAGTGGCAGGGCATACTAGATAACTATTGAAGTTTGCTAAGAAATGGAATAAGTAAGCTAACTCATTCTCAAAGAAAGAAGGATACATTTTGGAGAAAGTGTGTTAATTAGTTTTATTAATTTCCTTCATTTGCATGTGGACGTGCAATGATATCAATGTGGGAGAGATGTTGGGCCGTTGATTTGTCATCATTTCGGTGTTATTTACAGTCATCCTTTTAACCATTTGTGCCATTCTTTCATTCGTTGATTAACTTATTTTCCACAATTTCTTTCAAAAGCATCACAAACATATCTAATACTCAAAGTGGCTAAATTTCATACATTTTATTTTCATTTAATAAATTAATTAGGATTTTGCTTGGCTTTACTGATGATAGTTTGACGATTTAAGTTTTTGTAGCTTCTTCCAAGTTTCTTTAGCCATCTCCATGATCAAGGTATTAGTACCATTATAGAAGGATATCAGGCACATAAATTTTGTTTCTAAAAGCTCCAATATGGATTTGTGTTGGTAAAAATTTCACCTAGCTCGCACATGTGAACCTCCAGCAAGAGATCAAAGGTAAAAATAGTATTGTTGACTATTCAACTTTGGATACATTCTCTAACCAATTGAAAACGAATTTGGAAAACAAAACATGGGTATTCTTCATAATGAGCCCAGTTAGTCTCCCCATGGGCAGTCTTGTCAATTCCATTACAGTTTGGGACATTTTCCTAGTTCTTTTGACCCCTATTTTTTGGACTACGTGGACAAATGGTTTTGGTTTTTCAACACCTAATCACGAAATTTTATGTAGCGTATCTAGGAGTTATAATTCAATTTGTAAATGGAGATTTGATTTTCTTAGATTGCTAGCATCTCAAATAGAACTAAAATACATAGATTTCAATTATATTCAGGATTGCTAGCAGTCAATTTCTCAAAAGTTGTTATTGTAAACCATTATAAAAATGCTTAAGGAGGAAGCAAATATATAACACAATTACATAAATACTCTTTAGTTATATGCTAGCTCTTCAGATGTACATTTCAAAAAAGATTTTCTCGTTGTTATACTTCTGCTTTAGTGGAAGGATTTCATATTTTTTTTTATGTTTGTGGAAAAACCTGTGAACAATTTTTGAAACCAACGTTTCGGACTAGCTTAGTGAGTCCATCATCAGGGCAATGTGATTTGTATTTGAGAAGAGAGAGCGTGAAATCATGGAGCTATTAATAGTTAATTGAAAAATATTTGATATCTTCTTTTATTGTCGGCTTTCAATTGACTAACTGATTAATAATTATTTATTTTATTTATACTTTTTATTATTATTATTATGATTTATTTTTTTTTTAATTTATTTTTATTTTTTTTACATATATTTAAATTTATTTATTTAATATTATTATTATTATTATTATTATTATTATTTATTTTTCAATTGGTGATTGATTATTTGTATATTTATATTTATATCTATATCTATATATATATAATTATTTATATATATATATATATATATATTTATATATATATATATATTATATATTATATGCTATATATTATAATAATTTTAAAGTACTTGTTTGAAGGTTTATTTAAGTTGTCTTCTTAAATTATATTTAAAGGAGAGTTAGGGTTGGTTATATATATATATATATATATATATTATTTATTTATGAATGTTTGTATGTCTGTTTTTATTTTATTTTATTTAATAAGGGTTTCCAGGTACTACTTAATTTTAGCCCGTCATCTCTATTCATGTTGTTGGAGGATTTTTCAATTTCCTTTCACCCTTCTTTTTAAATAATGGTCTTCCTTGTGAATTAATTTTGCTTGTTCCATACAAATATAGTGTGAGGAAGAACATGCATGTTCCTGATTTTTCCAACGTGTTTCTTGTAATATCATTAATGTGTTCTTTTAACCTTATGCCAAAGGATCTCCCTGTTTCACCTATATATACTTTTCCACATGAGTAGGGAACCGAGTATACTCCTTTGTGATTTTTTGGGTCTATTACATCCTTAGCAGAATCAAGCATGTTTTTGATGGTGTTAGGGGGTGTGAAGGTAACCCTAACGTTATGCTTGGAGAGAATTTTGGCAATTTTGTCTGTGGCACCTTTTATATAGGGTAAGGAGATTCTAGGGTTTTTCAGGAGTTTTCCATTTTTTGGTATTGGTTGTGGATTCCTTAAAATTTCTTCCTCTAGATGTTCAAGGTCAGAGATTCTAGAAGCTCTGGTTGCTAGGGTTTTGATGACACCGACTTTTTGCTTCGGATGCTGGTGGGAATTTGAATGAAGATATTTGTCAGTGTGAGTTTGTTTCCTGAAGACTTGGTGGCTTAGTTTGCCATTTTCCTTGGTAAGGAGGACATCAAGGAAGGGGAGTTGGTTGTCTTTTTCAATTTCAATAGTGAATTTTATGTGTTCAGAGAGGTTGTTTATGTGTGATAAAAATTCTTGCTAACCAGTAAGTACGTGAACCTATAGTGTTTACTGTGGGTCTCAATGGGACTCCAGATTTATGGTTTGGGCACACCATAAATTCTGGGGATGATGGCGTTATTAGGTATTAACCTATTCTTAATCGTAGAATCAAGAGAGGAGTTTTTTATTTTGTTACTAACTTGGCGAAGGATTTTGTTGCTAGGGTCCTTGTTAAGAACTCTATAGTAGCCACTTTTGTTAAGGTGTTCTTCCATCTTATTATCATAATCTGCCCTATCCATAATAACTGTGGCATTTCCTTTGTTTTCTTTTAAAATTATAATTTTTTTGTTTTCCTTGATGTTTTTTAAGGCTTTGGATTCTTCTTTGGAGATGTTGCTAGGAGGAGTTCTGGCATTTCTGAGAATTCTGGCAAACGTCCTGTCTTATTTCTTCTGCAACATTTTGATCCATGTTTTTGATGATGACTTCAATGTTGTTTATGATATCATTTATAGGAATTTTGGCTGGGGATAGAGCAAAATTTAGACCTTTTTATAGAAGCGATTTCAGGTTATCTTCCAATGTCAGCTTTGAGAGGTTGATTACAGTTGAGTTTCTGATTGAGTTTCCAGCTAATTTCTTGATGTAGTCAGTGGCAGTAGGTTTTTAATCCATTCTATGAAAGAAGCTAAATCTTTGATGTAAGAGGGAGTGTTACCAGATAAAGGTCTAAGTTTGTTAGCTATGAGAAGTGTCATCAATTTTGTGCGTGTTGTGATGTTTTTGGATTCTAGATTGTCAACCTACGCTGTCATGTTCTATGTGTAGTTTAGTCTCATGCTCCAGCTGGACGATCCACTTTTGTGTGCGACTGTAATTTAATTTCTTTCACATTTAGTTAATTTTTAATAATTTATTTATACTTAGTTTTCATCTTCACTTATCATTTTAGGATTTTCCTCATTCATTTTGTTTGATTCTTGTAAACACAAAACACTTGAATAAACACTCTAAAACCACAAACTATTTAACATTTCTTTTCACTATCAGTCTCTCACATTTTGCAATCATTTGTAGTATCATATACATAGGTACAAGAGGAAATTTTGCATAACATTTGTAGCACATGAAGACTCTGAAATTTGTACACACATTAGTAGTTTCTCATAATCAGTTTCATTTTGATACTAATTATTTGGATTCCATAATCTACATAAAATCAGCTTTGTTCTTCAATTACCATTTGCAGAATAAGACCAGTTACTTTCATGATTAGCTTCCATAAAAGTATAACACAATTGCCTAGTAAAGAATTGCTTTGATTTCTTATATATTAAAGTTCTCCTTTGTCTTTCATAGATTCAATATTTAATTGAAGATAATTAAGCTTAGGTTTAGTGGACTTTGTTGTTTTTCTAGAATATATGTTTTTTTCTTTCAAAGAATAGAATAGATGTTTATGTTTTTTTTTTTTTTTTGCCCCAAAGAATAGTCATTCCTTTCTCTTCTTCGACATATTTCATACAAAATTGTGTGTGTATGATTTCACTAGATTTTATTTCATAGATCTTCCTTGCATTTGCGGTCTTTAAAATTAAATTTCTATTTAGATTAACATTTCATTTTCTCTCCATCACGTTCTGTTTGATTCATTTACAAAGGTTTACGTTATTTTTTTTTTCCATTAATAAGATAGAATTCTTCTTTTAAAATTAAAATTGAAAGCTAATTTCCTAGCAAATATTGTGCAAGTGTACTTCACAAGTATATGAACCTAGATTGACGTTTTAATGAAAGTAATTTAACTCAATTAAATTAAACAATAAACACGACACTCTTGCAAGAGTAAAGATTCATCTTGGATGGATCACTTCTTGGAAATGGTATTCAATAATTAAGAAGATATATTAATCATGTCGCAGAGTTCATTCTTGAGTATTGAAAAGTATTACAATGGATATATCTTCATCTTCTCACATTATAACTATGAAGGAGATAATTCATATTCACCTACTCACTTTGAAATCATGTATGATGAACTTGAGCCAAAACCAAAACTAGAGCTTCCAACTAGAGCCTAGAGCTAGAGTCAAAGGTGTAGATAGAGATAGACTCATGTTCCATGAGCGTGATTTGATTGGTGTCCTACCTTAAACCATCATCAGTAGAAGACTTCATCTATTGCTACCCATTTCATTAGTTTGTGGTCATTTTAAAACCATAATTAGTGATCACTTGCATCTCACAAAAGACTTCAGATTCTAGCCATATTTTTGAAGTGTTCCAGGAACTTCTTCAAGTCAAGTTCCAAATTTGACATATAACAAGCCACCATTAGTTGAAGACTTTGACTTTTGCTACATATTTTTGTTTTTGATCTTCCTTAAACCACCATATTCAAGGAGAACACATGTGTTATACATCTATGTTTTCTTTAATTTTTCTTACAGTGATAAGGTACTTTAAACCCAAAGGCCTACCCAAGGCCTTTCATAGATAACAATTTCCTAACTCACTTAACTCCATGAAACATGCATGAAATTCAAGAAATAAACAAGAGTAGAAGATTAAATTATCCACCTTTTTCCAAAAGGTGCATATGTGGTGAAGCTAGGGTTACTCTAATGATCTTTGCTCCTAATCTCGCTACACCTATTTATTCCACACAAACAAAATAACTAAAAAAATCTATCGTCCTCCAATACCCATTAACATCAACACAATAAACCCAAACACAAGCATATTAATCATTAAAGAAAAATAATTTGTTGGGGGGTGGGGGGGAGGGAAGTAGATTATTGAGAAAATTTTAGGGGCTAATATTCGCAGGTGGGCTAATTTTCCATGCATTTTCCAAAAAAAATATTCACCAATTTCCATTTTTCTAAAAATGTATTCACCCAAATTTTATATTATAAAATTATTTTACCTTAAAAATCACCATTGTTATATAGTATAATATAAAATAATTAGAAATATAAACATTTTTAAAAAATTATCATCAAACATTTAAAATTTGGATATTAGAGACTGGTAAGATTCGCCAAGGTTGCTAAAATTTAAGATAGACTTCCATCATACATTACTTAGATTAATATATTTCCATTCAATTTTAGTGAGCATGGAAAATATATAGAAAATTACTTAGATTGATGTCTTTTTCATGAGTTCTATAGTGAGACCTAGAAAGAGATAAATGTACACTCTTATATTTCTTAATGTTTAATGAGCATGAGAGTAGATAACATTTTGTTCACCAAGTTTGATCTTGGATAATGACTATGAAAGAACAAAAAGAAATTGGTATTTTAGATCATTTAACGAGTGTGACACGATGGCAAGAAAAACTTGGGATTTTCATTTTTTATTAAGTATGAAAAGAGGAACAAAACAAATTTCATTCCAAAGGTATGAGTGGTATAATAATATGCATCTTATTTTGAGGTTAATGGAATTGACCTAAGTAAAGTGGGAGGTAGTGGAAAAGTGTTAAGCAATGGAAATCCAATCATCATAGTGATCTCTCTCAAAGGGTTATATGGGTTGCAAGATGGAGGAAAGACTGGTGCAATGGAAAGAGGTCAAGCCTAACTGCAGGGTTGGTAAGAAAGATGAAGGAAAGTAACATTATGATAGCATTTAGCAAGACAATTAATAACATAAGCATAGTTTATCAAAATGCAATAATATAAAAAGAGTGGGGACTCCCTATAAGGGTGATATATGGTCAAAACTAATAATAAATGAGAGGTATGAGGATCAATTTTGATGTCATAGTGGGTTCTAAATAGGATTCTTGGACCTACAAACAACACATCATAGGCATGAAAATGATAATCATGTGTTATTCTAGGGTGCCCATGAATGGTAGGGTGTACCGCACAAGTTACGACATGCAAAAAGACATGGTTAATTATGCAAACTAATGGGGTGGGCCCTAAGGCATGATGAAACAATGTGTAAAGGTAAAAATAAAGTGTGAAGATTGATGTGTATCCTAACCCTATATGCTAGTTTCAACAATATACCTCAAGGCTACAATAAATGGAGTGAAAGATTCATGTTCCTATTCAAGAGATAGCCAAAAATTCCTTACGTAACCATTAGTAGCATAATAAAGTAATAAAAACACATGAAAAATAGCCCGTAGAATGAAATTCCTAACATAAGATGCATGGCCAATG
Source organism: Pinus tabuliformis (assembly GCA_031772625.1). Lineage (NCBI taxonomy): Eukaryota > Viridiplantae > Streptophyta > Pinopsida > Pinales > Pinaceae > Pinus > Pinus tabuliformis. The sequence continues at coordinate 952,422,904 of CM062810.1, forward strand.
TGAAAGTAGATATTTTTTACCCATTGCCCCATAGCAAAGAAGAGAATTTTACCATTGAGTTCATTTGTTACCCATGAGGAGAAAATTTTAGGAGAAACCCTCTTGTAGTTAGAATTTGTTTTTCAAATCCCAAAATCATTATGCCATGAAATGAGATTTTGTCACCAACAGGTCAAAGTTCTTAACCTCCTCTTTCATTTGATATAAGGTTTTTCTTGTTTTTCCTTGAAAACATTACGTAGATATCCAAGTCAAGTGTGCTCCAACACACTATCATGGAGCAAAGTGGGAGTTGGTAAAGGGAGAGTTCTTAGGCCCTTAAACAATCCTTTGTGAGGAAGCTAGATCATTGTTAGGCCCTTTAACTCTCCTTTTCATAAGTGGCAGATAATTGAAGGAAGCTTTTTTCATATGTAGAAGAGGGAAAGTAGGTGTTGTGATTTGCTTTTTTGTATATGGATGTATTCAAATGTTTTCTATGATGGGTTTGTATGGATTAAAAGATGTTGGAGTGGAGGGAAAGAGAACATGAACCATATGATTAATTTTCCATGGAAGACCCTAGGACATTAGCATCCTTGCACAACTACAGTATCCTAAATTTCTTCGGGACCCAAAACATGAGAGGACAACCTTGACTAGTGGAAAGGATCATCCAATGGTGGGATCCTAATGAGAAATGATTTGAAGTATAGGGATTGGAGTTAAATATAGAGATATAGGCCATATACTTTCTTGTGGCCTATTGAGATGACGGGGCCCTGCCAAGGTATTTGAAGGTAGATTAGTGAGAGAGAGGACCATGGAGGATGTGATGGTACAGTATTGCAGTTCTGCTGCACGAAAGGCAAGTGAAAATATCCCAGTTAGAGACATAGTGGACCTCTATCTCCAAACTAACTTGTTAACTATGAATTTAGTGGTGGGTATAGTTAGTCCCCACTTGGAATCTGAAATCTAGGTGGACACTATGGTTTGGTGTATGGCTCTGATAATATTTAACTAGTGTGAGGGACTGCTAGTGAACTTAAAAGAGAAATTGAAAAAAAATGTAGGATAAGAAAATAGAGAATGTTTGGCTATAGAAATATCATAGTTTCTTTCTTATTCGAGCAAATGCCAATATTGTGCCCACAAATATCGACACGAGGGCTAGAGAGGACGATGCCATGGATGGACTAGTGGACCAAGTTGATGTTTAGGATAAGAGGTAGGGCACATAGTTGGGCACATTATATTGATCACTTCGACTGGTTTGAGGAGTACCTCACTGTGATCAATGACTATGTGTATGTGGGGACTAATTTCTACCATGATCTTGACTTAGTTTTTCTGCCTCACAAGTAGTGGGGAGACTGGGGTAAGTAAAGTGTTTTCTTTATATTTAAGTATTTTTTATTTTTTTTGGTGGTAAAGTGAACTAATCATTAACATATTTGATGACAAAAATGTCACACCAAATAAACCAGAGGGAGATTTTCCCTATGTCCGTCAACGAGCAATCAGAGTGGTCGAGCCACATACAACTTGAGAGGATTTAGGTGAGGATGAGGAGGGAAACTACAATGAGCTGAGGTAGGTGCAAAAAAACCTATAGGGGTTGATGATGGGTATACTATTCGCCCATCTAGAGGATGTACTATGTCACATGTAATGCCACACTATAGGCGTATCCAGTAGGATGGGTCGTCTGTTACACCATGTGGCCAGGATGGTTGTGTGTTATCAAGAACAAAGAGAATTAGATGATGATTAGTTATAGTATACCTCTATTAACTATGTGTGCTCCCTTTGGGGAAATTTTGACATTAGTGTAGTAGTTTTGGCATTATGAACCCTGGTTTGCAAGCCCATTTTTGGCACAATACCAAATTATGTATTTTGTTATGGCATATGCAAACTATGTTTTACAAATATACATATGTGGTTTAGTTTTTACTTATGGATGGGTCACAATGATGATACAAGTGGTCCCATGTGTTTTATGTACATGCATGTTTAGTTTTCATGATTTTATATGTGTGAGATATGTCATTCTAACACGTAGTTATGCAACTAATTATCCAATGAATTAGAACTTCTAGGGACATGTTGATCAATGATATATCCAAATTAACACTCAAGAAGACGTATCCTAAGATAACAACAAAATAGCATAAGATGATGTACATGTTAGATGCAATTCAGCTCAAATACGACAAGCTAAGAGTCCAAATTAATCACCAAATTATAGACACCTAGAGCTATGGACTTGGTTAAGAGTTCAATGACAACAGTGTATTATTCTACGTTGCTAGTGGTAGGGCCTAGAAAGATACCCTCAAAACTCAAAATTTCATCATTAAGTGAAATGAACACATAAGCCGTGATAGTAATGCCTTGATAACTATGGCTAGTACCATTGTCATATCCTATGTAGATAAAACCTACAAACCAAGTACCAAACATGATAAGTAGCGAACCAAAACATAATTCACATGCAGAAAGGAGTAAGAGTATACACTAAATATATATGTATAATGTACCACATCTAGAGGCCTAGACACATCAATTTTTCAAATAGAGTTCATTGTGGGGCTTAACAAGAGTTCCCCCATCATAGGCGATGAGCATATTTTCCCCCTTCATTAACGCATTTTCAACAATCCATGGAATAATACAAAGGGATACTAAATTTCGCACACTGAATTGATCATGTTTCTAATCATAGACTACGACCAAGACACCTTTGGAGAAAATGTAAGGTAAAATAGACTTGAAATAATGAATTTTTATGCTTTTTTGGTGTGCCTCACCAACTAAAAGAGCATCACAACATTGTTCGTCAAGTCGAGCAAAATAAAGGAGGTGTTCTTCCTTAGACGAAGTGTTAAGGAGAAGCTCATTAACAAGTTTTAATGATGGTGTCTTGCATTCAATTTGCAACATCAATTATGCACCCTAGACAAGATGAAAAGGAGTAAATTCCGCAGAGGTCTTGGTTGAGGTCTAATAAGCTCAAAGGAATGAAAAGAAAATTAAGTGCCAATTATGTTTATGGTTTTTGACCATGTGTTAGATCATAGTCTTCAATACATGATTGATGGCTTGAACTTAATTGTTAGCTTGAGGGTAGTAAGGAGAGGAGTTCTCATGGTGGATCCCCAACTTGGTTACCAACTAAGTCATCATGTGATTACAAAACAAAGATCCATGATCAATCATAATCTCTTTGGGAACACCAAACCTAACGATGTTACGATTGAAAAATATGATAGAGTCATGGTGGTACCATAATTTGAGTAGATAAGCATAGCCTCAACCCGCATAGTGAAGTAATATATGGTCACAATGAAGAAATTATGACCACTAAATGAGGTAGGCTTACACTTCATGAAATCCATGCCCCATTTTGCAAAGGTGCTAATAGAAACCATAGGATAAAGGGAAGTAGGATGGCTGAAAATTTTATGGGAATTTGACAAGGATGACATATTTGGACCACATTGATACAAACCCTGAAGATTGATGGTTAAAAGTACTAAGTGCAAAAAATTTTATGGGTAGTGGCTAAACTAGATAGATGAACACCACATTCTTCCACATGGAAGTCATTTAAAACATATTCATCCTCTTCATGAGTTAAAAATTGATGTAACATCAAGTCAACCCTTGGTGATAAATGGTATCATATGTGATGAGGTATTATTTGGCATTGTGGTATACGTGTTGACGGTCATCAAAGGACAACTCGGGTCAAAAATTTTGAGTTTGGAGATAGAATGAGATATACTCATACCAAGGATAAGAAGTGCTCATGAGGAAAAAATAATCACCAGGAAACAAATTAGTAACCACTATTCCATTAGTAGTAGGAGGAAGGCTAGAAAATATATTTGTAAATACCAATGATTTCTTGGATTTTTCAGCCATAAACTCCAAATCAAACTCATTTAAGATAACAATTGACCTTGAAATATTTCTCTTAATGATTTTTTTGTTAATAAAATGGCATGTGGGGTTGGATTAACAATGATGATTGTATTATTCAGGATAATGTAACGTCTAAGCCATTGAACAATGAAGACAACATCTAGAGCCAACTTTCAACATACGAATAATAAAGTTCTGCCCCCAGTAACCCTTTTCTAAGGTAGTAGATGATATGCTTGTTGTGATCCTCATCCTCTTGGACAAGAGAAATTTCGAGAGTTCAATTAGAGGCTATGAGATATAAAATTAAATATTGACCACAATCAGGAGGGATCAATAGTGGATATGAATAAAGGCATTTCTCAAGGAATTGAAATCTTATTGCACTTGTTCATCCCGTGCAAAAGGTAAATCCATTTTTAGAAGGAGCTTGAAACCCTTTATGATCTCAACATAGTTAGAAATTAATTGATGTAAGAAGTTAATTTACCCTGAAAACTCTAAAGTTGACTGATAATGCGACGAGGTAGATTGATGGTCACCTCAACCTTGAGAGGATCAAAAGTGGTCCTGTAATTGGACACCATGAAGCCTAAAAATAATTTGGAAACAACACAAAATATGCATTTGGAAACAACACAAAGTATGCATTTGTGGGGATTTAAAAAATATTATAGTAGCAACAACACATAAGTGTTGGCATTATTGCAGAGGTGTGGCGCTATGGTACAGGTGTTGTCCTTGATGGCAACTCACTTTGGTGACAGATCTCAGTTCAGGCTCTCAGGATGAAGGAAATCTTGTATACGCAGGTTCACCTTGCCGAAGACGTGTATACACGTGGGTTAGACGTTCAAAAGTCATGTATGCGTATACACGCACTTTCACGCACATAAAAGCGCGTACATGGTGGGAAACTTATCTTTTGGTCCGTGGTCGTTAGTCCTTGGAATTTGAACCTATGGTTTTGGACCATGGTATCTCGTCAGAAGTGTTGACCCCAGGTATTGGGCCCTTGGTATTGTTTATTATGGTTTTGGAACGTGGTATTGTGGAAGGCCTAAAACTATAAAAGAGGAAGGAGATCATGTGGCAATGGATTATCTAATTTAATTGAATATCTGATATTGTTCTAGATCTGGAATACTAGTTATTGGGTTATGGTGCAGATCTAGATCTGAATGAAGGAGGAACCTGAGCGTAAGAAGGATAAGGACTATTGATGGATCAAAATCTCAAGGCTTGAACATTGGTATCTCTGTATGATTTTGATCTATTATATGTGGCGCTCTCTTGATTTATAAATCTAATAATCTGGGTTAACTAATGACTGAATGTTTTAAAAGAATAAATTATCCTTTATAGATCTGTACACAGGTTTAGTTAAGTGCAGGTGCGTATACATGCTTTTTCTGTGAATGAAAGAAGCGTATATGCAGGTTGGTTGTGGTACAGAGGTGTATACACGCAGATTGATGGATATTGAAGTAGCGTACATATCTTGATTTATATTCTTGCTGCTTCTGTTTATTGCTGCAATGTTCTGGGTTCAGATTTGGTGTGTGGTACTGTTACTGTGATCTGGGTACAATAGTCAGAGAAGTGTTTATGTTGATTCAGTTTTGAATGGTGAAAAGGTGATTGGTTGATGCAGAAATTCTTGATTGATGTTATATGTGGATCCAGTCTGAAAATTTATGAAACGTGGTCCCTGAAAGACAGAGAAGGTTGTAGCCTTCTGTAGGCCAGCACCTACGTACTAGTATCTTAGCTAGTGCAAGAGCTAAGGGGGTCGTAGCTCCCTTCCAGGAGAAGCTGGAAAATGAGAGAGGGTTGTAGCTCTCTGCAGGTTGCAACCTGCGTACTGGTAAAGGACTGCACCAGTACAATTGTAAAAAGAAATTTCTAATTAAAGAGAAGATAGAGATGAATTGCAGCAGGTGGTTTTCACCCACATTAGGTTTCCACCTTATATCTTGTGTTCTTGTGTGCGATTGTCTCTTTGCTCTGTTTTACTGGTTCTGGTTACTGGTTATTTGCTTCTGAATTACAGATTAACAATCAACATCAGAAAGATAAAGTAAATTAAAAGGTTTTCATTATATACGCGGGTTTTCTTCTGCATAGTTGCGTATATACGCGTGTTCAATTAACTGAAGTAGCATATATCATTTGATTTTGATAAAGGAACATTTGACTTAATAATACTGATTCACCCCCCCTCTCAGTATTATTTCTAACAATTGGAATCAGAGCCAAGTTCTTCAGAAGAAGCTTGATCGCTTGAAGAAAGATCTTGCATCATGAGCAACTACGAGAGGGAAGCATCAATCAGGGCACCGATTTTTGATGGGACAAACTTCGTTTATTGGAAGGTAAGAGTTACTGCCTATCTTCAATCTCTTGGTACAGAAGTCTGGGATATCATAGATACAGGGTATACTTTTCCATCAGCAACTCCTACAGATCCGGCTAAGAAGAAGAAATATGAAACAAATGCGAAGGCGGTCAATACTCTATTAGGATGCCTATCTCAATCATAATTTGTCAAGGTAATGCAGTTTAAATCTGCAAAAGAGATATGGGACAAGATTGTTCTGAGCTATGAAGGAGATGATCAGGTAAAACGAGCAAAACTTCAAACCCTCAGGATTCAATATGAAAATCTCAGGATGTATAATGATGAAAGTGTGGCTAACTATTTTCTTCGTGTAGATGAGATTGTTAATTGTATGAAAAATTTGGGTGAAGAAATAAAAGAGGCTGTTGTGGTTGAAAAAGTTCTAAGATCCTTGTCCCCTAGGTTTGAATCTAAAGTTTCTGCAATAGAAGAAAAAGAGAATCTACAAAGCCTTAAAATGTCACAGCTACACGGAATTCTAACTGCTTATGAAATGAGGAAAGGAGGTCCATCAGACAGGAGAGAAGCTGCCTTCAAGGCTTCAGGAAAAGGCGAGTACTACGAGTCAGGACACGTGTCAGAAGAAGAAGAAGAATCAAATTTTGTCAGAAATCTTCAACGAGGTTCTGGACGGTTCTGAGGTAAGTTACCTTTCAAATGCTTTGCTTGTGGAAGATTTGGTCACTATGCTGACAAATGTCCTCACAAGGATAAGATTGACAAAGGGAAGGAACCTGTTAGATGGAACAAGAAACAGAATGCAACTAAGAAAAGTTACTACACTCATGAAGACAGTGATGGCCTATCAAATAGTGACGAAGATGAACGAGGTAATGAGTATAAACTTTTAATGGCTTCTGAAGATGATGACTACATGGATGCTATATTAGAAGGTTTTTATGAAGAGATGTCTAATCTCAAAATTTGCTTAGAAGAGAAAAATGCGATTATTGATTCTCTGCAATGTCAACTGACTGAAAGGGAAAAACATCTTGAAAAATTGGAATGTGAAATTGTTGGTCTTAGAAAGGAGATTGAGAAAACGAAAGCTATTAATCTTAAATTTGTTAAAGGATCTGAAACTCTGGATGAGATTATCAATGTGCAGCGTTCTCCACTAATCAAGACAGGTCTGGGATATAATGGAGAAACATCTCAAGCATCCACCTCCAAAAGTTATCTTGATGCAGCAAGGAGGAGCGAGCAAAGGCCTAATAGAAATCATCAGGTAAATCAGGGACAATTTACCTCAAGAATGAACAAAGACTATCAAGAAAATCAGGGGCAAGCTACCTTAAGGACAAACAGAAGCTACAATTAGCCACAGGTAAAATCTTCCCAATTTGCCTCAAGAATGGATGTCAGTAGAAACTACAGTCGGTTGGATGATAGATTTGATAATCGCAGGAGTTTCTTCAATGGCCAATGTTTCTCTTGCCATAACTTTGGTCACAAAGCAGCTCAATTTGTTGCCTATAAGACAATCATGACTAGAGAAGCTCAAAAACAAAGGAATATGACTGGAATCACGAAAAGGACTTATAACAATTTTTCATCCCTTGAAAATGAAGTTGCATGTTCTATTTGTAATAACTTTGGCCATGAAGATTTTGAATGCGGGAGCAGGTTTTGAAAGACAACTCAGAAGGAACAAACCTCAAGTGCCAGAACATGGAGAATGAAGAAACCAAAACCAGAAAGATGTGGGATAGCTTTTTATGCAGAAGGACAGGAAAATCTATGGTATATTGACAGCGGATGTTCGAAGCATATGACAGGGGATAAAGAAAAACTTGAATCATATACTGCATTAGAAAAGGGAAAGAAGGTTTCTTTTGGAAACGATACCCCTGCAACCATAAAAGGAAAAGGCACTGCTCAGTTGAAAGAAAAGGTCAAAGCTGGAAATGTTTTGTATGTTGATGGCTTGAAGCATAATCTACTGAGTGTTAGTAAGATGTGCGATCAAGGAACCGAGGTAGTATTTTGATCAAATGGATGTAGTGTCCGTGATCTTAATACAGGAAAAACAGTGATCAAAGGCAGAAGAACTCCAAATAATCTATACATATTTGAAGAAGGACAACAACAATGCTATTTGAGCAAGGATGATGAACACTGGTTATGGCACCAGAGGTTGGGGCATCTAAGATTTTCACAAATAAGGAAAGCATGCAAATACTAGGCAGTTCGTGGTCTTCCAGATAACACCATATGCAAATCATGTCAGTTTGGTAAGCAAACCAGAACTAACTTTCCTGAGAAGGAAGGATCAGCTAGCAGGCCTCTTGAACTAGTTCATATAGATGTATGTGGTCCATTTAGGACAAGGTCACCTCGAGGAGAAGAATACTTGATATTATTCATTGACGACTTCTCCAGGTTTGTTTGGTTAGGACTTATGAAGCACAAAGACGAAGCATTTGAAAAATTCAAATCCTTCAAAGCCTTGGCTGAAAATGAATCAGATTACAAAATTAAGTGCCTCACGTCTGACAGATGTGGGGAGTTTACCTCAAATGAATTTTTCGATTTCTATGAAGAACATGGAATAAGAAGGGAATTCTCTACAGCTAGGACTCCTCAGCAAAATGGAGTGGTGGAAAGGATGAACAGAACAGTCCAACAAATGGCTCGTGCTATGCTTGATGAGTCTGGAACTCCCGCAACCTTTTGGGGTGAAGCTGCATATGCTGCGGTTGTTATTCTCAACAAAACAAATGTCCGAGTGAACAGCACTCAAACTCCTCATGAGCTCTGGTATGGTGAGACTCCTTCAGTAAATCATTTCAAAATTTTTGGAAGCAAATGCTATATTAAGAATTCTGATGAACAGCTTGACAAACTTGAACCTAGAGCAGATGAAGGCATTCTCCTTGGTTATTCTCCCCATAGCAAAGCATATAAGTGTTACAATAAAAGACTTGGAAGAATTGTTGACAACATTGATGTAGTGGTTGATGAAAAAGGATACATCCCTAGGCAAGTAAATCATGAAAATATTGAAGAGGATGAAGACTACTCTCCAAATCAGACAGATGATGAAGAAGAACCTCAAGAGGCACCAGAGGAACAGATAAGGATAGAAGAGAAAACTCCATCCAGATACGTTTAGAAGAATCATCCAGAATCTCAGATTTTGGGGCAGAAAGAAGCAGGCGTACAAACAAGAAGAACAATTGCAGAAGCTTCAAGCTATTTGGCATTACTCTCCTCCACTGAACCACAAAATGTAAGAGAGGCATGCAAAGATGAATGTTGGGTCAAGGCTATGGATGAAGAACTTGAGCAGATCGAAAAGAACAACACTTGGGAGTTGGTTCCTAGACCAAAAGATAAGAATGTCATAGGGACAAAATGGATCTTCAAAAATAAGTTGAATGAAAATGGGGAAGTAATTAGAAACAAGGCCAGACTGGTTTGTAAGGGTTATGCTCAACAAGAAGGAATAGACTTTGAAGAAACTTTTGCTCCCGTTGCTAGACTTGAGGCCATCCGAATGTTCCTTGCTCTCTCAAGCTTTCAGAAGTTCAAAGTATTTCAAATGGACGTGAAGTCAGCCTTTCTGAATGGAGACTTAGAAGAAGAAGTATACATCGAGAAACCAGATGGTTTCATTCTTGGGAATGATCCAAATCTTGTATGCAGACTAAAAAAGGCTCTATGTGGTCTTAAACAAGCTCCAAGGGCTTGGTACTACCGTTTGGACAAATATCTTCATCAACAAGGTTTTTCAAAAGGATCAGCAGATAGCAATCTTTATATAAAAATTGAAAATGACAAATTGCTAATACTTGTTGTGTATGTAGATGATATTATCTTTGGCAGAAATGAAGAGGCTATGAGTCAAAGCTTTGCCTTGGTGATGCAAAAAGAATTCGAAATGTCCTTGCTTGGAGAACTGACATATTTTCTTGGATTGCAAATCCAACAAAATAAAGGCGGTATCTTTTTATCTCAAACCAAGTATCTCAAGCAGATCTTGAAGAAATATGGCATGGAAGATGCAAAACCAGTATGTTCCCCCATGGTTACAGGATGCAGTCTCAGTGCAAATGATTAATCAGCAACAGTGCATCAACCAACCTACAGATCCATGATTGGAAGTCTACTTTATTTGACAGGTACCCGACCAGACATCATGCTTGTAGTGGGAATAGTTGGAAGATTTCAGGCAAATCCAAAGGAAACTCATCTTCAGGCAGTCAAGAGAATCTTTAAGTACCTTCAAGGAACTCAAAACTATGGCTTATGGTATCCTAGAGATACAGATCTCACACTTCATGCTTACACAGATGCAGATTGGGCCGGAAGGGTGGATGACAGGAAGAGCACAAGTGGTGGTGCATTCTTTATGGGGTCCATATTAGTATCTTGGTTCAGTAAGAAACAGAGTTCGATTGCTTTATCTATAGCTGAAGCAGAATATGTGGCTGCTGCATCTTGTTGCACACAACTCCTTTGGATGATGCAAATCTTGCAGGATTTTCAAATCACTTGTACTCCACCTGTCTCTATCTTATGTGATAATAAAAGTGCAATCAGCATTTCAAAAAACCCTGTCATGCATTCAAAGACCAAGCACATACCCATCAAGTATCATTTTCTTCGGGAACAAGTGCTTGAGCAAAAGGTCAAGTTGGAGTATGTTCCTTCTAAGGAACAAGTTGCTGATATACTCACCAAACCACTGCCTAGGGAAACTTTTGAATACCTCAGACAGAAACTGGGAGTAGTTGATGCTTCATCCTGCTGTTGAAGCTTGTCTGTTTCAAAGAAAAATTGGTGTATGTGAGTTGGATGAGGCGTATCCACGTACATACGCCGATTTATGCAGGTGCAGTCGCGTATATGGAGTTTCTGAAGGAAATCAACAGGGACAGACTCTGGTTGCAGAGAGTCTGATATGGGTCTGTCAGAGTTGATCTGGCACAGGTTCAAGGGGAGCAGATAATCTTCTAATAATGCATTGTTGGCATTAACTTAGAAGCTCTTGGTTCAAGTACTCAAGCTGTTTGGTTCAGGTGGATCAGTTGCAGAAAGGAGAACAGAAGGAGAACATGGTTGTTGCTATTGTCAAATGCTGCTGATAGTAGTTATTGGTGATTTGCATAGTCTTCATATTTCGTCTTTATGTCATGTGTATCTTCTCTTTATCAGGGTCATGTAACGGCCTATTTTGGTTTCCCCACTGTGCCTGGGATGATTAATGCAATGTAATTGGTTATCATATGTAAATTTCTGATGTATCCCCACTTGGTTGGGTGGATGATCCCCACTTGGTTGGGTGATGGATGTATGTATTGAGTCCTTTGGTGATAGGAAGGTCATTTATGATATGTAAGTCATGATTCTTTTTACAGAACATCTTTTTGTAGATCTTTCCTACAGTCAGGGGGAGCATGTTTAGCACAGCAGAGCAGAGATATCAGCATGTACTAAGGGGGAGCACAGCCCTTTGCCCTTGATGAAAAATGGGGAGAATGAGGATCTTGGGTTGCCATCAAGTCCAAAGGGGGAGATTGTTGGCATTATGGCACAGGTGTGGCGCTATGGTACAGGTGTTGTCCTTGATGGAAACTCACTTTGGTGACAGATCTCAGTTCAGGCTCTCAGGATGAAGGAAATCTTGTATACGTAGGTTCACCTTGCCGAAGACGTGTATACACGCGGGTTAGACGTTCAAAAGTCGCGTATGCGTATACACGCACTTTCATGCACATAAAAGCACATACATGGTGGGAAACTTATTTTTTGGTCCGTGGTCGTTAGTCCTTGGAATTTGAACCTATGGTTTTGGATCATGGTATCTCGTCAGAAGTGTTGACCCCAGGTATTGGGCCCTTGGTATTGTTTATTATGGTTTTGGACCGTGGTATTGTGGAAGGCCTAAAACTATAAAAGAGGAAGGAGATCATGTGGCAATGGATTATCTGATTTAATTGAATATCTGATATTGTTCTAGATCTGGAATACTGGTGATTGGGTTATGGTGCAGATCTAGATCTGAATGAAGGAGGAAATTGAGCGCAAGAAGGATAAGGACTATTGATGGATCAAAATCTCAAGGCTTGAACATTGGTATCTCTGTATGATTTTGATCTGTTATATGTGGCACTCTCTTGATCTATAAATCTGATAATCTGGGTTAACTAATGACTGAATGTTTTAAAAGAATAAATTATCCTTTATAGATTTGTACGCAGGTTCAGTTAAGTGCAGGTGCGTATACACGCTTTTTCTGTGAATGAAAGAAGTGTATACGCAGGTTGGTTGTGGTACATAGGTGTATACACTCAGATTGATGAATAGTGAAGTAGCGTACATATCTTGATTTATATTCTTGTTGCTTCTGTTTATTGCTGCAGTGTTCTGGGTTCAGATTTGGTGTGTGGTACTGTTACTGTGATCTAGGTACAGTAGTCATAGAAGTGTTTATGTTGATTTAGTTTTGATTGGTGAAAAGATGATTGGTTGATGCAGAAATTCTTTATTGATGTTATTTGTGGATCCAGTCTGAAAATTTATGAAACGTGGTCCCTGAAAGACAGAGAAGATTGTAGCCTTCTGTAGGCCAGCACCTACATACTAGTATCTTGGCTAGTGCAAGAGCTAAGGGGGTTGTAGCTCCCTTCCAAGAGAAGCTGGAAAACGAGAGAGGGTTGTAGCTCTCTGCAGGTTGCAGCCTGCGTACTGGTAAAGGACTGCACCAGTACAATTGTAAAAAGAAGTTTCTAATTAAAGAGAAGATAGAGACGAATTGCAGCAGGTGGTTTTCACCCACATTGGGTTTCCACCTTATATCTTGTGTTCTTGTGTGCGATTGTCTTTTTGCTCTGTTTTACTGGTTCTGGTTACTGGTTATTTGCTTCTGAATTACAGATTAACAATCAACATCAGAAAGATAAAGTAAATTAAAAGGTTTGCATTATATATGTGGGTTTTCTTCTGCATAGTTGCGTATATACGCGTGTTCAATTAACTGAAGTAGCGTATATCATTTGATTTTGATAAAGGAACATTTGACTTAATAATACTGATTCACCCCCCCTCTCAGTATTATTTCCAACAATAAGCATGGATCATAGATTTCCAAGATGATCATCTCATTAAGAAAAGTGTGTAGCAAGGTCATCCAAGTATGCCTCCACAATTAACTTGATTTCATGAAAAGTATAAGACACGACCCATTAGAAAATGCCCCTAGAATTTTTAATACAAAATGGTAGGTTCCTATAGGAAGAGGTACCTAAAGGAAAAATGAAAGTTGTCTTATGTTGATCTTCTAGTTTAATATGTATCTAATTATAGTTGAATAAACCATCCATGAAGGAAAATATTTCACTGCAAACGCTTTCATTGATTACCTAATCAATGAATGGGGTTGGGTAGTTATCTTTTGGATATGCTGAATTAACATCCCTATAATCAAAATATACATCACTAGTACCCTTTTTCATGACAAGAATGATGTTAGAGACCCATTCCGTTAAGGGAACGAGATAGATGAACTCAACTTTGAGTAATATTTCAACTTCCGCCTTGATGGAAACAACTTTGGGAGGATTGATCCAAACTATATTAGCACCTTCATAAGTGATTATTTCATGCTTTAAAATCCAAGGATTGATGCCATACATTTATTTGTATGAAAGAGAAAAAATATCACAAAATTCTTTGAAAGGAGCAATGTAGGTAGAAATATCATTTAGATTATAGTCCTCTCTAATCATAACATTTTCCATGACCCTAGGTTTCATGAAAACATCAATGGGAATGAAAAGAGAAATTTTTTCCAATTTCCCCTCAGAGAACACATCATGTGTCATGGTAGGATCTTGCACCCATTTAACATTTTGCAATGAAACAATGTTGTGTAAGTTGTCATTCAAATATTCCAAACAAGGGATGAAATATGATTGATGGTGAGATTCTTCCTAAGGTGGATTAGATATCATCATGGCTTCCAAGATGGCCTCATTAGATGAAATTATATTATCAAGGAATTCATAGGAACTAGAATGAGTAATAGACCATGTCGGCAACCAATAAGCATTAAGCTCCACATCATGTAAATAACCTCGCTTAGGGTCATTAGTCGCCCTTTCAATAGCTTGATATTCCAAATCGGTGGGGCTCAAAGGAATATGATCAATATACATGTCAATATTTGAAGGAGATTGGATTAACCATGGATCATCTGATCTGTCAAAATTGTGAGTGGCATACGTGATCATGTTAATGGTATTGGTTAAATGTGATATTTTAGGAGGAAGCAAGGGAAAAATTCCCATTAATGAATATTGTTTGAACATGCCTACTACAATTCTTTCAAGAGTAGAAGGGTAATCTCATACAAATGGAACTGAATAACTATCATGAAAATGCAAGTCAAGCTTGCAAAATGTTAACTATTCGATATTGCTTATTTTACATTGATGGGGGGGGGGGGGGGGAATCATTGGCATGGAAGACAGATGAAACAATAATAGTCATGGTGTAAAACCATCTTTTCCAAAGCAATAAGTTATAGTCTAATGTGGCATTAATGACTTTAACTTTGTTTGATATCATTTTACCCCCAAGATTGATATAGGAAAGTAGGAAAAACCCCATCAGGTTGCAAGGTATTCCCATCAAAGACCTTTAACACATATTAAGCAATGATAAATCCAGTGAACCAATATATTTTCAATGCTTCGATGACATGATACAAGTAGATTCCCCTTCATCCAAGACCATCCAAGGAATGTGACATCCCAATATGTTGACCATAATCTAGAAGAGAATATGATGTGGAAGACATGTTTTCTAGGAGTATGGATAGAAGGGGATGAGATTTAAATATGAAGGATCTAATCCAACAATGGTAATTAGAAGTGTCTTTATTTGTGTGGGGAATATTTGCAAAAATTCGAGTGAAAACATAGCAACAAGTTCTTGGGATAGATCCTCAACAATATTATAGTTGTGAGTGGCCATTAAATTGGGATTATGTGTAGTCATACAAAGTCTTCCTTTAGGAGGATTTAAAACAATGATAAAAAATGGTTTATCAAAATCGAGAAGACCAACAGGTTGAGTAGGGATCATGGGTTATGATGTGGAAGTACCACTGTCACAATTATCATAGGTATGCACTCTAGTCATGAGATAGATTGAGTGTTCCACCCTAAAGATATCCTCCATGTATGATGAGGAATTATTGGAAGAATTCCCCCCACTCCCCCCTTACTAAGTAGGTGGAAGGTTTACAACCATAAGTTGTTGTTGGGCTGTAAATTGGTTTGTTAAGACATCAAGTTGACAAGTAGAATTTTAATGTGAGAAGTAATGGTGGATCTCATCTATCCAGGGACACTAATGATTAAGATGTTCTTCCCCATAATCCTTGAATGGAAATTTTTTTTCCTCTTTTGTGCCACCCCAAGTGGTATCTTAGGTTTGGGGTGCTCCTTGTTCATTGTTCAAAGTTTTATTGGAATTTTTCTTCTTTTTTCCTCCAGGTTGCTAAGGGTTCTTCAAAGGTATTGATTTCACATAATTCATATTAGAGGTTTGAACAAGAGAACTAGTAGTTTGAGTGGTAGGTTTAGTAGCAGAGGCACTAGAAGGGATGTTCATTTGCACCATCTAAATGGCTAATTCGCCTATGTTTCTTGAGGATATAGACTACACCACGCCATTGGCATGGGATCTAGGCTTTGCTTTCAATATGCCATTTGATGATTGAGGAGTGTTAAGAATGATTTCATATAGAGTATATGCTGGAGAACAGATCAAGTCCAATTGATGGACACACATGATGGCTTGTTCCTCAGTTTGGGCTCCTACCTTAGCAACATATTTAGTAATCCTAGGAAATAGATACTTAGTAAACCACTCATGTACAAACTCATCAGGACACTTGGTTTGGGATGTGCTATGTCTTTTCCTCCACTCATGGATGTGATTAGTGATGTGGTTGAGTTATCCTGATGGAAGTTAGTAAGTATATCAATTCCAGTTTCATACCTAACATGAAGATGGTAATGGTTAACAAAGGACTATGCTAAAGACATTAAGTTATAATAAGTGACACTTTCTAGATCAATGTACCATTTAGCAACAACACTGGTAAGAGTCCACTAGAAAAGGCACAACTTGATGCTATCCTCCATGAGCAATTTCGATAAGCACCATAAGTGGTAAGTGGTAAAGTGAGTTACAAGGTCTTCACCATATTTACCATTGAATTTAGGAATGTGAGCTGGTAGTTTAGGTGGGATCATTAGCGATGTAGGGTTATACTTGATGGGATCATTAATTAACTTTAAAAGGTCATGTAATACAAGGGTTTCTAAGAAAGGAAAGTTGAACAATGCCTGGGGGGAGTGGTTACCCATGCGACCTAGGTGGAGGTTGTGATATGCCAATAGAAATTTTTATAGAAGTGGTAGGGATCCTCGAGGAATTTTGTTGACTAGAGAAGTTAGATCCATCATCCATGGGTATATTGTAAATGTTATTTCCCCTAGGGGGATTCCCCTATTAGCGAAAGAATTCCTGAAAGGTTGTTGACCTCCAGGACAAAATGGTGTGTGAAGAGGAGAGTCTCCTATACCAAAAGGTCGACCAAAACTTTTTGTACCCCAAAGATTAAATGTAGTACTAGGGATGATAACCATAGACTCTTGGACATTATAAATAAACAGAATTTTCTTCTGAAAAGTGGATCCCCCTAATGATTGATTACCCCAAGGAAATGTGAACCAATTGGAAACATAATTACTCCTAATTTTTCTAGGGAATGACATAGACTTAATATGATTATTCTAACGAAATGGAAATATAGCATTGGGTATAAACAAACTACCTACTAATATGACAGGACCAATAATGGGCCCTATAGGTGCATATGTGAATGTGGAGTTCAAACCTCCAACATGAATTAGATATGCTACTCATAGTGGAATTAGAGATTCTTCTGAAAATGAAAAGGGGGGGGCACGGTTGATGATGTGGATGAACCCATAATGGATGAACTAAATGGAGGGAGATGGGATCCTAGGATGTTCTCCCAAAAAGATAAGATAGTCTTGAAGAAGGTGGTGTGGATAAGATCTATGATAGTAGAAAAGGGTAATAGTGACAACAAGCGTGGAAACACTAGGATATGTCATGTAAATGACATCAACTATAACGTACTCTTGGTAGGGATTGAGTGAGTTAAAATATATAGTCAAGTCAATACCTCCACGCAAGAAGATGGGGGACGAGATATGAGTCACATGGAACGAGAATGAGGTGGAGGAGTTTCATCAACCAATTTGTAAAATAGAGGTTAATCCCCTTGAGAATCACCCAAAGTGGCCCCTGGAATAGGTATGTCTAAAGTAGTGGAAGGGTTAATCTTACATCTATGGGAAAGTTGACCCTCTTGATTAGTAGAAAGGCCTTCAAGATGATGAGAATGATGTGAACTAAACTCAGCCATGATGGCAGCTAACGATGTGCACAAAAGTGTAAAGTAAATAAAACCTAATAGACATGACCAAACAACATACACCTATCAAATGTGAGCAAGCATGGAAACCAATAGATCAAAGGTGTCTTCTCACAACTGGAGCTTGGTTGATTAGGTCTCAAGTTAGCTATGAATATATGGTTGGAATAATTGTGTTTTCCTCCTTCTTAATATCTCATCGATTGATACAATTTCCCTTAATTATGCGCGATCACCCTCTAGGGGATCCGAGTGAGTTCTGACCAACATCTATATGAAATCATGAATATGGGTTACACTTTTGGGCAAAATTTGGCAATGAAATTTCAAGTTTTTTCTCTTTTATCAAATTGTCCCCCTCAAAATTCATTTAAGAATTATGAATTTCGATTCGTAGTAAAAATACAATATGTGGAGAATTATGTTGTTGTCCTAATGATATTTTTTTCAAAAAAATTAGCGTCATATAATCTCTAAATTTTCCATTAAATTCAATATGTCCTTGCAAATTTTCACAAAACTTAAGAGATATGTGTGTGTTCATGTCGCATAACTTATTCTAAAAGTGCAATTTAAATATATATATATATGAGAATGATATACATGGAGAGAACTAAGTTTTTCATATTAAAATTTTATTTTTTTAGCAAAATTATATATATCTTTTTTTTCAAAGTTGGCGAAGTAATATTTCAATTGCATTTTGGAGACACATGTGTTCACATAATATTTTTTTCAACTCTTTAAATAAACGAAAAAACCAAGAGTACCCTTTTGAACAAGGCTCGTAAACAAATATAGTGGTATTTTTTGAAAAAAATTCATTGTGTGTATATTTTATGTTATTGATTTCTTATTCAACCCCTTTGAAATTGTCCAAAAACATTTCAAGTGTTATGTTTGAAATAAATTAGATGAAAAATATCATATGAATTTGAAAGTGGAAAATTCATATGCCATTGGATAGAGGATTCTTTCATGATTCCAATGTGATCAACTCCATCACGTAAGGACAATTTCGGCCCTAAATCTGATAGGGTACAAAATGAGGTTGCAGAGAAATTTGTAGAAGATCAGGTGCTGAAATTGCAATTTTTAGGACTTCAAGAGCTCAATCGAGCACTTTAAATACTCGATCGAGTTCTTAAATTCAAAATTAAAGTTGCTCGATCAAGCATTAAAGAAACCCTCAATTGAGCGGCATATGTAATTAACCAACGGCTCGATTGAGCCTATGAATCGATCGAGCCATTAAAAACCTAGCCAATGACCTTACAAACTTTTTATTAATGGCACTAATAGTGGATCATGCATCTCAAGGGCTTGATCGATCCTATAGCTTGATTGAGCCTCTCAAGCCAAAAAATATTTTAGTTGATAAATTCAATTGTGTAAAAAATGCAACAATCATTCTTTCATAGAGAAATAATAGAGCCTAGAAATTACACAAAGATTCACAACAAACATGGGAAATTGGAGATTTGGATCTAGAAAAGGAAAGAAATTTTCATCCATAGAGAAATTATGAGAGAAATCTAGAGAAAGGATGAGAAAAAGACATCAAACATTGAGAGAACAAGAAGTTCATGCAAATACAGGTAATTCAAATTGTCTCACTTCTCATATTACTTGCTCCATATTGTATGCATTAAGAAATATGGTTAAAAACAAAAAACAAATGGAGAATGAAACAGTAAAATAAAGATAAAATAAGCATTGAAAGTAATACCATGTAGTTAAAAAATCAGATGTAACAAAAACTATAGAAAACCACTTGAAACTATATAAATTATTGAAAACCATACAAATTATTGAAAACTACTTGAAACAATGGTTTATTGGAATTTTTTAAAACCACTTGAATTCATGAAAATTATGAATCGCCTTTGAATTTTAATTGTTTAAGATAACCCACAAAAACTAAGGATGTGATTTAACCAAAGAAAACCATTGGAACATAATTTCCATATATTATTTACATGAAATACAATTCATGGCAATTTATTTACAAAGAGGGATTAGAAAAATGGTTGTCAAATAGGTGATCCAAAACCTATAAACAATAGTTTGATTAATGTGTTATATCCAAAGTATGAGTTAAAAGAGAGAAAATGTGGCAATATCTACAAGGATCAAGAATATCCCTACTTCCAATGTGCATGAACTGATAATACATTCTTTGTTAAAAATATATTTAACAACATTAAATTTTCATAACATTCATCATTGTATATAACTTTTAATGGTTCTTTGAATCCTAAATGATGATCCATACCTTTGAAAACCTCACAAGTTTCTTCTTTCAATTCTCACATAAAGGTTATGAGAATTTAAAAAAAAAAAAATGTTTTTAAAGACACACAAAGTGTAGTGTAGATTCATGCTTGCACAAAAAGGAGTGTATTATTGAATATAACTATAATGCTCCATGGAAGAATCATGTGATTAATCAATATTAAATTCATAAATAATAAATGCAAAAGAAATAAATTACCATGCATGTGTTGATGATATTCTAGAAATGTTTACAATGTTAATCTTCTTAGACTATGGAAATCTAATGTCGATTAAATTCATCTAGTTGTTTCTCGACAAGCATAATCTTGAAATATATTGCAAAATATGGTTCAAAAGTAAAAAAGAGTTCTTTATTTTAAACTTTGTCAATATTTGATGAAAATAATTGAAAACATAAAAAAGATTGGATATTCATCTTTGCACATGCATAAAAAAGGTTCCTTGTAGAAACATGTAGTTTTTTAAATCCTCTTACCCCTTTTTGTGCCCTACTCGATTACTATGCTAAATTTTCCATGTACATTCTCCCAAAAGAACAGTCAAATCATTTGTGCCCCTCTTCACCACAAGTGATAATAATGTACATTCATTGTTGATAAGACCTTGAAGCATCGTCCTTGTTATCTAAATCCACTAAAACCTCTATGTATTGATGTCTTTTTGTTTTCTTATCAACAATTTGATTGTCCTTTTCATCCCACATTTCTTCCACTATTTATCTGGAATTGTGAAATTCTCTATAGTTATGATGAGTTCTTCCTTTAAGAATGATATTCTTACTAGTGTTTTATGGTAATTTTAGTTACACATTTTAAAACGTTAAATGATATGGTGCTTCTAATGAAGAATTTTTTTCCAACTAATTTGATTTTGTATAGAATACTTTCAAATATTAACATACTTAAAAATTAGTTGAAAATGTTCCTTATTATATCATGGAGTGTGTATTTATGTATTGTATCTTATAGTTGATTAAGTTTGTATGAATTTATAGATATAAATTTTGTTTGATCTCATGAAATAAATTTGGCCCTTCAATTTGGTAATCACTAGTTTGATTTTTCAACAATATCCCATTCTCTCAAATTCAAAAGATTCACCACATCATTAAGTTCTTTAAGTAATAATTCCCTTTGAAATCATTTCATGAGCCTTGAAACTGAAACCTAATTGAAGATCAACTCTAAAATTGATTCAATTAACTTAAGGAGCATTTGAAACATTAACAACACACATAATGGTCTAGGCTAGAGACGTGTTTCGATGTCTTTAAACATAGGAGTTATTGTTACTTGTCTGCATTTCATTCTGGGGGTAGTCGGTATTCCATGTATGTAAGTATATCAGATTGTTCTCCACGTACCTTCAAGTATATTAGACATCGCTCCACGTATGAAAGGTATATCGAAATACTTCCTATCGTACAAGACACATTAGACAACACTAACACAGACTACACTTCGACATACCTCCGAGTATATTTTGGAAGTCCCCACTAGGATGAAATCCAACCCTAGGTAACTAAGTCGGTCGCCTTGTAATTTGTGATACATCGAACCCAACATTCAGGGAGATTGCCTACACATACTAGAAATGGTATTCCACAGTACATAGTGACTTGGTAATCCTTATCTAACTAGTTACCCCTTTGTTTTGTTTTGTGTCTTTAACTTTTTAAATTAATCAATAAACCATGGAAAAACAACACCCTCGTCACTCGCTTAGGGTGCAATATTTCCTCCTTTACTTCCTGAGGAAACACCTAGACGTCGAATGAATAAGAAAACAAAAACTATTGAGGGTACATCAAAAGTTACTCCCTATGAAACCACATCTGAAGTTTATCAACCAGATTTGTCACTTCTTATCAGCACCAATCCAACTTGAAGACCCGACATTATAACAACAGGTTAAATCCACACTAATGTGTCTTTTTTGTTCATTCCATAGAATTATTGAATTCATACATGTCAAAACAAGGAATCTGCATCAATCCTGTCAAAGTGCAACCTATCCTTGACTTTCCTAAACCATCTTCACTTGTTTAGTTAACTTTCTATGGAGATTTCGTCCCCAATTATGCAAAACTTACAAAAATATTTGTTCACTGATGGGCCTCGAAAATGCCCATGTTTTCATCATGCAATATCACCATTCATACCCTAAAACCTTAGGTCTTTAACCCGTTTCGTACCCTAATTCCATCAACTTGCCGCTAAATCACATTTGATGTCTTGTGGTCGACTATCATTAGTTTTATTAGATTTTCTATGATTAAAGATGATTATTCCATGATTTATTAATGATGGTTTTTCTAAGCTCATTTTTCACAGGGTTCCATCGCTAAGTTTCTTCACAAGCTAGTAGAGTATGGAAATGACCAATTTTGGGCTTTGGCACTTTCGGCATGCTTCCGAAGAAACCGAGAGAGGTTATTGTCAAAAATAATGTTTTAATACCTTTACATAACCTAGATTTCACACATGTCACTCATGTGGGTCTCTAGAAGGAAATTCACAAATTTTCCCAAATTTGCAATAAGTTTCAAATGGCCAACATCCGCCTCGCGTTTTGTGCAGTTGGAGGCGAATAAAGAAACTCAGGCACATGGGTTTTGGTCCCAGCATAGCCAATTTACTAACGCTAAAACAATTTTCAAAAATTCCTTACAGTTTGGAAGATATGTGGAGTTCTCTGAGGCCAATTTATATCAAATATCCAGATTTGTACTTAACAGTCAAATTTGGATCTGCCTATTTTTATGCCACAGTTATAGCTTGATAAGTTCTTGTCCTCCATCCATGTATTGGTCAACGTCAACATGAACCATTAGCTATTCGGAGGCCATCTATAGAAGTCAAACACAACATGAATTTGTTTGTTGTCCCATTTCATTTAGAATGTAATTAATCTCACCTTCATCTACAACATGTATAAAAAGCAGAGCAGCAAGCATAGGAGGGGGGGGGGGGGGAGTGAAAGCTATTGAGCATTGAAGTGCTGCTAAGAAACCTTACAATTATAATTTACTTTGTTTCAATAATATACATGGCCTTGGCGTGAGCGAGATCATTCCAGTTTTAGTTAGTTGTGAGTATTTGATTTGCATGTTTTAACAGTCTTCCTTTTACTGTAAGTTCCAGAGCTTCCCTAGGTGTGGCAAGGGCCCACCATCACCTGGGAGAAAGCTTCCTTTTTCATCTTAGATTGATTGTTGTAGCTTGATTCATTCGTACTCAGTTAGATTTGTGATTGTTGTAGTTTAATTTATTTTCATTCAATTAAATGCTTGATTGCTATTCAATTCTTCATTTTGTTGTGTGAAAGCAGTCTGGAGTCAGCTTCTTGTAATTGTATGCATAACATAGTTATAATCTCTATATCTATTAGTTTCTATTTCATTGTTGTGTGAAACATTTAAGATTGCCTTCTGAACAATTAATTTAGTTTTCATTTTGATTGCCTATCAAGTTCAATTTGATTATTGCATGTTGAATGTTTGTCAATTTCAATTAGACTATAGAGTGTTGTAGCTTTTGCAAAGTTCGATTGAAAGACCGAGCTCTGTAACCTTTGAGAATTTCGTATACATTGGTCTCAAGGATCACGTACAGGTCACTATGTGTTGACTACTTAACCTTCATAGAGCATCGCTCTGCCTCATTAGATTAGCATCGTGAATGCTTGTTGATGTATTAAATCCCTATACGCAGAGCATACTTAAATCTCTTATGTTGAATGCAAGTGTATCATTAACCTTTGAGCAAAACGAGGATTTCCTGTGTGAGTTCGATTGGTGAATTGTGAATTGGACCAAGTGTGAACCTTTGATGCATTGATAAACATAAATCAGAAACAGAGCATGATTTGGAGTTGTAGGGTCTTTGAGATTGTATCATAAGATTGCTTCTGCGTGTTTGCAACAGTAGCCATAAAATAGAGTCATGTTTAATCTTTAGTTATTTAACAATACTTCAAATTATTGTAGTAATAGAATTGAACCAAATAGATTTACAACATGAGGATTGAATAGTACTTTCATTTGGCAGAATGTGGTCTTGGTTTATCAATTCCTTTTGCTAAGCAACGAGATATTTTGAGTTTAATAGGAATAGTGTGAGTGAAGTAGTTAGTCTAGTTTGATCAAATGCTTGTAGGATCTCAATTGTTTTGATAGATAGTCTTCGCATTTCAATGTTTGAGTGTCTTTTAAATTAGGACTCCAGAGCTTAGATAGATTAGATAGTTTCCATTTAATTAAAATAATTGTGAAGTGTTGATAAGTGTGAACGTTTAAATTTCATATGTAGGAATGGTTTTGTAGTCTTATTATAGTTAAAGTAATAATTTAGCTTCAAATAGGTTTTGAGCATAGTATTTTCTTTGGTTTGAGTAGAGTCAACTCAATTTGATAGCATGGGGCAATTTAAAATTAGTTCACTTTCCATAATAGTAACGTAGATTTGGTTTTATAAGTAGTTTGACATCAATTTAATTTCGTTTATAAATTTAGGGCATTTCATTAAGATTTCATTTTGTTTCTTTAAAACAATTATTATTAAGGAAACTTATATACTCTAACCATTGAGCTGAGCCAAAAATGCAGTACAACTCGTGTTTACGAGTCCTGGATTGACAATTATATATTAGGAGGATTAATTATCGAATAAAAATCCCAACACTCACCTATTGAAAAAATCGGTTCCCTTCCATTGGGATGATATAGCCCAAAAATATTTTGACGCTTTAAAAGATTCCCTAGTTCGAGCATCATTATTGTATCCCCCTAACTATCAATGAGATTATTTTATGTATCTTGTTACATCTATTACTACCATTATTATGGTATTGGTTCAAAAGGATGACCAAGGGGATGAAAATCCTATATATTACTTGAGTCAGAATTCGAATGATATTGAGATCAAGTACACTCACGTTGAAAACTTGGCTTCCAAATTTATTTTTATTGAATGAGGATGAATGTGTTTACCTTTCATCATATTCTACATCACCTTTTTTTTAATAGATGGACCGATACCTTTACTAGTGCACTCTTCTTCGACCCATATTTCCCTGAGCTCGAAACCCTTTTATTTCCATGTTTCAACTTATAACCCTTGGTCCATGTCAACTTTTGCTACCTAGTTTCCTACTATCAAATCATATCATGACCTTCCACCTATGGTGATTTCTTAAATAAACATGTGTATATTTACTATTCACTTATCTTATGATGATGATTCACTTGACTTACAAGTATATTTTGTATTCCACTATGTAGGGATGGAAATTGAACAGCCACATGAGGGAGAAGATGTGTCCCATCAAGCTGATCAACTAGATGATGATCAAGATGTGCCCTATGGACTTGATCAACCACTAGAGGAACATGTGCCCTATCAAGTTGATCAATTGTCACTAGGGGAACAACATGTGCCATGTCAAGCTAATGTACCAATGGAGGAAGAAGATTTTCCCTATCAAGTTGATCAACCATTGGAAGAAAAAATGTTTCCTCTCAAGTTGATAGGATAACAGGGAGTTGCAGTGGTTTGGAAACCAGTGGATCATTTATAGAAAATTTGGATGAAAGCGCAATAGAGAACCTTGGGGAGCCTATCCTTTCTCGCACTATTAGAAACCATGTCAATAAAATCATTAGACAACATTTTGAGAAACATTCAGTTGTCACACAAGCTCGGATATTACATGGGTTGATCAAACATAAGAAACTAAAACATGGCACAAAGAATTTGGGTGTCTAAGATGCTAAAAGAAAAAAGACACATATGAATGTCACTGAAAATATATCAAAGTCATTCACTATGTTTGGAAAATTAGGAAAACCAATGTTCGACTTGCGCACACAGACATTACAATTGTTATTGTTGCACTAAGTACTTCAAGACAGCAAAAATTGGCAATAATGTCAAAATTCCTCCATGTCTTGAGAAAAACCTTACACAAGCATACCAAATTTAGGGTTTGAGTGAATGAAAATGATGAATCTTCTTGTTGGGCTCTTATCACTAGGAAACCCTACCAAGACAAGCTTACAATAGGAATCAGAGAATTTGTGGTAGAGTTTTGGGAGATCCATTCCAATGCTATTCTAGATATAAAGCTTTTTTTACGACATTGCATAGCTAAAGGTGAGTATCAGGAACACACTAAGAACATTGTAGAAATGGCAGAGGTTACATTGTTCGAGGAATTTCAGGAAAGTAATCGCCATGTGAAGATATCCATAAGAATGTTTTAGAAATTGAAGCCATGGTTTATTAGGCCTAATATAATTTGTGGCACATGTTGTTGTCGATATCATGTTCAATTTAAGCTTCATTATGAAACTTTCTGGGAATTTGAAAAGAAGAACTAACACGATGACCATCCTCCTCCTATAGTGCGTGATTTTGTTTCATCAATACAGTGTAGAAGGGAGCCAGAAGAGTTGTATTACAACAAAATGTGTATAAGTGGGAGAAGATGCAATTAATGTGGTGATTTGACATTGCTCCATAGGAAATTTCTTATTGATCCTAACCAATTTGGGATGTCAGATGTCATTGTCACGTGGAATCATTATGAGTATGTCATAGGAAATCAAACATCTTCTTCAACTCTAGCGCCTAAGAGGATCAACTATGTTGAGTATGGGATTCCTATTTCACAATTCATGGGGGTGTTTCAAAACTAGATCTATAAATATATCAAACACTCGCACAGGTCCAGGTGGAAAGCATCTGAATTTAAGCATTCTCGTGAAGTATTTCAACTAGGCACAATCTTATCAGTGGTGGAATTTGTTGAGAATTACACATTTTCTCCTCAGACAGAGATAAAAAGTGAGTATTATCACTCAGACCAAGTTTCCATATTAGTACATGTTCTGTACAAACATGCGCAATTGAACATTGATGGTAGGGATAACACTGATGAGTCATGTGATGTGATTAAGGAGTATCACTTTTACATCAGTGATGATCATGAGCATGAAAAAACTTTCATGCAACATTGCTTCGAACTGATTTATGAATCATTTTTAAAAAATGGCATATCATTCAGGAAGAATTGGATATGATCATATGGTTATGCAAGGAAGTTAATGTCAGCATGCACTTTTTATTGGTTGAGCCGGCTACAAAAGAAGACAAAAATCCAGCATACTTGGAGCTACTTTAAAACATGACATGGAAAGGGTGAGCATGATGGTGTAGGTGCTTGTGTGAAGCAAGAACTTACGAGGTGACAAATAAGTCATGATGTAGATCAACTCAAATCATCACTAGAGGTGGTAAATTGGTGTAGATCCCATTTAGGACATGAAGGTCATGAATCTACAAGGCATGTGCATAGGTTCTTCTAGAATATTGAGCTTGGCAATGTCAATAGATCCATTCCTTGGTATTGTAATACTGTAGAAGGAACGAGATAGTTACACTCAGTGTGGAGCAAAGACATGGGGTAATATTTGCCATTGAGAAGAAAAAAATCACATGTTTTTGTGAGTTTTTCATTGATGTTGATGGATGTATACTTGATCACTATGAAAAACATGGGTACATGAAGGGATGGAAATATGTCCCTCTTAATGCAAAGGGACCTCATCCATTTCTGACATGGCAAGAGACACAATGAAGAGGCCATCATTTCACTTGATCGTGATTGAGTCTATGATCTTGTAAGGGACGATATGTGTCTCATCTGTCATTAACAATTTCATCTATAAATTTAAATCTTGAATGTATTTAACTAATTAATATTTTGTATTTTGGTTGTAGGCGATGTTTTTTTTGTCACTGCCCGCATAGGAAACAAAGAGAATGTGGCCTACTATTTGATGCAATGCACACAGGTGAAATTAGATTGGTGAGACCATATGAATATGTACAATTCACATATAAAATTGGTGACATGGTTGTGATGGGCCATTTTTTTGAAAAGGTTAAAAAACAAACTAATCACATCATTTATAGAGATCTTATGCCTAAATATATAGCTTGTCAATACAGCCATCTAGTCATATCATCTCAAATCAATCTCATAGAAATCAAAACAAAGAAAGGTGAACCAAGGAGATGGAAGGTGGCAGAATCAAACCATGAACATATTATGGAGACTTGCATTCCTATGAGCCATTGGCTATATGAGTAGGTGATGCAAATGGAAAACCCTAAATCTGAGTCTATAACAGTCAAGTGTAATCTAATCTAGTATAAGAGATCTCAAATGTATGATTTTTGTAATCTACAAATGAGACAGTTGAATACTCTTGTAATTTTGTAATTTTGACTAGAGAAATGTTTCCCTCTTATCTAGGATGGATTCATAATGGTGACATTGTTGGCATTATGATACATGTGTTTTCCTTGATGGCAACTCACTCATATGACAGTTCACAGTACAACAGCAAAGGATTACAGATCAGACCCCAAAGAATGAAGAAAGAGAGGTATACGCGCGTTCACTTTGTCCAAGAAGCATATACAGGCGAGTTAATAGAACAAAATGAGCGTATAACGTATACATGCACTTTCACAAGAGGAAAAGCACATACATGTTGGAAAACTAATTTTTTGGTCCGAGGTATTTGGTCCAAGGTATTTTGATCCAAGGTATTAGTCCAAGGTATTTGGTCCGAGGTATTGACCCTAAGTATTTGGTCTAAGGTATGGTTCCTAAGTAGTTTTGGTCCATGGTATTAAGAAAGGCCTAAAACTATATAAGGAGGAGAAGATCATTAGGCCAGGGGTGTGCGAGAATTGAATATCTGATGAAGTGTGAGATCTAGTATGCAGGTTATCGGCTTATGGTGCTTTGCTTGATTTGAACCAAGGATGAAACTTAGCAGTTGATGAGGGATAAGATCTAATGATGGATCAGGATCTTAAGGCTTGAAATGAATTATCATTATGTGGTTTGATCATGTATAGTCTAGATCCAAATACTGACGCATGTGTTATTCTGTAAATGTTATTATCTAGGTATGACCGAACTCTGGAATAGCTGCAAAATTATGAATTAATATTTGCAGATATGTACATAGGTTGGCTTTGATAAAAGCACGTATACACATTGGTTCGACACATATAAGTAGCGTATACATTATGAAATATGATATTTGAAGTTGCAATTGGATCTGGCTGTTGTTGCAGAATTCTGGGTTCTGCTCTGTGTTCTGGTGACTGTGTTTTGATGACAGTATTCTGAATGTTCAAATTGATTGATTGTGATTTGCTTCAGTGACGATGGGCTTTCAGTGATTCAGTTGTGGGTGATTCAGAGAATGATGATTGAGTTTCAGTGATTGGTTGATGCAGATGTATTTGATTATTGTATTGCAGTAGTAATTGATTTTGAGCTTCAATGTTGTTGATGGGTCCAGTATGAAAATTGGATGAAACGAGGCCTTCATGTGTATTGTTGTGTACCAGGAGCATCCAGTCTGAAAATTCATGAAACGTGGTCCCTGGAGGAAGACAGAAGGTCGTAGCCTTCTGTAGGTCGACGTCGACGTACTAGTAAACATATTGGCTAGTATAAGAGCTAGGGGGTTGTAGCTCCCTTCCAGTAGAAGCTGGAGAACGAGAGAAGGTTGTAGCCTTCTGCAGGTGGGTGCCTGCATACTGGCATGAGTCTGCACCAGTACAATATTGTAAATAGGTTTTTCTTATATTAAAAGAAGCCAAGAGCAGGTGGTTTTTGTCCCGCATTGGATTTCCACCTTAAATCTTGGTATTCATGTGTGTTTCTTATGTGTGATGGTTTGTTCTGATATTACTGCACATTGTGACTGTTTATATGGTTAATGAAGTATAGATGCACTAATTAAAGATCAAAATATGATGAATTAACTTAATAATAAGTTTGTTGGATATACGATGGTTGCCTAAAATACAGTTGGGTGTACACGCAAGTTACCTTCATTGAAGTAGCATATATAAATTTGAGTATGAAAAGAAAAAGTTATTGATTTGAATAATACTGATTCACCCCCCCTCTCAGTATTATTTCCAATAGACATATATGTTATATAAGCTTTAGTTTCCTTTAGGTTCTTAAGTTTATAAAGTACACCAAATTTCAAGGAGGTGATTTAAAATCAATAGGGATTTAGATTTAGTTTTAATTAAAATTTGTCATCTTAAAATTTTTAAATGTCATGTGTATATTATCCATGTTGAACATGCAAGAAATTTTATAGATCTATATATATGTCATACATATTTGGTTTCTAGAAAATCCATTTCAGTACCTAATGACCAAGTTGATATGGTCTATTTTACTTAATATGGAAATTCAACAATCTAGATTATGAACAATATTGAAATATTTTATGTTATTCATAATAAATATGTGATGTGTCAATTTGATATAAAACATGCAAAGAGTTACACACATGCTTCGTATTGGAATGTAATAAGTGCAACAAATTACACACACACACACACACACATATATAATGTTATGATTATTAATCTCTTTTAGATAACCTCAAAATAAATCAAATCAAATAAAACTTATTAGTAGTTTACATCTTGACATCTAAATTAAAATCATTGTAATTTTTAACAAACATTGATTGTGCACTAAAAGACAGTGTTTACAAACCAATATGACAATTAAAATTGTTATTTTGTAAAATTTTACTTCTTGAATGTTCTTAATTGAAGTTCTTAAGATAAAAAATTGATTGAAATACTTGGATAGACAAGTAAATTTAGGAAAGTGCTTAAAATTATAGAAACATATCAATAATTGTTTAAATTAACATACATTGACTAGTATTAAAGGACATTTTCTACAAATTGAATATTAAATTGATGTACATGATATATTTTAGTTCATTTTAAATATTAAAGTGATTTGCATCATAGTAATATTGTACTTATTTCCTTTGTCTATGAAACAAGAATTCAAAATTGTTATTTTGTAAAATTTTACTTTTTGAATGTTCTTAATGGAATGTCTTAAGTTAAGGAATTGATTGAAACATTTGATATCCAAGTAAATTTAGGAGTGCTCATAAAATTACATAAAATTATCTAAAAACATATCATTAATTTTTTTTTTGTATTTTAAATGCCAATACATATGACTTATATGATGTGTTATGACTAAGCTGTTGTAGATGACCTCAAAAGAAATAAAATTTAATAAAACAAGTTATTAGTTGAACATTACAAGTTGAAGAGATTTTTTAAAATTGAATTTAAATTGTATTTCAATCATATTTGCATATTTCAATTGAACGATTGTTGAGTCTCTGAATTGTCGTATTTTCATCCTCTTTTCCTTCCATTATTCCTCATACTTATCCATATTATATTTCTCCATTCACCATTTATCATACCATTTTCATGTTAAATATGGGTCTCCCTTATTATTTTCCAATTTATTTATTTTCATGCATTTTAAGTGAATTTATGATTAAAAGTTAGAAAAATAACATAGATTTACTTATACCTAAAGGTGGAATAAGTTTGGTGACATGTGTAGGTGATTTGGAAGCTTCCAAGACACTCTTATGTGGCCTCCAAGGTTCAATTTCGAATTCTCTTCAAGATTGAAAGAAGATTTGGGAGGAGTCAAACATATCTCATGGGAGAAAATATCTCAATAAAGGATTATTCAAAGAGATTTGAGGAGATAATCATTCAAACCCATTTCAAGGAGAAGATCATGAGGATATGGATATCTCATCCAAGATTTGTGTGAGGATTTGAAGGGATCATATTTTGTAATTATGGAAATTGGTTGAGAGAAAAGTGGAGTTGTATTTATGAGTTTCTTATCTCCTTTTCAAAGAAACTCATGTATAAATATGAGTGCTCTCTCTCTATTTGAGGAATGTAAAAAGGAATGTAAGGTTAGGTTATGTTATGTTATGTTATGGTTGGAGAGGATTGTAAGTCATTGTGATGTAATTTATTGAGATTTATTTATTGTGAATGTGAGCTCACATGTGTTTGTTTTTGCTATTTGTTATTTATGCTTTGTTACTTTTCACATGTTTTTCTTTTATGCAATTTCATATTTCTAGATTAATTTAATTTATGCACTTCAATTTCAGCGGCGTGCTTCAATTTCAAACATTAGATTAGGTTAATTTGGCTTCAATTATGCATATATTGTGCATGTGCCTCGTAAGTCTATGAAATCCTTGGGTTGACAATTAATGATTGGGAAATTATTAAACGACAATATTTTTGCCCAACATTTTGGCGTCATTGTCGGGGAGGCACAATGAATTGAAGTTTAGTTTACTTTTCTGCAAGAGTGATTTCATTTCCTAGATTTGATTTGATTGTCATTAAACTACTTGCTTACCAGCTATCCTAGTTTTCTTGCTTGACAACTGAATCACTAGTTTTTATTTACTGCTTTCTAGATTATCATAGTTTGCTTCTAATAGATTTTCACTTTAGTTATCATTAAATTTCTTGCTTACTAGTTCTCATAGTTTGCTTGCTTGATAACCGCAAGTGTGTTTACTTTTCCTGCAAGGTGTGTTTTGTTTTTCGCAAGTGTGTTTAATTTCTGCAAAGTATGATTTACGGTTTTTGCAAGAGTAGGTATATGCAACTAGTTTATTTTCATTTAGTTTTACATTCATATTTTAGTTTTGGGTGTTGTAAGAGCCCCTCTCCCACTAATCCATATGTATATCAGTAAGATGATTTAACGATGAGTATAAGTTTGGAACAACTCACTCAAGTCCTAGCAAAAGCTAGGATCTCCTCTTCCCAAGAAGAGGAGATCTTGATAGCAGTCAAAAGCTTAACTACTCCTCTAGAAGAAAACAAGAATCACTCTTCAAAGAATCCTATACATTTGATGAGGAACAATTATTCAAACAAGAGATTGAGGAGGAAAAATAGAATTTGCAGCATGATCTAAATTAGAATGGAAATCATGCCTATGAAAGCCTTATCAAAAGATGGTTTCTATGGTTTCAAGCAAATACCAGGTTAGATCAATTTCGTTTTTGTTTTTATTTCATTAAATCATAGTCACAAAAACTAGATTCAATTATTCTTGTATATTTTCATTTTAAATTTGCGAAATTGGAAATGAATATATTTTTATTACTATTGCGTGAATGGTTACATTGGAAATTTAATTACACATAATGATTTGTAATTTCCAATTAGCATAGAGTAGGTAGGATGTTGTTTTCAGTTTCAAATAAGTATGCTCTCCTCCCACGTCTTTGCACGATCTCGAGGATCAGAAAGTAGGATGTCTATAAACATTTTCAAGAATGAATAAATCAAGGGTTTTCAATATGCTTAATCAATTTCACCTGCAAATCAGTTTGTCTCCATTTGCTAAAAAAAAAATCTTCATCCTAAATCAATAAATTTTCTAGATTGTTTTAGAGATAGAATAAAATTTAATTTCTTTAAAAAAATTAATGCAATATAAGAATTAAAAATAAAAAAAAATAAAAAATATATATATATATATTGGAATAAAATTTAATTTCTTTTTAAATTGTAGTTTTCAATACAATACAAAATAAATAAATAAAATAATAAATAAAAATGACATGGCCCTTTCCATTATTAGTTGAGCACGATTATTTGATATGAACTACAACAAAAAGGAAAGGCGTGTTCCAACCCGATAGTTTGTCCCTTGATCCGAGCTAAATAAGGTTTATTATGATTTAGTTTTGAAACCAATGGAAAACATGTCCTTCAACCCCGAATCGGCCAGATTATATCGTAATTACCTAGGCATATGTTTTGCGGAGTTCAACATATACGACGATTTCATTGTGAATTGCAGCCAAAACTTGCAGATCTAACATCGATGGTGCAATTTCTTGACAAAAAAAATGACAACATCGAGGCACCTTGCAAAAATACCATGGATGTATTAATTTGAAGGTTGTTTGTTGGCTTTGCAAGGTTTTTTGTGTACTCCAGTTGGCCTGGCTACTGATAAAAGTGCATCGATACAACTAATCTTAGCGAAAAACAAAAAAAAAACAAAAAACAAAAAAAAAAAAATCTCACGAATTTTAGTTAAAAATGGGTATCGGATGGAGAAAGGTTCGAAAGGCATTGGGCCTTAGAATATGTACCTTTGCTGCCACAGAATTTATCTGGCAGTGGGATTCAAAGGCCAAGAGACTGTTGTGCAATATGCTTGGAGACATTAATTCTGGGGACGAGCATGCGATATTTACAGCAAAATGTTCTCATTCTTTTCATTTTCCCTGCGTTGTCTCCAATGTCAATCACATCAACTTGATCTCTCTAGTTTTCCGAGCAAAATGGAAGGAAGAGGATTCTAATGTTAGACATTTACCAGAACCTTTACAGTTCAAACTGTGGATTCTCTGATCACTAATTCGAAAGACCTTTACAGTTGTCGGACTTGGAGAAGAAGCACCGGCATGCCTTGGGGTTTCACTTGGCATTACAGTTGTCAAAGGAAGAGAAGCGCAATTCACAAGAAGCAAAATTTGGGAATAAAATCCTCAAAAATCCATGAGGAAAATTTACCTTTATATTTGAATTAAAAGCTATCGTATTTTCACGTGATTTAGTGTGATCTCTCTCCCAAGAATCTTGATTTCCCTAGTCCGCCATTCATTCAAATATTTAATTCATTTGAACGATATATTTAGAAGTCAATTGGGCCATTGGAGGAGAAAAATCCTCGAAACCCATCTGTCTATGAGGAAAATTGTGCTTATGTTCACATAATATGGAAGAGATCGCGCCAAGATTGACATTTCTCCTACGATGACAGCGTACAGAACTTACCAGCAAATCTATGATTATGCAAATGTCAAAGATTATAACAATGTTGATGCTTACTGTTTTGATTCCATGGACTGTGTGGATTTATTTCTATGTGCTTGATTTGATATCTCTCTAGAATATTGTGGCTCCGATAACGTGTGACTCATTCTCATCTCATCAGCTAACGCACGCTAATGTCATTCAAAATTCCTTCTAACTTCTTATCTTCGTCTAATGGATCATGATCTCAAGTGCTCAGAGGCATGTTGTTATAATTTTTTTTCCATTATTCCCCTCAATTAATCATTCGATGGAGCCATGATGGGTGGTATGGTGACTTGACACCACAATGCAAAAAGTATTTGCAGTTATGCATTGAATTCGAATCCCAATGGACTATGTTAGATTTTAATAAGATATTTACAGAATGAAGCATGATCTGGGGTTTTTTGAGAAGGCAGAGGAGCTGAAAGGAAAAGGGATCGACAATATTTCTACAAAGCATCCCACTATAGAAGAAGGTAGTTTATGGCGACAATTTTATGCCACACAGTCGCAACCATTACATTCATGCAGACCATACGCCACTGGCTCTAGATCCTTTTGTTCAATATGGCCTTACCCCTCCTCCCGGATTTACATGCCCACCTCTCAATTTAAAAAAAAATGCCATGGTGTCCTTCACTGCTGGTATGTAGTATTTGTTTCATATTTCCTTTAATAGTTTACTGTCAATAATATGTCCACATTGATTATAGATTGCACACAGGTGAAATATGTTTTCACAATAATCAAACCGACCTTTACAAATTACAAATAAAATGTTCCTGCGTTTTTTTATTTTTGTTTCTTTAAGAAAGAGGACCAATGTTTTTCTTCCTTAGTTTTACGAGACATGAGCAGAGCAATGTAGCACAACATTGAGAATAATAATTGTTGGGAAAAATACTGAGAGGGGGGTGAATCAGTATTTTCAAATCAATAAATTTTTGCATTTCATATTCAAATTTCTATATGCGACTTTACTGAAAGGAACCTGTGTGTTTACGCGATTTTTCTTAAGACAATTAGTGTATATCCAGTGAACTTATGATTCAGTTAATCCATCATATGTTTATCTTCAGCCAGTGCATAAGTACTTTATTAAACATTAGATAAACAGTAACCATGTGTTGTAATAAATGAGTTATCACACATAAGCAACACACATGAACACCAATATTTAAGGTGGAAACCCAATACGGGAGAAAACCACATGTTGTTGTCTCCTCTATCTTCTTTTTAATATAAATAAAAAGATGTTTACAATATTGTACTAGCGCATACTCATACCAGTACACAAGCGCCCACCTGTAAAAGGCTACAACCTTCACTCATTCTCCAGCTTCTACTGGAAGGGAGCTACAACCCCCTAACTCTTGTACTAGCTTATATTATTACCAATACGTAGATGCTAGCCTACAGAAGGCTACAACCTTCACTCGTTCTTCAGCTGCTACTTGAAGGGAGCTACAACCCCCTGATCTGATCACGAGCTACTACTGGCAGGAAGCTTTGACTTCCTTACTGAAGGCTCCAACCCTCAGCATCCTCCATGGACCACGTTTCATAAATTTTCAGACTGGATCCACCTTCTTCAACACATCATAACTTGTAGGCCACGTTTCACCAAATTTTCATACTGGACCTATTATCAATACTTAAGTTCAATATCAAAAATCAAACTCTAACACATCCTTGTAACACATTCATCCATCATTAATACATCTGAATCAATCAATCGTTGAACCCAATCATCAATCTCTGACATAACTGAAACTCAATCATCACTTTTTGAATCAATCAATCATTACTTCTCACACAACTGAACCAAACAATCACTGAAACCTCTAACATAACTGAATCACCCAATCATCAATTTCTGATACAACTGAATCAACCATTCACTCAAAACCCAATCAACCGACACTTAATCAAAATTCAACCAATCAACTAGAATAGTCAGATCATTGTAACCAGTACAAAGAGCTAAACCCAGAACACTGTATCAACAACCTGGCCCAACTACAACCTCAATAATCATATGTCAGAATGTATACGCTCCTTCAATAAGGACAACTGTGTGTATACGCTACCTTATGTAACCCAACCTGCATATACCTCTAAAGATACTGAATCATAAAACTTCTGAACCAAAATTGTACTAACCAAAGAAATTCTGAAGATCTATTGTCATATTGTAGAGTTCTAAACAGATAGCAGCAAAGATCACCCTTCTTACTTAATCAATCAGTCAGCCAGACTCAATCTCCTTATACAATTAGTTTAACTTCAGATCTAATGAAGACATCATTGACAAACAACAGTAAAATAGCAACACTGATCAGATAGATCAGTCATTTCTAAACAAAAATCCCTTCCTCTACATACGCTACTTGGAAGTGTCGAATCCACATGTATACGCACCTTCACCGAGGTGAACCTACATATAGATCTGCAAATAATGACTTATAACTTCACATCTTTTCAAGACTTTAGATATACCTAGATCATAGCATTTAAATGATAAAACATGCATTAGCAATGAGATCTAGCCTATCCATTATCATATCATACAATGATAAGTCATTTCAGGTCTCATGATCCTGATCGAACATTGTATCCAAGGATGCACAAGATATTTCAGACCTATATCATAACCATACCCCTTACAACACAAAATATACTTTAGATAGAAGTATTCATGAAAAACCTTTCGTTTGCACACCCTCACACTTTGATCTTCACCTCCTTATATAGTTTTAGCCTTTTTCAATACCTCGGGTCAAAACCATAGTTATGCCGATGGTATTTTTTAACGGGATCAATATTCTTTGCCACACTCATTACTATGGGCCAATACCATGGTAGGAACCCCTAGTATTATTTAACCTTAATTTTCCATGCCTTACATGCTTTTCCTTCTATGAAACTGTGTGCATACGTATACACGCTTTTTATTTTGTGTACCCATGTGTATACACTACTTGGACTAAGTTAAACAATGTATACAACTTAAAACATTCTCTTTCCTCAATTTCTTAATTTTGATCTGTAATCCTTTGTTCCATCATCCTGTTCTTTTGTGTCATTAGTCTATTACCTATGAATTGACCTGATACAATGTGAGTTGCCATCGCTTTATCATTTCTGAACTGCCCTGCATTTTGTCACATTTGTAAACACAACTGCCATGCATTCTGTCACATTTTGTTTATACCTTTATCAAGTAGTCCATTCATCAAATAGGTTGTCATCAAGGAAAACTCATCAAGTAGGTTTCCATCAAGGACAACACGTAATTTCCCGTATCAAGCCTCTGATTCTGATCCGTAAACCTTTGACCCATTATTTTGTTCCATCATTTTGTTACCTCTGATCTGACCTGGAGATTCATATAATTGTTTTGTTACAAGTGAGTTGTCATCAAGGATAACACATGCATCATAATGCCAACAATATCCCCCTTTGTACTTGATGGCAACCACTTTGGTGTTTGGTCACCACAACCTGTAAATAACATCAAGACAAGTACCAAGCTTTTCAAAACATCAAGCTACTCTACCCCTTTGACATCGAGATCAAAGGGCTGACCAATGTTAAATGAAGACTTCCATATCTAAACTTCTGAATATGACCACTGATCATGCTCCCCCCTAGGCACATGTTGAATTATCTGATCAAACTCCCCCTGAGAACATGTCGTAATCTCTGATCATGCTTCCCCTGAGGACATTTTGAAATATCTGACGAATAAAAAATGAAGTACATGACTCTATGAGTTAACTGAGAATAACCTTCCTATCACCAATGACTCATACATACATCAATCTCCCAACCAAGTGGGGATACATATTTGACTCATCCACCCAACCAAGTGGGATTACATATTTGACATGATCTTAAAAGTCCATACATGACTGAATATGACAATTATTACATCATAGGTCTTTACATGACCTTTACATAAAATGATAGACATGACATTTATAACAAGGACCAAAGACCTAAACAAGATCATGATAATTATCAGCAACTATCATACACCATATATGATCTACACCATAAGCATCTGTCAACAGCATCAAGAGTAACAACCTGTATATGTCCATCATCAATTCACAAGATAAGACAATGTAACTTTAATATCATCAACATGTGACAAAGTATGTTGCATATAGATATCAACACATTCTCTTGACCTTATCAAGATCAACTTGCTTCGTTTCCTTATTAAAAAAAAACTTAACATAGCCTTTCATGAATCAACTATGCATATGTCATATCTCCAAGCAGTAATACAAACCATACACATCATATCATATATATGTGAAACCACCATAGTCATCATCTATGACC
The DNA here is from genome assembly GCA_031772625.1 of Pinus tabuliformis. Lineage (NCBI taxonomy): Eukaryota > Viridiplantae > Streptophyta > Pinopsida > Pinales > Pinaceae > Pinus > Pinus tabuliformis. Next base: position 952,462,157 of record CM062810.1, read on the forward strand.
ATAACATCATCATTGTAGCAAGAACTACATGATATTTCCACAAGAACCCTCAATATATCAACCATGTATCATCACTAGGGAGTTTTCTAACGTCCCACATTTGATAAGCATCAACCATGATAATCAACATGTGTGAGTATCAAACCTATCATCATAAGGTAAGAAGTCATCATCATTATGTGACTAAGTAAGCCATGTCTCCAAATGTCCATGTCTTCATGAAACCCAAAATAACATCATTCACTTGGCCAATTTTCTTCATACAAGAGGATCTCTTATACCAACATCACAACTTAAGTAATCATCCATGTATCTAGCACAATGATGGAAATATGTATCTAGATTCTCATCAATGTGAGAGGAAAACCATGAGCTCACAGTCATTTTGTCAAACTTTCTTAATACCATCAAGTGCAACAATCCTCAACCATGTGAGAGCTAAGAAGTATAGGAATCCTCATCCATAACTGCACCATATGAAATTTATGCATGTTTTGAAGGCATGATGGCAATAGCATAACAGAAATGAGTGACACTTAACATCATCAAATAATGAAGATGTGTACTCAAGCTTTTTTCTTCTCCTTGAAATTATGAATATCACCATGTAAGCAACATAACTATATGCATAATCAAAAGAGTCATCCATAAATCTGATCAGAAGCATCAAAACAACTAAGTGGCTCAAGCAAAGCATCATCTGTGATTTCATCATAGGAAATTCATGACCGCGGCATAGCATGATGCATCATTTAAACACTTCAACAACATAAGAATCATCACCATTAATAAGAATCATTATGTATTGAAGACTTCTAAACATAATGCCAACAATTCATTATTAGAAGCATAGCATATTCTTCCCTTGAACCTGTGCCAACTGTTCACTGACAGATCTGATTATTGCATATATCAGTAAGAATCATCAAGGCATCATCATCAACTAGTTATACATCAAGTCATCAACAACTTATGAGGGTCAAAAGCACTTCTAAATAACATCCACAGACTGTAATCATCAACCATCAAACCAGAAAAGACAATTGATAATTGTTTGAACCATATCAGACCCTTTTTCTGAGTCTATCCCACTGCTTCTTCATCAAACCAACATATACGTGACTGTGTAGTTTCAAACTCACATATATATGCCATTTGTCTTCATAAGCTCCACATATGAAAAGTGGAATACTGAAATTTCATACTTTCAGTTCCCCTTGAGTCTGTTCTGACTATACCTATTCCTAGAACTTTTGCTGAAACATAAATTCCAATAATATCATTATCATGATGGTTCTTCATCAAAGACTCCATTTTACTCTTGTCTCTAGTCATGTGATGAGAACATTTATCTTCGTCTTTGAATGAGCAGACAACAAGACCACACCTTATCAGATCTTCCTTTTCTTGATTCTTGGTGGACTCATCTTTTTCAATTCTTTTGTTATAAATGTGCTTATTTGATTTCTTACCATATTGTATACGACAATCCATAGACTTGTTCTTGCATTCTTTTTTTATATGCCCAAACTTGTTACAAGCATAACATCTTATATGTTTCATATTCCTTCTATAGCAATCAATGGCTTTGTGACCAAACATATTGCAAGAAAAACAATATCCCTTAAAGTACCTGGAAGCTGATGATCTTTCTATGAGATGGTTATTAGCTTGAAACATTCTACTTCTGCACCTAGTTGCAACATGTCCAAAATTATGACAGATAGAACATTCAACATTATTCATCAGAGGAAAGAATCGATTAACACTTCCATAGTTAGGAGTAAATGATTTTCTTTGAAGACTTTCTTTCCTTGGTTGTTGATGAGGTTGACCTCTTATCTCCTTGTTGAGCATTTTAGATTTTTCATTAGAATTCCTTGCCTTAGTTTGTGAGCTAGATTCACCTTTAACAGTTTCATGAAAACCAAGACCAGATTTGATGGCAGGATACCTTTGACTACTAAGAATATTATCCAAAATCTTAGTACTATCTTGAAATCGTAAAAGTTTATCCTTTTCTTCTAATTTACCTTTTAGGATATTTACCTCAACTTGATATTGCTCTTCCTTTTCCAGATACTACTTCTTCATGATTTATTCAACTTTTCTTCCTTCTTCCACTTATTGTCTTAATTTGAGAACCTCATTCTCTTGTTCTTCAAATGCTTGAATTAGTTCTTCATTCTGCTTATTTGAATTTTCAATATCTTCCTTTAGAGAGACGACCTCAACTTCAAGACCTTCACAATGAATGGTTCTTTCTTTATGTTCCTTGGTTGTTGTATCCTTGTAATTCACTTCATTTCTCAATGATGTCACTTCATCTTGCAACCTTTGACATTGATCTTCCTTTTATTTGTACTTCTTCCTTATTTTGCTTCCTTCCTCCAACTGAGTGTTTAACCTGGTAACCTCTTCTTTGTAGGTACAATCCCTTTTGTCAAATAGATCTTGTTGATCCCTAATTTTATCTATGAACCTTTTAACTTCTGCCTCTATTAGATTTCTTTCACTTTCACCCAGAAGAGAAAATTCAGTTGTTTCACTGTCACTTTCATTTTCTTGAATATTGCATGAATAGAGAAATATATCATCAGAGGACCAAAAGTTAGTACCTGATAATTCTTTTTCTTGTTCATCTTCGATCTGAGGTGATTCTAAATCTGAATAATTGCTTCCACCTAATAGCCAATTGTCTCTCCTGCTGTAACTATTCCTTTGAGATGTCTTCTTCTTCTCAGGTGCTTTCTTCTTTTTCTTTTTTCCCATTGTTACTACGGATCTCCTTCAAGCGATCAAGCTTCTGCCAAAGGACCCACTGGGATACCAATTGTTGGGAAAAATACCGAGAGGGGGGGGGGGGGTGAATCAATATTTTCAAATCAATAACTTTTTATATTTCATATTTAGATTTCTATACATGACTTTACTGAAAGGAACCTGCATGTGTACGTGATTTTTCTTAAGACAATTAGCATATATCCAGTGAACTTATGATTCAGTTAATTCATCGTATGTTTGTCTTCATCCATTGCATCAGTACTTTATTAAACATTAGATAAACAGTAATCATGTGTTGTAACAAATAAACCATCACACATAAGCGAAACACATGAACACCAATATTTAAGTTGGAAACCCAATGTGGGAGAAAACCACCTATTATTGTTGTCTCTGTCTTCTTTTTCATATAAAGAAAAAGTTGTTTACAATATTGTACTGGTGTAGACTCATACCAGTACGAAGGAACCCACCTGCAGAAAGCTACAACCTTCATTTGTTCTCCAGCTTCTACTGGAAGGGAGCTACAACCCCCTAGATCTTGTACTGGCTGATATTATTATTAGTACATAGGCGTCGACCTACAAAAGGCTACAACCTTCACTCATTCTCCAGCTGCTACTGGAAGGGAGCTACAGCCCCCTGATCTGATCACTAACTACTACTGGAAGGAAGCTTCGACTTCCTTACTGAAGGCTCCAACCCTCAGCATCCTCCATGGACCATGTTTCATGAATTTTCAGACTGGATCCACCTTCTTCAACACATCATAACTTGTAGGCTACGTTTCATCAAATTTTCATACTGGACCCATTATTAACACTTATACTCAATATCAAAAATCAAATTGTAACACATCGTTGTAATACATTCATCCATCATTGATACATCTGAATCAATCAATCATTGAAACCCAATCTGTTAGGATATTCCAACACATAGGAAATAGTTATGTATAACTTGGTCTAGTGTAGAGTTAGGTAAAGTGTGTTTCTTTACTATGTACTTTTGTAACTTACAATTTGACAGTCACGATATGTAGTGATTCGACGATTCATTCTCTCCTCGGTATTACCGACACTTGATCCGTGGCTTAGCACCTAATTAGTCCATGATCTCTATTTAAAGAGCATGGAGGGTCATTTGTAGGGTAACTGTTCATAAGAGAAGCTTATGTAAATTTTCATTATTTTATTAATAAATTACTTGAAGTGGCCGCGTTGGCTCAGGCCATGGATTGTTTTCCTCTTTGAGGGTTTTAACCACGTCAAGAATACTGGTGTATTGATCTGTGATCTATTTGTGAGCGGTGTCATTTGGTGTTCTGACTAAGGAACTTATCCTGTAAACTCCTAGATGGTATCAAAGCTATTTGAGGGCCGCATCCGTTGGTGATCCAAATCTAAAGTCGATAGAACTACATCTGATTGTTGTTTCCTAGATCTACTGTTTCTGAATGCTTTCGAGCCAAGAGGATTGCTCTATTGTGTTAGGAGCATCTGTTCCAGTGAGGAACCCTTTTTGTTTCACGCGAAAAGGCTTTAGGTAGTCCTAACTACGTCTTTTTTAAGATCTAGAGGTATACAGTGTTTATTTGCAATTTTTAGTTATTTTCTCTCTGTTTATTTCGGTTTATTTATCTCTTTGTTTTTTATTACCAAATCTATACCTTTCATTTCTACGTATGCTCTTTGCCCCCTGACTCTGTGCGATTTGGGCAAATCAAAAACAGAAAGGAATGATTTTTTTCATGCGTATGCTCTTTTCCACCGCAACTTAGTGTGATCTCGGAAAATCAGAAACATTGAGGAAAAATTTTAGTTTCTGGGTAAAGCTAACTTCAAACCATAAGGTTTTTTTTTTTTGTATGTCCATGTTGGGTTTTTTGGTTTTTGTTTTGTAAGCAAAAAAATGAGCTTTCTCAAGTAAGCACGCACCCCAAAGCTTCAGTGACGAAAAAAAAAAACCCTTCCTCTTTTCCAAAAATTACTAACCTTTTAAACTAGCTCACTTGGTCCAAAGTTACTTTATGAGAATAGAGGTCTTGGGTTCAAGTCTTTCTTTTTGTTGAGTTACTTTTTCAAAAAGCACATGTAACTTATGTTTTAAAGTTACTTTATGTAAAAGTGTTCTCACCCATTATAAAAAGTGAGTCACTTATAATTCTAAAGTCTCTTTATCTTTTATTTAAGTTACAATTTAGTGGGTAGCTCATAAAGTACCATTGCAAAAGTGACTTTCACTTATTTATAAAAGTGAGTCGCATAAAACCTTTTTTTTAAAGTGAGCTAATTAGATTAAGTTTGGAAAGGGGGGTATTTTTTTTAAATATAACATTATCATTCATTTCCACACATTCACGCACTTCATTGGCATCTTCAACAACTTTTCTTCAAAAAGCCATAACTTCTTCATCTGAAAGTCATTTTCAGAGCCGTTTTCTTTTAATCAGCCTAATTTTTCGAGTTGTTTCCATTGGAACGCTTAGTTACAGCATCTACAGCTTCAATGTCTATTAAAATGGAAAGTTCATGCCAAGTTATTCTTGATAGCACCAACTACGTCCAATGGTGATCCTACATTATGGATTTACTTAGAAGTAAAGGTCTTTACAGAATAGCCTCAGGCTAAGAAACCAAACCTCAAGATGAAGATAAGGCAGCCAAATGGGAAAATAGGCAAGATCAAGCACGTGGGTTGATAGGGATGTCTATTTCTCCAAACCTTAGATTCCATGTCACAGAACTTGATACTCCTAATGAAGCAATGAAACATCTCGCTAAAGTTTTTGGAATTAAAAATGAAATTAGAGCCCATCAACTCGAAAATGAGTTGCTTACATTGGACCCCAATAATTTTTCTTCCATTGAAGATTTTTTGTCCAAGTTAAAGACCCTTAGACTTCTCTTGGAAGGTGTTAAGGTTAAGAAAGAAGATGGTAGCCTTATCTATTCCATTCTTGCTAAGTTGGGACCAGCCTACTCTGTGTTTGTTTCCACCTTCCATTCTACTAGAGAAGCCTTTATTTCTCAAGGACAAGACTACAAGTCCCCCTCTTTTGATGCCTTTTGTGATTCTTTAATAAGAGAACAAGAAAAGCTCTTATATCTTAGTCTTCTTAATCTTGGAAACTCTTCTAAGAAATCCTTAGCTGCCCAGCAACAACCAAATTCAAAGAATCGTAAGAAGCAATATCCTAAAAAGAATGGTCCTAAACCAAATAAGTGTCCTAAGCAATTTCAATGTCAAAATGAAAAATCATTTCAACAAAATGATAAGGCAAATAAAAACAAAGGGAAGAAGACTGATAGACATTGCCACTTTTGTAATTGAGATGGCCACTTAGAATCCAAATGCTTTAAGAAGATGGAAGTCTTTGAAGCAACAATGAAGAATCATAACATCCATTTGGAGCACTCTTCAACTTCAACTTCATCTTCCGAAATAACACTTTCTGCATGTGGTTGTCAATCATCTCGGTCTAGTTATGCACTGAATGTATCTTCTTCTTTTCATTCTCATGAGTGGCTCATTGATTCTGGAGCTTCTTATCACATGGCCAAAAACAAAGCCGTGTTTTCTGCTTTAAATGATTGTAACACCAAAAATATATATGTTGGTGATGATACATCTCTTAGTGTTTTAGGGACTGGAACTGTTCATCTAGACAATGGTCAATTTAATGATGTATTATGTGTTCCAAGCTTATCCTACAACCTTCTATCTGTATATCAGATAACTCATTTAGGTGAAGGTAAAATCGTTGAATTTTCACCTCATGATGTTGTAATTAAGGACCTAAGAGATCCTAGACAGATTTTAGCTACTAGCATTACTGATGATTCTACAAGGTTGTATAAGTTTAACAGCTTTGGGTCATCAAATCTTCCCTAAGTATTTGTTGCTCATAATGATGAAGTGAGCAAACTTTGGCATGAGTGATTTGGTCACTTAAACTATTGCTCCCTTTAGAATCTATGTAAAGAAAATATGGTGACAGGTCTTCCAATGATATCTTGCAGAGATGGTGTTTGTTCCGGATGTGTACTCAGAAAAAATCATCGAGATAGTTTTGAAAAACGTGCCTCTTGGCACACCTCAACCCCTTTATAGCTTGTGCATGGTGATTTATGTGGTCCACTTCCAGTTGTTTCATTCTCTGGCTACAAGTATTTCTTAACTTTCATTGATGATTTCTCCAAACGCACTTGGGTATACTTCTTAAAACTCAATAGTGAAGTATTTAACATGTTCTTGGCCTTTAAGGCCTGTTGATGCCTCTAAAATCATAGCACCAACATTGGGGGATAACCACCCGGTCCAGACCTTAGTGCAGCTCCTTCTCCGTTTGGTATGGTGGCTCTGACTGGATATTATGGGACCAGTTTCCCAATAAAGTATGATTTGATGAATGGGTGTTTTAAATGTATAAAAAGATGATAGGTGGTTTAATCTATAAGCTCTAAAATATACAGATATATCTATATAACCCGAGTGATCTCATAATAATGTGATTATTGATGATTCCTAGCAGATAAATGATAATATAGATTATTCACTTATCTACAGAAAGATGTATTTAAATGATGATTACTTTGAATAAGAAATTAAACAAAGTAATGTGAAAACATATCGCATAACATACTAATATTTATCGTTGACATATGTATACAATATAACAATTCTAGATCATTCAAAAGTGAAATAATATAGAGTTGTTTGAAACATGAGAATATTTAAACAATAACAAATCAATGGAATGCTAATTACATAAAACAAGACAAAAAGAACAACAATAGAAGTACCATATGCATTTGGGCCTTGTTATGCAAGTAACAATCTGGTTCAGTGTTCTTATTCTGAAAACTCCAAGAAGATACAAAAATGCAAGTCTTTATGAAGCTCTTTCACAACAAGTCTGAACCTCGATCCACAGCTTATAAAAAATAAATTAAGAAGTGCAGAAGTGCAAACTTCTCAAGTCTAGTTTTATACAAATTGAGGACCCTTTCTAAAATAACATGAAAGGGTCTTTATAGTAAAATTAAAAACAAACTGTCCATAAAAATTGTTGAGAGTTGTTGGAACTGCCTTCATCAAAATATGGGATTTGAATTTCAAAAATAGAATCACGATAACCTTTGAAGAGATTCATTGCATCTATTTTTTCTCTTGTATCTTCAACTGACATATCGAGAACATGGTTTGGATTTCTGGAGGATGACTCATCTTGGAGTGTAACTCTCCTGTGTATGTGGCATCTAAGAGCTCGGGCATCATGCAATCAACGACATCAACAAGGCACTTGATATTCATCTGTTGGCTGTGTGGCTTGACCAAAAAGGACCAATGCGCATCCCAGTTAAGACTTTGTACTCTGTTGAGCTGCTCCTCCTTGGTGTCCAAATCTTGCTTCCATTGCTTCTCTAAAACTTTCTCCTTTGGAAGATTTCCTGGGGAACAATCAGAAATTAAATTGGCACCATATAAGTTATCATTCACCAGCTCAATAACATTATTCATTATAGCCCTGGCCCTGGAGGTAGCTCTTTTTACTTTTATCAACTGTGTTTCCCATTCTGAAAACAATATCTCTTTATGAGACTCTTCAATTTTGGGCAATTTAGAAGCTCTTACATCTTCTGTGCTTTGCTACGAAAGATAATTTGTGACTTTATCATCCGCATCTTCAAATTCTAACCTGGTATTAACTGCTTGGTCAATCAGTGATGTTGTTGTGATGCATAATGGATCAATAAGAGATATTTTCTGGCAGAGTAGATTCAGCTATTGAGATAAAGCCTTATTTGCTTCTAAGGCTTCCTTCTTAAACTCTTCAACCTTGGGATAATCTTTGAATTGTTCTATTTGTAACTATGTGATTTTCTCTTCTAGATTTAATCTCTTGCTGATGTGTCAATTTAAGCTACTCGAGCTCTTGAGACAGCTGTTGTTGTCTTTAAATGGCCTGCTTGTCAATTTTCTGTTTTTCCAGGTTTAACTGTTCTTCAAACTACTCACTCTTTTGTTTCTCTACCGCTAACTGTTCTTCAAGCTAATTAATCTTTTGATCATTTTCTCTGATCAATTGGTTAAATTCAGTTGCTTTATCAATTGTAGCAGTTATGTATGCCCCTGCAAATTGAGATAACGTAGTCAAATCCTCAGAGGGATTGACCTTTGAATCTTTCCATATGACATTCATAAATTCAGTGTTATGAAACCAACTCACAAAATGATAGAAAAGAGAGATAAATGCCTTAGAATTCAGCCTCTTCGAGGGGACAACCTCCTTTACATTACACAAATGAACAATTCTTTGATGATACAAATGATAAGACCTCCTTTCTATATATAGAAGTCTAAGGGGTCATAATATAATCAGAGTCGACATAACAATAATAATGTAAGGGCACAATAATAACAATAGTGGGCTTCTATGGGGCACAATAATAACAATATGGGGACTACATGGTCACAACAATATAATAAGGGGGTTGTACTAATAACAATAAGGGATTACTAGTATTATAGGGACCTAACATTCAGATTGAGCTGTGGATGATGTTTGGTCTATTTTCCTCTTTTTCCTCTGCCTCTTGACTACAGCCCTGTGTTTTGGGCTGTAAAACACATCCAAGGTTGGAATTTCCTCAATGTTCTATGTAATCTCTCCTGAAGGATTTTTAGGGATTATTTCTATCTCTTTTTGAGTTGTGTCTTTGCTGGGTGTCTCTTCAATCATAATATCAATAATAATGGGCTGTTGTGTTCTGGAAGACGCTGATGTGATAATGTTTTGGGGATCATTCTGACTTTTGATCTATTGATGAAATTGCTCCCATTCTTTAATCAATATGGGATCAATGTGAACATTAGTATTTAGTTGTTCACTAGCTTTATCACTTGTTTCAACTTCTCCTGATATCTTTTCTATAACCCGGTCTCCGTTGTGCTCTTCTTGTTGAATGATTGGTGTAGTATTTAATAAATCCAGAGGTACTATCAGTAACCTTTGTGTCCTATATTCAATGAATTTTTCCATTTTCTCAGCACCCAATTTGAATTTTTCCAGGTGACTTATTGTTGAGAATTGTAGAAATTCCCACTGTAGATCAACAGATTATGCAATATACTAAAGCAAAAGACAAGATCTACTTATACAACAAACTTGTAGAAGCTTAATCGAATTGAGAAAGATCAAAAAGAACACATATAACTAAGAATGAGAAACCAAACACACATGAACACACAAGAATACTCTGGGGAAAGTCTTAGCTCGGAAGCTATCCAGCTCTCAGTACAATCCCTCTAGTGCTCATAGACAGTCATAGGCTTCTCACAAACCTTCTCCTCTGTCCTCCAAGCCTCCTATTTCCTTGCGCAGTTTTTCCCAGTGTCCAGTGCTTCCACTTGTGTGAATTCCCACCTCACACTACTCACTTGGCTCAGTAGTAACTGCGCAATCCTGAAGGAGATAATTCCTTCTGCATGGATGAGTTTTCTATATAGTAAAAATCCTCCAACTAATAGTACACTATCCCATCATCTAATATCAACTGGGTCTCTAACTGAACTGGCATGCATGAGTTATTTATGAGAGAATATTCAGTTATCTGGAGAGCAACAGTTACATGCATGCAAGAATTAACTAACTGAACTCACAATTAATTCTACAAACTGTTAGAACTAATCTAACTGGACTTAACTCAGTTAACTAAGCTAACTAATTACAACTCATCCTTATCTCTTTAACTAAGGGATAAATTCCTCAATCAATGGAGAAATTGTTGCATGTCTTCACATAGACTTCATGTTTGATTTTCTACAACTAATTAACTCAAGATGAATTAATTAATTATTTTACAAACAGCTACTAAGATCAAATTCGAATTTTACTTCTCAATTTTAGTTCAGGGACTAACTAAAATTGGAATCCATCCTGAAATGCTATTTATAGCAATGTTATTTTTAGCACTTCCATTTTTCATTCCTTGTTGCTATGTCCAACACTGGTACCCGAACTGTTATTTATAGCAATGCTATTTTTAGCATTTCTTGTTGCCATTTTCAACACTCCCTCTCAACAAGAAAGGCATTCAACTCGAACCTGATCTTGAACCTTTGGAATGTTCTGCATGCAACACTTCTCCCAAGTGTTGTTGCTCCAGCAACTCTAGAAACAAAAAAAATCTCCCAACTGACCTCCCTGTTGGGCTAGAAACATCCTCTGATGCTGAAGCTTCCTCTACCGCTGACAAGTGATCCCTTTATGACCTTTACGCTACTACAACACTCCATGCATCTTGCACCATTGCACACCTCTTTGTGCCATCCTGCATTGGTGCAACACTCTTGTGCCTCTCGCATTGTTGCACCCTGCTAGCTCTGCACTGTCTTGGGATTCCTGCACTGTAGCTCTCTCTGCCACTCCATCCGCATCTACCTCTACCCACTCAACTAGCCCTGCTACTCCTCGTCGGGGCTCCTGTAGCAAGGTCTAATCAAAGAGGTTGGGTACCTCAATGATCCTACCCCTATTCCAGCCTTCTTGGGACTGTCACTCCACATCCCCCCACCTCTGACCTGGAGGTATGGATGCATGTGATCCCTCTGCCCACTTGGCTCGAAATTTCCCCCTACTGGAGGTCTCTGCATGAGTGGATTCCTCCACTCAGACTCCTCTCAGATTCTCTAGTTGTGGTTGCTCCACAACCTCCTGAAGCTACTTCACCAATTGTGGCTCCTTCACAATTGCCTGAGACTTCTCATGGTGCTTCATGTTGAGGGGAAATGTACTCTCCCTCTCAAACACCAACTCTCCATTAGTTTCCTTTCTCCTCAATGCTTTTCATGCATCTTGAACCTCAAGAGCGTACAGGTTCTTGATTCGTGAACCGATCTACTTCACCTGTCTCATGGTGATGTGTCTAAGGAAAACCTTTCCCTTACTGAAGACTACATCATAGCCTTTTTATTCCAGCATTGTAATCGGCACCAAATTTTTCCTCCATCATGGTACATACTTGACATCAGTCAAGGTAATCCGAGCTCCATGCACCCTCTGAAAAACAACCGTGCCTACACCCAAGACACTATACTTTTCATCATTACCCATCGCTATGAGTATCTGGAGATCTTTCTCCTCCAAGGTATTGAACAAACTCTTTTCACCAGTAATGTGGAATGAAGCTCCACTGTGAAGAAACCAACCACATCCCACCATGGATGAAACCATGCATGCGAAGAGGGTGAAATCCAACTCGAACTGTGAGGCCAATGCCTCACCTTCAGATCCTTCCTTGGATCCCATCTTGGATTTCTTCAGTGGAAAATTTGTAGCAAAATGGCCCACCTCATGACAACGAAAGCATCGCACTTTCGATTTGTCAAACTTCTTCCCACCATAGAAAGAACTCGATTTGGGATGAGAATCATTCTCCTTACCTTTCTTTGCCTTACTCGCTAAGGTGCAATTTTCTTTATCCTCCTTGGATGAAGAACCATCTCTGGTGCTTCTTCTTATCTCCTCCTACATCAGATCCGACCAAATTCGTTCCCAATCTGGCAATTTCTCTCTTCCATTAATCGAGTCTTGGTAGCTATGCCAACTCTTAGGAAGACCAAGGAGTGCAAGACTCACCATGTCATCATCGGCTGTCATGATCCCTACACTTCCAAGCTCATCCTTGCAGGTGGTGAGCTTGTTCAGATATGTAGAGATCGTCTTGCCCTTTTCTCACTTGATTTTCCGAAGCTTGCCTTTCAGCGCCAGCTTCCTCTAATCGATGTTGTTCTGATATGGATCTTTCAATGTTTTCCACATCGAAAATAGTGTCTCCTTCCCATGGAGACTCGAGACTATGTGGTCTCGAACTCCCTCCAAAAGGATTCTCCTTGCTCTAGCCACACATTTCTTCCATTCCGCCAACTCAGTAGCATTAGCTGTTGTCGCCTTTGGGACTTCTTGATCAATGAAGTCCTTCAGACCGTTATCCTCTAATACTGCTGCCATGAGATCCTTCCAGGCTATATAATTCGAGTTGCCATCAAGGGCATACTCGAGTCTTGAACCGGTGAATGCCATTAGTGAAATTGAGATGTGATAAGAACTCAATTTCTATATTCAGGAACCTCAAACTTCGAACTTCTTCCTTCTTGTATATTGTTCTCTCCTTCGATCACCTTTGGTCTGATACCATGTAGAAATTTCTCTATAGATCACATATCTCTAATACCATGTAGAAATTTCTCTATAGATCAGCTAGCTCTGATACCACGTAGAAATTCCCACTGTAGATCAACAAATTATGCAATATACTAAAGCAAAATACAAAATCTACTTCTACAACAAACTTGCGGAGGCTTAATCGAATTGAGCAAGATCAAATAGAACACATATAACTGAGAATGAGAAATCAATCACACATGAACACAGAAGAATACTCTAGTGAAAGCCTCAGCTAAAAACCCCGATCTATGTATTATCATACAAGTGGAAATATGTCCGGATTACACAAAGCCTTAGCTCGGAAGCTATCCAGCTCTCAGTACAATCCCTCTATTGCTCATAGACAGTCAAAGGCTTCTCACAAACCTTCTCCTCTGCCCTCTAAGCCTCCTATTTCCTTGCGCAGTTTTTCCTGGGGTCCAGTGCTTCCACTTGTGTGAATTCCCACCTTACACTGCTCACTTGGTTCAGTAGTAACTGCATAATCCTGAAGGAGATAATTGCTTCTACATGGATGAGTTTCCTATATAGGAAAAATCCTCCAACTAATAGTACACTGTCCCATAATCTGATCTCAACTGTGTCTCTGACTAAACTGACATGCATGAGTTATTTATGAGAGAATATTTTATTATCTGGAGTGCAATAGTTACATGCATGCAAGCATTAACTAACTGAACTCACAATTAATTCTACAAATTGTTAGAACTAATCTAACTGGACTTAACTCAGTTAACTAAGCTAACTAATTACAACTCATCCTTATCTCTTTAACTAAGGGATAAATTCCTCAATCAATGGAGAAACTATTGCATGTCTTCACATAGACTTCATGTTTGATTTTCTACAACCAATTAACTCAAGATGAATTAATTAATTATTTTACAAATAGCTGCTAAGATCAAATTCGAATTTTACTTCTCAATTATAGTTCAGGGACTAACTAAAATTGGAATCCATCCCAAAATGCTATTTATAGCAATGCTATTTTTAGCACTTCCATTTTTCATTCCTTGTTGCTATGTCCAACACTAGTACCCAAACTACTATTTATAACAATGCTATTTTTACCATTTCTATTTTTAGCATTTCTTGTTGCCATTTTCAACAAGAATAACTCTGTTGAAGCAAATAAGTCATCAAACTCATCTTCCTCATGCATGAATTTACTAATTTTCACTTGAGTGATGAAATTGAAAGCAACCTTATTTGGATCATATTGTCTTTTATGGATAACAGCTAGAGTCAGATCCTTTGTCTTGTTTGCTTCTTTCTCGGCATGTTTAAAATCATGCAATGAGTAGGTGCCGCAGCGAAGAGGAAAGGTAGGCCACAATTGTTTCTTGGAGTCTTTAATATTTCTAGTCATCCCTTTTTCCACTATCTGGTAGGCTACTTCCCTGGATAATAGATTATCTGGAATGTAAAGTGGAAGGACATGAGGATCTGCAATGCTGCCAAAAATCCTAACATAGGTGAACCACTCTTCCCCGAACCATCTACTGATTGAGGTTAAATCAATGCTAACCTCGTCAGACAACTGAGGAGCAAGTTTATTAAAGATAGCTTGATGGACGGGTAGGATGAAACCATGCAAATCCTATATAAATTATTCTTGTATTCGGACTTCCATAAGTATTTATGGTAAATATGAATGGGGGTTGGATCCTGAACAGTCCATTTCCAACCTAAGATGGGAAAGTCAGAATTGAAACAAATTGTGTCAACTATGTAAGCACTCATATAGAATGGGGGCACAACTTGGGTAGTGACAAATCTGTTCTTTCTATAATCCAGTATTTGACTAGCCATTTTATCCAATAGGATAGTTGCCCAGTCCATCACAAAGGAGTTTATCACTACTTCTATCAATGGAACCATTTGAATAGAAAATCTAGCAGAACCGGGGCTTCCAAAGAGTCTACACATCATAGCAATAGCATAACAATATGGAGATGCTAAGGAGTCCACAGAACACATAGCAGACAATTCATGTTTGTGCTTGTTAGGAAAGTGTCTCCATTGCTTGATAGGGTCTGATTCAATCTGATTCTCCTTGGCAAAAGCTTCTAGGAATGATTTGTTGTAGTGTCGCCGAGGATTTTGCAAGTGATACATTCTCTTGACGTCTTCAGGTTTGAATAATCCAAACATCCTTCCATCAAATGTGAAGAAATCTTTGTCCGTTATGTTGATGCTCTCGATTACCCATATTACCACATCATTATATGGTAAAACCTTTGCATGGGCAGCTATTCAATGGAGGAAAGAGCTGGCCAAATCACTAAGCATGTTTTCTGTTTCATCAGTTCCATCAACTGTTGCTTCTTCTTCTATCTCCTTTGGATTTTCACTTTCAAGCAAAGCATATATGCCTTCCCACGAGATCTTACCAAGGCCTTGACAGGTAGTATCTGAGATTAACACCAATTTTCCTTGTCCTTCTTCCACTGTAAGGGGAGCCTTTGTATTTCGAGCTTTCTTAGACATCTTGACTGATGATGTGATTCTGGATTTACACTGCAAAATGAGAAAGAGGAGCGTGATAGGCGAAAAACTTTGAGAGTAGCCAATACAACTAATTGCCTACTAAAAGCAGTTATGCGCATTAGATGCAAAAGATCTCATATTGTACATAGTCACAAAGGATGAAATCCTTAAAGGTTTGTAACCATAACTGCCTCTTAATGCTTTACCATATCCTCATGACATGAAACTTTAATGCCAAATTAATATATATCGCATCGCAAGTTTTCCAACGGTCCTTTTAGAATAGGTGCCATAAATCTACAATTTTGTGATTAGCAATTGTATTATTTTAATACTTGTAGAGCCATCGCATATCGCAAATCGGGAGTTACAAGCGCTATGTTCAAAAGAATCCTTTGTATTGTTGCGCTTGCGATGAGTGATGAGCTAGCATGAAGAGTTGGTGGGTTCCTTTTCAAACTTGGCAAATCATGTTTTTCCTTCGTAAATCGCGTTTTCCTTTATAATTGATTTAACACTATATCGTGAGTCTTCATAGTATATATTACTTACTTCTATTGGGGGCACGATATGCAATATGTGATTGCGATAGTTATATCACATCACAAAGTCTCAATAGAGTGGTTTCAATGTTTTCCTATGGATTGGCAATATGCGATATGCAATAGCCTTATCACGTCGCAAGGTTTCAATGAAATGCCATAACTTATTCCTTAGGATTAACGATATGCGAAATGTGATAGTTATATCACATCGCATGTTTATAAATAGATCATTTCAATTTAAAACTTTGTGATGACTTTGATCGCATCGCAACTTTTCAAAGGGATGTTCATTGGTCTTAAGCAATTGCGATTTGCGATGAGCGGTTCCAAATACTCATAAAGCAACTTTTATATGAAAAGAATGGAAAATCTATTTTTACTCAAAAAGTTTTATTGCTTTTTATATCCTAATTTCTTATTTAGCATCTTTAGACTAAGATTAAAATTTGAAATGGGGAGGTTGTTGTATAGCACAACAAGGCCTTTGTTGAAAAACAATCTGGACATCAAATTCTTAAGCTAAGATCTGATAATGGTGGAGAATATATTAACAACAAATTCATCAACTTTTGCACTGAGAATCGAATTCAAATGCAACATATTGTTCCATATACTCCACAACAAAATGGTGTAGCTGAAAGGAAGAATCGCACCTTAAAGGAAATGGCTAATTTAATGCTTCAATCTAAAGGACTTAGTCTTAATTTTTGGGCAGAAGAAATTAACTATGAAAATTACATAGTAAATCGCACTCCTACTAAGGTTTTAAATAATATCACTCCAGAAGAAGCATGGAGCTCAATTAAACTAGATGTAAGTCACTTTCATGTTTTTGGAGGTGAAGCATGGGCCCATATTCTAGATGAGAAACATAATGCTTTAGAACCTAAGAGTGAAAAATGTATTTTTGTTGGATATTCTGAAGATTTCAAAGGATATAGACTTATTCCACTTAAGTCCAAAAATGTTATCATTAGAAGAGATGTAAAGTTTGTTGAAAATATAACGGCCTACGAGCCTAGTTCGGCAGATGTGCCACCTCTCTCAATCCCTTCTACTTCTGAAAATATTTCTTCTTCAGATGATGACAGCAAGGATCACAATCCTCCCCCACCTTCTCAGGATCCTCCTTCAGCTCCTCAGCTTCCAAAATGGGTCCATGCTACTTGGGATGCAGCAGGTGCTCTTGCCTGTGATCCTAAAAATCAATGACGTACACGTTCTCAATTCGATAGAGCCTCTTCTTTAATGGCTCAAGATTAAGCGAATTATGATCCTGACACCTCTGCATAAGCTTCAGGCCATCCAGATTGGGACGCAACTATGAATGAAGAATATTGTTCATTATTGGCAAATGATACATGGGATATTGTTCCTCTTCCAAAGGGACGAAAACTTGTTAGATGCAAATGGGTTTACAAAACGAAGTATGGACCAGATGGAAAAGTTGATAAACATAAAGCTCGTCTTGTTGCTAAGAGTTTTTCACAAGTTGAAGGAATTAACTATACTAAAACCTTCTCCCCTATTGCCAAAATGAGCTCTATCGGCCTTGTTCTTTCCCTTGCTACCTCTTTCAAATGGGAAGTCCATCAGATGGATGTTAAATCTGCCTTCTTGCATGGGGACTTGCATGAAGAAATCTATATGGAACAACCTACTGGCTTTATAAAAATAGACTCCAGTCTTGTATGTCGGCTTAAGAAATCCCTTTATGGTCTCAAGCAAGCCCCTCGAGCTTGGTATGCCAAAATGGATAGCTTTCTTTTAGAAACTGGCTTTTCTAGGTGTCATTCTGACAATACTGTCTACACCAAGAAAGTGGGCAAGTCTCTTATCATTCTTGTTCTTTATGTTGATGATCTTATCCTTACTGGTAGTGATCCCAACCTTATAAACCATGTGAAGTCCAGCCTTAAAAAGAAGTTTGAAATGACAGACTTAGGACACTTGCATTATTTTCTTGGCCTTCAAGTCTTGCAATCCAAGGAAGGTATTTCCCTTTCCCATTCCAAGTATTCCTGTGATCTTCTACGCCATTTTCACATGGAAGACTGTAAGCCAACCCCTTCTCCCTTTCAGTCTGGAGCCAAACTTTCAGTCACTTGTACTTCCCTTGAAGTTGATGCTACCTTATACCATCAACTTGTAGGAAAACTTTTGTATCTGACCCATACTCGTCCTGACCTTTCCTTTGTTGTTGGCCTTATTGCTTGGTTTATGCAAAACCCACATGAAAGTCATTAGAAAGTAGCTAAAAGAATACTTCATTATGTTTGAGGTATAGTTCAGTTTGGGATTCATTACAGTGCAAAAGCATCTCCTCTATTGGTTGGTTTCACTGATTCTGATTGGGCTAGTGACCCTAATGATCGGAAGTCTACTATAGGTTATGTGTTCACTCTTGGATCAAGACCTATTACATGGGCTTACAAGAAACAAAGTGGCATTTCTCTTTCTTCAATAGAAGCAAAGTATCATGGTGTCGTAGAAGCTAGTAAGGAATCCCTGTGGCTTCCTCAGATCCTGTCAGAGTTTGGCTTTCAGCAGCAGCATCCAACTACACTTTGGTGTGACAATCAAAGTTCCATTCAACTATGCAAAGATCCAGTCTAACATCAGCGCAGCAAACACATTGAATTGCACATGCACTTCATCAGAAAGCTCATTCATGACCATGTTCTTGAAGTGCAATATTGTTCAACAGATGAACAAGTTGCAGACATCTTTACAAAGGCTATCACGGAGGAGAAGTTTACTAAACTTCTATTTATGGTTGGAGTTCAGGAAGTTGTCACTAAGGGGGGATAGGCTCTAATGCCTCTTTCCTTCTCCTATTGTGTCATATTTGTACATCCTTCAATCCTATCCCAAGTTTTTCTTAAGGGGGGATGTTAGGATATTCCGACACATAGGAAATAGTTAAGTATAACTTGGTCTAGTGTAGAGTTAGGTAAAGTGTGTTTCTTTACTATGTACTTTTGTAACTTACAATACAACAGTCATGATATGTAGTGATCTAACAGTTCATTCTCTCCTCGGTATTATTGACACTTGATCTGTGGCTTAACACCGGATTAGTCCATGATCTCTATTTAAAGAGCATGGAGGGTCATTTGTAGGGTAACCGTTCATGAGAGAAGCTTATGTAAATTTTCATTCTTTTATTAATAAACTGCCTGAAGTGGCTGCAATGGCTCAGGTCATGGACTGTTTCCCTCTTTGAGGGCTTTAACCATGTCAATAATACTAGTGTATTGATCTGTGATCTGTTTGTGAGCGGTGTCCTTTGGTGTTCTGTCTGAGGAACTTACCCTGTAAATTCCTACACAATCATCAATATCTAGCATAACTGAAACTCAATCATCTCTTTCTGAACCAACCAATCATTGAAACTTCTGACACAATTGAATCAAACAATCACTAAAACCTCTGACACAACTGAATCACCCTATCATCAATTTCTGATACAACTGAATCAATCGTTCACTCAAAATCCAATCAACTAGAACAGTCAAACCACTGTAACTAGTCCACAGTGTTGAACCCAGAACACTATATTAACAACCAGACCCAACTGCAACGTCAAAAATCATATGTCAGAATGTATACATTCCTTCAATGATGACAACCTACATGTATACGCTACTTTCTGTAACCCAACCTACATATACCTCTAAAGATAATGAATCATAAAACTTCTGAGCCAAAACCTGTACTAATCAAAGACATTCTGATGATCTAGTGTCACAGATAGTAGCAAAGATCACCCTTCTTACTCAATCAATTAGTCAGCCAGACTCAATCTCTTTATACAATTAGTTTAACTTTAGATCTAATGAAGACATCATTGACAAACATGAGTAAAATAGCAACACTGATCAAATAGATCAGTCATTTCTGAACAACAAGTCCTTCCTCTGCATACGCTACTTGAAAGTGTTGAATTCGTGTGTATACGTGCCTTCACCTAGTCGAACCTGCGTATAGATTTGCAAATAATAACTTATAATTTCGCAGGTTTTCAAGACTTTAGATATACCCACATCATAGCATTTAAATGATAAAACATGTGTTAGCACTAAGATCTAGCCTATCCATTATCAAATCATACAATGATAAGTCATTTCAGGTCTCATGATCTTGATCAACACTGTATCCAAGGGTGCACAATATATTTCAGATCTATATCATAACCATAGCCCTTACAACACAAAATATACTTTAGATAGAAGTATTCATGAAAAACGCATTCACTTTCATACCCTCACACTTTGATCTTCACCTCCTTATATAGTTTTAGCCTTTTTCAATACCTCAGGTCAAAACCATAGTTATGCCGATGGTATTCTTTGACGGGATTAATATTATTTTCTGTGCTCATTACTATGGGCTAATACCATGGTAGGAACCCCTGGTATTCTTTAACCTTAATTTTCCATCCCATGCATGCTTTTCCTTCTGTGAAATTGTGTGCATATGTATACGCACCTTTTATTTTGTGTACCCATGTGTATACGCTACTTGGACTAGGTTAAACATCGTCTACAACTTAAAACATTCTCTTTCCTCAATTTTTTGATTCTAATCTGTAATATTTTGTCCATCATCCTGTTCTTCTATGCCATTACTATGTTACCTCTGAATTGACCTGTTACAATGTGAGTTGCCATCACTTTATCATTTATGAACTGATTCATCTAAACTACCCTACATTTTGTCACGTCTATAAACACAACTGCCATGCATTCTGTCACATCATGTTTATACCTTTATCAAGTAGTTCATTAATCAAATAGGTTTTCATCAAGGACAACACCTAATGTCCCGTATCAAGCTTCTAATTCTGATTCGTAAACCTTTGACCCACTATTCCGTTCCATCATTCTGTCACCTCTGATATGACCTGTAGATTCATATACTTGTTTTGTTACAAGTGAGTTTCTATTAAGGACAACACATGCATCATAATGCCAACAATAATTTATCGCAGTTGTTGCACCGTGTTTATTTAAGGTTTTGTCCAGATGTTAACATGATAAATGGAGGATTAATACAACAGTAATATGAGGAGAGAATCGGTCACAAAGTAGAGCACTACCTTCCAAAAGAATTTAGGTCTGCTTTTATTCATTCACTATTTGATTTTGTTGAATCTCATTCTCGCTGAGTATGGAAGTTGTAAAATGTATTAAGAAAAACGCGGTTATTTTCACATTATGCCATGATCAAGTTATGCCACGATGAAGCTATGTCCTCTATAGTGCTAGTGTTGTAGCCCATGCGTGAAGTATCATGTTTGGTGCAAGAATGAGACTTAAAAGGATGAGTAATTGTTATCACATCACATATCAGTGAAAACATCGCAGAAAAGAGAGACCAATCATACCAATCAAACAACGCAGAAACCAGGGAATGTATTCTGTTCCAACTCTCCTTAACTTGACATCACAGAGAAAAGAAATAACTTCCAGCATTCTTTTATCATAGGTTTCTGCAGATCACCCAAGGAAACTGATGCACAATCATGTTCTAAATGATTAGTCGATGGAAAAATTACCTCCAAGCTGACTTGGCACCATGAATTCGACTGGTCCAACTGCTAACTAGTAGGCTCATATACAAAATATTCAGTGTGGCGGAATGTAGACTGCCTTTTCTTACACCCTTTTCATCCATTTTCCTCTTTTCATCATCGTTATCAACTCAATAAAAGCAGTAAAACCATATATTTTGATAAGGTAAAAACATTTATATGTCTTATTTTTCAATGGGCCTTATTATTGTGTTAAAGATTAGCTTAGATACAGAATTAACATGATTCTGCAGCTATCTCCATGGTTTGCAGGGTTCTGGTGTGCCAACGAAGTAATGAAGCATATGGGCTGTTGAGGATTGATCTCCTCATGGATGTCCTCCTATTCGCTTTGCCTAGACACCCTTTCTTGCTGACTCAACCCGCTTATGTTCCTTCATCATGTGACAACCAATCGATCAATGACTTGAATTAAAAGCGTCACCCCTTCCCTTGCTAATGTCACGAGGCATCACTATCACAATTCTTCTCCATAATTCTAGATGGATATCCAATGGTCAACCAACATTTTCCCCATTTGATTGATTTTTTTCATTTCATGCTTACTAATGGGTTGTGTAAATCATAAAAATAAAATATATATATATATAAATCAAAACAATTAAAAACAACTAAAAATCAAAACAACTAAAAACAAAACAAAAAGATTTCACAAATGAACATTTCATAATTCTTGGAAACGATTTATGCTAATTGGTTTCTTGGAGTTACTTCAAAGGAACTTGCGCACAAAGGCAACAGGTAAAAAAATAATTTTATTTTATTTGGTTGCTAGCATTCATACTCATTCTTGCATTTTATGTCTTTCAAAATCTCTCACAGTGTTCATGCAGGATATGTACTAAGCTTTTACAGGTGCACAGATGATTCAAGTTCATGCAGATGTGATCTCCAAAAATCACAGTAAAACATGCATCATTAAAGCTTGAAGGAGCTAATTCTTCATTACATGTGTCATGACATTTGCCTCTACACAAAAACCTTTTGCATCATGATATTTTTACCCACATTTCTCCTTCAAAGCTCATTAATCATCCATGTGGGAGTCCACTAATTCATTTCCTTAACCATCATGACTTCATACATGTCTACTTTTATGAGTCACAAACATTTTTGCCTTCTTTTCAATTCATCTTTTTTTCTTACGAATAAAACCATCCGGCTCTCTAAATTGCCTTGTTTTCCTTGCCATAAAAACTATTTGTTGTGAGATATTTTATCTATATTCCTACCAATCATTTTGTACGAACTCGCGTTGGCTTATGTGGAATTCCTTAAGGACCACCTTTCAACAAGTCTTGACCCATCGACCTCAACACCTTATCTAGGATAGAGACTAGAGTCATTATTAGTACCTTGAGACTTGTATGCCTTAATGACAAGTTCTCTCACTGACAATCATGGGAATACATCAATGTCCCTTGATTGTTGGATCTTGCAAGTAGCTCAACATCATCTCATATATTTTCACTTTGCAATATGTACGTGGGTACCTTGGCACTCATTAACATTAATGGTGATTTTTCCTTGCATTGGTTGACGACATTTATGAATGGCTAATAATCCAATGACTTCTCTTCATGCTCGACATCAACACATTTATTCACATGACTAGAATTGTACCATCGAGTTTTGTAGCAGGTGAAGACTATATACTTTTCATGACTCCATCAGCAGTTGCAACAGTATGTTTCCAACCATATGAGAGCACCACAATTCCACTTTCATACTTGATCTTTTGATATGTGATCCAACAGCAGGAGAAACCACATTTTCCATGATCCAGCGGTAGCAGCAACCACATTTTCCGTGATCCAGCAGCAGCAGAAACAACATTTTCCATGATCCACCAGCAGAATCAGCCACATTCCTATTGCATAGTTCATCAACTTTTTGGGTAAGTGGAGGTATGTTATTTTCTAATCATTAATCATATGATTCCTTAATTGCTAGAAATGAATGAATTTGGAAAATTCCCTCACCATGTTCCATTTCCTTTCTTTCATAAATATAACACATCTTCAGTTGGGGGGGGAACTATTTTCATTACCATCTCATAATTCCATCTTCTTTACCATTGACCAACATGTCTCTTCCAATTACACTTTGTTGCAAAAACATTGATATATATATTGGCATGATTCACAAATATGAAGAAAAGAAGGGCAAGAAGCATGCTCAGTGGTGCCAAGTTAGGACAGGAATTCTAGGTAGAGGCGATGGAGACAGCATGTTACCTGGTCAATAGATCACCTTCATCAGCGTTGGAGGATAAAACTCCACAAGAGATATGGACTGGTAAGAAACCCTCTCTTTCACATGTGAGGGTATTTGGATGTGATGCATATGTACATGTTCCAAAGGAGAAACAAACCAAGTTGGATAGTAAATCTGAAAAGTGCATCTTTATGGGGTATAAGGATGGTTTAAAGGGTTATAATCTTTGGAACCCAGTAACAAGGAAGGTTGTGTACAACCGAGATGTGGTGTTCAGAGAGGTGAAATATGTTATTAAACATGAAGTCCAACCAAAGGAACCTGAGAAGATAGAGTTTGAGCTAAAGGACGAAGAATCAAACTCTACAGCAGAGGAGGAATCAGAAGATGAAGAGCCACAAACTCCAGGTGTGAGAAGATCAGTTCGAGAAAGAAGGCAGCAAGAAAGGTATAGTCCATCTACTTTCTGTTCAAATTTTTCTTTATCTATTACTGATGATGAGCCTAGAACTGTGAAGGAAGCAGTAGATTCATAGGATGGAAAACTCTAGAAAGAGGCCATGGTTGATGAAATGGCATCTTTGCACAAAAATGAGGCTTGGGATCTGGTGGAGTTTCCGGCTGGAAGGAAACCCATTGGCAGCAAATGGGTGTTCAAGAAGAAGACAAATGCAGAAGGAAAGGTGGAGAAATACAAAGCTCGGTTGGTAGCAAAAGGTTATTCCCAGGTGCCGGGAATTGATTTTGGTGATATTTTTTCTCCTATTGCCAAGGTAACTTCTATTAGATTGCTTTTATCTGTTGTTGCTGCTTTTGATTTTGAGGTACAACAGATGGATGTGAAGACATCATTTCTTCACGGGGATCTGGAAGAGTAAATCTACATGAAGCAACCTGAAGGCTTTGCGGTGAAGGGTATGAAAGAACTGGTATGCAAGTTAAAGAAGTCTCTATATGGGTTAAAAAAATCACCAAGGATGTGGTATCAGAAATTTGATACATTTATACGAGGACTTGGCTTCACCAGAAGAAAAGAAGATCACTGTGTGTATTTTAAATTAATTGGTGACCATGTTATTTATTTGGTCTTGTATGTGGATGATATGTTGCTGGTTGGAAATGACAAAGAAATTAACCAGGATTTGAAGACCCAATTGTCCTCCAAATTCAACATGAAAGATCTTGGTGCTGCAAACTATATTTTGGGAATGGAAATTAAAAGAGATCGAGCAAAGAGGAAGCTTTGGATAAACCAGAGGAAGTATGTCGAGACAATATTCCAGAGATTTAATATGCAGGATAGCAAACCGATGAAGGTTCCTATTCCTGTAGGTGTAAAGTTATATGTTGAACAGTGTCCCAAGACACAAGAAGAGGATGAGGACATGTCATGTGTTCCATATGCAAGTGCAGTCGGTAGCCTGATGTATGAAATGGTATGTACTAGACCAGACATTGCACATGCAGTGGGATTATTGAGCGGGTTTATGTCAAAACCAGGAAAGGAGCATTAGACAGTAGTGAAGCAGGTTTTCAGGTATTTGCGTGGCATTAGTGATTATGGTTTGTGCTACCAAGGAAGACCAAGATTGGATAGAGTGTTGGATATTCGTGGCTTTGTTGATGCAAACTGGGCTGGAGATTTGGATCAAAGAAGATCTACAAGTGGGTATGTGTTTAACCTATTTGGAGGTGCAGCCAATTGGATAAGTAAGAAATAATTTATAGTGGCACTATCAACTACAAAGGAAGAATACATGGCAGCCACTCATGCAAGCAAGGAAGCAGTTTGGCTGCAGAGATTGTGTTCAAGTATAGGGTTAGTACAGGGAGCTATAAGGATAGACTGTGACAGCCAAAGTGAAATTTTCTTGGCAAAGAACCCTGCATATCATTCAAAGACATCACTTTGTGAGGGATATGATAGAAGACAAAAAGGTGTTGCTGGTAAAGGTGGACACTTTGAAGAATATTGCAGATGCATTGATAAAATCTGTGAGCTCTGAGAAGTTCTCTTGGTGTAGAGAAACAATGGGCATTGCAAGGATGGATAAATGACTAAGCTCTCTTGTGGCCCCCTGTGGAAAGAAAACAACAAGTGGGAGAATGTTGGGTTGTGTTGTATTCTTTCCACGACTAGCCAACGTAGTTAACTAGGAGGTTAGAGGGGGGGTGGAGCCCCCCCTTCATTGCATCGATTGCGTAGCAGGGGGGTCACAAGGGGTTTGAGGGGTGTAGGTAACCCCACTCTATGGGGTTTGGGGCAGGGCCCCGAAAAATTTTGGTTTTGGAACCTATGTTAGGTTGGGCGGACCCACCTATGGTTTTGTGCATGATTTTTGCACATGTTTTTGGACACAATGGTTTGGTCCATGGTTTTGGACGCGGTGGTTTTCGATCCATGGTATTGGATGCTTCGGCATGTATAAATATGTATTATAACATTGAAAGGAACATAATGAAAAATCAAGCTGGTAGTCCCGGTTTTGGGATCTAAGGGAAAATATCTGTGTCTATGTGTTTTATGTGTTATGCTCTCGCATTGTTTATTTTCTGTGTTTTAGAATTCGTATGCAGGTAATTTCTACACGGAGTTAAAACCTACAGATTTATTGTTAAAAAAATAGATGAAATCCAAAGTTAAAGAAGCCAAAACCCTAGTCATAACATCTCATATCAATCTCATAGAAATCAAAACAAAGAAAGGTGAACCAAGGAGATGGAAGGTGGGAGAATCAAATCGTGAACATATTATGGAGACTTGCATTCTTATGAGCCATTGGCTAGATGAGTATATGATGCACATGGAAAACCCTAAAGTTGAGTCTATAACAATCAAGTGTGATCTAATCTAGTATAAGAGATCTCAAATGTATGACTTTTTTAATCTACAAATGAGACAATTGAATACTCTTGTAATTTTGTAATTTTGACTAGAGAAATGTTTCCCTCTTATATAGAATGGATTCATAGTGGTGTACATATATGCTATATAAGCTTTAGCTTCCTTTAGGTGCTTAAGTTTCTAAAGTACACCAAATTTCAAGGAGGTGATTTAAAATCAATAGGGATTTAGATTTAGATTTGATTAAAATTTGTAATCTTAAAATTTTTAAATGTCATGTGTATAGTATTCATGTTGAGCAAGCAAGAAATTTTATAGATCTATATATATGTCATATATATCTGGTTTCTATAAAATCCATTTCAGTATCTAATGACCAAGTTGATATGGTCCATTTTACTTAATACAGAAATTCAACAATCTAGATTATGAACAATATTGAAATATTTTTATGTTATTCATAATAAATATGTCATTTGTCAGTTTGATATAAAACATGGAAAGAGTTACACAGATGCTTCGTATTGGAATGTAATAAGTGCAACAAATTATATATATATATATATATATATATATATATATATATATATATATATATATATATATATATATATATATAGATTGTTATGATTATTAAGCTCTTTTAGATAACCTCAAAATAAATCAAATCAAATCAAACTTATTACTAGTTTACATCTTGACATCTAAATTAAAATCATTGTAATTTTTAACATACATTGATTGTGCACTAAAAGACAGTTTCTACAAGCCAATATGACAAATAAAATTGTTATTTTGTAAAATTTTATTTCTTGAATGTTCTTAATTGAAGGTCTTAAGATAAAAAATTGATTGAAATACTTGGATAGACAAGTAAATGTAGGAAAGTGCTTAAAATAATAGAAACATATCAATACTTGTTTAAATTAACATACATTGACTGTACTAAAGGAAATTTTCTACAAATTGAATATTAGATTGATGTACATGATTTATTTTAGTTCATTTTAAATATTAAAGTGATTTGCATCATAGTAATATTGTATTTATTTCCTTTGTCTATGAAACAAGAATTCAAAATTGTTATTTTGTAAAATTTTGCTTTTTGAATGTTCTTAATGGAATGTCTTAAGTTAAGGAATTGATTGAAACATTTGATAGCCAACTAAATTTAGGAGTGTTCATAAAATTACTTAAAATTATCTAAAAACATATCATTAATTGTTTTTTTGGTATTTTAATTTCCAATACATATGACTTATATGATGTGTTATGACTAAGTTGTTGTAGATGACCTCAAAAGAAATAAAATTTAATAAAACAAGTTATTAGTTGAACATTACTAGTTGAAGAGATTTTTTAAAATTGAATTTAAAATGTATTTCAATCATATTTGCATATTTTAATTGAACCATTGTTGAGTCTCTAAATTGTCGTATTTTCATCCTCTTTTCCTTCCATTATTCCTCATACTTATGTGTATTATATTTCTCCATTCACTATTTATCATACCATTTTCATGTTAAATATGGGTCTCCCTTATTATTTTCCAATTTATTTATTTTCATGCATTTTAAGTGAATTTATGATTAAAAGTTAGAAAAATAACATAGATTTACTTATACCTAAAGATGGAATAAGTTTGGTGACATGTGTAGATGATTTGGAAGCTTCCAAGACACTCTTATGTGGCCTCCAAGGTTCAATTTCGAATTCTCTTCAAGATTGAAAGACGATTTGGGAGGAAGGTTAATATATGGACGAAGGCGACGACTGGTAAGAGCTAAGGTTTACAAAAATTATTCAGGCGTTGAACACCATGGAGGGGCATAAAGGGGGGAGCTCCACTCCCTCCTACAGTCAAACAGTCTCCAGTCGAGGCAAGAAACCATTGGAGGTTGAAAAAGGTCTTTCAGGAGGAGGGAAAGGGAACATCGATGATGCACAAGAGCAGACTAATAAAAGGGAGGAAGACAGATTAAAAGAAAAAGAGGAAGAGGACAAGAAACAGGAAGAAGAAAACAAAAATAAAAGGGTCCATGCAATCCTAAGACCGTGGTCACACCCAGAGTGGTATTAAGTGATCCAGCACTACAGGCACATAGGGATCACATGAGGACTTATGCTATCATTTGTAAATTCATGGGGTTATGGCCCACAGAGAAGGCGCTACAGGCGTGGATTAAATATCACTGGAAACCTAAAGGGGATATAGACCTACATCTTGGGTCAAAGGGTTTCTTTACTGTAGTCTTTACTAACATCGAGGATAAAGACAGGGTGTTTGAAGGAGGGCCCTACTTCTATGCAGCTGCAGGCCTCTATATGCGGCCTTGGATGATGAATTTTGTCCCGGAGCACGAGACTTTCACTTCGGTCCCAGTTTGGGTACGACTCTACTCCTTACCTCTAGATTACTGGCAACCAGAATCTTTATCAGCAATAGGAAATAAATTAGGGTGTTTTGTTAAAATATCTGAGGCAACCAGAAGGGGAAAGTACACCTCCTTCACCCGTATATGTGTGGAGATGGATCTCTCTGGAGCTCTACCGGATGAGGTGATCCTGGAAGTTTTTGATGAAGAATGGGTGCAAACAGTGGATTATGAACATATTCCTTTTAGATGTCGCAAGTGCCATGAACACAGGCATCTATTCAGAGAATGCCCTCTCAACAAAACAGAGAGCAGAAGTAAAGTTACAGTAGGGAAAGACACTGAAATCTTTCATAAAGTGGGAAATAAAGGAAAGGGCGGTAAAAGGTTGCAAAAGAAAAACCACACATAGGGGCAATAGGCAAGTCCGAATAGGTACAAAGTACTAGAAGAAAAGGAAGAGGTAACAAAGGTAAATCAGGTCATGTGTTGTCATGCATGTGTAGCTGCCATGGAAGATCAGATGACATGTTAGATTTGGTTCATCTAGAGTATGCACTTTATGGCTCATGATTTTTATTCTAGATGTATCATGTTGTTGTTGGGTGGTTTAGTTGTGATGTTGTTGTTTGTATGGAGAGAGAATATGATGCTTCTTATGATGTATTGCATATCAATATGTTTGATTCATGTTGATTTATATTTCTACTTATATATGGGGAGAATGTTTTTTCTTATGATGTTTTGGTATGATGGATGTTGTTGCTTGGTTTTTGTTTTCATGGGGACAGAGTGTGTGTTGAAGACATGAGGTTGAGGAGAAAATAAATATAGGATGTTGATGGTGCTATATTGTAAAATTATTTTATCGTTGTTGTTGATGCATGGATTAGTGCTTTGCTATTGCTGCTTGGTTGCACTACATGTTTTTGGTCTATATGCTACAAGTGTTGTTGTTGCTACCTATTGATGTGTTTCTCATGATTTGAGTTGATGATGCATTATGTTGATGGTTGATGAGCCTCATGGTAATGAGGATATGCATTTGTTTTCTCCCTATAACATATTTCCACATTTCTACTATTATATATGGATATCTTATGTCATTACTCATGGAGGCCTTATGTCTTGATGCATATGCCATGTATTATGTTATTGTTGTTGTTGTTGTTGCCATATGGTGCATATATCATTGCTCATTGTTTCCATGTACTCATTTTATTTCGTGTTTTGGACATGTATAGAAGAGAGCACACTTATGTGCATTTGTAAAAGCCATGTATTATCGTTGTTTCATATTTTGGGCACATTGCTCATGGAGAGACCCATGGTTTCTAATATGTCTTGTCATTAGTTTTGTATGGGTCAATGGAAATCCAAGTCATGCATTATTTTGAATATCATTGATGTAGCCCCACTTCATTAGGTGCATGATGTAAACTTGGGTCCATAGAGTCATGGTTGGTGATATGAGATTTTATAGAGGATTCATATATCAGTCTTATGTATTTGTCACAACCATGTATTTGCTCCATGAAGCATTATATGTTTTATACTTCATTATATATCTTGTCCAAATTCAGTTGGATTCATGGTCATGAGGAGTAGTCCCTTGCACTTGGAAAGGAAGCTTATTGCAACAGGCTGAGTGTATGATTGCAGCTCCATTACATGCTTTAGGGGAGCATGTTCAGTTTCATAGATGGCATGGAAATGGCAAAGATATGATTAGCAACTGAGCTTCTTGACAGGGGGAGAATTTCTCTCATATGACACATTATTGGAATTTTCTTCAGTGTTGGTATGGCCCTTTGCCTTTGATGTAAAGGGGGGAGAGAATTTGGATGGATAGAGATCAACTTCAGTTTTGGACAGTATATGGAAATCAACCTCAGATGTTGGAGATCAGGTTGAGGTTGACATCAATGCCAAATGGGGATTTTATTCACATTGTAGTTTTGGCATTGATGTTAATAAGGTCTTAGTGTTTTTCATCATATGCCTATGTCTACCTCATGATGTGTGATTAGTGTTTGGTTGTTGCAATGTTACACTTGATGGTCTTGTTAGTTGGCATTGATGTTAACATGTTTATGATTAGAACTAGTGGAGGTGATTTGGAGATGTTGTTGCCACTACATAGAGATGGATTCCACATGTGATGATTGGATTAAGGTGGGCATGTTGTTGTTGGTTGGATATGTTGTTGTTGCAGGTGATTGGAGTGTTTCTCTAGGTGTTGCATATGTCTCTATATGTCTTGGAGACATTGGATATGCTCCTACATTTGTTGAGTTGTGGTTGCTTGTGTTGGAGGTGCCTCTATCAGTGTTCGAGGAAATTGGATGACTCGATGCTACTAAAGAAGTTGGAGATGTTACTAGAGGTGTAGAAGGTTTTTAGAGATGTTGTGGTTGTTGTTTGAGGATTTAGAGGTGTTTTTCTTGGTGTTGAGGTTGGCAGACTAGGTCTTGCATGTCACTGACTTGTTGCCGAGGTTCTTGGCCTATGTCATCAGTTGTATACTTGTCACAGAGGCTTAGAGGAGTGTTCAGATGTTGAAGATGGTGTTCCATCAACTAACAGAGGTTCTGGACTCAAGTTCAATGGTTTTTCTTCATCCTTAGCCCTAGTCACATGGAGCCAAGCTTGTGGGAGCGGCTGAAAAGATCTAGTCACTCGCAGGCAGGCCTATGGGAGTGACTCCGATGTTCCATTTGCTAGCAAATAGGCCTATGTGATTGACTGTGATGTACCAGTTTCATGGAGCCAGTGTCATGCATGAGACCGAGAATTTTCACTAGATTTTCTCCATATTTCTCACAGTTTTCAGCTAATTTTTGTGTTACGGTGACATTCTTGTCCGGAACTTTTCGATTTATGGTCGGAAAAGTTTGTGGGACCTCTAGAAGTTAATTAAAGTTGAAGATATCAAAAGGCAAGTGGAGTTAGTGGTTTGATAGATTCAATGAGCTGAATCCGGATCAACTCAAGCATATGAACAGAGTTGTGAAGCCCAATAGTTCTTGGTAATTATTGAGTTGAGCATCTCAATTCATCTATATATTGGAGGAAGCTCAATGCTAGTATGGTTGATTTCTCTTGTGTGTTGAGTGAGTGTGTGTGTGGAGAAGAGTATGCAAGTTGTGTGTGTTATGTGATGCATATTTTTTGAGCCAGTTTGCAGTTGTAGCAACAATGAGTTGAAGTATATTTTAGCCATTATATTTATGCAATGAGTGAGGTGTTGAAGTGTGGATTGGAGAAGTGACCGATGAGATTGTGTGGCATCTAGTGGATAATTTGGAGATTGTCTTCTCCTATTTTATTCTTCAGTTTTTGTTGTAGTGTTTGATTCAAAACGATGTTGTTGTTGTGATGTTCATGTTGAATGAATTGGGAGTCCGATCTAAAAAATTGTGAAACGAGGCTAACATGGAGGAAGTGAAGGCATGGAGTCTTTAGAGTATATAGTGATTTGACAGATTCAATAGAAGGAAGAGTTTTCTCCATTCAGTAGGACTTGGATAGTCCAATGGCAATTTGGCGAGGATTGTTGATTATGGTGGCCTTTAGTAGATGATAGTCCAGATCTAAGAGAGAAACATATTTCCTATCTGATAGTTTCCAGCATACTATGAGAGGAAGCCAAGTCTTCCGGCTTATGGGTGTAAGTTGATCCATGTAAAAAAATTTCAACAAATTAATAAAATATATTAAGCATTGCAACAACAGCAAGGGTGGTTTTTTGCCTAGAGAAGGGTTTTCCACCAAAAATATTTGTCTCATGTGTTGAATGCTTGCATGGTTTTACTTGTGTTTGATGCTATAATATTTTCTTGTGTGCTTCAGTTTGTGCATGGTTTAAAAGAATAATAATTTGGAGAAAAGGTTTATAAGTGCCTTCGCTACTGATTCACCCCTTCCCCTCCTCTCATATTGATCTAGTTTCCAACATTTTACATCTATGTCTTTTTACTTGATGGAATATGTTCTCACCATGAATTCCCCGATACGAAATGGAACTGGACTCCAAGAGATCTCCTTGTTCATGTAAATCACATTTTTTTGTCAAAGTACAGATATAGGGGAATGTATGAGAATTGTCGAGCACTTCTTCAAGGTTTTGTATCTGATAGAGAAATTTTGAGGTCTAAAATGGGCCTCCTAATGAATATTATAAAATAATAGTGGAAATAAGAAAATAAGATTAGATTACATCCTCAAATTTTAGAGGGAAAAAAGGAAAAAATACTTTTAACTCGTATTTTCAACTTATATCCCTATGGTTTTACTCAAAGTTTGAGCGAGAGTAGTGGTTGGATGAAAAATTTAATTCATCATCCAAGGAGTACTCATTTTGCATACTTTCGATGGACCTGCTACACGAAAAATGAGAAATACATGACAAGCGTGATTGCAATCACATTTTTTCATGTATTTCTCAGTTTTCGTGTAGTAGGGCCCATCGAAGGTATGCAACATGGGTACTCCTTGGATGAGGAATTAAATTTGCATCCAACGAGTGCTCCTGCTCAAAATTTGAGTAAAATCGTAGGGATATAAGTTGAAAATATGAGTTGAAAAAGTAGTTTATTTTTTATTTTTTATATTTTATTTTTTATTTTTTATTTTTTATTTTTTATTTTTTATTTTTTATTTTTTATTTTGTATTTTTTATTTTTTATTTTTTAATCTTCTTACCTTTTTACTCCAAAAATGGTGAATCATCCCCCATGGTTAACATCATCATCTTGAATTCTATTGGTTCTTATAAAATTGATTTTAGTTGTACTTTTTGTTTTGAGGCCTATTTTTTACCTCAAAATTTCTTTAATGATATGATCTTTGAGGAAGAAGCTCATTGCATGTCCTATTAGGAAATGAACATAGTGGTAGAAGTAGTAGATTTGTTTGCCTCACTTGATGGCACATACCTCAGAGTATTCAATTCCCAGAAACCTCAATATCTGTTTCCAAGGTATGTAACAGATAAGTTGGTTATGCAGGAGATTGTTTATCACCTTAGCACAGGTCCTTCTCATTTGTTGTGGAAGAAGAAGAAGAAACATTGGGCTTCCTACCCTCTGCAGGTGGGATCCTATGAGATCAAGAGATTAAAGGATGTAGAAGCAGAATAATAACAACTCAAAAGAATTAAGTTCAATAAGATGAGATTTCACATTTATGATCCCATAGCAGTGTGCAAAGGACACTGTGCTAAGTTGCATTTTTCCTATGCTTATCAGTCTTATTCCCAATCAGAGGAAGAGAAGATAAAGAATTGTTATAATGCTTCCCAACAACATGCACCAGGAAAAGAGACAAGCTCGTCCAATATAGTACTTGATCAGAGTGTTACCTAGGAAGGAAAGAAATGCCCACTCCAATCAGTATCAAAAATAAGAGGAAGGTTGTGCATAATACACAAGTGGAACGGAGCCACAAGTCCAAAGCAAATAATATTATCCTAAGAGCAGCCATAGCAGTGGAAAATAAGAGAAAGCAATATGAAGAACTGAAAAGAAAGCAACATGACGAAGAGAAGAGACAAGAATAAGAGCAGATATAAAAAGGAGATCAAGAAAGGAAAGTAAGAGAAGATATGTAGGCACAAAAATAATTGAGAAGGAAGACAGAGATAGCTTGAGGAAGATCAACAAAAACAATTATAAGATGAAGAAAGTAGGCAAAAGTAGGATGAAGAGTTTACACGAGAAATTGAGGAGAAGATACAGGCCCAAGACATAGATACTGAGTGGTAAGAGGAGAATCAAGAGGCCGACATTGTGCCCGTTGCAGAACAAGTCAGCAATCATCCTTCACCTCCTCTTACAGGCGACCACATCCCATTCAACAAGATGGGAATATATCCTTCAGATGATGATATGGCCATGGATATTTCCAATTGGCCTTTGTCATATAAAGAGAAGAATCATACAGGAAAGGAAGAAGCATTTTCCCAATGACCTAGTTCATCCTACTTCCCTTCATATAGAAAGGGTGATTATGACCAACACCAAGAATAATCTAAAGACAGTTGTTGCAACAAATTTGGCCCAACAACTACAAAAGAAAATACATATTTCTTGATGGAAGAGACCAAGCAATTGGTAAAGGATCTAGTTATTGGAAGACAACAAATTGATCATCTCCAAGTTGAGAACCAAAGACTATCTTCTGCTGACTCTCACTTGGAGGAGCTACGAGTAGCGATATATGATGAAATCCAATCATTGGGAGACACCATGAGACAAATTTATGAAGAGATGATCACTCTGCATAAGGCAATGGTGCCCTTGAATGACATGCAAAGGATATTGTTGGAGTATGTCAAAGTTCTGAAAGTGATTCATGTAGCCATCAGCATGATCGAGGAATGGGGAAATAAGTACAGGAATGCACCACCACTTCACCACAAGAGCTGGCCAGAAAGGCAAGAAAGGAAGCGAAATTTGAAAAGGCTGAGGTTAGGATGCTTCTACAGGGTAACAAGAAACTTGGTACATATGTGGCCAACATTATAACGACCTATGCAAGTCTCTATCATAGTTTAGACTCCTTGGTTAGAGCAAACAATATTCCTTTTGTCATAACATTTGCATAGAAGAAGGGCAGAAATGTAATCAAGTGGAAAATCCAAGAATACTTGGACAATTTGAAGCAGGTTATTACTAAATGAGATTTGGAGATCACAAGGCATAACATGCAGTTGTATATAGTTGGACCTACCAAGGTAAACATGAAACTATTATTATTATGGAATGAAACTCAATCTAGTTTCAAAACTATCTATCTGGATGTTATGGAGGCAAGGGTCTGATATAAGCCAAATATTCCATCCAAGTTTGAGGACATAGAATCACAATATAAAGCTTGGTACCAATATGTTACAATAAAGCTACAAGTGGAAGTTGTTGAGCTAGAGTTTCCTCAAACTCAAGCATAATGTATAAAGTTTTATTTCATTAGGCTCTATCCACATTTTGTCCTATGTAGAGGGTTTTGTCTTATTGTATTTAGAGAATAATAGTGTAAATATAAGTGGAAGTCCAAGATTCAAATGTGGAATATGAAGAGTCATTAGTTATAATAAAGACAAAAGAAGTCCAAGAGTTATAAGGGAAACTCAAAAGTCACAAGGGGAGATGAAAGGTCATTCCATTGTTATAAATAGGCCCTCATAACTCAAACAAAGGGCTTGACACTTGAGATTGGTTGCCTTTGCTTCTCTAATCTAGCATAGGAGTGAGTATCATTCTTGGGAGAAGCAAGTAGTAATTTCATGTTCCACTATTGGGGCTAGTGTCATATCATTATATTGTATACTTGGAAATTTCACTCAATGATCAAAAGCTCTCAGAGCCAACACACCTTCATGCATGTATCGTGGATGCTATAATACTATTCTTTAAATTTTCACTATATATGTTATTTTATTCATGCTATGTCAATGAACTATTTCGTTAATTTAGTATGTCTCTTGTTGGATTGTGTTGCATTTACTTTCACAACCATTGTTATCTTGTGAATTATTTTGCAAGCTAACTAATGGTTCTTTATATGTTCCTGTGTCTGTTTTAGGATAGTACCATTACTTTTCTTCTAAAGGCTCACTCTTTTCCCTTTGCGTGAAAGAACCTCTTATGCATTACAACTGATATTACACAAATTTTTCTTACTTGTTGTCACCAAAGATATGTGTATGTCTTCTTATGTGTTAATTGCAACAAAAGCACATCTTTGAGATCATAACTATGGAAACCGGTCATATTTTTGGTTGGGGCTCATATTCCAAATGATGTGAGGTCTAATTGGGACTTCATATCGGGAAGATCCCCCTGATTGGCGGATTTCCAGCACCATCAATAGTTGGCACTATAAGGAGGGCCATATGACAAGTTGAGCCTATGAATTTTGGTTTCAATTTTTCATCTTGAATGGCCTCCTCCCAAATCATAACCTCAATATGTTTTTCTAGAGTTTCAAATCTGAAATTTTCCGCATGAATAACTCATAACAAATCAAATATGAAATTTAATGGCAAGGGTGAAACAACCATTCTTGATCACACCCTCCACTTTCTTGAATTTTGTGATTCTTTTGAGGTTAATTGTGAGGATGTTTCTTGCAAGTTTTCCATTCTCACTCCTAAAGGCCATGTTAAAAAATGGTGTTATACATTGCCGACTACTTCTATTCACTCTTTCAAACCTTTTCATGGAGCTTCACCAAGCCTTTAACATGGATGATTATCAAAGTGTTTAGCAGAAGATTATTCACCTTAGAATGAAATCTGGTGAATCTTTGGAAGATTTTCATGATCGCTTTCTTCACTTTTTCTATGAATTTTCTGAGGAAGACATAGATTGGAATTTTATGAAGGAGAAATTTCAATATCTAATGAAGATTTCTTTGAATCTTCTTGAATCTGAATCTCTTACAAGTCTACCAACTTTTCTTGGTCATGGAGCTCTTAAAGTTTCAAAGGAAGAATCTATCTTTCTTGTGACTCTTCATCTTCTCTCATGTATTTATCAAATGAATAAGCTCCATGTACCAATGTTGAGGTTGGAAAAATTGAAGAGCATATTGTAGATCCAACACCATGTTCATCCTCCCCTCATAATCAAAATTCAAATCTGTGTTTAAATCTTGATTATGATTTGATTGATGATATTGCTTCTTCAAGATATATATCATGCTCTCCATCAGCCATTCCCTCTAATCATGTTTATCTTTATTCTTTAAATCGCCTTATTTTATCAGCCTCTTTTGAATCTCATGAGGATCAAGTTCAAAATGATGTTGTTGAAGAACAAGAGATTCATGATACCTTTTATGATGATTATAGAGTGGGTGTCAGATTGTGAACATGAATAAATCATAATAAATGATTCCCCACTTGATCTTTCTTTTTCTTTTTCATCGTTGATTCACTTTCCTGTCATGTTTAATGAATTTGTTACATCGGTTCTTCTCTCTAATAATTCATATCTTAATATTACTGGCGTTGATTGCAATCGTGAATGTTGGGATATTGATTTTCAATTGAAAGAAGGATTGAATCAATTGCTCATGATCTATCTCATTCCTTACATTCAATGTGTGAAGAAGCAGATTTTACAACTCCTTGTACGCAAGCAAATCCTTCTTTCGATTCATGTGATCATGAAGAGTCCCTGGGCTTGAAATTTAAATCTGGTCCAATTGGTGGCTTTCTTAATGTATTCATTGATATATATAGTGATTATTATCTTCATTTGTTGACTTTGCAAGCCACCAGTGTTTGATGATTCACTCTTTGAAAGTTTAGAAAATTGTCAAGAAGTCGAGGCACTTCAACCTTAGTTGATGGTTATGTCAGGATCTCATGATCTTGGTAAGTGTTTTGAATGTGATCAAACCAATCCTTTATCATGGGAAAACATGCATGAATCAATTGTACATATTGAAAATCAATCACCTCTTCAATCACAATATCATTCACCTTGTTATCATGATCTGATCGTTGAATGGTTAGATGAATCTTATCTGGCAAGCCCATCCGCTAGTAACAAGATTCGATCTTTCTTGATTTTTTCCCAAATTGAAAGTTTGAATGAATGTACTACCGTAAGAAGTTGTCAAGGTGTGTGTGACCATCAGGACATGTCTGCAGGTTGTTTAGCACAAGATTTCTTATCATACTTTTTGGTTATTGTTCCTAGCCTTTGAGTCTTGGAGCATACTTTATCAATTTATCTTTCTCTCTTTGTATTTCATTTGATGATCTTTCTTATTGCTCATTCCCTCGTCTGTATAGGTCGGGAATTAATATGTTGTTTACATTGGAAATTTCATTTTATGTAAGCTTGACCTCTCCTCTATTAGTTTAAGAATAGATTTAGTGAGTCTCTTGTTTGTTTGTTTTGTTCATCGTTATTTTATTGGATTTCCATTTTTCACTTTTCTTTTGTGTTCGTTTGTAATAAGCTTTGTGTGAAGTTGCGGTTTTGGTTCTACACAAGCACGAAAAAGTTCAAGAGGACATTGTGTAACTATTAATGCTTGCTTAATTGTCAATCCCCTTCTTTGCATGGGCCTTGTATCTTTTAGTCCATGATGCTTACATGGAAAATGTGTTTCTTTTCAAAGTGAACCTTAGTAGATAAATGATGCTCATATATTTAATAGGATCTTCTTTCTTTAGTCAACCCTTTTTATTTTTTGGTTATAACTTGTAAACTCAGTCAAGTAGAGAAGGGAAAGGAGGAAACTTAAGTTATATAAGTTACTCCAGAGGTATATGTTTAAGATTCTGTAAAATAAGGATCAAACGTTCTTGCTCTCAATAAGTCAGGATCCCTCTTCCACCCGCGACGATATAAACGTCGATAATATGTCAATGAGAATAAAGTTATTGAATAAATAACAGGTGAAAGAAGAGAAAGGCTTCCTGGGCGGAGAGGTGAAGCAAGCAACTTTTTTCAGGATACTGAACAAGCTCACTGGAAGCGAAGTGATGCCTGTGATCCCTTAAAGTGACTCCATTGGGGTACTAAATAGGCCTATTAGCATCGGAGAAACACTAGAGATAATATTAATACTCTGACATCTTACACTCACATTCTTATATAATCCTAACCTCTGATCAAAAAAATTGAGATCTTACTTGCTCTTGAAAGTTCAAAGTGTTTGGTCAATGAAAGGAATAGGACAAACTATATCTTTAATCGAGCTAAGGAAACTATGGTGATTGATGGGATGAAACAATACTTGACCAAAAGATAGACTCGGTATGTAAAGTTAGACCTATATAGAGAAGTTGGAGTTCTACCAGTGTGTCGACAAGCGTTGTAGCTGCTACAACCTCTCCCCAAAATTTTCCCTATGCTTTAATTTTGGAGCCTACCTTTGATCATAAGAACTATCATGTTAACCATCGTCAAGTGTTCTTCTTTCTTATTAAGTGTCGTAATGACTTATTCTTTCATGATTAGGCTTGTGATGTATTAACTGTGTTTTCATGATGGAAATTAGGCCTTGTCGACAACATTTTCACAACTTTTGAAGACAAGAAAACACTTTTCAAACACAAGCTAAGTCTAGCCTTGATCAAACACTGGTTGCATGCCTTGCCCTAAGGAACTATGCAATCCTCTATCACAAAGAACTGTGCAACTTCCTGCGAAACTGAATTGTGCAATCTTGTGAGGCATGCAACTACTATGAAAGGAAACTATGCAATCTTGTGAGATGAAACTGAGCAATCCATTATGCAACAGAACTATGCAATCCCTTCAATCAGTGAACTATACAATCCCCTGGATTAGTCAACTACGCACTCCTAGAAAATTGGAGGTGCACATTCCTGTCCAACACTGTGGCAAAAGTTTCTACTTTTGATCTTCTAATATGTGTCAGTTAACTAATAGTACCTCCTTGATTTTGGGCATGCATGTTAGAAACCCTAACCCTAAACTCGTGAGCGCTAATATATATAAGAAAGACTCATAGATCTTATTCTCACACTTTCCATTGGAGCTCTATCCATTCTCACAAGTTCAAGGAGCATTGGATTCCATTTGCGATGCTTTTTCGGGTAAGCTTCTCAAGTGTCAGTTTTTGTCGCCTTTTACCTTCACTTTTGACATCGCTTTTGTGTTTGTAAGTGTCATTTTGCCTTATTCTTATTGTAACAAGTGGCATTTCTGTTATTATTAACTTCTACAAGTGTCATTTTAGTCTTTTGAGCTTCTTTTTAAGTGTTGCATCGTATTCCTTGTCTTTTCTCCTACCAACATTTACTATTGTTGGGTGTATTTATGCATGCGTGTTTTCTCTTTTCACTATTTTTTTTCTCAGTGTTAGTGACTGATTTGACTGATTCTCAGGCTGATCTACACCCTTCCCATCTTCGGTCATAAATCTGGAGTATGCCCTGCTGTCAGAAGAGACTGCAAAATCCTTGAGCCTTTTTTCCCAACTAAATTGCACATTGCACGATCACAAGTAGCACAGGCCCTTCATTTCCATCTACAATTGCGCAGTGCGTAGTCACTGGCCTCTCCACCTATGTACTGTGTAATCAAAAGAAGTAGTAAGCCTCCCTACTAGCTAGAATTGCGCACTATGCAATCCAGCCTCCCTCTTTCCTAGTAGAAACTGTGCATTGTATAGATCTAGTGCACAATCAACTTCCCTATAATACAGAACTGCGCAATCTTCCTCCACAGTTGTGCAGTGTGCATTTCCCATTAGGGGAATTTTAAGGTCTAAAATGGGCCTCCTAAGAAAAATGTACAACCAAAATAAACTTTATAAGAACCAATAAGATTCAAGATGATGATGTCAACCATGGGGGATGATTCACCATTTTTGGAGTACAAAATTAAAAAGATTAAAAAGTAATAAAATAATAAAACTACCTTTTCAACTCGTATTTTCAACTTATCTCCCTAAGTTTTTACTCAAATTTCGAGTGGGAGTACTCGTTGGATGCAAAATTCAAATCCTCATCCAAGGACTACCCATGTTGCATACTTTCGATAGACCCTGCTACAAAAAAAATGAGAAATTCATGAAAAAATGTGATTGCAATCACGTTTTTCATGTATTTCTCATTTTTCATGTAGTAGTATCTATCGAAAGTATACAACATGGGTACTCCTTGGATGAGGAATCAAATTTTTCATCCAACAAGTGTTTCTTCTCAAAATTTGAGTAAACCCATAAGGAGATAAGTTGAAAATATGAGTTGAAAACATAGTTTTTTCTTTTCTCCCTCTAAAATTTGATGATGTAATCTAATCTTATTTTATTATTTCCACTATTATTTTATAATTTCCTTAGGATGCCCATTTTAGACCTCAAAATTCCCCTAATGTGTGCCTAGTCTGCCCCTCTTGAGCCCAACATTGCACAATCCCTTCCCTCAGTGAATGCTTTTTCTAATTGACAATTGGTTGTTGAACTAATCTCTCTTGAAATAACTTGCCATCGCCATGAGTGCATCTTTTGCAATAGGTATTGCAGACCTTGAACACATCAATCTTTCATCATCAGGTAGCACCATGCCTCCCAAGAAAGCACCATCAAAGGAGGTCACAAAGAGTAGTACCAAAGAGGCCATTGACAATATCATGACAAGAGTACCTATCTTGTCAA
Organism: Pinus tabuliformis; assembly: GCA_031772625.1. Taxonomy (NCBI): domain Eukaryota; kingdom Viridiplantae; phylum Streptophyta; class Pinopsida; order Pinales; family Pinaceae; genus Pinus; species Pinus tabuliformis. Next base: position 952,504,389 of record CM062810.1, read on the forward strand.
ACATGTAATGCTATATTGAAAAGGATTCTACTGTCACATGGATCACCATCAAATATGCATTCATTTCAACAGAGTTCAAAGAAGATATGGAGGATAGGGAAGTCTATATGAACATCCATTGTTCAAGGTTCCATAAGGTGGCCTGCAAATATCCAGTACTACCATTGGTAGATGTTATCAAGTGGATATTGCAAGGTCTAGACACAAAGAGCATGGCATTAAATTATGTCAGTGGGTAGCAACTTGCCTCCTATTAACACATGACATTCACTTGATTTACAACTTGCCCAAGCCTGAGCAACACTTAGATTCTCAATTCTATGTTGCTTCAAGTTATTTGAATACTAGAGAAATGATCAAGTCATGGCGGAAAGAGCCGGCCAAATTTCGCCATAAGCATTGCAGTACTTACAAAACCAAGTCTCTCATAATAGTATATTAATACTTGATGGCTATGTTTTGTCGAGTTTATGAATAGAGGAGTATTGAATCTTTCCCCGAAAGATGGATCTACAGGCTATATTTGATCATCACGGAAAGGAAGATATTCAATTGGTCACACCTATTGCCTCAGCGGCTGCAAATCAATTTGAATAAGGCGAAAACCCCACCTAAAGGCAAGCAACCACAATTTACATGTATGCTTATTTACTTGATGGAGTATGTGCTTGCCATGAATTCCCTGGTCTAAAATGGAACTAGACTCCAAGAGACATCCTTGTTCATGTGTATTGCAAATTGTTGTCAGAATACATTTATAGGGGAATGTATGAGAAACTCGTTGAGCACTTCTTCAAGGATTTGTATCAGATGATCTTTTAGGAAGAAGCTCCTTGCATGTCTCATTAGGCAATGAAGATAGTGGTAGAAGTAATAGATTGGTTTGCCTCACCTTATGGCACATATCTCAGAGTATTTGGTTCCTAGAAACCTCCACATATGTTTCTGAGGTATGTAATAGATAATGTGGTCGTGCAAGAGATTTCCTATCACCTTAGCACAGGTTTTTTTGAGTTGTTGCAAAAGAAGAAGGAACCTTGGCCTTCCTTCCCTCTACAAGTGGGATCCTATGAGCTCAAGAGCTTAAAGGCTGCAGCAGTAGAAGCATAACAACTCGGAAGCCTTAAGTTTGCTAAGATGAGCTTTCACATGTATGATCCAAGAGAAGTGTGTGAAGGACATTGCGCTTAGTTGCATTTTCCTAGGCCTATCAGTATTATTCCTAATTAGAGGAAGAGAAGATAGATAACTGTTCTAATGCTTCCCAACTATATGCACCAGGAAAAGAGGCAAGCCCTTCCAGTATAATACCTTAACAGAGTGTTACCCAAGAAGGAAAGCAACAAGAAGTGCTCACTCCAATCAATATCAAATATAAGAGGAAAGTTGTGCATAATACACAAGCCAAGCGGTGCCGCAAGTTCAAAGCATATCCTATTATCCTAAGAGCGTCCATAGCGGCAGAAAAGAGGAGAAAGCAATCAGAAGAACTGAAAATAAAGCAACAGGAAGAAGAGAAGAGGCAGGAGGAAGAGTGGATGAAGAAAGAAGAGAAAGAAAGGAAATTAAGAGAATATATGTAGGCACAAAAATAATTGAGAGAGAAGGAAGACAGAGACAGCCTGAGGAAGAATAACAGAAACAATTGGAAGTAAAGAAAGCAAGCTCAAGTGGGATGAAGAGTTTACACAAGAAATTGAGGAGCAGATACAGGCCCAAGACATGAAGATTGTTTGGGAAGAGGAGAATCAATAGGCCAACATTGTGCCCATTACAGAACAAGTCAGCAATCAGCCTTCACCTCATGTTACAGGTGGCCACATCCCATTCAACGAGACGGGAATATCTCCTTCAGATGGTGATATGGTCATGGATATTTCCAACCTGGCCTTTGATCAACAAATAGTAGAATCATATAGGAAAGGTGGAAGTATTTTCCCAGTGACCTGGTTCATCTTGCTTCCATTCATACAGAAAGGGTGATTTTGACCAACACCAGCAAGAATCTAAAGACAGTTGCAGCAGAAAATTTGGCCTATGCAACAAATGGAAAAGCAAATATAGATTTCTTGATGGAGGAGAACAAACAATTGGAAAAGGATCTAGTTGTTGCAAGACAACAAATTCATCATCTCCAAGCCGAGAACTAAAGACTGTCTTTTGCTAACTCTCACTTAGAGGAACTACAAGCAACGATACATGTTGAAATCCAATCATTAGGAGACACCATGAGAAAATTTTATGAAGAGTCGATTACTCTGCGTAAGGCGGTGGTGCCCTTGCATTACATGCAAAAGAGATCACGAAAGAATCTTGAAGTTCTGAAAGTGATTCATGCAACCATCAACATAATCCAGAAATGGGGAACTAAGTACATATACGGTGATGTGTGGTGAGATGGCTGGGTTCGTTGGGTGAAACTCACAGAGTCAGGGTTCAAATCACATTGAGTATATTGTCCTGCTATGGTGTGTGGCTCAAGGAATAGACTCCCCCCTAGCGTGAGTCTCGGCTCTTGCCAAAATCATAAGAAATTAGTATATCTGGCTTGCAAATTGTTGGATGTACTCTTGGTGTTATAGTGGTAGCTACGAGAATTGATCCTAATTCTTCCTTAGATTAGGTCTGGCAGTTACCGATTCACCACATTGTTAAAAAAAAAACATATAGAAAATAAATGTTATTCATTTATAATACTTTCTCAAATAATTTAAAAAATAAAATATATATATATATATATTATTTAAATTTGTTTTTTTTTTCAATTTTACTACCATTCACAAACTTTTTTACATTTATTATTAATATAAATTAATTTTTATAAAAAAAATTAATTTTATATTATAAATTTAATTTATTTATAATTAATTATAAATTTACTTTATTTATAATTAATTGTAAATTTACTTTATTTATAATTAATTACACAATTTAATTTATATTATAAATTTAATTAATTTATAACTAATTATACAACTTGATTTATTTAATTTTATAATATATAATTAAATTAACAAACTATGTAATAAGATTACAAATATTTACCAATTCAGTTATATTTATCTATGAAGACATTGCAATTGAAAAATGAAATATTTAAAATTCGAAGGACATTTATGCAACTCTCTGAATAATTTATCAACTTGAGAAATATATATATATAATTTCATGAGAAATATATATATATATAATTTCACTACTTCATAACATAGAATCCAACCATTTTATAGCTTATTTATGCAATGAAGAATCAGATGCTGACTACATACAAAAGCAACTTGAGAAATATATATATATAATTTCATGAGAAATATATATATATAATTTCACTACTTCATAACATAGAATCCAACCATTTTATAGCTTATTTATGCAATGAAGAATCAGATGCTGACTACATACAAAAGATTTGTGAGAAGAGAATATATGAATGAGATAATTGAATTAATAATGTAAATATAAAGGCAAGATGCCTCTTCATCATACCTATAAGAGGAGAATATATGAACATTGAATAATGAGATAATTGAATTAATAATGTAAATATAAAGGCAAGATGCCTCTTCATCATACCTCTTAGTTACAGTTTCAATCAGATCTTGAGCACATGCCACGCATTTTTGAAAAGGCAACATATGAATAATAAATAAAGAATAATTGAATTTAACAATATAAAAATGTTGATGTGTACATTTCAAAGGCAGAGTGCCGGTTCATCATACCTATTTACCCAGTTACAATGAATAATGAATAATCCAATTAATAATATAAATATGTTAATCTATACATACATATCAAAGGGGAGATTCACATTTATCATACCCCTTTAGTTACGGTTACAATGAATAATTGAATTAAGGAGCTTACCTATGTTAACTAATGTTAATATATACATGTTAAAGGCAAGGTGCCTATGTATCATATCCCTTTAGTTACATAACTTGATTATGTTACAGTTTGCCTCTCAGATTTCTTTGACCTCAAAGCATGGTATCCGAAATCATGAATGACCGTTTAAGCCTTAAACGTTGGAAAGCGGACAATCGTTTCTCTTTTCTATAAACGCTGAAATCAAGATCCAAACTGCAAATCAAAACCATGCTAACCGGCATTAATTATTCAATACAGGGATGTTGTTTGGCATGAATATTACCCAACTGAAGTCACATGTTACTTTGATCTATATTTCAATTTATTATTTTTATTTTTGTTGAGAGATGAATTTGACAAGTAATCAAGAACCATCAATTGCTTATATTACAAACAGCACTGGCGAAAAGATATTTATCTACAAAAAGAAATTTTTTGGGATCGGCACATACAGCATGATCCAAACAGTACTTACTGTACAGACTTGCAGCAAGCCATTCATTCACAATTTTCACCCATGTGCTGGCCCAACCAACATCTATTCTCCACCTGTTAATGAAAAGACAATGTTTATATTGATTTTATATTTATCTTATATTCACTAGACTACAGAAGAAAACGAAAGAGCCCAAGGCAAACATTTACACACCCGATAATATATTTCTTAAATACAAATATGATACATTTGTTATTTCCATGAACTTCAAGTCAACCATGGTAGTTACCATATTTTTGGGTAAAGGACAATACTTACTTTTCCATTGATTGGTGCAAGTTCCAACCGACGAACAACATTGCAAAGTACATGGCTGCCATGGCGAAAACAAAGTGGAAAAATCCATAACCATATGGAATATCATATTCTGACTGGAATTCACTCTTACGAAACTGCACAGATACCAAACATAACAGAATTTAACGTCAATAACTATTATTCATGAAAATGTTTTATTCGATTGTTAAGATTTGAATTCTGAAACTGAAATTTTGCTCAAATGTCAAATGTATACTGTATCCAACATAAAATGACAGCATTACCCGAAAAACTCTCGAGTCAATTCCAGCTGAAAATGCAGCCGTGACAATGGCAAATAAGGCAATTATGAAGCTCTGCAGATATCAATGAAGCAGCACATTTCAGTTTCCTAAATGAAAATTGAAGTAGTTGCCATTCACCTAAAAGATAACTAGTGGCAGCTCGATTTCTTCAAGACAGAACAAATCACATGCCATTGGTACATTCATTCAGCACACTGAGGAATTTGTTGTGCATAGAAGTAATATGTCTCAGTGGAGATGAATGATGGAAGTTTGCATGGAGCATTCTATGAACACAAAAGAAGAGTAAACATATTTCATACAAAAAGACTAAAAGTTATAGTTGAGAGAGAAAAAGTTCATCTTTGGGCCAAGTTTTTTTTTTTTTCGCAGTTTCATCATGTAACGAACAAAGTTTGTATATGTGATAGGAATACTCAAAAGATCTAGTATGAATAAAGTTTGTATATGTAATAGGAATACTCAAAAGATCTAGTATATGTAAATATCTATTATAGGACTATATATTATACAAGAATTGTATTGAAGATATGAGATTATTACAATTGAGGGCGAGGGCTTGCTTACATACCCTAAGCAGGTACTTCTTCACCAACAGTGATGTCTTTAGGGACATACCTCTTCATTAACTAATTACTAGTTAATTAATATTTATTTATTATTATTGTTGTTTACATTATTCATATATATATATATATATATATTATTCATAATGCCTTTCTCTTCAAAAAAAATTTCCTCCAAGCTTATTGATGAAAGAGTTTGACCTCTTTTCCCATTTCGAATATCTTCTCATCTCAGAGCTTTCATCTTCATTGATACAAGATGATATGATATTCTGAATGATAAACTAAATTGTTGGACTAGCAATGGATTTGACCATCCTAGGTGAATTTTCTGTGGAATCTTCTAATCTGGAAATTTGTAATGAATTATTATCATAGGACTAGATTCTACAAATTTCAAAATTCCTTGGAACATAAATCTGTTGTTTCCGTTCTGAATGGTTCAAATATGTAGACTAACTTAGTTGTCTACTCTTGTGATTTGATTGTCGATAAGGAGTTCTTCTAGTTGGACTTTCCCTTGTCATTTGTGTGACAGTTTCCTGATCTACTTCAAGTTGTTGTTGTTGAGTTGACTACTGAATCATCACTTGAAATTTCCATTGTTTGAACTGCAACTTCTGAATATGTTTTTCCTTCAACTAGTTTGTCATTTTCGTGAGTTTTGATATTGATTGGATCAGTGTTCGTATTTGTTTTTTCAATGTGGATTGAAGACTTCGATACTCCTTCTTGAGTAAGTTGTTCTAACTTGTCATTTAGTAACTTCTTATCACTTTTGAGTTTCTTTATTTGCGTAAGAAGGTTTTGATTATGATTCCTTAAACATAGAAGTTATTTTTTTTCTGAATTGTTGACTTTATCCTTGGTATCCGTCTCTTCATCCTTTAAATTTTTTATTTGTTTTAATAAATTTTTATTAAGATCTTTTAAATGTACATTTTTCTCTTCTTGTTCTAATAAGTGCTTCTTGAATTCTTTCTTTGTGACCTTAGTTTTCTTGACTTGTACAATTAATTTTTCAACATGGTCCTTGAGACGAGAAATTTCTTCCTCATTTTCCATTACTTCTTTGTAATGCATATCTGCAAGATCTTCATATTATTGTTGTAACCTTTCTTGTTTTGCCGGAGTTTGGCTATTTTGTCTTTCTTTTGATCTTTCAACTGCAATTTATTGGTACACTGGATTACATCGTTTTGTAAGGGTGATGATGGGTGTTTATCTTGTAATTTGGATTCCATTTTCTTCTTTTCCCTCTTAAAATCTATATGTTGTTGCCCAACTGTTGTCATTAATTGTTTTATATCTCTTGCTAATGATTGTTTTTCTATATCACTTAGACATTCAACTAACGTAAAAGTTTTGTAACATTTTTTATAGACAACATTTTGATTTCTGAACGACTCTTGACAATTAGGATATCTTTCTGAATAAAAAAGACATATTGAAAAAAAAACAATTGTTCTTTGTGGAAGTCATCTTTTTACTTTTCTTTTTTTTCAAAATTTGACTCCCTTTTGTCTTTGTCGATGATTTTATCGAATGATACTTTGACCCAGAAGTTTATATTCTCTTTTTATCTTTTCCAAACACCCTTATAATTATTTTAATCTCTTTCAAACCCTTGAATTCGAACTTGAATATTTAAAATTACTATTGTATTTATTTTATGAAGAACACTTTTTTTCATTCTTTTTAATAAACCTCTTTTTTCATTAATATGGCAATCATATATATATATATTCTCGACGAAAATTTCTAAATACCTTTAATGACTTATCTTATTTTTGACTCCAATTATAATATGTTATGGCGAATATAAATTGACAAATATTAATAACTTCCTTAACCTTGTGTAATTATGGATAATGGCATCTTTTCATTAATGGTCACAATATTTGGCAATCGGATATGCCTTAGCCCTTAGACAGTGGCAGTTATTTATCACTTACTATTCGATGGTAGTGATACAATGATAGGAGGGGTGTTCGCGTATGACATTGTAGGCAAGAACAATGACTAGATCAGTGGCGGCGACCGCAAGGACGTGCAGAGCTGATGAATTTATCAGGGTGCAAAGGTGCGAGAGGCAATGGTTAGGGCATCAAGGAAGCGATTGCTACAACTGTTGGCGATGACGATTTGCAATGGCTAGAGGTGTGCGATCAGAGACCAGTGATTGCGTCTTGGCAGCAAAGAAAGCGGTTGGCGGCATCATGGTCGTTGGCTTGACGACTATAGACGATGTTGGGAAAACAACCAAGCAGGAGTTCGGTTGGAAACGAACGCAAGGTTGGACGTGGATGGGTGGACTGCGGTTTGGTCGACTTGATCTGTCAGCGGTAGCGGTATAGCAGGGTGTGGGTTTCCAACGGTGGTCGCGGTTGGCTGCTTGGGTAAATATTGGATGTGGCTATGTGGTTCGCTGCTCGGTTGTGAATGGAAGGTAAGTATGGTAGCAGAATGGAACAGGGTGCGTGCGGGTAGCGGTTGCGGTCAGGGAGAAGGCAGATACTTAACGGTGGCGAAACTGGGGATGTGCATGGAAAGTGGTGGTGGCGTGGCAAGTGTCGTTGTGTTGGTGGCTTGCCTCAAATATATGTAGCGGTGTGCCTCGAGCGACAATGGTGGTTTCTTGGTGTTGGTGCATTGGGCACTACTTCTATATATAAATTTTTGTAATATGACTTCTTTTTTTAATCTTTGACCCCTTTTTTCTATACTTTTCTTTTAATATATATATATATATATATATATATATACTCTTTTTTCTTAAATATTTTGTTTTTGTCTTTGTATAATCTCTTTTTCTCTTATTCTATATTTTTTTTCAATTAACTCTATTTGACCCCTTTTATTATTATTTTTATTTTTTTAGTTTTTTTTAATCTTATTTCTAAGTGGCCAAAGGCCTGACGCCGACTCCAAAAATGGAGAAAATCCAAACTCTGTGTAGCAGAATGCTTAAATTGCACGAAAATAAGGTTGACAAAGACTTTAATGGCTAAAAGTCAAGATCAGAGAACGTGGCTCTGATACTAATGTAATGAACAAAGTTTGTATACGCAACATGAATACTTGAAAGATCTGTTATATGTAAATATCCATTATATGACTATATATTATATAAGAATTGTATTGAAGATATGAGATAATTACAATTGAGGGTGAGGGTCTGCTTATATACCCTAGGCAGGTACCTCTTCACCAAAGGTCATGTCCTTAGGGACATACCTCTTCATTAACTAATTACTAGTTAATTAATCTTTATTTATTATTATTGTTGTTTACATTATTTGTATTATTTTATATATTTTTTATTCATAACACATCATGCCTTATCCTACATATTATCATGCAAACGCAAAGCCTGTAGAACTTTTTGTATAACCACATTGCCTCATAAAAGATGGGAAATGATAATTTGAAATCATGGCAATGATGCATTTATGATTGAAAGAGAAAATATAATCTCAATATTATGCTCAAGGGTTACCATACGTGATGAAAGTTGTCATGAACATACCTTTTTTGTGGCACGCTCACATAATTGGAAAACATGGCATTATGAAAGTCAAAAGAATGTCATGGATATTTCTTTCTCATTTTTATGTAATTAGCAGGGTTAACATTTCCTGAACTGTACTTTTGAATTTGAGGGATAGAGACAGGGGAAGCTTTGTTTCATGTCAAGCTTGTAACAACCAACCTACAATAGAGAAAACAGTGTCCCAGCCCCCCGACTAAAATCAATTTCTTCATTTATGAACATAAAAAACATGCCAATACCATTCATAACAATAGAGATAATAGCAAAATCTAAGTTCGTCTTGGTGCCATATCAATTGATCTATAATTAAATGAACAAAAAACTATTAGCCTAAACTGATAATGGTAATGTTGTTCATGCCTTTTCCATAAATGTATTGAAAAGACTCGCTCATTTTCCCATTAGCTTGAAGAAAGTTGATAAATATAACTATACTAGTATGATTATTTTATATTACCTCCCAATTTTGGCTTTTATATTTTCTGTATAGTTATGAACAAGAAAGAACACCCAATTAATGACTAGTTTTCAGTAATAATTCTCTTATGCTAAAGCCTAACACACAAAGTAGAAAGGCATCTTTTGACATTAAAAGGATCCTACATAGGCCATTAGAAAGTATTATAATACATAGAAGCTCTTTTAATTTCATAGAAAAGGAAACCCAAACTCAACATTAGATAATGTTGATCTAAGTAAGTGATAATAGTCATCAAATTACTTCCCAAACAACGAGCATAGTTAACAATTAAATTTATGGTTAACAATTGCAAACTGAACTATAGTTACCAGGTCCTAGAGCTACAGGAGCTAGACGTGATAGCTAACAACAAAGAAAAATGTCAAAGATGCAAGAGATGACAACAAAGGAAAATGTCAAATATGCCAACCATATTATTTTGGAACGAAGGTTCAAAACATACGTGTATAAACAATAAAAAGATATGGCTTTAAATAGTACTGGGAGAGCCAACTCTGGGTTGAAGGTCTCGCTATGTAAGGTAGGGTTTTGTTATGTAAGGCGGTTAAGTTTCTAAACTCATTGTAGTCGAGAGGAGATACCAGAAAAAGTCCAATCATGTTAAGGCTTGGTGTGGCCTAAATAAAACGCAATCCTGAAATCATTTTAACAGTTTAGATGCTCCTGGATTATAGATTATGAAACTACAAGTTAACCACACAAATAACAAACACACTGACAAACCAAAAAATAAAATTAAAAATAATTAAGGGAGGGAGTTTTTATAACATTTATCATAAATTTTGTAGCTTGTTGATTTTTTCTAAAGCTAAGTCATCCTCTTCAACTAATCATTGGAGTTCCATTTTCTTAATGTTTCAATAAAATCAAATTAGAAAACTTGTCATAATCTGTTTCAAAATTATTATAATGTTTTAAAGTCAATCATTACCTATGGGATTATGATGTTTTTCTTTTAAATGTATTATTAACTTTATATCTGCTTTTCAGATATTATTAAGTTTATATCTTCTTTCCGGATGGATCAGGAATACAAAGAAGTTCTCCCATGCACTGGACTTTAGTGCAGACGTTAGCCGCGAGTGGCATTCTTTAAAAGGTGATACGAATGCTCCAGGTGGCTCTCTACCTTAGGAGGGAAGGACAATTGGAGTGCAGATGAAGTTGACATATTTCGATCTGATGGTTAATGTTTCAGGGATAAACCGAAATTCCTCGGAGGATAGGGATAATGCAAAGTATTGTTAGTCTCTAAGAGAGAGAGCTAGGGTGAAGGCACTGCAAAAGTGTATCTAGGCAAACGTTGACCACATGAGTATGCTACTTGGTCAGGATATTGGTTTAGAGGCGATAGAAATCATTAAATTTCTTTGAACCCAACGCCCTAGCAATTTACTACCTAGCAGATTACAAATCTATTGAATAAAAACACAACCAATATTGATCACATAAGCATAAATATTTTGCCCAATTAACAATTCTTCATTAAAATAATATCAAAACCTATTCGAGCTCCCTTATTGGGAAAATAGCCCTCCAAGGAAATTACATATACAACATACCCTGGATATGATCTCGCTGATCAAACCCTAGACATGTCCTTCGATCTATCTTGGCTAATCTGGATCTCCTTCGCTGCACCCTTGCACCTTCTTTAGACCTAGCACACTTGAATGGAAGTCCTTCACCACCCAATCACTGCGATGTGTTTTTCTCAATATCTTGTGGTCACCCATTGTTGTATCTTCTCCCTCATCCTAGCCTTTATTTTATAAGCTTGAGTTATGACCGAATTCACAACCCTAATCTCCAAAGTGATTGACAGTGGATATTACATCTCAACATCACTTGAGATCAACAGTTGAGATTACATCTAATTCACTAATGCAAAAACCTTTGCATTTCATTAGATTAACCCACCTTTGTCTTATAAATAAATAACTTTAGTCACTAAAGTAATTTGCTAAGGTTAAGGGTCTACTAGGCAACTTTTGCATCCCTAGACACTTAGGCCTATGTAAAAGTACTTGTCTGAGTTACAAACATCAACACTCCCTATTAGCGAGGGATGTCATAAAACATGGTGAAGGAAACTCTAACCTAAGTCACCGTGTTCGTGTTCATGTTTGTGTTTGAGTTTGACGACCTTGAAATTCGAATAAAGTTCGGCACCTAAAATTTTGCCCATAAAATTCAACATAAAATTCGACATATAAAATTTAGATATATATATATATATATATATATATATATATATATATAAAATTTAAGTTTAAGCAGGCTTAAAAACACATTTAGCGACAATTCTTTACAAATAAATCATGTAGATTACCCCATAAAAAGCAAAAAATAACCATTAACTTTCACTAAATCCATATAGACAATTAAAAATGATTTTGTTGACGATACGTCACAATGGAACTATATCCCGATTAACAGAACTATAAATTGACAAAAAATAATTGTTGTTTTAGTTAGTGAATTCTATTAACCGAACTAGACATAAAATCATTATTCATCCCGACGATTCAACCCTCTAGATGGGTTGGTTGACAAAAACATTACTTAAAGAAAACTGATTATCATTCCCATTAGAAAAGCCTGTCAATCAGATCAGAAACCTTTCTCGTTTTTTCAATGATTCCAAATGCCCCAGTGGCCCAATGGCCTAGTTATCCAACTTCCTGGTGGCTCGGTTATCCAACTCCCGAAGGCCCGATTATCTCAACGGTTGGTGGTGGAGTGAGCGAGTGTGACTGCAAGTGAGGTAGATTTTTGCGCGACGCCAAGTTTTAGCCTCAAATTCATTAGGGTTACCAAACTTACCATTTTAAATTATTTTTTTTAATTATAAAATATGGAAAAATGTCAACCCACGAAAACCTGAAATGAACTTCAACGATTTTTTGGCGAACTTCATCGAATTTGTTCGTGTTTGTGTTTGTGTTCGGCATAAAGTACCTGTTTGTGTTCGGTATAAAGTTCATGTTTGTGTTCGGCATAAAATTCAGCGAACATAAATGAATTTGTTCGAATTGTTTTGAGGTTCGGCGAATTTCGAATTCGAAGGATTAAATTTGCCGAACCCGGTGAGTTAGACTCTAACAACCACATTTGATTTGCTTTAGATACTTGACAAAAGCCCAACCGTCAGTTCAACATATGTCTCAACATTTGTCCAAACCAATCCCTAAAGCATGGAAACATGCCTTCAAGTGCAAAAAGCCTTCAACATCCTCCCCCTTTTTGTCATGTCCCCAATTTTGTGCATGCAAAAATCATGTAGGAGTTTTTTCAAATTTTTGGAAATACTAAAAAAGGGGAAATATTATTTTGTGATAGAAAGGAGAAACTATTATTTTAATGGTATGGCGGCAAAATAATAGTTTATTGGGAGAGGAAGGAAAAATTTTATTTTAATTGAAAATGACCGCAAACTAATATTTTATTGAGTAAAAGAAAATTATTATTTTATTAGAGAATGGTGGCAAAATAATATTTTATTGAGAAATGAAGCAAATTATTATTTAATTTGAAATAGCTGCAAAAAAAACTTGTAATGAAAAATAAGTCGACCAATAAAATAATAAGAAAAAAAGAGAATCTAGAAGTTAGAAAAAGTTCAATAGAAAATTATAAATAGAAGATATGACCTCAATTGGAAGGCATTCTATTCCTATCTATCTTATTGAGCATTGAAAAGACTCAAGCTAATGCATTCTATTCCTATCTATCTTATTGACATTTGAAAAGACTCAGGCTAGTTTCAAGCTAAACTCATTCCTATCTATCTTATTGACAATTGAAAAGACTCACGCTAGTTTCAAGCGAAACTCAGAGACTAATTTCGGTGGACTTCCACTACCACCTTAGTTAAGGTGGTAGCTCTTTGGGAAGATTACTTCAGATCTTCTATTGTGTTTATTGCGGAGATCTAATTCCCATTGTCCGCAGGAGGCTTCAGCAGTGGGGTTTAATTTGATTGCAGGATCATTCCATTACCAGGGCCGAGTTTTTTTAAAGAATGAGGGAGGGGTGTGGGGTTTAATTTGATTGCAGGATCATTCCATTACCAGGGAGATCTAATTCCCATTGTCCGCAGGAGGCTTCAGCAGTGGGGTTTAATTTGATTGCAGGATCATTCCATTACGAGGGCCGAGTTTTTTTAAAGAATGAGGGAGGGGTGTGGGGTTTAATTTGATTGCAGGATCATTCCATTACCAGGTTGAGTTTTTTCAAAGAATGAGGGGTGAGTCCTTCCTATAGAAGCTGTATTAATCCGAATTCACAATTTACACAAATTTACAGAAGTGAGATTGATACAATATGCTGCAGAGCAGCGAAGCGAAATTGATTACAATATGCTGTCGGAGCAGCGGAGTCATGCAGCGAGGGTCGAACCCACCGGCCGTCCCATCCACGCGGGATAAACGCCGAGTTTATTTGTCTCACCAAGTGAAGATCGAACCACCCAATCTTGGAGGAGGAATTTACATTTGCAAGTTCAGAATTGGCCTAGTCATCTTGCACCAACATTTAACACTTAAGATTCAACAAGCCAAAAGACACATTTTAGAGGAGGATTGATTGCCTTGATTACCTGATCCTTCATTTTAGACTTAGAGACTCTTGGGCCAAATTGTTATTCATCATTCCGCCACCAATTTTCAGTGCCCTTTCCATCATACCAGAAGGGACGTATCAGCCCAAGGTTATGGGACAAATTGTGAAGTTTCCAGGCATTGTTTTCAGTGGGACGAATAGTATATTGCATAAGGGTTTTTGGTACCAAGCAATGGTTAAAAAGGGGACAGAATTCTAAATTAAAGTGGCTTTGATACACTCATATTCCAGATCTGGGAATTTCCTAGAGACTGCATTCTTTGTATGCCTGTAGCAGCCTATTCATGAGGGTCCAAGTTGGTTTCAGAGACATCCCAAGTTCTTTTCGCGGGTGCACTTTCCAGGTGTATACTTGATAGTGGCCTTGTAAATTTGACATTTTGCTCTCAATTAAAGATCTGATTTGCTTCATAATTTATGAATGTTATCTCTCAAGTTTGATACACATCCGGTGTTGTCCATGGAATGGAATTTCTAGAATTGCATACAAGTTGTCCTTTATCACGCATTTAGCTATTTGGGATGTGAAGGTAGTGGATCTATGGCTGGCTGAATTTCTGAACCAAAGGAGCCGTTGATGTACTCTTATACCATACCTGAAGTTTCTTTGAGAATGCATGCATTACTGCCTTGAGTATTACTGAGAACAAACCATGTTTATCGTTGATCCACCTCTGCTATAGAAGACTAATTTTTAATGGCTGAAGATGCATTATTTAAAGGCTGATATCCCACTTATATACCACTGTAATGGTGCCAGGTTCCACTGTTTTGTCCTTCACTATATTTATTGGTGTCTAGCTAATTGCATGGTTGCTTATGTTCAAAAATTTTCATCATTTAAAGCTGTAACAGCAGTGAAAGTATATTTTTGAGTTTATAAATAAAGTTGACCAGATATTTGAAGCATTTTCCATTGTTGCAATGATCCTTGTCCATGTCATTTGAGAGAAAACATGAAACCAACATCTACAGCAGTTGTCCTTCAACTGTTTGATAAATACCTCACTTGAGACCCAATTGAAACTCAATTAAAAAAATCAGAAATTTTAAGAGCAAATCAGGTATATTTCAGATTGGTACATTACAGTGGTATCAGAGCATGAACTTGGCCAGCTGTGGGGAAGCTAGCAAGATCATGGTGGAGTAGGTATGCATGCACAGTGATGGGTGAAAGTATGGACATTCCAATGACACAAGAACGATGGAGTACATAGAGGCTCAGGGAGGAAATCAACAGAAACAATGAGAAACTAAAAGAATTAAAAAAAAAATGTGGGTCCAGTGGTGTAGCAGTGAGGGGATAAACCCAAACCATCTTCATTGTTATGACACAGACCTTAGAGATAAGCATGCCATGGGGTTGAATCCATTCTCATCGCATAGGGGAGACCAACTCAAGCAAGACGTACAAAAGACGTTGGGAAAATAACCCTCAACCTCACCTGCTTTGATGGATCAGCTAGGAGTTCTGTCAGAAAATGGGTGCAGGAACTGGACACATACTTTCGGCTAAACCCCATGAGAGAGGTGGATGCCATTAGATATGCCACTTTGCATTTGGATGGAGATGCTATGGCATGGTGTTACCAAGGGTTGATCACTTTGGGTCATGCACGCATCATATCCTACACAGAGTTCACACAGAGGCTCGTAGAGAGATTTGACCAGAAGGACACCAAACCTCCTTAAAGGGAGTGGACAGGACAAGGGTCGTTAGATGATGGGACCAAGAGGAGATCTTACTTCAGATCGTGGGGCTTAGGGCGCATGTACACTGACAACGAGCCTGAGGAGAAGGTTGAGCAAGAGGCTGAGGGCACGCAAGATTGTGAGGACATAGATCGACCTGGCATGACTTCAGAGTCATTGCCATTGGTTAGCCCTGTAATGGCACAAGTTGAGGCCTTGGTAAAGAGAGTAGAGCATGCACCTGTCAAGCCATCCATTGATGAGGTGTCCAGGGTTGTGTCATAGTTTTCAAGTGGTTGCAGCGCACAACAGGTTGATGAGGTGCCTGGAGACATATCTACTGTTGACAAGGAGTCGATAGGTACAGAGGCATCCAGATCTATGACAAAATTTTCGGGCGACAACCACCTACAGCTGACCGGTGAGGATGTTTTGCATGATGGGTTGTCGATGGAGGAGCGGTTGGAGGCTTATGTTGAGGTTGTGATGGAGGAGCAGATGGAAGCTCATGTTGGGGTCGTGATGGATCAGTTGGAGGCTCATGTTGGGGTCGTGATGGAGCAATTGGAAGCTCATGTTGAGGCCATGATGGAGGAGGATGCGCAACCATCCTTTGGGCTAGCCATTGATGAGGGGCAAGGAAGAGAGCACACGTTGGAGCTTCAACACAGTTTACTTCAGAGGCACGCTGGTGAGGCTTATGACATTATTATCCCACCTCTATGCATCGGACAGAGGGAGGCAGAGTTGTCTAGACAGATCATAGGGGATGACCAAGTCAGCGGGAGCGAGCAACTTGAATCGAGTATGTCACAACACCAACATGGAGGGCTTGTTCCGTACATAGGAGATTGTGCATTCGATCCCTCCTTTGGGATTGGAAGTGAGAGGTATTGAGTTGGTACCTGATGGAGCAGGCTAGGAGGTTGGATACATCAATGGCCACAATTTAGCAGAGATCGTGGATTGCTCGAGAGGCTAGAGGGTTGAACTATTGTTGGGATCCAGGTGGGATTCCCAATCACATCATAGACTTGGTTAGTGATGGAGTTAGCAGGGTGGTGGATCCGGAGTCTGATTGTGCCCACGCTTTCAGGTCTTCATCAGATACTTGGGCAACACTAATGACAGGACAATGGGTAGGCACCGTGAGTTGTCCTGGCATGTTGGTTAGGCATGGGGTCGTAGGATGACAAACATACTCTGGCAGGGGTTGATGGGAGGAGGTGGCATCGAGTCTCAATAGACCACTAGACAAAGCATTGTATGGGGATGACGATTTTTCACGGATATGTGGGGCACAGATGTCACCTAGCTGCATCAACTTAGTGACACTGCCACTGGCGCTAAGGGAGGTGTGTTTGTCAGATCTCTCTGGGAGGGTCAAGAAGGGAGGTCCACTCATCCGAGGGTATGGAGGAGAGTTAGTGGAGACGATGATGTAGACAGGATGCAAACTGATGCATACTAACACAACTTTTGACCATGGCATCCAGAGGAGTATAGGGGTATGCAGCAATGCACAACGATATGTAGAGGAGCACGGGGGTGCACAGTGATGTGTTGGGTTTCACCATAGTGTAGGAGGGACGGTTCACATTACTGTGCATTTCCTCATAGAGTGACGTAAACATCGATACCAGAGGGATGCCCGTTGATACTGGATGATGCGGCCGTGTGTAGCAGGATCCAACAGTGCACAAAGATGTGCAATTGGGTGCAGTTGTATGCCAGGGGGCACGAGGATACATGGTTATATGTTATAGTGTGCGAGGTTGCAAGCGGACTAAGGGAGTGTTACTTGCAGGGAGATTCCTTGACGAGGATGTCAGGCATGGCATTGAGGTAGGAATACCCAGGTTTGGAGAGTGGGTTGGACATAGGGTTGGCTGTGTGTGTCCGTATGGGTACTTGGACATTTCCATCGGAGCCCACGCATCTATCACTCTTTGACACCATGCACAGTCCAAAGGAGTTGGGTCGTGTCTCTCGATGCTCGCCTTATGAGCAACAAGGCACAAGAGGTTCATCTGAAACAATTAGACAGAGCATAGGGCATTGAGAGGCAGACTCCCGAGCTGATGCATGTGGTTGAGATGAGAGATGACTGCAAGAGACAGGATAGCTGATGTCACTGTGTGATTTGGCAGGCGCAAGGAAGTTTAGCATGCATCAAATCTATTCATTATATATGGATTATTTATATGGATGGCATGCAAGGACCAGAGATGAGGCACAGAGGAATTCCAACAGTTTTCAGAGTTATGCCACAACAAATCTAGCTTTGGGATCCAGGGATTCAGTTGGTTGATAGGTCACTCCATTTCGTGATGTGCAGGATCACTCTTGGTTTGACATATGGAGGAGCATCGAGGTCTTCGTCGCATGGCAAGCCCTGTTTTCCTTGTTGACCAAGATTGACAGTAGATGGGTAGACATTGATATCATGGAGATGCCAAGGCAAGATGAGTTTGGCCTTCACAGATTTTTCGCCATCAGGTTCCAAGAGAGGAGGATATAGCCTGCACACAATGGGAAGTCTGTCATAGTCAGAGTAGCGCAACGTCAGCATGGTGGCACCCTTCTGAGACTGGCATGGGAACTAGGCATCACAGGATTTTGCGGTTCAACTACCTTCAGGGGTGGTTTTTGTAGCATCAAATGTGTTCTAGCCACAGAATTTGGTGGAGAGGCTAGAATACATGAGATCTCCAAGACCCAGAAATCGTTTATGGAAATTCCATCTAGAAGTGATTTAATTAGATTATTAACCAATTTTTTAATGTTTCCTAAGTCTAAACTTAGGAAAACTGGTTAATTAATCAGTATTAATCAATTCAAGGTGAGAATCATCTAGAAACTCACTCGGATCGATTCCAAGATGATCCTACCCATTGATTAAGTTTTAATCTTGGTCATTGGTGCTCCAACAGTGGATTATAACAGGAAGTCGATGGGCACTTGGAGAATACATCTGAGAGCACTAGAAGTTCGATTTCTTGGCAGAGCAATTTCCAAAAGTAGCAGTAGTCAGTTGCCGAAGAGAGCCAAAGATCGAAGCAGTGTGTGAGGGGCAGAGACAGTGAGGCTGGAGGAAGTATTCTAGATCCAGTGAGTGCATTTGCAGAGAGGCAGAAGAGCCAAAGAGAAGTCGACGCAGGGACTGCATAATAGCTTCTAGAGGCATGTTTGATTTGCTGAGAGGGAAAGACGTCTTCAGTTCCAGAGGCCAGGAAGGAGTTCCAGAGTGCTGAAGAAGCATTTTCCCGACCAGCAGTAGGCAGAACGACTTCATCAGAAACCAGCAGAGGCTTGACGTCAAGCAGACTATGCAGTGCAACTCAGAGGCTAACGCAGAGGGTAAGAGGGCCGAGTTTTCTAAAGGTAGGTTGTGTCAAGGTTTGCCTGTGGGGTGAAGAAATTTCTCACTAGATTTTTTGCTAGTATTTTTCTCTGTAGCATTGCCATATTTCGACATCCAGTTGTACTCAGAATTTCTCACTGCTGCATAATAATAAAACCCTCAGCTATTGCACCGGTTATCCCAAGTTGGGTTTTTCCAAGGACTTTTGTCCAAAAATAATTGTGTTATATTTTATGTGTGTGTGCTAACATTTCTCATCTTCCAGCATTTTATTTTTCCACAGAATTTTATTTGTGAAGGTTGGAGTGTGTTTGTTTCAATATTTGTTATAGCAAATAAATTGTTAAATTAATTAACAATTAGGAGAAATAATACCAGTTGCTACAATAGGATTCCATATTGGAATCTTCACATGGTATCAAAGCGCAGTTGATCAGTGGAAGAGCTCAGAGGCGAAAAGAAGGAATTTTGTTGCTCAGTATGGGCAACAAGCCGAAATTCCCTGGGCCAATGCAGTGTTTTTTCCAAAAGGCCAAGTTGCTTGAGGAAGTTCAATTTTTCTGAGAGGGGCAGAAAAATTCAATCTTTCTAGATCAAGTGATTCCAGAGGCAGAGGGAGCAGCTCAGTCATTTCGTAGGGCAGATCTCTAGTTGGACGCAGAGGGTTTTGCAGAAGTACGCTGAAGCAGAACCAGCGTTGGAGTGGAAGAGAGAAAAGCACACACAAAGGGAAAATTTTCCTCAGGAAACTTCTCGTCTCAATGATCTAGGAGGATCTTGTCAGATCAATTACATAGGTTCAATTTCATCGTCAACATTCAGTGTCCGGTGTCTTCAGCTTCGATAATGATGTTTATGGTGCAGGTTGTCCAGTGATGTCAATGGTTTTCATGGTGTTCGAAGGATAGGGTTTTGTACCTGGTTGTCGACATGTGATTGTCGGCAGTTCCATCGGGGTTTGGTTGTTGACTCATGTTCGTCGGCAGTTCCGTCGGGGTTTGGTTGTTGACTCATGTTCGTCGACAGTTCCGTCGGGGTTTGGTTGTCGACTCATGTTCGTCAGCAGTTCCGCTGGGGTTTGGTTGTCGACTCATGTTCGTCGTCAATGTTCAATCTTCATTTGTATCCAATGTCGATTCAATGTTTTGGTTCATGGGTTTGTCATCATGTGATGTCACTAATGTCGCTTTGTGACAAAAAAAGCAGGTGCATGGATTTGTTTTAGATCTAAAAAAAACATCTAAAGCCTACATTCTAAACCTATGCTAAAACCTATGACTAAAACCTAGCCCTAAAAAGCTATGGTAAAAAAACATGTAATTCAAGACCTAACACCTAAAACCCCTAAACTAAACCTAAACCCATGTATTAAAAATACATTAAAATACATAACCCTATGTTATAAACCCTCTTGGGTCATTATAATGTAATAAAACATTACAAATTATATAAAACAGTCCCTAACCGTGAGGTTTAGACCGTGTCAGAACCGTGTCATGTGAGCGAATGGGAATAAGCCGTCGGGGTTTTCAAATATCAGGCCCAAACCGCACGTGAACCTAACCGCAGCGGACTCATGTGAGCATACAGGGTAGATCGTGCGGGTATGTGGACATGTGGGCAGATAACCATAACAGTTAGGCGGAGGTAATATTACCGTGGCGGTGACAACATGTGAACGCACTGCAACCGTTAGTGGAACCGCCGGAGAGGTGACCGTGAGGTGTCCGTCTGTGGTTAAACCGCTGCCTATTCACATGGGCGATCAACCAATCTCCGCGCATTCAGCTGACCGTCAGCGGTGATTTGTTATTACAAAGTTATTTTTGGGTTTTTTATTGTATTTTTGGATATCAATTAATTCCTAAAAGGTGAATGTCACTCCGTGACATTAAAACTCATAACCAAAACCCTAAGTTAACCCCTAAAGTCAACTAATTCATTCCTAAACTTGGCATGAAGGAGTTTGAATGCATTTGCAGAGTTATAAAGGCAGTTTTGCTCATTGAAGATGGGAGGAGTGGTTTTTGAGTTTTGTATGCAGATTTTGGAGGATATAGGCTGTTTTGTTTTCAGTGTAACAGGAGCATCAAGAGTCAGAATTGGGAACCGAGACATGCGTTGGAAAGCTAATTCAGAGAGCTTTCTTGTGACAATGACCAGAAGTGTCTGCGTGCACGATTAGTCTGGTCAATTTGCTGTGTAATCGACCTCCTTGGATTCAATTCTAATAAAGCAGACGTCCATCTTGAAAGCAGACCCGAAGACGTAGTCCATCAGGGATGAACTCCGTAATCAATCTCGCTGTCTGGTATCGCTGTGTTTTTGCTGTTTTCACTTCTGATTACATCTTGCTTGTGTTTTAATTCTGTCGTCAATTCATTCTTTTCCAAGCAGTTCTCACGATAAAAGCACTTTCAGTTAACATTCAATTCACTAATGGCATTAATCAATTCTACATCAGTTTGACATATGATCATTTCAAATCATATAATTTGG
Source organism: Pinus tabuliformis (assembly GCA_031772625.1). Lineage (NCBI taxonomy): Eukaryota > Viridiplantae > Streptophyta > Pinopsida > Pinales > Pinaceae > Pinus > Pinus tabuliformis. The sequence continues at coordinate 952,526,096 of CM062810.1, forward strand.
TATTAGAGCAGGTTGCGTTTGTAGAATTTGTCAGTGAATGTTAACCAGGTCAAAGTCGCAATGTGGAGAAGGAATCCTCAAGGAGATTAATCCAGAAATTGGAAAGCGAAGAGTCGCTCATAAATCGACCATGACAAGATCTTATGTAGGTGAAACGCCAAAAACTAAGATGAGTGAGGAACAGTTTCAGCAAGCATTCTTGACTATGCAACAGATGTTGGGAGAACTCTATGAAGATAAGAAGGCGAGAGATGCAACTTCTTCTTCAAAGACATCGAAGAAGGACAAAGGTAAAGGCAAGGCTGATAAACCTCCTTCACCTCCATCATCTCCATCATCATCATCTTCTTCTTCTTCTAGTTCAGAATCTGAAACAGAAAAGAAACCTAAGAAAACATCTCTTTTGAAACTTGATGTAAAATTTGAGTTACCTATTTATGATGGCAAAATGAATCTTGAAAAGCTAGATAATTGGATTAAGCAGTTAGAAGTGTATTGTCGTATTCAGAACATTTCTGACGATAAAACAAAAATTCAGTTAGCTACACTTAAAATGGGGGGAACAACTTTAATCTGGTGGGAAAGTAAAACTCAAATAGATGTAAAGCGGAAAGGTAAAGTCATCTCTTCATGGTCTAAGTTTTTAAAAGCTCTTAGGAAACAATTCTATCCTTTAGGATACATGCAGCAAGTTGTTATTGATTGGCAGCATTTGAGGCAAGGTAAAGGGCAAAGTGTTCAGGAGTTTACTCAGGAGTTCAGAAAGAAAGCATTGGCGCTTGGTATTTCATTGGATACACATGAAACTTTATTAAAATACATCGACAGTTTACATTCATATTTGCAGCATACATTATTAATGTTTAATCTTGATGATTTTGATGAAGTGTGTGTTCAAGCCATACATATTGAATCAGGTGGCAGACCATTCAAATTTTCACCACAGTCATCCAAAGAGTTGGAAATCAAGGATTCCAATGACAGTAAGGGAAAGAACAATTCGAAGAAAAATAAATCTGCGATAGCTCAGAAGGAAAGACCTACTTGTTCTCATTGCCACAGAATCAGTCATGATGAATCTAAGTGTTGGAAACTTCATCCAGAACTTAAGCCCAAAAAGTTCTTTAAGGAGAAGGATGAAAAGAAGGCAATTCCAGCAGTCCAGCAAGATCTAGGTTTCGATTCAGGTGATGAAAGGAGGATAACTGCCATAGTTTCGACAGGTAAAACTTCTGACACTAGTTCAAGTTCGAATAATATTGCATTTTCATCAAACATAAATCCTTCAAATGAGGATAAAAGAGTTGAATTATTTAACATAAGGATAACTTCTAATCACACAAAAATAGATACAATGTTTGACAGTGGATCACATGCCAATTTAATATCTAAATATTTAGTTAAGAACTTGGGTTTGAAGACACAGAATCATCTAAGACCTTACCCATTAGGATGGCTAAATAAATCAACTCAGATAAAAGTCACAAAACATTGTCGACTAAGATTTGCCATCACAACTAATTACATTGATGAAGTGGAATTAGATGTGGTTCCAGTAGACATGTGGAGTTGTCTTAGGAAGTCCTTATCTTTATGATCGCGATGCAGTATTTTATAGAAGAGAGCATAAATATCACCTAAAGAAAGATGGGGTTGAATTTATTGTCAAGGCACATCAAAGTAAAAATCACTTGAATTTAGTTGTTGTTAATTAGATGAAGCAATTAATAAGTTCAAATAAGAGATTTGTGATCATGTGTAAAGGAACAACATAAGAATCAACATGATGTTTGTTCAAGTTATGAGTCCCAGTTTAAAGATAGTTTCATCAAAGAGGTAGAAACTTTTCTAGTTCTATTTAAAGAAACCAAACATCTTACTCATAATCAGGGAATACAACATGAATTACAGTTGATGCCTAAAGCTCCTCTTCCTAATGTCAGAATGAATTATTTCAGTCCAAGTTTGGAAGTTATAAGTTACAGGGATGCAAGTCAGTATTGGGGAAAGTCAGTGTCACATGCCTCTTGTATTGTGTCACCATTTCATATTTCAAACAGTTTGGAAGCCTCTTTTCAAGTGGAGAGGAAGCCTATTTGTTTTCATATCAAAGCCTTTTCTAAAGCAGTGTCAAAGTATTCAATACATCAAAGGAAAACTTATGCATCAGGGGAAAGTGCTAATCAACGGAAACATCATTTAATGAATGAAGAAACAGTGATTCAAATAAACCATCTGACATTTCAATACGTTCAAAATCAAACTAAGTTGCAGCAATTTTCACCTTACAGTTTGATGAGTTTATTGCAGCAAGTTCACATAGTACTCAAGAATCAAGAAAGTATATCAAGTCAAGTAGCTGGTTTGATGTCAAAAATGTCTTTGATTGTCTCTGTCATTCCACAATATAGATTGTTAATACATGTCAATAGTATTGAACAATATCCTGTAGAGACTGTTTTCAAAGATGTTTATGAATCACTAATTCATGGTATTTCGTGGAAAGAAGTCAATTGCCATGTTCATAACAGGTTGTTTGACCATCTTCGCAAGTTGTGCATACTGCAAATGGATGGAACAGTTCATAGATTCAAAATGTGCCATGATCAGCATCATCAGGGTCATCACTTTCAGGTGATTGATCGAATGTATTGGTACATCTTCCGGACAAGGTGGAGAGTGAGGGAGCTCTACCCTCATTTACTATCTGTCTAGTCAAACTTTTGTGGTCCAAAAGCTTTCAAGTGGAGAGGATTGATCCAGGAGGATCTTGTCAGATCAGTTACACAGGTTCAGTTTCGTCGTCAACATTCAATGTCTGGTGTCTTCAGCTTCGACAATGATGTTTATGGTTTAGGTTGTCCAGTGATGTCAATGGTTTTCATGGTGTTCGAAGGATAGGGTTTTGTACCTGGTTGTCAACATGTGATTGTCGGCAGTTCCGCCGGGGTTTGGTTATTGACTCATGTTCGTCGTCAGCGTTCAATCTTCATTTGTATCCAATGTCGATTCAGTGTTTTGGTTCATGGGTTTGTCATCATGTGATGTCACCAATGTCGCTTTGTGGGGTGAGGAAATTTCTCACTAGATTTTTTGCTAGTATTTTTCTCTGTAGCATTGCCATATTTCGGCATCCAGTTGTACTCAGAATTTCTCACTGCTGCATAATAATAAAACCCTCAGCTATTGCATCAGTTATCCCAAGTTGGGTTTTTCCGAGGACTTTTGTCCAAAAATAATTGTGTTATATTTTATGTGTGTGTGCTAACATTTCTCATCTTCCAGCGTTTTATTTTTCCACAAAATTTTATTTGTGAAGGTTGTGTGTTTGTTTCAATATTTGCTATAGCAAATAAATTGTTAAATTTATTAACAATTAGGAGAAATAATACCAGTTGTTGCAATAGGATTCCATATTGGAATTTTCACAGTTCCTACAAGTGGAGATCATTCAGATCTTCCATTGGGCTTTAGTGATCCACTGATGACATGGGGGGCTTCACTAGTATGGAAGGGTATCCTGCAGGAGGAGATTAGGTTGGTTTGGGACCCTGGCATTAGCTCGGTCAGCCTATGGATCAGCGACATAAGGTGATATTGCTTGAGGACAAACAATTTTTGGGTGGGGAAGATTGTCATGTTCCCAATTTTTGTGTATGCAAAAATCATTTAGGAGTTTTTGCAAAAATTTGGAAATATTATTTTGTGAGAGAAGGGAGAAATTATCATTTTAATGGGATGGTGGAAAAATTATTGGGGGAGGAAGGAAAAATATTATTTTAATGGAAAATGGCGGCGAACTAATATTTTATTGAGTAAAGGAAAATTATTATTTTATTGGAGAATGGCGGAAAAATAATATTTTATCGAGAAAGGAGGAAAATTATTATATAATTTGAAATGGCAGCAAAAAGTCTTCAAGTGGAAAATGGACCCCACCAATAAAATAATAGGGAAAGAGAGAGTCTAGAAGCTAGAAGGACGTTCAATCAAGAACTATAAAAAGAGGATTAGCCATTCTATTCCTATCTATCTTATTGACAATTGAAAGAGACTCAAGCGAGTTTCAATAGTTTCAAGTGAATCTCAAAGGCTAATTTCGATGGACTTCGAGTGCCACCCTAGTTAGCTCTTGGGGAAGATCATTTCAGATATTCCATTGTGTTTATTGCAGAGATCTAATTTCCAATGTTTGCAAGAGGCTTCAGCATTGGGGTTTAATTTGATTGAGTAATGTTCCTAACTAGGATGAACAGTGATATACAAAGCAATAAACAAATCCAACACCAGAAAACGAGAAACTATCAGCAAACACCCATAAAAACACTGCAAATAAGAACCATCTGAGCCATATTATTAATTCTTCTGGAAGCAATTACAATAATGTTGGAATGGTGCACCTAGGCTTGTCTCAATGGATAAGTGTGACAAAACCTAGGTGAGTAAACAACAACCCAATGGTTGCACAACTGCTGCTTCAAAGATGTTTTGCGTTGCCCAGAAACTACGTTGTCTACTGGAAAGGATGTGCTGGAAACTCCACTTCTCGTGCTCAAAAAATGCTTCAACTTTAGCTCCTATTTCCTCAACCAAAACCCAAAAAGGGTTTGGCCTAGTTCTGACCCCCAAAATTCGGCCTCCAAGCACCACATCTTTCTCCTGACGCCGGAAAGCACGGCCTGCCTGTAATTGGCTGGAAATGTCCCCCAAATCACCCCCAAGTGTTGAGATGCTCCCCACTAAGGTTTCCCTCACTTCTCCCGGTCAACTCCAGCTCTACAACTCCTTCCTCCAACTCCCACGTGTGCCCAGTGATGGCTCTCTGTGCAGGCCCAAGTGACTGTAAATCGAACTGCTCCAATGCCACAATCTTCTACTCCAAAACTCTCCCAAAAGGTTGATCCTCCACTGTAGCTCCAAAGCCCAAACTCCCCCGGCAATTGCTGCCCGGATGAACCCACAAACAACACCTGCGTGTTCCCCTTTTGCGTCCTCCAGAAACACACACTAGTTGAGACCAAGGCTGAGTGATGTGACTGTGAAACTCCACCGACTCTCCTCCAAGGTAGTACGAATTTCCTTCCTAGGGTGGCACTCGAAGTCCCCCGAAGAAAGGTTTGAGTCTCCCGCCTAGAAAACTCTATGCTAAACAGTTGGTAACTTAGCTAAGCTACTCGAGCAACACAAATGAGTTCGATAGACAAATGATACCCTGAGTTGGGGAGTTCCTCCTCCTTATAACTTTGTGAGCTTTCCTTCCCCATGTGGGCCCCTCTCCCTAGCCATTCGATTTCCCCTCCAAGGCAATTCGAATTGCCCAAGTGCGTTTTTCCCCACGTGGGTGGCCTCCACCTTCCACTTGTGATATAATTCAGCCTCTTTTCTCCTAAGTCCCTAAGTCAAAAATGCATGGGTTCCTCATTCACCAAAAATTATTCAAAATTGTGGGAGACTAAAACCTGTTACAAATATATTTGGGAAGGGACATTACAGTCCTCCGCTCCCAAATGTTGCTTGCCCTCAAGCAACTTCAGCGCTGGATGCTCCAAAATGTGTTCACCTTCCCATGTGGCATCCTCATCTAGCAGATTCTTCCATCACACCAAAAACTCCCTGATGGTTTTGCTCCTTAGCTTCCTCTCCCGAGTCTCCGGGATGGCCTTCGATTCCAAAACCAGATGCCCCTCGTTATCCAAAGGGGGTAACTCTACAACTGCTATCACCTGTTGTCCCAACACCTTCTTGAGGCATGAGACATGGAAGATGTTGTGAATCCTGCTCCCCTGGGGAAGCTCCAGCTCGTAGGCCACCTCTCTAACTCTCCTGACCACCCTATACAACCCATACAAATGCGGTTGTAAATTCTCGGACCCGTTTTCCTTCAAGGTGGACTGTCTATATGGCTGTAGCCGAAGATACACCAAGTCCCCCTCCTCAAAATGTCTCTCAGTCTGGTGCATGTCAGCGTACATCTTTTGCTGATTTTGTGTTATCGCTAAGTTGTCCTTGAGAGCCTTGAGAATGTCTTGGCTCTCCAAGATCCAATCTTTGGCCTTTGGGGCCCGGCTGTCTCCAAAAACAATGTCAGCAAAAGACAATGCATCATAACCATACAAGGCACAGAAAGGGGTCATACCAATAGACATGTGATGGGTGGTGTTGTAGTAGTATTCACCCAAGGGTAGCCATCGAATTCAGGCCCTCTGCTACCCAGTCACGTAGTTCCTGAGGTACCCCTCCAACAACTGGTTAACCCGCTCAATCTGGCCATATCTCTGAGGGTGATATCTCGTGCTCGAGGTGAGTTGAATACCCACCAACCTGAAGAGCTCCTACCAAAACCCTCCCATAAACCAGCTATCTCTGTTGCTCACTATGTTCTTCGGAAGTCCATGCAAACAGAAGACCTCTCTGAAGAACAGCTCTGCAACCTGTGAAGCTGAATACCGGGTCGGAATGGCAAAGAAATGGGAATATTTGGTCACCGGATCAACCACCACATGGATACAATCCTTGCCCTGCACTGAGGGGAGCCCGATGATGAAGTCCATGGAGATACTCTCCCATTTTCCCTCAGGAATGGGGAGTGGCTGCAACAATCCTGCTGGATGGGTCAACTCCCCTTTGTTTCTCTAGCATGCCTCACACTCCTGTACATGCCTCAACACATCCCTCTAGAGGCCCTTCCAAGTGAAACGCGCCCGAACTACCATGTACGTCTTTCTGAACCCTTGATGCCCTGACAATGGCAAGTCATCTGCTACGTGGAGTACTCTCTCCCTCAACTACGAGTTGGTCACCAAAAATGTGCGCTCCTTATAGTATATGACTTCGTCCATCACCCGGTAGCACTCATCTACATGCACCCCCTCCAAGATCTCACAGGCTCGCCTGTCTTTGCAATACTCTACCAACAACTGGGCCTTCTAATCATGGAAAATGCTTATGAGTGAGAGGCCTGCAGGTCTCCTGGATAGAGCATTGGCCACTACCTTGTGCTTTCCCTGCACATACTCTATGTCAAAGTCATAGGCCTGCACGTTGCTAACCCATCTTCGTTGTCTATCATTGAGGCCCTGCTACCCCATGAAGTGGCGAAGACTGTTGTGATCGGTCTTCACTTGAAATTGGTTACCCACCAAATACTACCGGAATTTGGCCAAGGCATGCATGATGGCCAACATCTCTTTGTCATATATAGAATATGACTTCTCATGGGGTAAGAGCTTCCGACTCTCGAAAGCAATGGGATACCCATCCTGAGATAATACTGCCCCGATCCCCTCTCCTGATGCATCTCACTCCATATTGAATGGCTAAGAGAAGTCTGGAAGTGCCAAGATTGGACAACTACTCATCACCTCCTTGAGGCAATCAAAAGCCGATGGTTCCCCATCTGTCCATGCGAAAGCCCCTTTCCTGGTCAAATCCGTGAGGGGCGCTGCCAACCACAAAAACCCTTTGACAAACTTTCGATAATAGATGCAGATGCCCAAGAATCCCCTCAACGCTGTTACGTCTCGGGGTACTGGCCAGTCTCGGATAGCTTGTATCCTCTCCTCATGCACCTTCACCCCATCTACACCAATAATGTGCCCCAAGTAAAGCATCTCAGTCAGGCCGCACTCACATTTGGATAATTTTCCATAAAACTGTTGTTCCTCCAAAATACGCAGCACCTCCCAAGTCCTGTTGTATATCAGTATGTCATCAAAAAACACCAATATAAACCTCCTCAATTGCCTTCGGAACACATGGTTCATACATGACAGGAAGGTGGCCGGGGCGTTAGTCAAGCCAAAGGGCATGACCAAAAACTCGAAGTGCCCATAATGGCATTGGAAGGCTATCTTGGGGATGTCCTGATCCCTCACCTTGATCTGATGGTACCCCGAATGCAGATCTATCTTAGAGAAGTACTTGGCTCCTCTAAGCTCATCCATCAACTCATCAATGCGGGGTATGAAGTACTGGTTCTTCAATGTCTTCCTGTTGAGCGATCGGTAATCGATGCACATGCGCAAGGTTCCATCCTTCTTCTTCACCAGCACTACTGAAGAAGCAAAGGGACTGGAACTCAGCCTGATGTGGCCCAACGCCAACAACTCTTTGATGGCCTGCTCAATCTCGTCCTTATAGGCCTTGGGGTGCCTATAAGGGGTGGTAATCACTGCCTGCACACCCGGCTCCAACTCGATGGTGTGCTTGAATCCCTTGTCTAGTGGTTGCCCTAGTGGAATGTCCCCAAATACCACTGAGTATCTATCTAATAGTGCTTGTATATTCGGGGGTGGTGACTGGGCCTGTCCCCCAGCCTCTGAGATCCTCAACTCTACTGCCCACGCTATGTCTCCATGCCACAAATCTGCCTCCATCCTATGCGCTAAGACTGTCTGTGGTGGGTACGAATGCATGCCTCTGAGGACCAACAACTTGCCATCCGACCTAGTGAACTCCATCTCCAACTTCTTCCAATCAGTGGTAACTCGTCCAAGGGAGTATAACCACTAGACACCCATCACTATGTTGGTGTCTGACACATCTACCACAAAGAAATGGTCTGTCATTGAGTAGTTCCCCATGGTCACGGTCAAGGCGGGAACATACCGAGTGCACTGCATAGTCCGGTCACCTGGCACCAGAACTGAAAAGCCCTCAAACTCTGTTGTGGTGATGCCCCTCCTCTAAACCAACTGGGCATCAATGAAGTTGTGGGTAGCCCCACTATCAACTAAGACTGAGACACGCTGCCCCTGTATTGTACCTCGAATCCTCAATGTCAGAAATTTGGGGACCCCACATAAAGAAGCAAGGACTCCCCCAGATGGAGCAAAAGATGTTCCCCCTTGTGGAGGTGGTGGTGGTGGTCCCCTCTCTGCTGGACTCTCACCATCTCCCACACCATACTCTAGCTCCACATCGTCCTCCTGATCGTTATCTGAGAAGACCTCGATATAGTGGGCTTTGCCAACTGTGCACCGATGGCCTGGTGCCTAGGGCTCCCGATAGGTAAAACACAACTTTCGCCTCCTGAGGTCCCTCCTGGTCTTATCATCTAGCTGCCCACATCCCTGGGTTACTCTCTATGGTCGTGGCCTAGTATCACTTCCCTTTTGAGGGTAGAGGGTGCGTGCGGGGAAAGTGTTGAAGTTTCTAAGTCTACCAGTTAGAAACCCTCCATGCACTTTACTGATTTATTCCTACCTACTTGTTCTGTCACTTAACAAGTTATTTACAATGTAAATACTGAAAATAAACACTAGTGCATGCTCAACATATTACAGATCATCAACCGAAAGAAACAGAAACAAGCACACAAAATGACACCGTTATTTTTGGACCAATGTCCCCGGAAAAACCCAATGCAGGAAAACCTGTGCAGCGATCTGAGGGTTTTCTTATTAAGCAATTTCAGAGTACAATCTGAGTGCCAAATCCGGCTTACCCAACAGAGAATTCCCTTGGCAGTAGTACCTCTCAGTCTGAGACAAGTATCCCAGCTGAAACCCCGGATAAACCCTCCGATAGTTCCTCAGCTCCAATCTGCCCCAGAGACCCCAACATCTGCCTTTCTGAACTGCATTAGCCTCTCTCTGCCCAACGCTAGCCCTGCATCACCCTGAATGGGCCTACTTCAACCTTCTAGCCCTCTGCGTCACCAACGTTGGCCTCTCTGAAGCATTGCGCAGCTCCTCGTTGCCTCTCCGTGGCCCTGCGTGAGCCCTAGCTGCTACTGCATCACTCTCTCTGGCTCCTGCGCTGATCTCCCGACACTATCTCTATCTCTCTGTACTCGCTGCCCCTCAGCTGCAACTCCAATCACTGATTCTATCTCTCTTAGCAAACCCCGCTCTAGAGAATAGAATGACTGATCATCTGTGTACTCTCCAAGTGACCCTCAAGCCTCCTCTTATACTTTTCTCGTTGACATATCAACGGTCGAGATTAAGTTCCTAATCAACGACTAAGATTAGATCTGGCTTGATCCATGTCTTTTGGACCATTATAACATAGCTTTATATTAATCCACATTAATATTCTAAACTTAGGGACTCCATTAAAAATATTAATTATTTTAATATCTCCTAAACTGTTTAGAATCTACCCAAACCCTTTCTGGGTATTGGAGATCTCATGTGCCCTAACCTCTCCACCAAATTTTATGGCTAGAGCACATCCGATGCTACCCCAAATCAACACTCCCTCTTAGAGAGGACTGTGCTCTAGCAATACTCCTCACCGAGTATTACTCTGATCATCCGGCATCGATCCCTGTGTTGATGCTAGGCGTGCTGCCCACCATGCTCTGCACTGCTATATCCTGTACTGCTGCCCATGGTTATGCCACTACCACTGCTGCATCTGTACGACAGCTCCCTCTGCATCCATGCAACTGCCATGGCTCTGTCACTACCGCTGCTGCATCTGCACTGCATCTTCTCTCATCATGCTGCATCATGCTGCCCACTGCTGCACTGCAAATAAGTTACTGAGAAGTAAGTAACTGATCTCCCAATTCTGACCTCTCTGTTGGGCTAGAGACCCTCCTGATGCTGAAGCTCCCTCTCCCGTTGACAAGTGCTCCCTCTCTGACCTCTGCGCTGCTGCAACAACTCCCTGCATCTGGCACCGTTGCACACCTCTCTGTGCCATCCTGCACTGGTGCAACATTCCCGTGCCTCTCGCACTACTACAGCCTGCTAACCTCACGCTGTCTCGGGACTCCTGCACTGTAGCTCTCTCTGATGCTCCATCTGCATATGTCTTTACCCACATCTGTCAATCCTGCCACTCCTCATCGAGGCTCCCGTAGCAAGGTCTAATCCAAGAGGCTGGGTACCTTGAGGATCCTGCCCCTCATCGCCTATAGTCCACTGACTACAGCTCGATGTCTCCCCACTTCCGCTTAAGTGGTGCATTTGCACTCATAGCACAGTCATCGTCTGTCTCCACTTCCTTCTCTGCCCTTGCTGGCACTGCCTTAGTCTCGGAAGACTCTCCCTTACTCTTCTTCCTTGGACACTGGGTCGCATAATGACCTAGCTCCCCATAGTGGAAGCACTTGATCTTAGAGAGATCCTTCTACTTCCGCTTTTCTTGCTTTCCCTCAGATGCTAGGGCAATATCTTCCTCCTCTTCCTTTTTGACGCTGATCCCCTTACTGCTGCTTCCCGCCTTTGACTGTCGTCTGATCTCTTCTTGGCGAAGAGCTGCCCACATCTCATCCCAAGGTGGAAGTGTCCCTCTGCCCAGTATACTTTGGACAAATACCTCCCAGTCTTCTGAGACTGCATTTAGGGTTGTCCTCACCATCAATTCTTGATTCGACGTGGCTTCTATGGCAGTCAACTAATCTCAGATCTCATTCAGTCCTCCGAGGAAGGTGTCAATCGGTTCTCCCTTCTTCATCTGATATGACCTCAGCTGATTCTCTAGTAACATCCTTCTCTGTACAGAAGTATGTTGGTACAATTTCTTTAGGGCCTCCCACATCTCATTTGTCGTTTCCTTCTCGGCAATGTGTGGTACTACATGGTCCTTGACCCCGTCAAGGATGATGCTCTTGGCCCTCGCCATTGCCTCCTCGTACTTGTCGTTCTCAGCTAGGTCGACTCGGATAGCTATCATCTTCAAGGCGAAGTGCTTGACACGATTTCTGTCAAGTACAGATAAGATTCTGGCCTTCCAGACTGCGAAGTTTGACGCTTCGTCCAATCTGTCCCAGTCTCTTACTCTGTGTAGTGCCATGATGCTCTTCTACTTCCCTCCTAGAAGTTCTTACTGTGGCTCGCTCTGAGTCTCGATTTCCCTCCTAGAAATCCTTCTGCCGATGTCGAGATGCCTCCTACTTTGATCGTTTGTGCAACCGCACCACTGATCCGGATTTCTCGGCTAGAAACCCTCGGTAGCAACTCCCTCCTCTTGGCCTTGCCCTGTCAGGTACTGTTTTGACTACAATACCTCACCAGCTCCACTCTGCAATTTTCCCACAGCCTCCTAAACCCCAACAACCTGAAGGTGAGAGCTCCTAGGCTCTACGCAATCCCGGCACCAGCAACCCGGCCTCCTCAGCCAACTGCGTCAGCCCTCCTAGCTTCTGCGTGAGTCTCCCTTTGCCTCCCTTAGCCTCTGTGTTGCCTCTTCCTGGCTCACCCTTGATGACGCAGGCACTGCGTCACCCTTCCCTTGTTGCTACTCTGCTAGAAACAACTTCTGTCACTCGAGACAGCTGTTTTCTGCTGCTATTGCTCCGCTCGGCTGATGTCCTCAATTCTCCTGTGATCTGCAACCACGCTCTGATACCATGTTGAAGTTTCTAAGTCTACCAGTTAGAAACCCTCCATGCACTTTACTGATTTATTCCTACCTACTTGTTCCATTACTTAACAAGTTATTTACAATGTAAATACTGAAAATAAACACTAGTGCATGCTCAACATATTACAGATCATCAACCGAAGGAAATGGAAACAAACACACAAAATGACACCGTTATTTTTGGACCAATGTCCCTGGAAAAACCCAATGCGGGAAAACCGATGTAGCTAACTGAGGATTTTCTTATTAAGCAATTTCAGAGTACAATCTGGGTGCCAAATCCAGCTTACCCAACAGAGAATTCCCTTGGCAGTAGTACCTCTCAGTCTGAGACAAATATCCCGGCTGAAACCCCGGATAAACCCTCCGACAGTTCCTCAACTCCAATCTGCCCCAGAAACCCCAGCGTCTGCCTTTCTGGACTGCGTCAGCCTCTCTCTGCCCAGCGCTGGCCCTGCGTCACCTTGAATGGGCCTGCGTCAGCCTCAGGAGGCCCTGCGTCAGCCTTCTGGCCCTCTGCGTCAGCAACGCTGGCCTCTCTGAAGCACTGTGCAGCTCCTGGTTGCCTCTGCGTGGCCCTGCGTGAGCCCTGGCTGCTACTGCATCACTCTCTCTGGCTCCTGCGCTGATCTCCCAGCACTATCTTTGCCTCTCTATCTCTCTGTACTCACTGCCCCTCAGCTGCAACTCTGATCATTGATTCTATCTCTCTTAGCAAACCCCACTCTAGAAAATAGAATGACTGATCATTTGGTGTACTCTCCAAGTGACCCTCAAGCCTCCTCTTATACTTTTTTCGTTGACATATCAACGACCGAGATTAAGTCCCTAATCAACGGCTGAGATTAGATCTAGCTTGATCCATGTCTTTTGGACCATTCTAACACAGTTTTATATTAATCCACATTAATATTTTAATTTCCCTAAGTTTAGACTTACGGACTCCATTAAAAATATTAATTATTTTAATATCTCTTAAACCGTTTAGAATATGCCCAAACCCTTTCTGGGTATTGGAGATCTCATGTGCCCTAACCTTTCCACCAAATTTCGTGGCTAGAGCACATCTTATGCTACCCAAAATCAACAGAAAGGTACTCGTGTCTTGGGAATGCCCCACTATAAATCTCTAGCACATATCACGGCTTCCTGCAGCGTAGAGGGTCTATGTGACTTTACCAGTCTCGCAATGGCTCGAGCAGGCCCTCTATAAAGGTGTACACCCTCTTAGCATCTAATAGGTCCGACACCATCACTGAGACTCTCAAAAACTCTGATATGTACTACTCTGGGTTACTCGTTTGACTGAGTTGGGTTAGCACCCTGAAGTGACCCTCTGGATCCCTCTAATCAAATCACTCTACCACCCTCTTGGTGAAATCCTCATAGGAAGTCACATTGGCATGCCCCAAGGTAGCCAAGCCATGAAACCACCAATCGTGGGCTTCCCCTTCCAAGTGCAGCGTGACCATCTTGATGGCTTCCACCTCCATCATCCGATTAAGCTAGAAATAAGTGTCCATCTTCTCTACCCATGCCCGAGTTGTGCACTTGGTAGTGCCATCATAAGTGGGGAAGTACATCCTCCCAATAGTACGCTGCAACTCATAGTTTTGCATACCTTGTCCTCCATAGTTCTTGCCCTTCTCATTCTGAAAGAGAGTGCCTTCCTGAAGTCTGCTCCCATGGATTTCCACTCCCTAAAGTGCTCCCCCGTAGGTGAAGGATCTCGACCCCTTCTGGTTCATTCTGCGCCAAAGGCACAAAGGAGGGTAGTGTGGCTCGAGTTGGCCCACTCGCTGCTGGAGGTTGCGCAATGGGTGAAGGATGGTCGAATTGTTGAGAGGCCCCCAAAGTCTCTCCAAATAGAAACTCCCGATGAGTGCTTCTCTCCTAGTTCTACATTTTGATCTCCTCTAGCATCTCCTTCTGCCCCTTCGCTAAGTCACTTAGAGCCTTCAAGAAACTGTCAAAGGCCATCTCCTCCCTGCTCTTGGGCTCTCTGATGCTTTCTGCTACCACTGCCTTCCCTCGGTCCTCCGTGTCAGGAATGATCTCCAGTTCCCTTTCTCTGCTCTAGTACCTCTACCTCCTGTACGTAATATTCTGTCGATCCTCCTCACTCATAGGAAATTCCCCCATGGCTGAGCCAAGATCTAGGCTCTGATACCACTGTAATGTTCCTAACTAGGATGAACAGTGATATACAAAGCAATAAACATATCCAACACCAGAAAACAAGAAACTATCAGTAAACACCCATGAAAACACTACAAATAAGAACCATCTAAGCCATATTATTAATTCTTTTGGAAGCAAGTACAATAGTGTTGGAATGGTGCACCTGGGCTTGTCTCAATGGACAAGCGTGACAAAACCCAAGCGAGTAAACAGCAGCCCAATGGTTGCACAACTACTACTCCAAAGATGTTCTGTACTGCCTAGAAACTGCACTATCTGCTGGAAAGGATGTGCTGGAAACTCCACTTCCTGTGCTCAGAAAATGCTGCAACTTTAGCTCCTGGTTCCTCAACCAAAACCCAGAAAGGGTTTGGCCTAGTTCTGACCCCCAAAATTCGGCCTCCAAGCACCACGTCCTCCTCCTCACACTGGAAAGTACGACCTGCCTATAGCTGGCTGGAAATGTCCCCCAAATCACCCCCAAGTGCTGAGATGCTCCCCACTAAGGTTTCCCTCACTTCTCCCAGTCAACTCCAACTCTACAACTCCTTCCTCCAACTCCCACATGTGCCCAGTGATGGTTCTCTGTGCAGGCCCAGGTGACTGTAAATCGAACTGCTCCAATGCAGCAATCTCCTGCTCCAAAACTCTCCCAAAAGGCTGATCCTCCACTGTAGCTCCAAAGCCCAAACTCCCCCTGGCAATTGCTGCCCGAATGAACCCACAAACAACACCTACGTGTTACCGTTTTGCGTCCTCCAGAAACACACACTGACTGAGACCAAGACTGAGTGATGTGACTGTGAAACTCCACCGGCTCTCCTCCAAGGTAGTACGAATTGCCTTCCTAGGGTGGCACTCGAAGTCCCCTGAAGAAAGTTTTGAGTCTCCTGCCTGGAAAACTCGATTCTAAACAGTTGTTAACTCAACTAAGCAGCTCGAGCAACACAAATGAGTTCGATATACAAATGATACCCTGAGTTGGGAAGTTCCTCCTTATAACTTCGTGAGCCTTATTTCCCCATGTGGGCCCCTCTCCCTAGCCATTCGATTTCCCCTCCAAGGCAATTCGAATTGCCCAAGTGCCCAAGTGCGTTTTTTCCCACGTGGGTGGCCCCCACCTTCCACTAGTGATATAATTCAGCCTCTTTTCTCCTAAGTCCCTAAGTCAAAATGCATGGGTTCCTCATTCACCAAAAATTATGCAAAATTGTGGGAGACTAAAACCTGTTACAAATATATTTGGGAAGGGACATTACAGATTGCAGGATCATTCCATCACCAAGGCCAAGTTTATTTGTCTCATGAAGTGAGGATCGAACCACCCAATCTTGGAGGAGGAGTTCACATTTGCAAGTTCAGAATTGACCTAGTCATCTTGCACCAACACTTAAGATTCAACAGGCCAAATGACACGCATTCTAGAAGAGGATCGATTACCTTGATTACCTAATCATTCATTTCAGATTTAGAGACTCTTGGACCAAATTGTTATTCATCATTCCACCACCAATTTTCAGTGCCATTTCCATCATACCAGAAGGGACATATCAGCCGGTTAGGGGACGAATTGTGAAGTTTCTAGGCATTATTTTCAGTGGGACGAACAGTATATTGCATAAGGGTTTTTGGTACTAAGCACTGGTTAAAAAGGGGACAGAATTCTAAATTAAAGAGGCTTTGATATGCTCATATTCCAGATCTGTAAATTTCCTTGAGGTTGCATTCTTGTATGCCTGTTGCAGCCTATTCGTGAGGGTCCAAGCTGGTTTCAGAGACATCCCAAGTTCTGTTCGTGGCTGCACTCTCCAGCTGTATACTTGATAGTGGCCTTGTAAATCTGACATTTTGCTCTCAATTAAAGATCTGATCTGTTTCAGAATTTTATGAATGATATCTTTCAAGTTGATACACATCCGGTGTTGTCCATGGAATGGAATTTCTAGAATTGCATACAAGTTGTCCTTTATCATGCATTTAGCTATTTGGGATGTGAAGGTAGTGGATCTATGGCTGGCTGAATTTCTGAACTAAAGGAGCCGCTGATGTACTCTTATACCAGACCTGAAGTTTCTTTGAGAATGCATGCATTACTGCCTTGAGTATTATTCAGAGAACAAGCTATGTTTATTGTTGATCCACCTCTGCTATAGAAGACTGATTTTTAATGGCTGAAGATGCATTATTTAAAGTCTGATATCCCACTTATATACTGCTGTTATGGTACCAGGTTCCACTGTTTTGTCCTTCACTACATTTATTGGTGTCTAGCTAATTGCATGGTTGCTTATGCTCAGAATTTTTCATCATTTAAAGTTGTAACAGCAGTGAAAGTATATTTTTGAGTTTATAAATAAAGTTGTCCAGTTATTTGAAGCATTTTCCATTGTTGCAATGATCCTTGTCCATGTCACTTGAGAGAAAACGTGAAACCAACATCTACAGCAGTTGTCCTTCAACTGTTTGATAAATACCTCACTTAAGACTCATAGAAACTCAATTAAAAAAATCAGAAATTTTAAGAGAAAATTGGGTATATTTCAGATTGGTACATTACACTTTTAGAGCAAAGACCTCATGAAGATTCCATCAAGTGGCGGCATCGTCATAACAGCTCCATAAATTAAGTCAAATAATGGTCAAACAACTCCAATTTATGTTCCAAATGAGGGCTCAAGGTCATACCTTGGGTCAAGGCACCTCCATGATGCATGCAAATGACTTTTTAAGCCAATATTTGGATCATAAATCCCAAACAGCCAACTGATGCCAAATATGATAAAAATAATCTCCACTCTAGCTCATCTACTCTTCAAGATACTTCAACCAAGCCATGCTCACATCATTAAGGTGCATTAAGACAATGAAATCTATGATATGACCAATATATCTTCTTGGCTATTGATGACCATTGCCAAGAAATGATCCATCCACGATGAATGTTTACTCTTACAAGGTTCTTGTGGCTGAAACATTTTTTTGGATGTTGATTATGTTTTTCACAATGCTCACAAGGATGAATATCAAAACATTGATCTATCATGTGGCTAATTCAATGATAATGTTGGCATTTGGGAATTTTAT
Source organism: Pinus tabuliformis (assembly GCA_031772625.1). NCBI lineage: Eukaryota > Viridiplantae > Streptophyta > Pinopsida > Pinales > Pinaceae > Pinus > Pinus tabuliformis. The sequence continues at coordinate 952,543,679 of CM062810.1, forward strand.
GTGGAAATGGAGCAGGTGAAGATGAATTTTCTTGAAGGAATCCAGTACTTTGAAGCTGGATTGGTTTCAATAGTTTATAGTGTGAAAGGTCACTTCCTTTCATATCTAAGATAGGTTTTCTTTATGTTGTTGATGACTTCTTCATATGTTTTGATAATGGGCTTGGGAAGTGCAAGCAAAACTTTTGCATGTTCATTTGAATATGCTGCTATAGTGGCATCACCAGTGGGAGAGAGATTTTATATGCATCTAGGAATTAGGAAGATGCTGCTAAGGGTCAAGGAGGTGTGGAAAAGAAATGAAGTATTAATTTGTTCTTCTAGCAAATAGGAGTAGAGCTCGACGGGGGGAGGACTACTGAGAAGTGTAGTTCATGGTTGGGAGGAATGTAGAAGCCTTTAATCTATTTTCGAGAATTTCCTAGATATGTATATATGATTACTTGGAAATAAATTTGTGTTAAATATATTCATCCTGCAGTTTAGAACTATGAGAGTGTTTAAAGTAGGAAATTTCATATTAAATCTTATTGTTTCCTCTATGTGTTAAGGGAATGGATAAAATTTTCTAACTTTCCTACAAGGAAATATGTGTGTGTGTGTGGATTTGGAGTAATTCTGTTGCAAGATAGAGGCACTGGGATAGAGGACCATGTTTAAGGGTTTAAACAAAAACCCTAACCAGGAACCAAATCTGGCAACCAGTACCAAGTGCATATGAACAGAAAACTGAAAATTTTAGGCTAAGGTAGAAGAATGCTAAGAAGGAAGCAAAATGCATACATTTGGTTCAGAAATAAATGAGATTCTTGTTAAAGTAGACTGTGCTTCTAATAACTACAAAAAAATTATAAACATGCATTTATATATGTTGAAGGCATATGTATTTATGGTAGAAATCTAAAATTAATATAATATAATAACTTATTACAAACAAGTGAAGAATAAGATAGTTATGCCCAGGTTAGTTGTTGCAAGCCATGAAAAAGAAGGGAACCTCATCAATTGGCCAAAAGGCATACAACCCTGGGAAAAAGTAGTATTAGGGTCTAAAGGGAATTCCTGATGGTCCCCAAATATAGGAGTCCTCCATGTCCTTAACATGTTACCTACCATATTTAAGATGATAGGTTGTCGGTTGGTAGGCCCCACTTCCATCATTGGAACTTGGAGGTTGGGTCATTTCATAGTAGCACTCAGCTCATGTTTACCTTGGAGAGCTTTTAAAAGCAAGTAAATGTGGGAGGGGGCATTTACAGATTGGTATCAAAGTGGGTTTTGTTCTCTTTGGATGATATATGATACCACAAATTGGTATCAGAACTTCCAGGTTCAAACACTTGAACTGGATGGGCTAGATGTGATTGTTATGCATGCATGTCATTCGTATGTATGTCTACTATGCATGCATTGCAGTGGCTATGGTTGTCATGTATATAGTCAGTGTTACAGTTTGTGTTATCATGCATGATGTTGATATGTTGATAGGTTGATATGTTGATGTCATTATATACATACATGTATATCGTGCTAATCTAGACTTATTTGTGCAGACGAGATAGCCTCCCCTGAACTTCAGTAAGATATGATTTTGATTATGCTTTCTATTTGGTTTATCTAACATGGCATTTTTGCAGGAAAGAGAAGGTCCAAGATGAAGAGCAGAATGGTGGATTACAATTCACGTGACTCCAATTACAGGCCTAATATGAATTCTATGGAATGGGAAAGGTCAGTTGAGCAGCAAGGAGAAGAGCATTCTCTTGATATAGCAGATACATTGAGGATTTTAAGGGCAAAGATTAAAAGTTGCAAGGCAGATAATGACAGGATAATTGAGGCACAAGAAAGGCTTGCCAGAGCTCAGGAAAAGCAAGCAGAGGTAAATTTAGTGATTCTACAGTCTTTCAGAGTTGCAGAAGCAAGGACAGATAGGGGTCAGTCATGGATATAGGCAGGAGGAGGAGACTAATGGGGCAGATGGTAGTAGGTCTTAGAGGAGACACAGGTTGGATAGAGAGGATACAGTGAAGAGAGGCAAATTCTTGGATACACCTGACAGGAGGACTGGTATGTATAGGTTTTGTTACCCGCCACCTGTGGGTGACACTCATAGGAGAAATTTTTCTCTTACATTGTCTTCAACCGACAGCTAGCAGCCCCTTGCAGCCCCCAAATAGCTCGATGTGCCATCATCTTCGCCACCTGAGCCAACCATTATGCACCCTCACCCATCTATCATGATCGTATGTTTGAAGGTGGGCCTTCCAACCCCGAAGGTATGGCTTTTGTATTTTTGCTTATTTATCATGGACACTTCTAGGCATGGATTAGTGGGGGGATTTAGTGAAAAGAATGGGCTTGGTCTGTATCAATATTCAGATTAGCAATCACATCAACATGATAGTAAAATGCAGATAGAACATAAACATAAACAATAGAAGACAAGCCAAGACAAGAGGACACAAGATGTGGCATCAACCAGGGACAAACCCCAATGTGGGGAAACCCTTGATCAAATTTTCTTTTAGTCTTCAATAGTTCAACAGAGAGAGTACAACTTACAAATCTGAAATTTATAACAGCAACAAAAGAGCCCTAATCAGAAAAGTCAATGCTGGTCAACATGGAAGATTTGACCATCAGCAAATCGGTCAACTTCAGTCAACTTTGTCCTCCAAACAGCAAGATAAAACAACCCTCAAAACAGTCAAATTTAGCCTAGTCAAAGTCTGGTCAAACAGCCTAGAAATTCGGTCTCCTGAAATTTCGGCCTCCTCAAATTTTGCTTTCCTGAAATTTCGACCTCTTGAAATTTCGAACGTGTGGAGAGTGAGAGGCCCAGAAATCTGTACCCAATCAATGAGGAGAGAGAGAGAGAAAAGTGTGAAGATGAGCGTGTCCAAATGAGGCTAAGTCACCTTCTATTTATATGCAATGTTGAGGATGAATAGACGTGACTGTTGGGCTTCTGAGCCTACATAAGTTTGCTGGCCGACCTTGACAATTTGACCATAATCAAAATAAATTCATAACTTCATTTGTACATGTAAGAATCGGATGATCTTTAGATCAATCCTACACCTCTCGAAGAGAGGAATCCAAGAAAAATATTAGCTATCATAAATAAGATGACCCATGTGGAGTTTGGCCCTAGTTGCCAATGTTAACACTCCCTCTCAACTAGGGAGAACTCCTTATGCTAATCTATTAATTTTAGGTATGTTCTATGCTATAGCAATTTATTTAAATTTTCACAGTTAGCAATCACATCAGCATGAAGATAAACTGCAGATAGAACATAAATATAAGTCGCAGAAGACAAGCCAAGACAAGAGGACACAAGATGTGGCGCTAGCCAGGGACAAACCCCACAATGTGGGGAAAACCTTGATCAATTCTTCTTTTATGTTCTTCAAAGTTCAGCAGAGAAAGAGAGAGAGAGATAGTACATTTACAACATAAGTCAACACTTTGACTTATCTAGATCTAGCATAGATCATTTCGTATAACGATGAGATCAGTTGAATACATTTTGCTTCAATTGATTCTCCAAGGTGACTCCTTCACTTATTATCGTACTTTCTCTTGCTGCACCATGCTGCACTAATCATGATTATCATCATGCTGCCCATGTCCATGATCTTATTCATCATCTTGCTGCCTTTTATGCTGCATCTTCCATCATCATGCAGCCCTGTGACTGAGCTGCTCTCATCTGCTCTTATCATCATTTAGCTGCCCATGCCCATCATGATTTGAGACTGATCATCCTTATCATTCTCATTATGTTGAGACTGTAACCATCATTGCTTATTATCCTTGTCATTGTGAGTGCATGACTGCGGCTACAGGAATTTACAACGGCTCCATACCTTGACTGCAGTTATGACTGTGTATGAATATCTCTGTGCATAACATGAATAGCGTATATATATGACATATGAACAGCGTGTAAATATATAACATGAACAACGTTGAACAACGTGTATATGAACTGCGTGTAAGGGTATCTTCATGACTGCGTATGGACCCTTTATTAACTGCGTGTTATGACTTTATGACTGCGGCTGTTCCAGGCATCACGTTGACTGTCCATGAACTGCGTGTAATGATTCCATATGACAACGGATCCAAATTAGGGCATCACGTTGAATGATCTGCGTGTTATGACTTTATGACTGTGGTTGTTCCAGGCATCACGTTGAATGATCTGCGTGTTATGACTTTATGACTGCGGCTGTTCCAGGCATCACGTTGAATGATCTGCGTGTTATGACAATGGATCCATCGTGGATTTCTTCATTGCCTGCTCAGCGTATAGGGTTTCCATACCTGTGCGTATATTGTCTTCATGACAGCGTATAAACTGCGTGGATGTCTTCATCCAGCGTATTAGGCTTCCACTCCTGTGCATACATATATTGTTGGGCATCTGTGTGTATCATTACCAGCGTATATATATATAATCATGAATAGCGTATAGTGTATAGGGTTTCCCATGTATCAGATTTCCTGAACAACGTATAGAGATGAACAACATATCTGGTTTCCTTGAACAGGATATAGATATTCATCATTTTCCAGCGGATAGATGTCTTCTTGACCTGCGTTGGATTAGGGCATCATTTTGCAGCTAGGGCTCCTGCTAGGCCAGCGTATTCTTTTGTTCTCTCCTTCTCCAAAAACCCAAGACGTGGAGAGGAGATCACCTCAAGAATACATGTGTAAAATGACTTCAAGTCCTCTTCTATTTACACTGAAATGTAGATGATGAATAGACACGTCTATTGGGCTTCTGAGCCTACTCAAATTGCTAGTCGGCTTGATAATAATTCCATAATCAAGATAAATTCATATCTCCATAAATACTTATCGGAATCGGATGATCTTTAAATCAATCCTACACCTCTCGACGAGAGGGATCCAATAAAAATATCAGTTGCCACAAATAAGCTGACCCACATGGAGTTTGGCCCTAGTTGCCAATTTTAACATAATCCATCTGCCAATATGTACTATCATTGCCGTCAATGCATTGCTCTTCTCTGTTGAACTATGAAGAAGAAGAAGTGATCGAGAATGTATCATACCATTCTCTATTGACCCGAAGTCAGTCCCAATCAAAGGAGAGTGTGTCATACCACTCTTATTGACCCGAAGTCAGTGCCAATCAAAAGAGAGTGTCTCATACCACCCTTACTGACCCGAAGTCAATTCCAAATGATCCCAAATCAATATCGGTCATCCTAGCATAGGGAGTACGGTAGTACACGATGCGTCCATCGATAGTACTATGGTCCCTATCCTCATTTCCCTACTCATTGGCCAGATGAGATGTACTTCCGATGAGTCCCAGACTGCATGGTAGGATGTCTCTGCAAGAGAAGGATGAACCACTCATCCTGCCTACATGTCACCAAGGGGTATCACAGGGGAAGCCTGAACCACTCACCTTGTACATAGCAAACCACTAGGGGAAGGCTGAACCACTCACCCTATGGTTGCTCACCACTCCAAGAAGTACCCCAATCCCCCCAGAGCTCCCAAAGCTCAATGTCCATCTCATACAGAACCCTCATAAGAAGGTCTCTCCACGACTCCAAGTCGTTCTCGGAAGGCCAAGAACTTGACCTTCCCCAGGGGCTTTGTCAGAATATCGATGACCTGCTCATCAATCCCAATGTGAGGGAGCCTTTTTGCTCCTCGTTGTACCATGTCCCGGATAAAGTGGTACCTGATATCTATATGCTTGGAGCAATCATGAAACACGGGATTCTCTAATAATCGGATCCCACTCTGGTTGTCACAGAGGATGACGGTAGTATCCAGCACATGTCCAAACAGCTCATTGAAGAGCTTCCTCAACCAGACAACTTCACAGGACGCCATACTATTAGCTATGTATTTAGCCTCTACGATGCTCAAGGCAACAAATTTCTCCTTCCTGCTCATCCAGGATATCGAAGCAGAACCCAAAGAAAAACAACATCCAAAAGTGCTCTTGCGATCCACCACATTGCCAGCCCAATCAACATCAAAATAACCATGCAACCTCACATCTCCGACAATGTATCTCAATCCATGAGTGATTGTGCCCTGAAGATATCTCAGAAGATTCTTGGCACCAATCCAATGTATATGACGAGGCTCAAACATATATTGGCTCAATTTGTTAACTGCAAAACATATGTCTGGACGAGAGTTCACCAAGAACATCAGTGTTCCTATGAGTTGACGATACTCAGAAGCATTTCACAATTCAGGTCCAGCAACACTACCACATAACTTCTTAAAGTTAAGTTCTATCAGAGTAGTCACAAGCTTACAGTCCACCATCCCAAATATTTCCAATATCTTCACAATATATTTTCCTTGAGAGAGGAAAATTTCACCTAGCTTCTGCCAGACCTCCAAACCTAGGAAATAGTGCATTGGTCCTAGGTCCCTCATCTCAAATTTAGAAGCCAACTCCCTCTTACAGTTGTGAATGAGAAGGCCTACACCTGTCAGAAAGAGGTTGTCCACATAAAGTACCAAAATGAGAGATTTAGCATTTTCAACCTTAAAGTAAAGGTTCGGATCGGCTTCACTTCTAGTGAATCCCAGTTTCATCAGATATCTATCGATCCTCTCATACCAAGCCCAGGGTGCTTGCTTCAATCCATATAGAGCTTTCTTCAAGCTGCATACATGAGATTCCCGATCATGTATTTCAAACCCCTCGGGTTGTTCCACATAGACTTCCTCTTTGATTGAACCATGCAAGAAGGCAGTCTTGACATCCATCTGATGTAGCTTCCATCCTTGTGAGGCAGCAAGGGCTATAATCGAGCGGATGGTGGTGTATTGGGCAACAGGTGCAAATATCTCATCATAATCTACACCTTCCTTTTGAGAGAAGCCTCGAGCAACAAAGCGAGCCTTGAACTTTTCTACACTTCCATCAGCTCCATGCTTGATTTTGTAGAGCCACTTAGAGGTGACAACCGATTTGTCCTGGGGTCTAGGGACCACATCCCAGACATCATTCTTCATAATTGACTCGTATTATTCATTCATAGCATCCTTCCATACTTGTTGCTTCACGGCTTCTTCGAATGATGAAGGCTCATTTTGAATGATAGTGCTCATGACAATCAAGTATCCTTGATACATGTTCAACTTCTTGCTTTCACGAAAAGTCCCCCTTGGTGCAATATGTCTCTCGGCATCTTCGAGAGTCTCTCTAAGCCATGTGGGTCTCCTCTTGGAGGAGGGGTCATGAGGAGGAGGATCAATAGGATCCATAGGTTCATCAACATCAGGCATCGTTTCGTCTTCTTTTGCACCCTAATTTCCGGTGTCAGTTTCTTTGTCCTTCCTTAGGATAGGAAGGTTGTTGATCTTCCTGAGGGCCATATCTTCGTCGAATGTGACATTATGACTTATCTCAACTTCCTTTTAACCAACCACATAAATTCTATATCCCTTGTAATTTTTGCTATAGCCCACAAAGATTCCTTTCTTCCCAAATGCACCCAATTTGCTTCTTTTCTCTTTCGGCACATGAAAATATACGAGACTTCCAAAAATTCTAAAATGAGAGACATCGGGTTTCTTACCAGTGAACATTTCTTCGAGAGTCTTGGAGTCCAATGCTTGACGAGGGCATCGATTTTGAACATAACACAACGATATTTGCAACTTCAGCCCATAGAAACTTCGGAAGCCTTGATCATGAAGCATGGCACAAACAACTTCTACAATGGAGCGATTCTTCCTTTCAGCCACACCATTCTGCTCGGGAGTGTATGGCGTTGTAGTCTCCCTCTTAATGCCATCTTCTCTGTAATAATCTTGGAATTCATTGGATTTGTACTTGGTCCCATTATCAATCCTCAATATCTTGATTTTCTTCTCTGATTGGTTTTCGATCAAGGCTTTGAAGTGTCGGAATCAAGTGAACACTTCATCCTTCTTCTTGAAGAAGTAGATCCAGGTCTTACGAGAATAATCATCTGTAAAAGTGAGATAATATAAGTATCCTCCCAAAGAGTTTACGGGCATCATACCAGATATTTCTAAGTGGATCAATTGCAATATATTTGTGGTCTTGCTATTACTTGAGGGGAATGGTCCCCTTGTAAGTTTTCCTTCGGCACATCCCGACATACACCTTCATGTTCTACTTTCAACTCGAGCATACCTGTCACCATCTATCTCACATCGGGTAGGGCCTTATAATGAAGATGGGCAAACCTCCGGTGCCATAGTTCATATTGTAGAGATGTGTCGCAAGACATGGCTCCCAATGGACTTCCTCCAACTTGATACAAAGTGTCAACCCTGAACCCAAGAGTAAAAACATCTTTAAAATTTCTTTTCCAACACGTACCTTTCAATCGATGAATACCACCTTGAATCCTTTGTCCTCCATGGCTGAAATGGACACCAGGTTCTTCTTAAGATTAGGTACATATAGTACTTCTTGCAAATGAATAATGTTATCTTGATTCAATTGAAGGGTAACATTCCCTACTCCCTTCACGGGATAGGTGGCATCGTCTCCAAGGATGATCTCCAAGTTTGTCTCATTTTCTATCAGATTAGAGAGGGCTTCCTTGTATTTGGTGAAGTGCCTTGAGGCACCACTATCAATCAGCGAATTTCCCAAAGTGTCCGAAGGAGAGGCAGTGGAGAGGGCCGATATAAGATAGTACTCTTTTTGCTTATTGTTAACAACATTTGATTCTTCATACCTGGAGTTCCTTGATTTCTTGGAGGGTCGACCATTTCCTTGATGTCCTGCATTCCTTTTTCCTTTGCCATTGGACCTGCCATTCCTTTGATCATTGTTGTTGAAGTTGCCCCTGGAATGATTGTGATCATCATCATGCGATGTGTCCCTTCTATTTGGACACTCCCTTGCATAGTGGCCAAAATTATTGCAAACAAAGCACCTGCCCTTCCTTTCTTCCTTAGATCTAGGCTTTCCATGGAAATGACCTTTAGACCCTGCATTATTTCTCCTTTTGGCATGAGCAGAGAATGCAATGGGGTTGCTTCTATTAGAAGGCATTTCTTGCTCCACCACTCTTGTTTCTTCTTGAATGCATCTCGACATCAATTCTTCAAACCCTAGAATTTAGTCATTGTTGAGGACGGTGGTTCTAAATACATACCACTCAAGTGGGATTCCTCCAAGGGTGGTGAGAGTAAGTTCCCTATCAGGAATGACTTATCTAATTGAGAGTAGATCATTCTCGATCTCAGTAATCCTCAAGAAATAGGATTGAATATCCTTGTCCTTGCCCTTCTTAATATCTTTCAACTTATTCTTGAGAAATAGAATTTGATTAACATTACTAACTTTGAACATGTCGACCAACCTGTCATAGATCTCCTTGGAGGTCTTCAATTCGGAGATATAGGCCACCAGATGCTTGTCAATGGAATCCCTGATAATCTTCTTCACTTTGACTTCAACCCTATTGTACTTGGTCTTCGCAACAGCCGATGCATTTGAAGGAGGCTCAGGGATTTTACCCTGCACATAATCCATCACTTCTTGTTCTTCCAAGGTCAAATCAAGAGACATCTTCCATCCATGATAATTAGATTTATCATGGAGCTTGTCTTCAACTGGGAAGTAGGATGAGGAACCCATTGAGCCTTTTGTCCTTGTCCAACTGTCTTTGGTGATTGCTCTTTCACTCTTGCTTGGGCTTTGTCTTCACCTCAGCTCCGATACCATGTTAATTTTAGGCAACAATGGTATGTTCTATGCTTTAGAGCAATTTTACTTCAATTTCTTTATTAGCCCAGTATCAATATTCAGATTATCAATCACATCAACATGATAGTAAAATGCAGATAGAACATAAACATAAACAGTAGAAGACAAGCCAAGACAAGAGGACACAAGATGTGGCATCAGCGAGGGACAAACCCTAATATGGGGAAACCCTTGATCAAATCTTCTTTTAGTCTTCAATAGTTCAACAAAGAGAGATAGTACAATTTAAAATCTGAAATTTATAGCAGCAGCAAAAGAGCCCTAACCAGAAGAGTCAACACTGGTCAACAGGGCAGATTTGACCCTCAGCAAAGCGGTCAACTTTAGTCAACTTCGTCCTCCAAACAGCATGATAAAACAACCCTCAAAATAGTCAAATTCAGCCCAGTCAAAGTCTGGTCAAACAACCCAGAAATTCGGTCTCCTGAAATTTCGCTTTCATGAAATTCCGACCTCCTGAAATTTCGCTCTCTTGAAATTTTGCCCTCCTGAAATTTCGCTCTCTTGAAATTTCAGACGTGTGGAGAGTGAGAGGCCCAGAAATCTATACCCAATCAATGAGGAGAGAGAGAAAAGTGTGAAGATGAGTGTGTCCAAATGAGGCTAAGTCACCTTCTATTTACATGCAACGTTGAGGATGAATAGACGTGACTATTGGACCTCTGAGCCTACATAAGTTTGCTAGCCGACCTTGACAATTTGACCATAATCAAAATCTTCATTTGTACATGTCAGAATCGGATGATCTTTAGATCAATCCTACACCTCTCGGAGAGAGGAATCCAAGAAAAGATCAGCTGTCATAAATAAGATGACCCATGTGGAGTTTGGCCCTAGTTTCCAATTTTAACAATTAAGGAACCAATGATTATCCCAACCCCTGGTGGGTGATGAACTACCCAATCTTAAGGGAGTATTCACTACTATTTCATTCACATCATGCTCTCATTCCCTGGAGCCCCGAGCAGTTATAAAAGAAAAATCAATTAAAAGGAAAAAGGCATATGAAGAAGGGTGTAAAAACAAAGCCCAGGGTAACTCATGTACCACGATTTCTCCCTCCTACATCTATACACCCATGTGTGGGCTTTCCTTTCTATAGCTACCCTTGTACCATGGACCTGTCATTCCCTTAGAAGTTGAAACCACCTAATAGGGCCCTTGATTAACCTCCCTCTTGAACCTAGGGATACCTGTACATTCTAAAGCCCATTATAGAAGGGCATGTGACTACGAAGTGCCCACTTGGTTCCATGATTTGTAAGCTCATTTGCTCAATTGCACTAATGAATTGTTGTACTAGATGAGTCTTCATCTTGGGGTTTGGTCCTCCTGTACGGGATCCAAGCCCTCGAGAGGGTCTTAATGGCATTTATAGGGTGAGCGTTGAGAGCCATGGGCCTCCACTATAGCAGAGAGCAGATAGCCACACCATGGGATCCCTCAGCACTACTTATTACTTGCTCATGTACCACTTGTTCGATGATGATGATGCACCTGGACCACCTAGCCCAGCCGGCTACACACTTGGCAGTTGATCCAGGGCCCAGATGGGGTTTTGTCTCTCATAAGGAGACAAGGGAGGGCTTGCATCATTATTCCAGCCCTTACAGATGGAGCACATGCTTGATCGATTTAATTGGAGACCCATGAGGATGTTCTTTGTGCCCCCACAGCCACTTGAGAGCACCACAGGTCATTTTCTTGGAGATCAAGGGGCCACCCCCTTCATCACTATTATTGGAGCCCTCCTACTCATTTTGGCACATGAGGGACTTCATTTGGCCTTCCAACGACCCTTCTAGCTATTTTTCTATCATTTTGGCCCTCTTGAGAGGCTAATTATTCTTATTATGGAGCTATTTGGTGGGCTTGTCACCAAAAGTATTGTTATTTTGCACATTATTTTATTATAGGGGCATCATTAGGCTAAATTAGGCTATTCGAACCCCTTAGAGGATTGTATAAATATAAGAGAGGTGTTCTCTCTCATTCATCATCACTTGGATTTGGGATATATCTTTCTAAAGATTTCAGACCTGCAATTTGTGGAATGATTTGGATGATTAAATGCATTTTGATGTGTGGAATATTTTCGCTCTCTCTTGGAGCTTCTATTTTGCAAATGTGATGGATGGATATACTCTCTTGTCATGTAAGTGTTCTTTTCATGCGAATTTCTTAATAATTTATGTCTAATGTATGGAACGTTATGCTTTGATTTTGCTTGTGCCCTAAAAATTAATGTGAATTTATGAAACACTTGTAATCTTGGCTCGTTGCATATGTTATTCATCTTGGCAAGAAGAACGAATTTTCCTAGGGGTAGGTTGTGCACCTTTTACCTTGAAACTCCATCAAATCTTGCATATTGAAGTATAAAAGTCCAAAGTTGTCGTGTAGCCGCATCCATTAGTAGCAAAGTTGCTTCTTTAGGCCTCCTTGAAGAGCAAAGTTCCCAAATCTTCATCATTTTGACTCCAATCTTCCCAATAGCCAGGAACTAGTCCTAGATCCTAGAAGGCCAACTAGGGCCTAGCACGAATTGCATTAGAGACATCTCCTTGGGGTACAAATTGGTACACTACTGCGGTGTCCCTTCCTCTAAGTTCCCTCAAAGTTTCAAGCAATTCTCGTGGCTAGTTTGAGAGAAATCTCAAGCCCTAGCTCCAAAACCGTTTCTATTTTTCACCTTCCTTGGTTAGAGGCATTTCTAGGATCATTTGCTCTCAAAAACTCATCAAAAGTTCACCTTTCTTCGACCCTTTCTTCTAATCCTTGCTTGACCTAGTCATATTGTTGATGATCACCCCAAACCCTAGGCCTCGCTTGGATCCCCTAGGTCTCTCTTGTGGTCCCAACCTTTGTATGATCTATATTTCACAAAACCTTAAGAGAGGTCCTCCTCCCTTTCTAGGAAACCTTGATCTAGGCATAACTCTTTTATTGAATATCCTTTCACCTAGGTTTAGGCCTCCTTCCCTCAAGCCTTTCTTGGAGAGCCCTTCTTTTGCTTCTAAAACAAGCAACCTATTATCTGAGCCTCTCCTTTGAATGGGCTTTGGAAATCACATTGTACATTGTTATTGACCTCATCATTTTGGCGATTTCCACCATACCGGAATCCTCCCATCAGTAAAAGTCTGTAAAGAGCATGGGACATCGATTAAGGTGACAATGGGTCCTTGTCTCGTTGTTGCCAATTGGTCTAGTAGTAATCCCTTTGGAACCCCTCCTAGGACCCCCACTAAACTGAGCAGTAATAGGTTTTATTCTAGTTCTTCTTCCAAGAGACATCATTGCTATCATCGCTAGCACCATAGGAGGAGTGAGTACTTGCTAGAGGAGTTTAAGAAAGTCAAGCCTCCTACTTTTGATGGAGAGATGAAGAAATCAGAGGATGCAGAAGCATGGTTGCTTGGGATGAAGAAGTTCTTCAAATTGCATAACTACTCAAAGAACATGAAAGCCAAGATAGCTACCTTCAGTCTCAAAGGGAAAGCAAATATCTGGTGGAAAGATGTGAAGAATATCATAAGCATTAGAGAAGAAGAGTTGATTTAGGATGAGTTTGAGAGACTTTTCAAGGAGAAATACTTGTCCGAGAGATACTATTATGACAGGGCTAAGGAGTTCTATGAGTTGAAGATGGGTTCTATGACAAATGATGAGTACACTAGCAAGTTCCTGGAGTTGTTGAGGTATGCGCCTTACCTCAAGGATGAGAAAGCGAAGATTCAAAGGTTCACCAACGGATTTGCAATAGAATTTAGAGACCAGATTGAGTTTGATGAGCCTCAGTCATTGGAGGAAGCCATCAAGAAATTGAAACGTTGTTATGAGCAGTCGAAGCGCAAGCCTAAGCCTAAGCGTGATTGGAAAGGGAGTGAGAAGGTTAAAGGAAAATGGCCTCGGAAGCGAGGAAGACCTCAGGATGCAGGTGAGAAAGAAAATGTGCCTCCTTACAAGAAGTTTAATGCAGCTGAGAAAGGACATGGATGTTAGCTTGGAGAGAAGAAGAATAAAAGTAGTGGCAGAGAACCGTTGCAATGTTGGATTTGTGGCAAGGATCATCGAAAGAAGGATTTTCCATTGTGTCAAGGTGGCAGACCTCAAGTCTATAGTGCTCAGGAGGCGCAAACTGTTGGGGATGTTGGTTAGAGCATTCCCCGGATCTGTGCAACACTTGATAACAGGCAGGCAGATCATCAAGCATCCATTATTGAAATGGAAAACAAGCTTTGTGATCGAGTTTTTTCCATTTTGATTGATCTTGGATCTAATTATATTTATGTTAGTCAAGACCTGGTGGACCAATGTCGTTTGAGTAAAGAAGTGCATGCAAAATATTGGTTGGTGTAGTTGGCTACAAGGACCAAGAGAAGAGTTCATCATTGGGTGAGAGCTTGTGCATTTGAGCTGAATGGTATGCCTACATCAGCACATCTAAATGTGCTTCCTTTGGGTTCATATAGCATGCTTTTGGGTATGGATTGGTTGTTTACTCATAGGACCAAGGTAGATTGTTATGAGAAAGCTATTGAGTGCCTAGATGATGATGGAGAAAGAAGAATCTTGCAGGGAAAGAAGAAGCCTACATCAGTGAGAATGGTTACAGCTATGCAAGCTAAGCACAGTAGCAGGAAGGGTTGTGTATTGTTTGCAGTGCATATTTCCAGTGACAAAGGGAAGGATGTGGAGGATGAGGAAGTCCTGAAGAGGTATCCTGTTTGCAGTAGTTTCAAGATGTGTTTCCTGTAGATATTTCAAAGTTACCGCCTCATAGGGAAGTGGATTTCTCTATTGAGTTGGTACCAGGAGCAGCACCAGCATCAAGGCACCTTATAGGATGAGCACTCCAGAGTTGGTGGAATTGAAGTTGCAGCTTAAGGAAATGCTTGATAAGGGATACATAAGGCCAAGTGTATCGCCTTGGGGTGCACCAGTGTTGTTTGTAAAAAAGAAGGATGGTACTCTCAAGTTGTGCATTGATTACAGACAGTTGAACAAGGTGATGATCAAGAATAAGTATCCATTGCCAAGGATTGATGACTTGTTTGATCAACTGAAGGGAGCAGCAGTATTCTCAAAGATTAATTTGAGATCAGGATATCATCAGGTGCGCATCAAGGAAGAGGACATCTACAAGACTACATTCCATAGCAGGTATGGGCATTATGAGTTTGTGGTGGTTTCTTTTGGTCTTACTAATGCTCCTTATGTGTTTGATGAACAGTCTTTTGCGTCCTTACCTGGATAAGTTTGTGATAATCTTTGTTGATGATATATTGATATACTCCAAGAATGAGGAGGTGCATGCAGGGCACCTAGCAGCAGTGTTGAGATTGTTGAGAGAGAATCAATTGTATGCCAAGCTCAACAAGTGCAGTTTCTTTTAGTCTCAGATCCATTACTTGGGACATGTTGTTTCCAAGGAAGGCATAGCAGTGGACCCGGAAAATATTAGAGCTATCATGGAGTGACCAACTCCTAGGAATGTGGATGGGGTTAGATCATTCATGGAACTAGTAGGTTATTACAGGTGGTTCATTAGGAAATTTTCAAGGATTGCCTATCCTATTACATCTTTGCAGAGAAAATGAAAGAAGTTTGAATGGATTGAGGAGTGCGCAATGAGTTTTGAGCAGTTGAAGCATTTTCTTACAAATGCTCCGGTGTTGAAGATTGCAGATCCTAATAAGGAGTTGTATCCTGTACAGATGCTTGCAAGAAAGGACTTGGTGGAGTTCTGATGTAAGAGGGACAAGTGGTATGCTATGAGTCAAAGAAGATGAATGAGCACAAGCAGAACTATGTGACTCACGATCTTGAGTTGGCAACTATCATTCATGCATTGAAGATGTGGAGACATTATGTTCTTGGCAGGAGGTTCATCTTGATGAGTGATCATAGTGGACTGAGGTACTTGTTTGACCGACCCAATCTGAATGTTAGACAAGCTAGATGGTTTTCTACCCTCAGTGAGTTTGACTTTGAGATCAGATACATTAAGGGCAAGGAAAATCAGGTTGCGGATGCTCTCAGTAAGAGTACAGGTGAATCATATTTCAGTTGTGAGCTCTTATGGGACAGATTTGCAGGAGTGGATCTTGTAGGTAGGGCAACATGATGATAGGTACCAGCAACTGAAGCAGAGATTATAGCAGCAGGGTGAAGGTGATAGGGATGAGGAGTATCACCTCACGGTAGATGGCTTGGTGAGATTCAGGAACATGATTTATGTGCCAGATAGCAGTGATCTCAAGAAGGTTATCTTGAGGGAGTTTCATGTCAAGCCATATTCAGATCACCCAAGATATCAGAAAAAAAATTACGGTTGTTAATAAGTTCTACCATTGGTCGAACTTGGCTGAGTTTGTTACTAGATGTTTGGATTGTCAGCAGGTGAAAGTTGAGTGTAAGCACCCAGCTGGTCTACTACAACCTATTCCAATTCTAGAATGGAAATGGGAGGTCATTTCCATGGACTTCATTACAGGATTGTCGAGGACATCGAGGCAGCATGATTCCATCATGGTTGTGGTTGATAGGTTGAGCAAGGTAGCTCACTTCATTGCAGTGAAGTCTACAAATTCAGCTAGTGAGGTAGCTCAGATCTTCATCAAGGAGATAGTGAGGTTGCATGGTGTTCCCAAGAAGATCATATCAGACAGAGATGCCAAGTTCACTTCCAGGTTTTGGAAGGAGTTGTTTGCAAGCTTGGGGATAGAGTTAGCTTTCAACACAACTTATCATCCATAGACAGATGGACAGACAGAGAGGGTTAACAGGATTCTTGAGGACATGTTGAGGATGTATGTCATGCATTAGCAAAGGAAGTGGGAATAGTATCTTCCACTGGTGGAATTTTCTTACAATAATGGGTATCAAAAATCCTTGAAGATGAGCCCATTTGAGGCTTTTTATGGGCAGAGTTGTAATACTCCTTTCAGCTGGAGTGATCTAGTAAACAGGGTGTTGATTGGACCGGATATGCTGGCAGAGATGGAGCAAAATATGCAAGTTATCAAAAGTAATTTGAAAGAAGCATAGGACAGACAAAATAGTTATGCAGATCAACATAGAGCATTCAAGGAGTTTCAAGTTGGGGAGCATGTGTACTTGCGCATCAAGCCCAAGAAGAGCTCCTTGAGGATTGGATCATGTGCCAAGTTGGCACCTTGGTATTGTGGGCCTTTTGAGATCCTTGAGAGGATTAAACCAGTGGCCTATAGACTTGCATTTCCGCCAACAGTGAAAGTCCATGATGTTTTCCATGTTTCATTGCTTAAGAGATATGTCCAGGATGTTGATCATGTGATTGATTAGTTTGTATTGCAGGTGGAACCAAAGGGAGAGTTCTAGCCAGAACCTTAGTGCATTTTGTAGCGGAAACAACTCATGCTCCGAAACCGAGCAATAGAGCAAGTTAAAGTACAGTGGAAGTACTTTGGGCCCAATGAAGCTACATGGGAGATGGTTGATCAGATGTAGGATTTGTATCCTTCATTATTTGTTGGTTCAAGCAAATGAGTTTTTTTGTATATATATATATATATGGTTGTTATTGTAAATATTGCAATGAGTTGTGTTATAAAGCTCCAACAAGCAGTATGTTTGCTTTGTTTTTCAGCAGGATGTCATTTTAAATACTGTATCGAGCTATGTTATAAATCTCCATAGGCAGTACATTTTGTTTTCAGCGGTTTGTTGGTCATAGATGTCATAGAACACCAACGACCGTGTTCCCCCAAGGGGAGGGGTTTGTAACAACCTCGGGTTAAAATTTCATGTAATAAAGAATATTAAAGGCAAAGAAAATAGGACCAAGGTCATGGGACACATATTCCAAGTCGAATGTTGGGAAAACATCATAGTGGGCATCACTTGCGATTTATTAATGGCTAAGGAAATTGGCAAAGGCAAAGAGGCAATAATTGGCATTTAATTAAGGGAAATAAGTAAAACATGAGAAAATGGGAGATTAAGAGACACAAATATGCATGCAAGGGAAATTAGAAGAAAAATGAAGGAAAATGAAGAAAAAATGGAGATCAATGATAAAAAGGCATTAGAGAAACAGTTCACAACTTTTGTCAGTTTATTTTTGGCTCTCTCCTTTCATTCTCTCTCTCTCATACACTCTTGCACACTTAGAGTACTCTTGGAGCATTTTAGCATTCACTTGGAATTGGAGGAAGGCAAAGGACAAGCAAAGAAAAGCAAAGGAGCGCAAAAGGAAAGTTGTATCAGCAACTTCAACAAAAAGATTTTGCAAGTAACAAGTTGCATGTGTGATTTCCTTGCTAGGATGTGAATGCATGGTACATTCATTTGTTTATTTGGTTCATTTATTGTCATTGGCATGGAGTTTGTCTAATTTGACAGTGGTTTCATCATTTTCTTGCCGTTAATTGGATAGCCATGGTGTGATGGGATTCATTCTTGGTTGAGGTTTGGATTACTGGAAGGTTTTGGAACCGGGTGAGGTGGTCTCAGGAAAATCCCAAGGGTTGGGGGTGGAAATGGTTTTCTCCGGGGAGCCCTTGACAGCTAGGTGGAGATAAAAAATTCCTCAAGGTATGGTGAAGAAATTTTGAGGCATCCAAGCTTGATTTGGTTTTGTGATCTCGGGGCTAGTTTAGGTGAGATCACGGTAGCTTGAGGGTGGAGGTGGTTTAACCTCTGGAGTCCCTGGTTGAATATATCTTGGCTTATCCCATGAGATCCCACATTTATACTTGGAATACAACACAGGGGTGATTGGCTGAAAGAAAGATTTGGTTCAGCCCAATCTATGGTCGGGTGGTACGTGGAAGTCCCTGACTTGGTTGGCTTTTGCATAAGTTAATATGAGTTATTATTCTAATGTAATTAATGAGCACATGTACTTGTTATTATGTGGATTTTATGGTTGATTTGTCATGGTTTCTATTCTGGTTATATGCTAGTTATAAGCATGGTTCTATGATGTGCTCTAACTATGGCTCTTGTTCATGATTTGATAGTTTATTGAATGGTTGATGAATGCATGGGCTAACAAGTGTTGTTGCAGCTAGCTTGAGAGGGAATTGAGCCTTCTTGGTGATTTTCAAATGAAGTTCAGAAGTTTATGATCAAATATGCATTCATGACCTATAGCTTTCATGTTTACCATATGTTTGACGAAATGTCTATCATGTACTAGGCATGTTCTGGTCAAGATCTTGTTCAAGTTTTGAATGGTTAGCCTTGTTATCACCTTATTTATGTTTCTGGAAACTTACAGGAAGTTATGGGCAGTGGTCTAGAGGCTTGCCTGAAAAAGTGGCATAGATCTCGTGACCGCATGCACAGAACAGGGGATTTTTGGTCATAACTGCATGCAGGCAGGCTTATGGGTGCGGTTGGAGCCTCATAACCACATGCACAAAGTGTCAAGGGTGTGGTTGGGGTGTTAATTCAATGAAAAAGTTTTCCAACTCAGAGATTAATCACCTAGGGTGGTTCTCAATCCCCTGAGTGATCTGCAGTCCCTAGGGAATGCTAATAAGTTGTTGGTTTGTAGGCCCCACTTCCATCACTGGAACTTGGAGGTCGGGTCATGTCATAGTAGCCCTCAACTCATGTTTACCCTGAAGAGCTTGTACCCATGTTGCATACTTTCGATGGACCTTACTACACGCAAAATATGAAATACATGAAAAAATGTGATTGCAACACTCATTGGATGTGGAATTTAATTTTGCATCCAAGGAATATCCATGTTGCATACCTTCGATGGACCCTACTACACAAAAAATGTGAAATACATGAAAATTGCGATTGCAATCACGTGTTTTCATGTATTTCACACTTTTCGTGTAGTAGGGTCCATCGAAAGTATGCAACATGGGTACTCTTTTGATGTAAAATTAAATTCCGTATTTAACGAGTATTCCCGCTTGAAATCTGAGTAAAATCATAAGGAGATAAATTGAAAATACGAGTTGAAAAAGTAGTTTTTTTATATTTTTATCTTTTTACTCCAAAAATGGTTAATCATCACCCATAGTTGACATCATCATATTAAATCCTATTGGTTATTATAAAGTTGATTTTTGTTGTACATTTTTATTTTGGGGCCCATTTTTTACCTCAAAATTTCTCTAATGCCAATAATAGAAACACATTAGAACTAACCAAGGAATTGGCTTACTAAAAAGTATATAAAATATGAAAATTTGAATAAAAAATATATATCCTGTACATCAATGCAAATCCAAACCATTAGACACCAAAAATGAAATTTTTGCTCATCTATAATACACATAGCATGTAAGGCCGTATAAAACAAAATGGCACCAAGTAAATTAAGATTTGGGGTGTGGGCCTTTTCTCAATTTTTTTTTCCTTAATTTCACTCTTCTCTTCATTTCATGCATGCACAGCTGCAGTCACCTGTTCAGGTGGTAGCTGGCATGCCACCTAGTTCAAAGGCTGATTCGACGCCCATACCCTTTAAAACTGATATGGCTAGTTTTGAAACACTAGATAGAACATGGTTGTGTCTCCAATGGGAGGAAGAGATCAACATGCATATAGCCTAATAAGTGGTCATTTATTAAAGGTAGTACTATGATAGTGATAAAATATCAATAAAATAGTAATAAGAAAAACTGCAAATAAAAAATAATGACAAATCAGCACACATTTTTTAACATAGACATTTCAAATGCTTACAACAATAGTTATCCAATCTCCCTTCCCTGCTGGTTGTTTCCTCACATTGCAGTTGTCCATTGTAGGTTCACTGCTAACACAATAAAACATGAAATGTGAAGAATATTCCAAATACAAATATTGCCTCAATTTGATAAACAGAATAGATTCCTTCCACAAGAAATATTTCTTTTAGGAAGGAAATTTTTTCATTGACAATTCTTTATGAAAAACAAAACTCGGAGATAAATTATCAAGGACTTGCAAGAAAAAAAAAGGGAATGATACAAAAGAACATGAAAGAGGAGCTTGAATACCTTCTAATAGCAGACCAACAAAGGAACACAATATAAAGACCCATAAGTCCTGAAGCCAAAAGTCCTGCATTAGCCTGCATTTCATAACATGATAAAAATTTAAGAGCAAAAGATAAATTTAGAAGCAATATTGTTATGATCAAAGATGACTGGATATATCTACGAACCATGGAAACATCATGAATACATAGAGAAAAAATTCATTATTCTTTAAATTTTTATCTTTCATTTGCATCAAGTTAAACTAGTGTAGTTGATGAATCAAAACTCAGACACATAATGGGAAAGCTCTTGCTCCAAGCAGAAGACCCTCCAAGCACATTGCTACTTGCTATCTAAATTAGAAATAATTTTTCTCCATGCTTTTCTCTTACTCCCAAATTTACAGATATACTCCAATAGTGATCCCAAAAATTAGATGCTCACTACAACTGGCCTTTTTTTACACATGCCACTATACAGTAATTCAACAAGACTTTTTTCTTCAATAGCTAGTATGCCATAACAACCACAAACAACCTACTAAATGACTTTAAGAAACGTTTAAAATACTAAATACATTAACCTATTGCAAAGACAAAACATTGAATTGGTGTCCCTCCAAAACCACACAAGACTTGGTGCTTAAGTATATCCAATACCCAACCAATTCTTTGATCAAATGAATGCAATGTTTTGATTTGAACTTCCTAGAAAATGAAATTGAGAAAGGGAAATACTTCCTATGCGCTGCCTAATTTGTGTCCCAAGAATGAGTTGTCTCACATATAACGTCTTTGAGACAACATCCTAGAACTCTAGTGCCTTTTACAAAGGGCATTTCATACAAGTCCCAAGCTAAATCCAAGAGGGGTATTTGGGACTAACGTAAATCATGATTTCTCAATTTAAAGAGTTTGAATATGATAAATGACAAGAAAACCAACTAAATTTCATCGTAAAAAGGGGATAATAATAAATATGTTTAACTAATGGACAACTATATTGTAAACAAGGCTGAAGTGAGTTGCAAAGATTCAAGAGACCATGACTAAATTGCATTGCTAATCCTATCTAGGGCATTTAGTATAAGCTCTGGAAAACTCCTAGTAATCTCCTTGGAAATCTAATCACTTAGTGTGATGTCATTATCTGGACACTACAGGCCCTGCATGTAAATGGAATTTTGAGTGACCTTCCACACATACTTTTTGTTACCTTCCAAACCTGTATTTCAAATGTTACAAATCCTATTAACAAAATGCAACCAAATGGGAACCTACGAAGGTTGCTCATTGTCACTTGGCAACTCTTTCACCTAGTCTAGAGCCTCCTAGCAGAGTAGTATTAGATGAGACATGTCCCAGAGCACCTCTAACACCTAGGACATTGGTTGACTTTAATCCAAATTTTAGAATTCTTCAGGATGACACAGCTCGACCCAACATGCCCCCAAGTTGGCCTTGACACAAATTGATGGGCAACAGCTGATTTAGAGCACGGATGAGGATGGTCTCACACTGAGAGGCTAGGGAGGGCTTGTTGCACCAGAGGAAACCATATTGTTGAAGGAGAGGAGGCCAATTTTAGGAGTTGGATACCCATGGAGACCACTTTGTGACACCTATCTGGATCTTGGGGACCCATAGGAGGAAATGAGGTGAATTCGAGGGCCAACCCTCAAATCATGGACTTCACAGGAATCTACACCTTCTTGGACACCTCATCACCCTAAGTTGCCCAGACCAATAAATGGAACCACCTGCCAATTACACATAATATCCAATGCTACAACTTTCGTCCTCGGGTACAGTAACCATTATTGCATCTAAGTGAACCAAGGTTGAAAGAAATGGGGAAAATAGCACTTCATATGTGCTTCTCTTCCAAAATTGGGGCCTTGGTCATGTGATGCTGTAACCTCCCTAGGTAGGAGTTGTTAATATACGACCCTATTAGGTGTTCCCAACCCCCAAAAGGAAGTGACATGTCCTTGTTCCACCCTTTAATCGATAGGTGCCATCTGAATAATGACAAAACAGAGGGGAAAAGACTTCATGGCTAAGTGCCATCGTCAAAGGGACTGTCTATGGTGGAATACCTCATCCTAGGTGTATAGATGTGAGGAGGGAGAAATCGTGGATTCATGAGTTACCTCGGCCTTTGTTTTTCCACCCCTCTATATTGCCTTCTAATTTTTCTTGATTTTTCCTTGTATTACTGCTCGTAGATCGAGGAACAAGAGCTTGCTTTGTATGATGTATAACAGTTATTACCCCCTTTAGGATGGGGCATTTCATGAGATGTGCACCTCGGCGAGATGGCGTAATGACATATATAATGATATTGATTTCCTAGCTAGAAAGAGAGAAGAAAAACCAGTCATCAAGGGTTGGGACATGCAAGGGTTCCTTGTCTTTTATGAGATAGGGCAACATTAGCTTAGGAACCGGGTGACGACCATATTATAGAGGTGGAGCTCATGCTTGGCTTTTGCCCATGTGCTAATTTGTATGTCCCAACCATCTTTTGCATTTTGATTTTTTTTTTTTCTTGTGGCCATCTTATGCTCTTTTGTTTTAATTTCGCTACATCAACCTCCCAAGGTACATTTCCAAGCCCCTACCCAAATATAAGGATGTGTGGGTCCCAACATTAGAGAAATTTTGAGGTAAAAAATGGGCCTCAAAACCAAAATGTACAACAAAAATAAACTTTATAAGAGCCAATAAGATTCAATATGATGATGTCAACCATGGGGAATGATTCACCATTGGAGTAAAAAGGTAAAAAAATAAAAAAACAACTTTTTCAACTCGTATCGCCAACTTATCTCCTTGTGATTTTACTCAAATTTCGAGCGGGAGCGCTCCTTGGATGCAAAATGCGGAAGTACCTTTTGATCAGAAGCCCGCTTTCCAACATGCGCTCTTGACAAATAGGCGAGGAAACGTATTACTGATGCAGGTATCGAAAATATGAATGGCACGTCACATCAGCTACAAAGTGGCTCTCAAGCGCTGCTCGCTGTCGGCTAAAAGAGATGAATGTTAGTTTTTGTAACATCGAATGTGTTCTAGCCATGAAATTTGGTGGAGAGGCTAAAATACATGAAATCTCCAAAACCCATAAATTGTTTCTGGAAATTCCACCTAGAAGTGTCTCAATTAGATTACTAATCAATTTTTAAATATTCCCTAAGTTTAAACTTAGCGAATATGGTTAATTAATCAGTATTAATTGAGGTAAGGTGAGAATCATCTAAAAACTCACACAGATTGATACAGAGATGATCCTAGCCATTGATTTAGTTTTAATCTTGGTTGTTGGTGCTCCAACAGTGGATTATAAGAGGAAGTCAATGTGGTGATGGAGAATACACCAGTGTAGATACCCAGTTACCCAGGCAATTCAATTTTCTCAATAGCAACAGCTCAGCAAAGAAGATAGAGCCAGGGGGTGAGTAGTGGGTGGAAGAGGAGGGCAACAACATTCCAGGAGGAAGATTTTTAGTCGCCAAAAGAGGCAAAAGAAGGAAGGTTGAAATTTGTAGAGGGCCAGCGTAAGCTTTGCGCAGAGGGTGACGCAAGGAGCTCAGCGCAGAAGCTAGGGAGGCAATTTCAGAGGCAGAAAATAGCTGTGGGGTGAGATAAAATTCTCTCGATAATTTTGCTAGTATTTTCCTAAGATTAAATTAATAGTTGGGCATCTAAATTATTATACTCAAAATTGATGTTGAAGATTAATAATAAAACCCTCATCTGTTGCACTAGTTTTACCAAGTTGGGTTTTTCCAAGGACAATTGTCCAAAATTAACTGTGTCAAAATTCTTATATGTGTGCTAGAATTTCTCAATTTCCAGTATTTTATTTTCTGCGGTATTTTTATGGTGAAAATTGCAGTTGTGATTTTATTCATTGTTTGTCGTAGCAAATAAACTGCATAATTAAATTTTCAGTTAGAAGAATAATTTCCAGTGGCTGCAATAGATAAAATTTCACATGGTATCAGAGCACAATTGATCAGCGAAGAGCTCAAAAGTGAAATGAATAAATTTAGCTGCCAGTGTGGGCAGCAGGTCAAAATTCCCAAGGGGCAACGCAATATTTTTTCCAGGAGGCCAAATTGCCTAAGCAAGACCGATTTTTCTGAGAGAGGGGCAGGAAAATATGATTCTTCCAGACCAAGTGATTCCAGAGGCAGAGGGAGCAGCTCAGATTTTCTTGTTGAGCAGATCTCTAGTTGGACGCAGAGGGTTTTTGCAGCAGTACGCTAGAGCAGTGATAGCGTCAGGGGGGAAAAGAGGAATAACACTATAAATTCTTCTGCATAGCCATGGATAGAAGTAACATTCAGGAGACTTCAAATTTGTCTTCCAGATTGGAGGATGAATTTGCTTGCTTAGCAAGGTCAGCTTCACAGGGAATCTGGTATATAGGCAGTGGAGCATCAACTCACATGACAGGAGTTAGTGAATATTTCTCTAGCTACAAAGAGGAGCAGATGAACTTCCAGATTACTATGGGAAATGGAACGAAATGTACTCCAGTAGGGAGAGGTACAATATATTTTCAGAGGGAGTCAAGAGCAAGCACTAACACTACAAATGTATTGCATGTGCCAGGATTGGGTATGAACCTGATTTCAGTATACCAATTATAGGATAAGGGGTATGATATTCACTTCGTAGGGAAGAAAGTCTATGTCAAACACCTCAACTGGAAAAAGCTAAGACAAATTGGAGTTCGAAGTAATAGATTGTACCAATTACAAATCGATTCTCCAATTGATCCAGGTGGATATTGGTGGCCACCCGCCTATTCCACCTAGACCTCCAGTCGATTTCCATCTATTTCCTTGTTTATTGCAGCATTTATTATTTTTAGTAGTTTTTCGGGTCCTGAACTTTCGAAGCAGTTTTGACCCCCTAAACGACATTTTTTTGAGGTCCGCAACAAGCCCGTAGCCATAGGCAGGGGCCTGCCGCAAATCCTATAGTACTCGGAGAGATCTTTCCAGCAAGGTATCGTATGCGCCAAACGGAGATAATATGACCAAGTTATGGCCCCGGGAAGTTGGCAACCCAACTAACCCCAACAGGGCCCACAAACTCTTGGTGTTCCATCTCCTGTGGTTAGGGTTTTGGTTGCTTAGGGTTTTCTCTTGTTGTTCAATAATAAATAAGCCCTTAAGCCTAATTGTAACACAGTTTGGAGGCATGTAGCCACCACATCTCTTCTCACAGATAAGCTACCATCGCTCGAGCTAGTTTATTTCCATTCTATTTGTAAGCATATTTCAATATTTGATATTAATGAAATGAAGTGTTATTTCTACTACATCTCTGTATTTATGGTTATATCTGTAATTTGTTGCATTCTTGTTTAAGTTTGGATCAGTGGTATCAGAGCGGTCTGCTATTTCTCTATTTTTCTTTGCATGTCCCCAACGAGGTCGGGATATAAGGAGTTAGGGCTCGAACTATTCAAACCTTTGCAAGACCAGCCTCGCAAACCCCGACGGCCTCCCATGGCAGAAGAGAAGAAAGACGAGGGGGCAGGAGATCCTTTCAAAATCTTGCTCGAAGAATCCCTCGAGCGACAGAGGAACGCGATGATGGACAACTTTGCCCAGATCCTTCAGCAACTACCCAAAGGCGATGTATTTCCTTCTAGCAGCCACTCTGGAAGTGCCACATCCTTTAAGGTACAAGTGAACTTTGACATCCCCATATTTGAAGGTCAAATAGATGCAAAGGTCATAAATAAAGGGTTAAATCTGCTAGAAGGATATTTTTTTGTTCATGATTTTTCCAGTCGAGAAAAGATTACTTTTGCACTTCTCAAAGTCGCCCCCCACGTCAAGGACTGGTGGGAAACCCACCGTGAGAAGAAGGATGAAAGTACACCCTCACTATTTTTAGCCGCACCCACCTGAAATTCGTTCCGGGACGCCATCAAGAAGCAGTATTACCCTGTCGAGAGCTATGTGGATAAATACATAAAGTGGACCACGCTGCAGCAAGGAAGGGACCAAGACGTGCCGGAGTTTACCAATGTTTTTCATACCCTTCGCATGAAGTTGGGTATCAAGGATTCTGAGCGACATTTGGTACTCAAGTACCGTGACTGTCTACACAGGTACATCTAGGATGAGATGGAGTTCCTGGACATCTCCTCGCTCGGCACGGCGTACCGATACGCTGTCAATATTGAGCAGAAGTTTAAACAGAAGAAGCGAGACTTTGGATCTGCGAATCCAAAGCAAGGGAAAGGCGCCCCCAAACTGCAGAGCAAAGAACAAAGCCAAGGCGGGGAAACCCAGGACCAGCCAACAAAGCCGCAAGCGAAGAACAACACCACGAAGACAAAGGACACGGGAAAATAGCGTGAGTTCCATAAGAGCTCCACTCACAACACAAGTGAGTGTCGGGCCAAGCAGTCACTGGTGGCCAAGCTGAAGGCTTCTGAATCAGATGCATGTTCTAACGCTGAGTCAGAACCTAATAGGGGAATGACAAAGGGAAGCGGATCATTGGCGCGAAGCCCAGTGCCACCGTGGCCACCACCAAGATTCAAAAGAATGAGCCTGAAGATCCAGAGGAGGGGGAACGCCTCTTCCACTCACAGATGTGGGTGAAGGGTTCTCCGTTGCAGTTCATTGTCCATAGCGGGAGCCAAAAGAACCTCATTTCAGCGGAGGTCGTGAAGTGGCTGGGCCAACCGACTACAACACATCCACCAACAGGTCCATGATATAGTGGACAGAGCCAATGCTAAGTACAAGCAGCACCATGATCAGCATTGGGTGCAGCACAAGTTCCCGATGGGCGACAAAGTTTGGTTGCATTTGCAAAAGGAGAGCCTCGCTGGACCCCACCGCAAGCTTCGCCCGCTCCGATATGGGCCATACACCGTCACCAAGGTTGTAGGGGAAAATGCCTTCGAGCTCAACATTCCACCATTCCTTAGTCTACACCTAATGTTCAACGTAGACCGCCTTCGGCCATACTTTCCACCATTGTTGGACACATCCGACATTGCAAAATAACTCACACCAACAGAGCTAAACCCAGACTGCATGGAACGAGCCACAATTGATCTGAACATGGACATGCAAATCAAGAACACTCGCCAACAGAGGATCTAGCTATATCAAGTTGTCAAAGCAGGCCAACTCCTTCACCAGGGCAAGTGGTTCACTAGGGACCAGGTTCAACAAAAATTTCCTCACCTCATGGAGGCTTTGCACGCAATGGAGACCATTGCTTCCTAAGGAGGGAGGACTGATCCAGGTGGATATTGGTGGCCACCCGCCTATTCCACCTAGACCTCCAATCGGTTTCATCTATTTCCTTGTTTATTGCAGCATTTACTATTTTTAGCAGTTTTTCGAGTCCTAAACTTCCGGAGCAGTTTTGACCCCCCAAATGGCATTTTTTTGAGGTCCACAGCAAGCTCATAGCCAAATGTAGAGGTCTACCACAAATCTCGTAGTACTCAGAGAGATATTTCCAACAAGGCATTGTACACACCAAACGGGGATAATATGACCAAGTTACAACTCCGGGAAGTTGGTTGCCCAACTAACCCCAACGGGGCCCACAAACTCTTGGCGTTCGATCTCCCGGGGTTAGGGTTTTCCCTTGTTGTTCAATAATAAATAGGCCCTTAAGCCTCATTGTAACATAGTTCAAAGGCATGTAGTCGCCACATCTCTTCTCAGAGATAAGCTACCATCGTCTGAGCTAGTTTATTTCCATTATGTTTGTAAGCATATTTCAGTATTTGATATTAATGAAATGAAGTGTTAATTCTGCTGCATCTCTGTATTTATGGTTATATCTGTAATTTGTTGCGTTCATGTTTAAGTTCAGATCACCAATGGCACTAATAGGCAATGACAATAGCAGTGGGAAGGAGTTGAATGAGTTATGGCACAGGAGAATGGGACATCTACACCATGGAGCACTTAAGATGCTCAGAGAAACGGTAACAGGGGTTCCAGAACTTGGCACGAAACACGATGATGTGTGCAGAGGATGCGTACTTAGGAAGTATGCTAAGGAAGCATTTCCAAGAAGTGACAACAAAGTTGGTGTGTTAGGACTCATACACTCAAATATTTGTGGGTCGATGTCCACTAGAGTTCTCAGTGGTGTTGAATATTTCGTCACCTTTATTGATGACCATTCCAGGAAAACCTGGATCTACTTCTTGAAGACCAAGGATGAGGTCTTTGATTGTTTCAGAGATTTTAAAGCTCTCGTGGAGAATGTGTCAAGGAAGAAGATTAAGGTGCTTCACTCAGATAATGGTGGAGAATATATTGATAAGAACTTCACAGATTTTTGTGCAAAGGAAGGCATCAAGAGAGAATGGAAAGTTCCATATTATCCACCGCAGAATGGTGTAGTTGAGCGGAAAAACAGAACCATCGTTGGAGCTGCAAAGGCTATGTTATATGACCAAGATCTACCAAGATTTCTATGGGCAGAAGCAAGTAACACGACAATATATATTCAGAATAGGACTCCTCATAGAGCATTGTGAAAGAAAACACCAAAAGGAGTCTTCACAAGGAAGAAGCCAGAAGTTAGCCACTTCAGAATTTTTGGCAGCATTGGTTATTGCCACATGCCAGATGATAAATGGACCAAAATAGATCAGACTGCAGAGAAGGGATTCTTTGTTGGGTACAATGAAACCTCAAAGGCATACAAAATCAACATTCCTAGCAATAGGAATTTAGTAGTAAGGTGAGACATGAAGTTCATGGAGAACTGATCTTTCAAGAGATCTCGTGAGATGCCTGTAGGTGATCATAATCAGTCAACAAAAGCTCCTTTGGTCCAACAGCAGGGGCAGCCAATGGGACAGGCTGGAGGACAGTCACAAGGATCAAGTACTGTGACTAGCACCATTATTTCCTCAAGTGCGGAAAATCTGGGGAGTTCTCAGCAGATGGAGCAGCAGAGACAGGATGAGGAGGAGCTGGCAGAACCTCCCACGACTAGTGGTCAAGCTAGCAGAGAGGTTCGTCAGACATTGAGAGATGCAAAGGAGTTTATTGGAACTCCTAGGACGAGCAAAAGACAACGTAGATAGCCTGACAGGTACCAATCATTGGTGGCTCAGGTTGCAGAACCTTCCATTTTTCAGGAGGTCGAATAACATCAGGTGTGGGTAGATGCCATGGTATAAGAGTATAGCTCTATCATGACGAATGATGTTTGGGAGGTAGTGCCAAGGTCAGAAGACAGATCAGTTGTAGGTTCTAAATGGATCTATAAGATCAAATATGTGGCAGACAATAGTGTGGAAAAGTACAAGGCTAGGTTCATGCAAAGGGGTATGCACAAAAAGAAGGGATAGATTATGAGGAGACCTTCGCCCCAGTTGCCAAATACACTTCTATCCGGTTAGTTATATCTGTAGTAGCTCAAATGGGATGGAAGATTCACCAGATGGACATCAAGACAACCTTCTTGAACGAGGTGATAGAGGAAGAAGTGTACATAGAACAACTAGAGGGCTTTGAGACTCATGAGAGGCACACTCATGTGTGCAGATTGAAGAAAGCTCTATACGGACTCAAGCAGGCTCCCAGGGCATGGTATGGTAGAATTGATAGCTACTTGCAGCAAATGGGATTCGTCAAGAGTGACGTAGATCCCAACCTTTACTATTTGATGGTAGAGGGTGAGCCACTCATTCTAGTTGTGTATGTGGATGCTCTTTTTGACAGGATCATCAGGGCTCATCGAGGACTGCAATAGGAACCTGGCAGCAGAATTTGACATGAAGGATTTGGGGTTGATGCACTATTTCCTAGGATTGGAAATGTGGCAGAAGGATGGGGAGATCTTCCTTGGGCAAGGAAGATACACTACAGATATTCTGAATATGTTTAGAATACAGGATTGCAAACCCATGTCTACGGCCATGATTAGCAACTGGAAGAAGATAGATGCATCAAATGACAAGGATGTCGACCCCACTTTGTATAGACAACTCATTGGATCTCTCATGTATTTGGTCAACACTAGACCAGATATTGGCTTCACAATCAATACCCTCAATCAGTTCATGGTAAAACCGAAGAGGGTACATTAGGCAGCAGTGAGGCATATTTTGAGGTATATTTGCGGCACAGTTGAGTATGGGTTGAAATATACTCGAGGGGATGACGTCAGACTTTGTGGGTACACAGATGCAGATTGGGCAAGCAGTTTAGTGGACAGGAAAAGTACCTCCGAGTACTGCTTTAGTGTTGGATCAGGGACAGTGTCTTGGTGTAGCAGGAAGCAGAAGTCAGTAGCTCTGATCTCTGCAGAAGCAGAGTATATGGAAGCCAACATATCCACTTGCGAAGCTATATGGCTTTGGAAGCTGCTAGTAAACTTGTTTGGGCAGAGGATGGAGGTGACCAATGTCTATTGTGATAATCAGAGTTGCATAAAGCTCTCTGAAAATCCAGTGTTTCATGACAGGTCAAAGCACATCGATATTCGATGTCACTTCATCATAGATTGTGTACAACGTGCAGCAATCCAGCTACAATATGTTCCCACAGAAGAGCAAGTTGCAGATATACTCATGAAAGCTCTAAGGAGAGCTAAGTTCGTCTATTTTAGAGAACAGATGGGTATGGTGGAGAACCTGTTTCAGTAGCAGTAACAGGCTGTTCTGGATGCTTTTCGGTTGCAGTTGTTACAGCAACAAATGAGAAGGAGTTGTAGTGCAGATGCAGTGTTGGCAGCAGTATGGTAGTGTCAACAGCAGCACAAATGCAATGTATATCAAAGTTGTGCAGTGGTTGGTGGGTAGTATGGTCAGACATCAGCAGTGTGACAGGGGATGCAGAGACAGGGTGTGCAGTAGCACTAGAACACATTCCTCGTTAAGAAGGATTGGTAGTTTTTGTAGCATCAGATGTGTTCTAGCCATGAAATTTGGTGGAGAGGCTAGAATACATGAGATATCCAAACCCATAAATCGTTTCTAGAAATTCCACCCAGAAGTGTCTCAATTAGATTATTAAACGATTTTTAAATATTCCTAAGTTTAAACTTAGGGAATATGGTTAATTAATCAGTATTAATTGAGATAAGGTGAGAATCATCTAGAAACTCGCACAGAACGATCTAGAGATGATCTTAGCCATTGATTAAGTTTTAATATTTGTTGTTAGTGCTCCAACAGTCGATTATAAGAGGAAGTCAATGTGGTGATGGAGAATACACCAGTGCAGATACTCAGTTGCCCAGGAAATTCGATTTTCTCAGTAGCAGCAGCTCAGTAGAGAAGATAGAGCCAGAGGGTGAGTAGCAAGTGGAAGAGGAGGGTAGCAGCATTCCGGGAGGAAGATTTCCAGTCCCTGCAATTGGCAAAGGAAGGAAGGCCAAAATTTGTAAAGGACCAGTGTAAGCTCTGTGCAGAGGGTGACGCAAGGAGCACAACGCAGAAGCTAGGGAACCAACTTCGGAGGCAAAAAATAGTTGTGGGGTGAGAGAAAATTCTCTCGATATTTTTGCCAGTATTTTCCTCAAATTAGATTGTTAGTTGGGCATCTAAATTATTGTACTCAGAATTGCTATTGAAGATTAATAATAAAACCCTCATCTGTTGCACCAATTTTCCCAAGTTGGGTTTTTCCAGGTACAAT
This sequence comes from Pinus tabuliformis, assembly GCA_031772625.1. Lineage (NCBI taxonomy): Eukaryota > Viridiplantae > Streptophyta > Pinopsida > Pinales > Pinaceae > Pinus > Pinus tabuliformis. Next base: position 952,576,100 of record CM062810.1, read on the forward strand.
TGTCCAAAAATACCTATGTTAAAATTCCTATGTGTGTGCTAGAATTTCTCAGTTTCCAGTATTTTATTTTCTGTAGTATTTTTATGGTGAAAATTGCAGTGGTGATTTTATTCGTTGTTTGTCGCAGCAAATAAACTGCATAATTAAATTTTCAGTTAGAAGAATAATTTCCAGTAGCTGCAATAGATAAAATTTCACAATGAATAGGAGAAAATATTCTCCTAGGGGTCACCCACTTTTGGTCAGTAACAATGCCTATAAATATTTTTGTATTGGCTTCGTGCCTTGTAAACTCTTACGTGAGTATACTTGTGGGTTTTCCTAGTACCAACAACCTCACTCTAGCCCTCAATCTGAGAGGGACGCTGATTTTTTTCCTCAAAAAAAAATCTCAATTAGACATGAACAAGGCCATGTTTCCAGTGGATAAAGTCATAAATCAATTGAAACAGGAAAAAGTTTCCTCCAGAGCCAAACAAATGAAAATATTAGAAGGGGTGGATTATAAAGTTGGGAGTAGACCCTAAAGATGCGGAGTCTATCAAGGCGTTGATACAGTCAAAAGAGGTGGAAATGTAAGCACTAAAGAAGAGATTAAAAGTGCCTAATCTCGAGCATGTGCAAACTCCTGAGTTAGTCCAAGTCGAAAGGGAAAAAGAATTGCTTTTGAAAATTATAATAGAATGGAATAAAGAAATCTAGCAGTTCCAAGAGCAGAGTCAAAAATTAACATAGGTGACCCCAATCCAATTATATTATGTAACATCTTCTTCTAATGAACAACCAACAGTTCCGATGGATGCTTCTGATGAATTGGCCAAAGCATCTTTCGGTCTGAATTTAGCAGAATTTGATTTAGATAAATATAAAAATCTTTTTCAAGTGAAATCTGATTGTTAGGATATTCCGACACATAGGAAATAGTTAAGTATAACTTGGTCTAGTGTATAGTTAGGTAAAGTGTGTCTCTTTACTATGTACTTTTGTAACTTACAATCCGACGATCACGATATGTAGTGATCCGACGGTTCATTCTCCTCAGTATTACCAACACTTGATCCATGGCTTAACACCCGATTAGTCCATGATCTCTATTTAAAGAGCATGGAGGGTCATTTGTAGGATAACTGTTCATGAGAGAATCTTATGTAAACTTTCTTTCTTTTATTAATAAATTGCCTGAAGTGGCCGAGTTGGCTCAGGCCGTGGACTGTTTCCCTCTTTGAGGGTTTTAACCACGTCGAGAATACTGGTGTGTTGATCTGTGATCTGTTTGTGAGCGGTGTCCTTTGGTGTTCTATATAAGGAACTTACCCTGTAAATTCCTACATGGTATCAAAGCTATTTGAGGACCGTATCCGTTGGCGATCCAAATCGTAAGCCAATACAACTGCATCCGACTGTCATTTCCTAGATCTATTGTTTCTGACCGCTTTTGGGCCAAGAGGACTGCTCTATTGTGTTAGGAGTATCTGTTCCAGTGAGGAAACCCTTTCATTTCACGCGAAAAGGTTTCTAGTAGCCCTAGCTACGTCATTTTTAAGATCAAGAGGCATATAGTGTTTATTTGCAGTTTTAGATATTCATCTCTCTGTTTATTTCGGTTTATTTAGCTCTCTGTTTTTTATTACTTGATCTATACCTTTCATTTCTACGTATGCTCTTTGCCCCGCGACTTTGTGCGATCTGAGCAAATCAGAAATAGAAAGGAAGGATTTTTCTCATGCATATACTCTTTTCCGCCGTGCCTTAGTGTGATATCGGAAAATCAGAAACATTGAAGAAAATATTTAGTTTCCGGGGAAAGCTAACTTCAAGCCATAAGGTTTGGTTATTTTTTGCATGTCCATGTTGGGTTGTGTGGTTTTTTGTTTTGTAAGCAAAAAGAGCTTTTTCAAGTAAGCACACACCCCAAAGCTTCAGTGACTAAAAAAAAACCCCTTATTTTTCAAAAATTACTAACCTTTTAATCTAGCTCACTTGGTCCAAAGTTACTTTATGAGAATAGAGGTCTTGGGTTCAAGTCTTTCTTTTTGTTGAGTTACTTTTTCAAAAAGCACATGTAACTTATGTTTTAAAGTTACTTTATGTAAAAGTGTTCTCACCCATTATAAAAAGTGAGTCACTTATAATTCTAAAGTCTCTTTATCTTTTATTTAAGTTACAATTTAGTGGGTAGCTCATAAAGTACCATTGTAAAAGTGACTTTCACTTATTTATAAAAGTGAGTCACATAAAATCTTTTTTTCAAAGTGAGCTAATTAGATTAAGTTTGGAAAGGAGGGGGATTTTTTTTAAATATAACATTATCATTCACTTCCGCACATTCACGCACCTCATCGGCATCTTCAAAAAGCCATATCTTCTTCATCCGGAAGCCGCTTTCAAAGCCGTTTTTTTTTAATCGGCCCAATTTTTCAAGATCTTTCTATTGGAATGCTTAGTTTCAGCATCTACAATTTCAGTTTTTGTTAAAATGGAAAGTCCATGCCAAGTTATTCTTGACAACACCAACTACTTCCAATGGTGATCCTACATTGTGGATTTACTTAGAAGTAAAAATCTTTACAGAATAGCCTCATGCCAATAAACTAAACCTAAAGATGAAGATAAGGTAGCCAAATGGGAAAATAGGCAAGATCAAGCACGTGGGTTGATAGGGATGTCCATTTCTCCAGACCTTAGATTCCATATTGCAGAACTTGATACCCCTAATGAAGCAATGAAACAGCTCACTAAAGTTTTTGGAATTAAAAATGAAATTAGAGCCCATCAACTCGAAAATGAGTTGCTTACGTTGGAGCCAAATAATTTTTCTTCCATTGAAGATTTTTTGTCCAAGTTCAAGACCTTTAGACTTCTCTTTGTTATGAAACCAGCTCACAAAAGATAGAAAAGATAGATCAACGCCTTAAAATTCAGCCTCTTCAAGGGAACAACCTCCTTTACATTACACAAATGAACAATTCTTGGATAATACAAATGACAAGACCTTCTTTCTATATATAGGAGTCTAAGGGGTCATAATATTATCAAAGCCGACATAACAATAATAATGTAAGGGCACAATAATAACAATAGTGAGCTTCTATGGGGCACAATATAACAATATGGGGACTACATGGGCACAACAATATAATAAGGGGGTTGTACTAATAACAATAAGGGGTTACACTAGTAGTATAGGGACCTAACATGCCCCTCCTTCAAAAAGCGTTGTCCTCAACGCTTGAGTAGTTCTTGATGCTTCTGTATAAAATTCTTGTCCTCCCATGTGGAATCTTCAGCGGGTAAGTTCTTCCACTTGCTGAGATACTCTGAAATTGATCGATTTCGTAGCTTTTGGGTTCTTGTTTTTGTGACTGCTCCAGGTTCCAATATGATTTTTCCTTCCTCGTCAAGTTCTAGCAATATTGTTTGAACTGGGATCTTCTGCAACTTTTGAATGAGTGGCCACACTTCTTCGTCCTTCTTCCATTCATCCCTTGCTTCGTTTATACAATGTGGTTGGATAATTGAAATAGAACAAAACAATGATTCCACATCCTCATCCTTTCTTGAGAGTGCATTTGCAACAACATTTTTCTTCCCTTTTTTGTAGATGATTTCAAAGTCATAACCCAACATATTTGTGACCCATTTTTTCTGTTCTTCTAAAGATAATCTTTGTTCTAAAAAGTATTTAAGACTATCATGATCCATTTTTACCTTGAAGTGTCTTCCCATTAGGTAAGGTCGCCATTTCTTAAGTGCATGTAGTATTGCCAACATTTCCTTCTCATAAATAGCTTGCTTGAGATGTAGCCATAAAAATACCCAATCGCCTACATCAAAACTTCTTTCACTGCAATGTTGATTTGCCTGTTGTTTCATTCGATTCTGCACCAAAGTGGCGTTATCCTTTAAAAGTTGGAGAACTTGTTAATGCTCGATGTGATCTTTCACTGCTTGAATCTTTTTCTTCTTGATATGTCCTTCTATCTTGAGAGTTTGAGGAGTGGTAATTTCTTCCAATGCATTACAAGATATGGTCGGATTCATTTCTTGATGCTCGATGTGATCTTTCACTTCTTGAACATTTTTCTTCTTGATATGTCTTTCTATCTTGATAGTTTGAGGAGTGGTAATTCCAACTAATGCATTACAAGATATGGTCAAATTCATTTCTTCTTTCTCGATGTGATCTTTCACTTCTTGAACCTTTTTCTTCTTGATATGTCCTTCTATCATGAGAGTTTGAGGAGTGGTAATTCTTTCTAATGCTTTACAAGATATGGTCGGATTCATTCTTCTTTCTCTGGATGGGTTTCTGGTGTATGTCCTCTTTTTTTATGTTTCTTGATCTTTTTCTTCCTCCTCTTCATAATCTATGTAAAATAATTTCTTCTCAGCACACTTATGACCTTTAGTGTATTTGCTATCACAATTGTAACAAAGTCATTTTTCTCTTTTTTCTTCCAATTGTTGTGGTGTAAACCTTATAGGTTGTGGAAGGCTAGGAGAAAAAACACTTTCATAATTATAGTCGAGTGGTGGAATTTCTTGTTTCCATAATTTAGCTTTCAATTTTTCTTGCCAACCTGAATGCCTTTTTCAATGAATCGGGTTCCCAAAGACGAACCTCGTGTTGAATGTTATCCTTTAAAGTCCCTATAAAGACATCAACCATTTTCTTCTCTGGAATATCATTTACCCTTATATTCAATTTTTGGAAATCCTCAATGTGCTCTGCCATTTAACCCTTTTGTTCGAGATTTATCAATTGGCTAAAGAAGGTGTTACTCTTTGTATCCTCATAATGTGCTATCATTTCTTCCGTGAAAATTGACCAAGTGACAAGTGTTTTACGAGAACAAAGCCCTTTATACCATAAAAATTGATCCGGTTCTAAATATGAAGATGCAATACATACCTTTTGTAACAGTTGCACCTCATGTAGATCAAAATATTTCTCCATCTGTAGTATCCAATTTAATGGATCCTTGCCATCAAACTTCCTCATATCACATTTCTTGATTTTAAGAGCTCGATATTGCAACGACTGTAACTCTGTACTTTCAGATCTCCAAGTTCTGAAATTGTGTCCTGCAATATCCCTCTGAGTCCTCTTTCTAACCCAGCAAGTCTGATCAAGATTGGATTCTGCAAGAAAGAGTTATGTCAAATCTCCCACGATGACCTGATTATAGACTGGTTCAATAGAGAGAACTTGTACGAATTTCCATGTGTCACTGTTTCAACCTTAGGAGCTAAAACCGATACACAGAAAACTACAGTCCGTCCTCTTTCTGCAACTTCTTACGAAATTTCAATCTGATGCTCGCAGAGAAAGTTATGACAATTTTCCCAAGGTCACCTGTTTGAAAAGTAATTCGGGAGTCTACAAAAACCCTAACTTCCTCAGATCATATCTTCGAAAATATAGTGATACAAGATTTGAAATTCGGACCCGAGGTATAGAACGATTTCTTCTCAAATGTTTTTTTTTAGCTTCTGAAACTTCGTAGCGAAAAAGTTATAACGAAAATTCCTCGATGACTCGTTTGGAGCAGCAAAACCCTAGAATCCAAAGCTCTGATACCAAATGTTATGAAACTAGCTCACAAAAGATAGAAAAGATAGATCAATGCCTTAGAATTCAGCGTCTTTGAGGGGGCAACCTCCTTTACATACACAAATGAACAATTCTTGGATGATACAAATGACAAGACCTCCTTTCTATATATAGGAGTCTAAGGGGTCATAATATAATTAAAGCCGACATAACAGTAATAATGTAAGGCACAATAATAACAATAGTGGGCTTCTATGGAGCACAAAATAACAATATGGGGACTACATGGGCACAACAATATAATAAGGGGGTTGTACTAATAACAATAAGGGGTTACACTAGTAGTATAGGGACCTAACACTCTTGGAAGGTGTTAAGGTTAAAAAAGAAGATAGTAGCCTTATCTATTCCATTCTTACTAAGTTGGAACGAGCCTATTCTGTGTTTGTTTCCTCCTTCCATTCTACTAGAGAAGCCTTTATTTCTCAAGGACAAGACTACAAGTCCCTCTCTTTTGATGTCTTTTGTGATTCTTTAATAAGAAAACAAGAAAAACTCTTACATCTTGGTCTCCTTAATCTTGGAAACTCTTCTAAGAAAGCCTTAGCCACCCAGCAACAACCAAATTCAAAGAATCCTAAGAAGCAGTATCCTAAAAGGAATGGTCCTAAACCAAACAAGGGTCCTAAGCAATTTCAGGCTCAAAATGAAAAATCATTTCAACAAATGATAAGGCAAATAAAAACAAAGGGAAGAAGACTGATAGACATTGCCACTTTTGTAATCGAGATGGCCTCTTAAAATCCAAATGCTTTAAGAATATGTAAGCAACAATGAAGAAGCATAACATCCATTTGGAGCACTCTTCAACTTCAACTTCATCTTCAGGAATAACACTTTCTGCATGTGGTTGTCAAGCATCTCGGTCTGGTTATGCACTAAATGTATCTTCTTCTTCTCATTCTCATGAGTGGCTCATTGATTCTGGAGCTTCTTATCACATGGCCAAAAGCAAAGCCATGTTTCCTTCTTTAAATGATTGTAACACCAAAAATATATATGTTGGTGATGATAGATCTCTTAGTGTTGTAGGGACTGGAACTGTTCATCTAGATAATGGTCAATTTAATGATGTATTATGTGTTCCAACTTTATCCTGCAACCTTCTATTTGTATATCAGATAACTCGTTCAGGGGAAGGTAAAACCATTGAATTTTCACCTCACGATGTTGTAATTAAAGACCTAAGAGATCCTAAATAGATTTTAGCTACTGACATTGTTGATGATTCTACAAGGTTGTATAAGTTTAACAACTTTGGGTCATCAACTCTTCCCTCGGTATTTGTTGCTGATAATGATGAAGTGAGCAAACTTTGGCATGAGTGATTTGGTCACTTAAACTATCGCTCCCTTCAAAATCTATGTAAAGAAAATATGGTGACAGGTCTCCCTATGGTATCTTGCAGAGATGGTGTTTGTTCCGGATGTGTACTCGGAAAAAATCATCGGGATAGTTTTGAAAAACGTGCCTCTTGGCACGCCTCAGCCCCTTTATAACGTGTGCATAGTGATTTATGTGGTCCACTTCCAGCTGTTTCATTCTCTGGCTACAAGTATTTCTTAACTTTCATTGACGATTTCTCCAAACGCACTTGGGTATACTTCTTAAAACTCAAGAGTGAAGTATTTAACATGTTCTTGGCCTTTAAGGCCTTTGTTGAGAAGCAATCTAGACATCAAATTCTTAAGCTAAAGATATGATAATGGTGGAAAATATGTTAACAACAAATTCATCAACTTTTACACTGAGCATGGAATTCAAATGCAACATATTGTTCCATATACTCCACAACAAAATGGTGTAGCTGAAAGAAAGAATCACACCTTAAAGGAAATGGCTAATTGTATGCTTCAATCTAAAGGACTTAGTCTTAATTTTTGGGCAGAAGCAATTAACTGTGCAAATTACATAGTAAATCGCACTCCTACTAAGGTTTTAAAGAATATCACTCCAGAAAAACATGGAGCTCAATTAAACCAGAGGCAAGTCACTTTCGTGTTTTTGGAAGTGAAGCATGGACCCATATTCTAGATGAGAAACATAAAGCCTTAGAACCTAAGAGTGAAAAATGTATTTTTGTTGGATATTCTGAAGATGTCAAAGGATATAGACTTATTCCACTTAAGTCCAAAAATGTTATCATTAGAAGAGATGTAAAGTTTGCTGAAAATATATCGACCTACGAGCCTAGTTCGGCAGATGTGCCACCTCTCTCTATCCCTTCTACTTCTGAAAATATTTCTTCTTCAGATGATGACAGCGAGGATGAAAATCCTCCCCCACCTTCTCAGATCCTCCTTCAGCTGCTCAGCGTCCAAAATGGGTCCGTGCTACTCGGGATGCAGCAAGTGATCCTACAGATCAGCGACGTACACGTTCTCAGTTCGATAGAGCCTCTTCTTTACTGGCTCAAGCTTCAACGAATTATGATCCTGACACCTTTGCAGAAGCTTCAGGCCATCCAGATTGGGACGCAACTATGAATGAAGAATATCGTTCATTATTGGCAAATGATACATGGGATCTTGTTCCTCTTCCAAAGGGACGAAAACTTGTTAGATGCAAATGGGTTTACAGAACCAAGTTTGGACCAGATAAAAAATTTGATAAACATAAAGCTCGTCTTGTTGTTAAGGGTTTTTCACAAGTTGAAGGCATTGACTATACTGAAACCTTCTCCCCTATTGCCAAAATGAACTCTATCTGCCTTGTTCTTTCCCTTGCTGCCTCTTTCAAATGGGAAGTCCATCAGATGGATGTTAAATCTGCCTTCTTGCATGGGGACTTGCATGAAGAAATCTATATGGAACAACCTCCTAGCTATATACAAACAGACTCCAGCCTTCTATGTCTGCTTAAGAAATCCCTTTATGGTCTCAAGCAAGCCCCTCGGGCTTGGTATGCCAAAATGGATAGCTTTCTTTTAGATACTGGCTTTTCTAGGTGTCATTCTGACAATACTGTCTACACCAAGAAAGTGGGTAAGTCTCTTATCATTCTTGTTCTTTATGTTGATGATCTTATCCTTACTAATAGTGATCCCAACCTTATAAACCATCTGAAGTCTAGCCTTAAAAAGAAGTTTGAAATGACAAACTTAGGACACTTGCATTATTTTCTTAGTCTTCAAGTCTTGCAAACCAAGGAAGGTATTTCCCTTTCCCAGTCCAAGTATGCCTGTGATCTTCTACGCCACTTTCACATGGAAGACTGTAAGCCAGCCCCTTCTCCCTTTCAGTCTGGAGCCAAACTTTTAGTCACTTGTACTTCCCCTGAAGTTGATGCTACCTTATACCGTCAGCTTGTAGGAAAACTTTTGTGTCTGACCCATGCTTGTCCCGACCTTTCCTTTGTTATTGGCCTTATTGCTCGTTTATGCAAAACCCACATGAAAGTCATTGGAAAGCAGCTAAAAGAATACTTCGTTATGTTCGGGGTACAGTTCAGTGTGGGATTCATTACAGTGCAGAAGCATCTCCTTTATTGATTGGTTTCACTAATTCCGATTAGGCTGGTGACCCTGATGATCAAAAGTCTACTGCAGGGTATGTCTCCACTCTTGGTTCTGGACCTATTACATTGGCTTGCAAGAAACAAAGTGCAATTTCTCTTTCTTCAGCAGAAGCAGAGTATCATGGCGCCGTAGAAGCTAGTAAGGAAGCCCTGTGGCTTCGTCAGATCCTGTCAGAGTTTGGCTTTCAGCAGCAGCATCCGACTACACTTTGGTGTGATAATCAAAACGCCATTCAACTATGCAAAGATCTAGTCCAACATCAACGCAGCAAACACATTGAACTACACATGCACTTCATCAGAAAGCTCATTCATAACCATGTTCTTGAAGTGCAATATTGTTCAACCGATGATCAAGTTGCATACATCTTTACAAAGGCTCTCACAGAGGCGAAGTTTACTAAACTTCGATTTATGGTTGGAGTTCAGGAAGTTGTCACTAAGGGGGGATAGGCTCTAATGCCTCCTTCCTTCTCCTATTGTGTCATATTTGTACATCCTTCAATCCTATCCCAAGTTGTTCTTAAGGGGGGATGTTAGGATATTCCGACACATAGGAAATAGTTAAGTATAACTTGGTTTAGTGTAGAGTTAAGTAAAGTGTGTTTCTTTACTATTTACTTTTGTAACTTACAATCCGACGGTCATGATATGTTCTAGACATGAAGTAAATCGACAGTTCATTCTCTCCTCGGTATTACCGACAATTGATCCGTGGCTTAACACTCGATTGGTCCATGATCTCTATTTAAAGAGCATGGAGGGTCATTTGTAGGGTAACCGTTCATGAGAGAAGCTTATGTAAATTTTCATTCTTTTATTAATAAATTGCTTGAAGTGGCCGCGTTGGCTCAGGCCGTGGACTGTTTCCCTCTTTGAGGGTTTTAATCACGTCAAGAATACTGGTGTATTGATCTGTGATCTGTTTGTGAGCGGTGTCCTTTGGTGTTCTATCTGAGGAACTTACCCTGTAAATTCCTACACTTATGAGATCATGGTTTTAGGACACGAAATACAGCCAAAAGAAAGTTTATGGAAGACTATAGAAGACGAAAAAAGAAATTGCGGGCAAAATAAATAGACTAAGAGTTCATTTAATAGGCAAATTGCCTATATTGAAGCAAAGCAGCTAATATGGGACAAGATAGTGCATGAGATTACTCAGATGTGGAATTCAATCAGATAAATAGGAGATGAAAATGCCATGATTCGGACTGAGCATGCCATCAGAAAAATCAGAGGGGACCTAGGTGATATGCCCCAAATGGCCACTAAGATTGTGAAATTTCTGAAGACAAGGACTTGGGAGGAGCTTAAAGCAATAGGTGTTGAGGACCAAACTCAACTAGTAACAATATAAGATAATTTTATTAATGTCCAATAAATAACCACAAAAGTAGGTCAATGGGACTAGAGGATACATATAGTGAAAGTACAATGTGGGAGCGCAAATGTCACTCCTAGTAATGGAAACAAATAAAGCATTGACTAAAAGGTCCTTAGTAAATCAAGCTCAGGAACATTGTAGCTCAATGAAGAAAAACATTAATATGTTCACAAATAAGTTCAATAAATTGGTGCACTTAGGTTTGCCTTCATGCTGGGATTAACATGATAATCTGATGTCTAAAGAAGCTAATCTAGAAGTTTTGTACAGAGAAAAGTGTAAAGAAGAAGCTGACAGGCTTTGGCAAGGTTTTAAAGGGTGAAAAGTTACACAAGGAATTCCAATTATGGTTGCAAGTAAATAATTTACTTTCGATAAAACCAAATTATCAAAAGTTTACAGAACTAGATGCAACTTTTAGAAGAATGGATGGGTTCCAATACCTAATAGGCAATCAGTAGAATCACTTGGCACAATTTGCAGTTTAAGCTTTGGAAAAATGGGTTTCAGATTAGTTCACGAAGACTTTGTTAATATGGCATATTCGAACCACCAGAGATTTCAATTATGTAATGTTGCTGAAAATTAATATTTTGTAGATGTTATTTTGATATTTTAGTTACATTTAGTTTGACAGTTACCAAGAGTAATCATAGCAATTTTAATATTATTTTGTATAAAAAGAAGAAAGGAACCCAAGAAAGGGGTTCGGAAGTTTTGAATTTTGGCATATTGTCTCGAGATGCACTCAAACAATTTTGAAGAATTTCAATAAAAAATCTAGTTTCCAGATCATTTGCAATCCGTTTTCATGTGTATGTTACTTCTTTCAAATTATTTTTCTTCAAATTTATGTTCTTAAGAGTCTGAGGCAAATTATAACATCCAAAATAACGTACAAGCCATCTGTGGAATAAAATCTGCACAATTTATATGAAATTTACAGATTTGTAGAAGATTCAGTGTGTTTTGAATGCAAGTGTAATCTTTTGTGGATTGAGGCAGTATAGTTTCAGGTGTTTGAGGAACATATCTATCATCTCACAAAGTTCTTATACATTAAACACTATCCTTCTTAGATTTAGTTTCTTAGATTCTTAAGCCCGAGAAATTAACTTAATCTCTTATATCTTCTACCATTGTTTAAAAACTATTTTGTCTACAAAGTCGGAAACCAACCTGTTGAATTCAAGAAAAGAAGTTTCAGGAGGTCAAGGCATATTGTCAATCTATTCTGCTGCCAAACAATATAATTTTACCAATCAATCTATTATTTTGATGCCTAGGTGGCAATTCCCTGGACAAGAATTGTCTCTAGGATACAACATTTTCTTCAAGCACCATACTAGCTGGTGCGTGGTTGTTAGATAGTGGAACCTCACGTTATATGATAGGAGCACTGGAGCTATTTGACAGCCCGATAGAGTGGAACTCAGAGATGCATGTGGAGTTTGGTGTTGATACCAAACATGCAGTGAAGGGAGTTGGGACAATGTTATTCCTACTTGAGTCAAGAGGCGTGTTGAAAGTGAAGGACATGCAATCAGTGCCAGAACTTCGGTGGAGCTTGTTCTCAGTTCTATAATAGAGAAGAAGGTGTTTGTTGTAGCATTCCAAGATGGACAACCACTGATCAAACCTAGGGGATCTAGCTCCGAGGATGGCCACATTATTAGAGTTAGAGAGGACAACTTGTGTAGGCTAAAGGGCTATCCTATTCGAGCAAAAGCAAGAAGTAAGACAGTGACAGAGAACAAGGAGTAGGAAGCTCCAAAGCTTGAGCAATTCAAAGGGATTCAACCTTTAGCTTCAGGTGGGAAGGGGCAGTCGGCAGATCCTTCCATGCCTATTAAGAAGGTCTCATGATATGAGACAACTTTATAGGATGTTTAAGAGCGAGTGTAATATTCCCACTAGGAAATACCCCAAATTGACCACTAAATTTCTGAGTTTTAATGAGCCCTTTCAGTGAGATATTTTGTCAAACACATCATGGACATACTGCTATAGGTGTTCCTTTAATATTTTTCCATTCCCAACAATGGTAAATACATGTCAAATGAGGATTCAAAGCAATAATAAATGATAGCAAATAACTCAAGAAAGATCAACACCATTATTTCATGTTTGGGACAGCATATAAGATCATTTTTTCCTCTATTAAATATCAACCCCAATTCATACAATGCAAGTCCAATAATATTCAGCCTTTCATTAAATATATGCCAGAGTTGCAACTTGGAAATAACACAATGGAAACTGGAACTCACTGCAACTGAGAGAGGGCAAATACACTTATTGAATGTCACTAGAGGAGAATTACACTGCCTGAAATCTTGCTTCAGTAATACACTGGAATGTCTGTGAAATGGGTATGCTTGAACTTGATGAATTCTTGCTGCCAACATGGACTAATATTATGAAGAAAGGCTGAACATTCTCCAACCTAATGTGAGATTTTAACCTTCAGCAATTTGTCCTACTGATAGAAAAAAAAATGGCTGTCAAAGATACTAATAAATCTCCTGCCAAATCAGAGACTAAAGATGGCTCTTGCTCCATGTAGATTTGGTTGCTTGGACCATTAATTCAGCCTTAGGAAAGCAATGAAAATTTTCAGAAATTCATTCCTCCTTGGCTGAGGTATTCGGCCCTTCTACCAATATAATTCCCTTGGTTATTTATAACAATTTCTTCAAAAATCAATCTCTTCTTTAATAATTGTCTGGTGTATAGGACTATGTTGCAGGAAACGCTGCGCTGGAGGCTGTTTCTGGGTAGAAACGGTACGGAAATGCTGAAACGCGTTTGGTATGGCCTAGAAAAGCGTTTCAGGCCATACTGCCACATTTCACGTGGGGGAAACGTGGCTCAGTACGACCTGAAATGCGTTTCCAAGTCGTATGGCCATGTTTCAGCATTTAAGTGGTTTTTTTTGTTTTTATTATTTTATTTGGCGAATAAAATATTTTTTGGATGCTTCTAGATGGCTCTTGCAAGTTATAAAAAGACTCGCCTCATTCCCTCATCACACGAATTGAGCAAGTCGTTTCACTTGGAGACGAATGATTTTAGCAAGGAGAAAAGAGGAAGAGAGCAATGGTTTCAGCTAGGGCGTTTTCAACAGTGAGCAAAGGAGATTTCAGCGACAAGAGAAAGAAATTTCACGAGCAGACTTGGAGTGGGGAGTTTCCAGCCACAACATTGTTGGTTTTTGGCTCAGCTACAACCATATTTCTCGTCTTTTGTGGCATTTTGGGGTAGCTTCAGCTACAAAAAATTAATTTGGGTAAGAAGCATTCATTTTCTTAGTTTTTTCCCACTATTTCTTCTATTTTTCGAGGGTTTATGCTTCCAAAAATGTGAAAAACATTTTTTATGTACATATTTGTTTTCTTAATTTTTTTTTATAGCGATGGATTTTAACCAAGGTGCAAGTTCAACCCCCAAGTCAAACTTGAGGGCTGAATATTATCCTCTTTGGAGGCATGTTCAGAAGCTTCAAAAATGTGGAGGTGGTGGCTCATGGGAATGGCGATGTAATCTTTTCAATAATTCGTCCAAGGGCTCCTACCCAAGAGTGAAGGCACATCTTTTGCATGGAGGAGGACAGGGGATTGCAAGTTGCACAAAAACAACAAACCCATTGGTGAGGAGGGCATATCAAAGAGAGCAAGATGAGGCGGATGGAATTAAAAGAAGGCATGAAGAGCTTACTCAAGCTACTCCTCAAGCTCCACCAAACATTGAGCCAAGGATTGTGGTTGAAGCAAGGAAGAGGAGAGCCACTCAACAACAAGAACAACCACCATCCAAAAATACCAGAGGGGCATCCACTTCAGTTCAAGATAGTAGAATTGCTAAATTGGTGAATGTGCAAGCGAGAGAAGAAGTTGATTCCAAAGTGGCTAGGTGCATCTATGCATGTGGTATCCCATTCAATGTTGTTCGTTCTCCTTACTGGCAAGATATGATAAGGGCAGTTAACAAAGCTCCCATAGGGTACAAGGGGCACAACTATGAGAAAGTCAGAACTCAGCTTCTCAAAAATGGGAAGGAACTGGTGGAAGATATCTTATCACCAATTCGTTCTTCCTGGAATAGCTTTGTGTTGAAATTTCTAAGTCTAAAACGTCAAAAATTCTTCCTGCATTATCTGCTTTATTTCACCTACTTGTTTATTTCTTAACAAGTTATTTAACCATATAAATACTGAAAATACACACAAATGCAGTCTCAACCATCTACAGATCATCAACTGAAATAACAAACAAACACACAAGGGACACCGTTATTTTTGGACAATTGTCCCCGAAAAAACCCAACTTGGGAAAACCGGTGCAGCAGTTCTGAGGGTTTTATTATTAAGCAGCTTTCTTGAGTACAACTAGGGTGCCAAACTGGCTCACCCAACAGAGATTTCTATCTGGCAATAATACCTCTCTTTGGAAGCAAATATTCAACAAGTCTGCTCCACGAAAAACCTTCCAACGCTTCTCTGAGGCTCTACGTCAGCCCTCTTGGCCTCTGCGTAGCTCTGGAACCCCCTGCATCAGCCCTCTACTGCTCTGCGCTAGCTCTGTGGCCTTCTGCATCACCCACGCAGGCCCTGCTAGCCTCTGTGCAATCTCTCTGGCCCTCTGCGTAGCCTCCTTATCATTGCGCTGGCCCTCCGGCACTATTTCTGCCTCTCTGCTATGCACTCACTGCCCCTCGTTGCAACTCGGATCACTTGTTCGAATTTTCTCAGCAAACCCCACTCCAGAAAATCGAACTGACTGATCAACTTGGTGTATCTCCAACTGACCCTCAAGCCTCCTCTTATACTTTTTATGTTGATTCTTCAACGGTCGAGATTAAATCTTTAATCAACGGCTAAGATTAGATTTGGCTTGATCCATGTCATTTAGAACATTCTCACCTAGTTTCATATATTATTTTTTTAACAAGATCGGGTACTTATATATTAAAAAAACTTCAGAAGAGGGACAAGTCCCATTACATATGCCTGAGGTAGCACAGTGGAATTGGTGCAAAATGTTACTGACCTAGAAGCAAACAGTATTTACAATGCATTTATCACCAGAACTGGTTGACCGAGTCATCTGGGGGTTGTTCTTTCTTATCACTGTTCTTGGTGGATGCTTCACCTTGCATACTTTGATTCAGCGTTCTTATGTGACTGATTGCTTCTTCCAAGTGATTGCACTTCTCTTTGAGGCCTTCAATTTCCGCCTTCTGTTTTTCAAGTTTTTTCTTCTTTGATTTATTCTCGGACTGGACTTCTGCTTTGAGTTCATTGAAATGCTTTATGAAATGGGCTATCATAAAGCAGTGCGCCTTGCAGAGGGCGCAACTGCTGTTGGTTACAACGCGATCCAATGGATTTTCTGACATTGTTGAAGTGTCTTTGATTGGCTTGTTGATCTTGCTTCGGAACTTGAACAGCTTACTCCAGAAGGGAGAATGATGATCAACTAAAATTCTAAGAGTTAAAGACAGTCGAATCAAGATATTGAGGACAAAGGAGCAGTCCTGGGAGGGGAAAATAAGCAACAGATCTCCGGAAATTGAGATGAGCGGGAAGCAATTGATCACAGGGAAGGAGGAGAAGCTACCAGGGATGAGCTGTGGAGGAAAAGAGACAGAGGAGAAAGCGAGGGACGCGGGGGGATGGAAACAAAGTGAAGAGGGGACAATCCACAGAGAGTCAAACGCCGAGAAGTTCGAGTGAGTCTGGTTCACAGAGACATACCAGAAGTTAGAGGAAAAATAATAAATACAATCCCAGCAGGCGAAAACAATACCTCTCAGGACTGGCAGAGAGGAGATGACTCTTCCACCAGGACTGCTACAACACCTGAAGCGCACAGCAAGCGGCCTGATTCGGAAGCAGCACAAACTCGAGCCTTTGCCAAGCAAACAAAGCACTCCTATCTTAATGCCACAGGCAATGAGATTCTGAAGGAACCATCGCTCCCCGGGCTGCTTATAAGCCCACTCTTTCACCAGAACCTCGAGAGGCAGATCATCCTGCACTGGATTGCACCTGTCCCGAGCGTCATTTCGGATTTTGCTTGTGCAGTCTCTGAAGATATCGAATTGACTGATGCCTAAATTTTGAATGTCCTTCCCACGAGACTTTCCCAGCTCCGTCATCCAATGCGGATCTTCTCTATGCCTAGAGATATTCCTGACTGTTCTAAAGATATGATAGAGGGTAATGTCAGTGCTGAGTAGTTCGGACATCCTGTTGTTTTGTCTATGAGGAGAAGCAGTCTTTTTGCTGAGGTGACTGATGGAACACTAAGTCACATGCCCAACCACGAGGAGGGACAAATTATGGAATTGATTTTTCATATGAACTATTATTCTCTTGAACCTGCCCAATAGGTCTGTTTACTGCATTATTGGCTAGAGAGTCGGCCTTAGTGTTAAAATTTCTCATGACATGTTTATATTGGATGATCCCCAGTTGTTTTGTGTTTTCCACGATCCTTTGCTTAATTCTATTGAGGGCCTGGTTTTTGAAATCTCCCCCTGATTCCATAGCTGCGATTATTATTGCTGAGTCGCCTATTATTACTGAGTTTTTAGCTTGGAGATTTTTAAGAATGCAAGTGCCAAGGAGCAAACTATAGGCCTCTGCTTTGTTGTTTGTCATATTGCCCAGTCCCCATTCGTAAGTAGTGATAGCTTTCCCCTCTTGATCAGAGATAGTTCCCCCGGCTCCTGCTTTACCGGGGTTATTTTTGGAGGCACCATCGAACTGAAGGGTGAAAGTCTTTTGGTCTTGTATCCACTGTTCTATTTCATTTTGGGTTCCCCTGAGTTTCCATTCTTTTTTCCTTTTTCCTGACTTTGCTGCCTCTTGTTTGTTCATTGAGTAAACCAATGGGAATTTGTTGAACCATTCTTCCTCATCTTTCTGCCAGTTGATATGATCGATTTTATACACTGAGTTGGCGCTGATCATTTCTGCAACTAGCCCCAGAGTTTTAGCCGGAATGAATGTTGGGTTTGGCTTTTGGTTTTTGAAGATACAGCTATTTTTGGAGAGCCAAATTTGCCAGCAAAGAGCAGATGGGATGCATTTCCAGATTCTAATAATTGTGGATTTACCTTTTTTTGCATATGGGTAGCCTTTTTCCCAGTTTCTATTTAGAGTTGTGAGCTGATCAAAGTTTTCCATAGGTAATCTCAAAGGACTTGTAATTTGACGCTAGCAGTGCTAAACAAAGGTGAAATCTAGGAATAAAAGAGAATATAGTTGTACTTACACATCACCTAGTTTCATATTAATACGGTAATACCCATTAATATTTTAATTTTCCTAAGTTTAGACTTAGGAACTCCATTAAAAATATGAATTATTTTAATATCTCTCTAACTGGGTGGAATTTCCCCAAACCATTTATGTGTCTTGGAGATCTCATGTGCTTTAGCCTCTCCACCAATTTTCATGGCTAGAGCACATCTGATGCTACCCCAAATCAACACTTTGGGGTTACCATAGTCTCAGATGGACGGATAGATACAAGGCGCAGGCCATTGATAAATATCATTGACACTTCACCAAAAGGAGCAATGTTTTTAAAGGCGGAAGACAACTCAAGAGAGATAAAAGATGCACAGTTCATTGATGTTGTTATTATAAAATCTATTGAACAAATAGGACCTAACAGGGTGGTGCAAGTTATCACGAATAATGCATCAGTTTGCAAAGTTGCAGGCTTAATTATTGAGGGGACGTATGACCACATCTTTTGGACACCCTGCATTGTCCATAATCTAAATCTAATCTTAGAGGAGATCGACAATAAGGTTCCATGGATAAAGGAAATCACAGGGTAAGCAAGGGAGATTGTTCAATTCATCAACAACCACCGCCAATCTCAAGCAATATTTCGAGAGTACTCCAAATTGGAGTAGTTAAGAGTTGTCGAGACAAGATATGCCTCAAACTTGTTAATGTTGCGCCGCCTTATTGAGGTTAAGCAACCATTAGTTTGTATGGTGGTGAGTCAACTCTAGGCTGAGTGGAGATAGGCAGATTCAAAGCGGGGATATATGGTGTGTAGATTGTGCCTTGATGAGAAGTGGTGGAGAAAGATAGATTTCTTGCTAAAGTTCACAACCCCTGCATTTGAGCTTCTTCGGAATGCTCACACTGACCAACCTATCTTAGGAGAGGTATATGATGGCATGGATACCATGGTTGGGAAAATTATGTAAATCATTTTACAAGAGTCTCCATAGCTTTTATTTGTGTATCATCATTTTGCTGATTTAGTCAAGAAAATCATTGTTGATAGGTGGAACAATTTCAACACTCCATTGCACACTTTAGCACATGCTTTGAACCCCAAATTTTATGATGAGGAGCTTATTGCTCAAAGCAATGCGAAGAGGAAGGCACCCCATAACGATAGAGAGGTGGCTAATGGGGTGAAAAAAGCCCTTATGAGAATGTTTCCAGCTCATCTACATAAGGAGGTGAAAGAAGAATTTGTCAGTTTTGTTGCAGGATTAGATGATTATTCAAATATATCAGCTTTGGAGGAGAGAAGCACCATGAATCTAGTTAGGTGGTGGATTTGTCATAGAACAAATGGTGTACATTTGCAAAACCTTTCCATTAGTTTTCTTTCACAAGTGGCAATCTCTTCATCAGTAGAAAGGAATTGGAGCACCTATGGTTTTATTCATTCTGTGAAGCGCAACAGGTTGGGCTCACAGAAGGCAAAGGATCTTGTTTATGTGCACTCCAACCTTCGCCTTGCATCTCGTAGGGGTCCAGAATATAACAGTGGTCCTTCTAAAGAATGGGATGTGGATCCAGAAAGTCCTGATTTGGAGCTCTCTCTTGTTGCCCTGAATATTGAGGATCGGGAGCCTAGAAGTGGAATTGGCCAATCATCTTCTTCAGCTCCACCATCCACTGTTGAGCATGCTTCTACTTCTATTTTTTATGAGGATTATGATGATGAGGATTAGTCTTTAGTCTTTATAGTACTTGCAACCTCATAGTCTTTATTGTACTTGCAGCCTCATATATATAATAAAGGCTGATTTTGAAATTTGGATATATAATAAAGGCTGATTTTGGATATTCCGATATTTCTATTTTCATTATGTGATCATTCATGAGTAAATGTGATGTAAATTTAGAGATTTATAGTTTATGCATTGACATTGGACAATCTAATTATGTAATAAATTATAATGTATCATGTACGCTTTATGATTCCACATAACATTTCTTAAATGTCCTAATATATATATATATATATATATATATATCGCGTTTCCCTGTTTCCAAAATTTGGGGGGGTCACGTTTCACACCCATACCCGTTTCGAAAATTCATACATGTTTCCCCGTATCGTGCAACTTAGGTATAAGAAGAGAACAAAATATCAATTTGAGCCTCTGTGCTAAGAAAAAGAATGGCTACTTTGATTCGATCTTGGGCTTGCAATTCAGCTCCTTGGTACTGAGCTATTCGACCTCCATGCAACTTCAAAGTTCCGCATTAGATTTGAGAGATAAATTTGACCCTAGAACAAAGAGATAATCTCTGCCAATTTGGTATTAGTATGAAATAGAATTCTTCCCTTAACAATGAAAACTATTCTGCAATATAATATGAATTTTGTCTTCTTAAAACGGTGATGCCTGAAGCAATTTGGCCCTTGATGATCCTGCTAAGATGAAGAAAATATTAAAATAAACACAAATCAAATATGAGAGGCATAAATAGCAGAGACATGGCAGAAAAGGCCTCATCCTTGATGTATTGTATTCCTCACACTCTCATTATTAAAATAATGTTTATGATACATATAAATACATGAGGAGAATTTGTCTCAAGATAGTGCGTCTATCTTGGACACTATGGTTGAGAAAATCTCTCAACCAAACACTAATCTAGGAGCCTAACTAGTTGGAGAGAATCTCTCAACCAACTAGGCCTAAACTGACTCCTAACTATGAGGAACAAATCCAATCTAGAAAGGTAGGATTAAATCCAACTTTCTTGATTTTAATTAATTTAATTATTTTGGACTTAGAATTGTTTTTATCACATGAGAGTGAGCCTAACATTCCCCCCCTCAATGATAAGTCCAAAATAAGAACCAGGAACCATCTTCCAAGTTCTCATGCTGAAACTGTTGATCCTAAAAAATGTTGCCTGAAAAACTGCCAAAGTTGGATGCTGAAAAAACTCCAATCTGAAGAGAACATGAATCAGCTACAAGTCTGATTCATCTCTGAATTTTTCTTGACGACTCCATCACGTGCCAAGCTGCAAAAGGATCCATCTGTCCTTTGCTTTCAATCAACATCCTTTGTCCACTGACAAAATGTTGATGACACCCACTGGCGAATTTGCTTGTCCACTGACAAAATATTGAGAACGCCCACTAGCGAATTTGCTAATGTCAAAATTGCCCACTGTTGTTTGTTGAAAACTACTCACTGGCTGCTTTAAGGAAGATGATGATTGTCCACTGGCTACATGATGTTGAACGGCCACTGGCTGCTGATGATGATCGCCCACTGGCTGAGTTGATTCTGTCGAAAACTGTTTACTACTGCTTGTTGATGTTGTCGAAACTTTCAGTCTGACAACCTTCAATTCCATTATTATCATTTCCCCCCTTTGTCCGCTGAAAGGAGAGACAATCGACATTTGATTTTGGAACTCGCCCCCTTCAGGTGTAGGAGAGTTTCACCATCTTCATTTTACTATAGAATTTGTCTTCATGTGACACTGAATCCTTCGGTAACACATAGACAACTGTTTGACTATAGATGGCCACTTCAATCCATGCATAATTGATCTTCACTCTAGGTGGTTGATTTCGCTTGCAGCATCTTTCAGATGAATGATTTTTCTTGCCACAATGGTGACAAGGATGGAGGTCAAATCATTTACTCTCCATATGGCCATTTCGCTTACAATGGTTACACTTAACCATATTCTGATCACTGTCTAGAAAACCAGCACTTACAAAATGAACTGGTTTTGAGAAATCTGGAACAAACAAAGTGTTTTCTTTGTTGTATCCTAGGCCATGTCGATCTTTGTTGAAGGAGATTTCTTCCCAAGGTCTGATCACTTTCTTGGAAAGACTATCCTGCTGTTGTTCTTCATACTTGTTGTTGTTGCTAACATTTTGTCCTTGATTTATTAAATCTGTTGTATCACACTGGGCATCAATCATTAACAGTTCATCGGTTTGACATGCTGCATCAAACTGATCAATTTGATCTTTGGTACTACTTGTTGCATCATTTAGTAGTACAACTGGTTGGATGAGATCACTTGTGTCACAACTTATATCAACCTGTTTGATTAGTTCATCTGTGTCGCAACTTATATCAACTTGCTGAAGAAGATTGCTTGTATCACAACTTTCATTTGCTGTTGTGATGAGGTCTTATGTGTCACAACTTGCATCTGTCTTCTCTGCACATTGTGCATCTAGTAAATCTTGTTTTTCACTTAACTTAATTTGAAGTGCATGAATGAGTTTTTCTTTCACTTCGAGCTCAATTTGAAAGTCTTTTGCTACTTCTAATGTACTGGTCATTTGATTGATTAAGGTTTGACTTTGCTTCAACTTCCATTCCAGTATTTCAATTGTGTTCTGTAACTCATGATTGCAATCTTTCAACTCTTTAATCTCCAGTTCTGCACTTTGAAGACATTTTCCTCCTTTACCCATGTTGATCTTTGACATGCACGCTTGAACTTACTTTAATCAATTTCACGCTTGCTTGATTTGCTTCAATTAACTTTACGTTCGCTTGAATTTTGTCATGCTCGCTTGCTTTTGTATTTGCTTGATTCTCTCGCTTGATGTTTGTTTTGATTGTTTCTTGAATTGCACGCTCGCTTGCTTTAGAGTTGAACTCACTCGCTTGATTGATCAAAAGAAGGGTGTCGAATACTATCGAAAATGCACCCAAGAGAAGACGTACAGTGGTTTGAATGATAGGTTCAAATGAATTTGATGACTTAGTTGAAAACAATGGACTCACTAGACTTAATTGACTCCCTATCAATTCAAATCTTGGGTGTCGGTTTCAACCGAGAATGCACCTTTACAATTCAACTCAATTTGATTTGAATTTGATTACAAGTTAACTTACAAAAAATAAGATTACTTGCAAGTTACAATTTTGTTTTGACGCTTACAAAAAAGTTGCAAGTGCATTGTCCAAAAGTTGATGTAGTTGTTTGTTGATGTAGATGACAACTTCATTAACTTGATTGCCTTGAGTGAATGATGTTGAATTGCATGTAGAATTGTTGTTGATGCTGACAACTTGATATTATTGATTATGTGTTACAGCGTCTTGATTGTTTGTACATTGCTTATTTTAGCTTGATTACATGAAGAGAATTTATTATGTGCATGCAACTGGTTGTGTACTCCATGTGTATCTTTTTACAAAAGATAGTGTCAAAACTAGACACAAAAGATAAGAAACATCAAGAATCATGTGCCATCACAAACATATTCATGGTGTACCTAAGATCCCCTTATTCAATTTCGGGCGAATTTAGGACACAATCACCAAAAAATGATATCTTTATTATGCTTGATACAATGTTCGATCCTTTTTTCAATGGCCTTCGTCGTGATACATGCATTGCTCTCATTTTCATACAAAACCACTTATACATCAAAAACTTCCAAATTTGTGTTGACTTGGACAATAACTCTTTATCACTTCAAAATGACAAAACTCACACCTTATTACTCCAAATTACAAATCACTTATCACTAGAAATATCACAAAAAGAAGTTTACCTTATTACTCCAAAATAAAAAATAAAATCATACCCTTATTACTCCATTACAAATAAAAATATTTTATCCACTCCTTATCTCCCAAAAATCACTCATTTAAAAAATATACCTTATTTCTCCACATTTTATCTCTCCATAAAAAACCTTTATAATTGCTTTTAGATACTCCCCTTTTTAAAAATTCATTAAAAAGTTGTATGAAGTCACTTTAAAAAAAGAGAATTGTTGTTTCAAATTTAAAGCACACCTTAAAAAATTTCGTGGGAATGTCAAAAGTCACGTAATTTCTAGCATGACCAATTGCGCCCTATTTCCTCAGAGCAGAAAAGCCACATCAAAATCTACCAGAGCTCCAAAGCTGAGGATTCGAACACAACACTCTCAAAGCAGCAGAGTAAGTTTAGACCAAAATGGACATAATAACATTTCCATCTGCAAATAAAGGGACTCAGATTTAGAATACCAGTGAATAGGAGAATGTAGATAAAGATGATTCGAAGCCAAAACGTCTTCTCTGAATGTCAACATTTAGAAAGGGAGGAAAGTGTAGCCTTTTTGGGTGTACAGCCCTTCCACGCAATTTCTTCAATTCCCACCATTGGCGCAAGTAAGGACACTTTCCTATTCCTTTCGGCGTACCTCTTCTCCGCAGCGCAAATTCAGAGGTATAATTGCGCTCTTCTCAGGGTTTGTCACAAGGTTTCTCTTCATACTGCGCTGGAAGCAAAGTTCTTTGCGATTGAAATTTGCACACTTCACACAACATAATTTCTTATATGCACTTGATCTCCAAATCAGTGTGTTAAGGAGACAATGTAACTAAAAGGTGGAGATCCGTCAATGGAGAGAAATATGACTAAGGTAATAAATGATCACAATTTTTTTAATGATATTTCCTGAGAGCAATGAATAAAAGGTGTGAAAAATTGTGCAAAACAAACAATAATGTTCTACCTCAGCACAACAAGATCAATATTCATTGATTTGCGCATTCCTTTGACTGAATGCTTTTTCCTGTGTAAAATAGTCTCCTCTATCACAATCCCAGCGCAATCATCCTTTTACAAAAAGGTCTATTCACAAATTTGCAAAATTCCTTCTATTTAGCGTTGATCCTATCTCAGCGCAGCATTCCAGACTCCAACAATCTTTCTGGGCCTCGTCCACCGGCAGAACTCACTGGATCAAGTCATCAATCACTTGACGGCCTCAGAACGATGCTCCCTCCATCAACATATCTTTCTAGGCAATGACTCTCTCCTCCTCACGTGGCTCAACCTCCTTAAGTGCATTCAGTGACCACTGTGTACAAAGATTTAGAAATTACAACTTCCCCATTGTCCTAGCTTTCCATGGTTCTTCAAATTTGACTCGGCCTCCGACCGCTTGTTTAATGTTCCAGCTCCACAAGAAAACAAAAAACGCTCCCAGTCAATTAAACAATGCTCCTTTTTCAAGATCCTATAGAATGCCACCATCCTCGAAAATCAGATTAGCAGAATATAACTTCATTCATCAGAACCAGGCCCTCAGCTCCACACAGTCCGCCACTCATAACTCAAAACAAATACATATATTCTTCTTTTCCCTCAGCTTGGTAGGGGCCAAGTCTCAGGCCCATATGGCTCTGATACCACATGAAAAAAATATTAAAATAAACACAAATCAAATATGAGAGGCATAAATAGCAGAGACATGGCGGAAAAGGCCTCAGCCTTGATGTATTGTATTCCTCACACTCTCATTATTAAAATAATGTTTATGATACATATAAATACATGAGGAGAATTTGTCTCAAGATAGTGCGTCTATCTTGGGCACTATGGTTGTGAAAATCTCTTAACCAAACACTTATCTTGGAGCCTAACTAGTTGGAGAGAATCTCTCAACCAACTAGGCCTAAACTGACTCCTAACTATGAGGAACAAATCCAATCTAGAAAGGTAGGATTAAATCCAACTTTATTGATTTTAATTAATTTAATTATTTTGGACTTAAAATTGTTTTTATCACATGAGAGTGAGCCTAACATAACAAATAAGTATACAACCTCCTATAGGAATAAGATCTTTGTTGTAACTCGGCCTCAAATCCTGGATGATTTGATCTACTAATGGTTGGTCTTGACCTCTTGAGAAAAGAATGGAAACTCTACAATTTCGGCCTCTCCGTTGGACCGACTTGTGCTCCTGCAACCAAAGTCAAGTTCACAACTTGGGAAGCTGCCTGCAAACAATGCCAACTCGTCCTAAAGATCCTGAATATTAAGCTCAATGGAAGATCTGAAGTAATCTTCCCTAAGGCTAACTAGGGTGGCACTCGAAGTCCACCGAAGATAGCTTTGAGTTTCGCTTGAAACTCTTTGAAACTCACTTGAGCTTCTTCTCAATTGTCAAATAGAATTGATAGAATTGGATCCTTTACAATTGAGTCTCTCTTCTGTTTATAATTCTCCATGGAGCTTCCTTCTAGCTTCTAGATTCTCCTTTTTCCCCATTATTTTATTGGCGGGGCCCACTTTCCATTAGGATACTTTTTGCCGCCATTTTGAATAAAATAATCATTTGCCTCCTTTCTCAATAAAATATTATTTTGCCACCATTCTCCAATAAAATAATGATTTTCCTCCATTCTCCATTAAAATATTATTTTGCCACCATTCTCCATATTAAAAAAAAAAACTTCTCCCACAAAATAATATTCTCCTTTTTATTTAATATCGCCAAAAATTGACAAAACTCCTTGGTTATTTTTGCATGCACAAAAATTGGGAATATTACAGTCCTCCCTACCAAAAATTGTTTGTCTCAAGCAGTATCATCCCATGCTGCTACTCCACGCGTTGGCCTAATGCGAAGGTCCCAAATGCGCCACTGCAGTAATACTAGTTGCAGCACCATCCCCACATGAATAAATCCTATGACACCCAAGTCCCAAACCATCCTGACCCATGGGAAGCCTCCTTCGCTCACTCGTTGTCCAGTAAGATAAAGTCGCCAATGTAAAATCCTGAGCAGACCCTCGAGAAGTTGCCCTCCTGAGTAAATGATCTCGTGCACTTCAAGAGTAGACTCTTGAAGATGTAGTCCAATCCCTATGGAGATGAACCCTCGTCTGCATGTGTTCCCCCTTATCTCCTCCTGCTAGACATCCTGCCATACTAGTGAAGTCTCCCAAGTAATACGCATACCACTAAAGCCCGATGGAAGATCTGCGTGATCTTCCCCTATAGAAACCTGATCACCCTTAAGGGTAGTTGAACCGTCACATCTTGCGATGCTTTGATCCCATGCCAATATCAAAAGGGTACCACCATGTTGACGTTGTGCCACTCTAACTATGACAGACTGTTCATCGTGCGCAGACGGTATCCTCCTCTCTTGGAACCTGATGGCAAAAAATATGTGAAGACCAAGCTCATCTTGCCCACGCATCTCCATTATATCAATGTCTACCCATCCACTGTCACCCAACATGAACTAGACCACCCTTTGCCATGATCTTGCTCATCACGAGATGGAGTATCCTATCGTCCCACTGAATCCATGGATCCCATAGCCAGATCTACAGTGGTTGAGTTTTGATTGCTACTGGAATCCACCTGTGCCTCGTTTATGGTCACTGCATGTTATCCATATAACTACTCCATATATCATGAATAGATCTTATGCATGCTAAACTACCCTGCACCTGCCATACCACAAAGTGACATTTGTTATCTTGTCTCCTGTAGTCACCTCTCATCCCAACCATGTGCCTCAATTGGGAAGCTTGCCCCTCAATGCCCTGTGCTTTGCCTAACTATCTCGGATGGACCTCCCGTGCCCTGTTGCTCATGAGGCGAGCATTAAGACACAAGATCCAACTCCTTTGCGACTATGCGTGGTGCTGGAGAGTGATAGATGTGTGGGCTTCGATGGGTATGTCCAACAACCTATACAGACACTCACAGCCAACTTTGTGTCCAACCCACTCTCCAAACGAGGGTATGCCCACCTCAATGGCATGTCTGACATTCTCGTCAAGGAATCTCCTTGCTAGTAACACTCTCCCAGTCTGCAACACAGCCCGACACAGTATTGCGCACAACCTTGCACCTTCATGCTCCTCTACACAGGGTTGCGGGGGAGCACCCCCCCACCCCTTCGAATTGCTCCTGGAGCGCACTCCGAGCGGGAGTGACTCGAGAGCGACCCAGGAGCGCACTCCCGATATTTGCTCCTATCGCACTCCCACAAAAAAAAAAAATCGCTCCCTAGTTTTTTCACAAAAAAATTGTCACAAAGATGTTCCAAACACAAATTTTTTTCAAAGAAACAAGATTTTTTGAGTAGGGCAGCCTAATATTCAAGCTTATGGCCCTAGTATTGATATGCAATTCATGGTAATGTTAATTCTTGAAGTAAAAGTGACATTCTCCTTTATCTTTCATTTTCATCCTTTTACTTAAATTTTTAACATTACCATGAAATGACTCAGGATGTTTGAGAGTGGTTCCAACCTCATTGGATTTCATATGGAGAAAGTAGAATTTTAGATCTCACTCAAAATCCAACAGACTTATCAGTTTTTCAGGATTTCAGGATTGGGGGGATTGCAATGTTTCCATTGGATTTTGTCATGTACTAGGGTATGGGACTCGTATTTAATCAAGAGCACCAAGCCCTCTATGTACCTTCATGTTAGTGACATTGGTTGTCAAACTCCTCTATCATGACCCTACTAAAAATGTACCCATCACTCAAACAAAATCTTGACTTGACATGCTACATTTTTTCTATCTTATGTTAATTGCTTAGAGGGTGATATTAATGACAAAGATCCCAAGATAGGCAATGATTTTGATGATATGTAGCTATTTGTTGTAGCATGATTTTTTTGGATTCTAGAGGCCATCTAGAGCCTATTTGTTGATGTATTTTCAATTCAGAGATGGATTACACTCGATGCTATTTTGGTTATGTGCACCCTTACATGCTATATAAATGAGAATTTGTAACTTGTGGACGTGGTTGATGAAGATTCTAACTATTGGTTGATTGATGTTATATGGTTTAATCCATGTTTTTATGCTTTTATATCTAATTCATCATTCGACATGCTTTTGTTGACATATATGTATCAAAATATATATTATATAAAAATTCGCTCCCAATTCTATCCCGACCTAGGAGCTTTTGAAAATGTCACTCCCTGCTCCCGCTTCCAAGTAACCTTGCCTCTACATACTGCTATGCATCACTGCATATCCCTATACACCCCTCGGTGCCATGGTCTAAAACTGAGTCAGTGGGTATCCGCCTACATCCTGTTAGTATCTCCATTTCCACTACCACACGTCCATAACTTTGGATGAGTGGATCTCCCCTCCTAAACCTCCAGGAGATATCTGAAAGACACACCTCCCTAAGCACCAGTGGCAGTGTCACTAAGGTGTTGCAACTAGGTGACCTTTGCACCCCACATATCCGCGAAAAATCCTCATCCCCATACAACACTTTGTCTAGTGGCCTATCGATGCTACCTCCTACGATCAACCCCTGCCTGAGTATATTGGTCATCCTATGACCCCATGCCTAAACAACATGCCAAGACAACTCATAGTGTCTACCCACTGTCTTGTCAATCCATCCTCTCACTAGTGTTGCTCAGGCATCTGATGAGACCTGAAAGTGTGGGTGCAATCAATCTCCGGATCCACCACCTCGCTAACACCACCATTAACCAATTCCATGCTGTGACGAGGAATTCCACTCAGATCCCAACAACAATCTAGCCCTCTAGCCCCTCTGGTAATCCACGACCTTTGCTGAAATATGGCCATGGATGTATCCAACCTCCTAGCTTGCTCCGTCGGGTACCAACTCAATACCTCTCGCCATCCAATCCCAAAGGAGTGATCGAATGCACAAGCTCCTATGTACAGAACAAGCCCTCCATGCTAGTGTTGTTCCATACTCAGCTCAAGTCACTCACTCTCGCTCACCTGGTCATGCCCTATAGTTTGTCTAGATAACTCCTCCTCTCTCAATCCAATGGGTAGGGGTGGGCTAATAATGTTGTAGGCCCCATTAGCGTGCCTCTGAAGCGAAATGTGCTGAAATCCCATTATGTGCTCCCTATAGATGGCTGGCCTAAAAGATGACTGTCCATCCTCATCCACCATGGGCTCAACATGAGTCACTAGCTGCCCCTCTGTAGGTAGCTCATCATGCATAACATCCTCATCAAGCTCATGTCCCTCTATGTGCTCAAATCTCCTCTAGTGCCTCTCATCTAGCAGCCTTGGGCCCACGCTAGATGTTTTGGTACCCACCTGTACCTCATCGATGGCTGGCCCCAAAGATGAATACTCACTCGCCTCAACTATCTCTATCTCTTGAGCCATGGGAGGGCTCTCCAAAGGTGGAAGCTTATAATCCTCATGGTATAGATATGAGCTATAATACTCCCCATGATCATGTGAGTCAATGAGCGCCCCGTATGTCACCTTGCCAACCATGGCCCCTTCTATCTCCTTCCCACTCTACTGGTCAGAGTCCCTTGCTGTTCCTTGCTCTTCTTCAATTTTTGCAGCCTCATGTAATGGTTCTAATGATGTTTGAAGGGTTGTCTTAGGGCTTGTTTCATCTCCTTCTTTAGGGTCTTGAGTTTTAGGTTTGTAATTTTTCTTCTCTCTTTGCCATCTCTGATGATACCCATGCTTCCATGAGTTCTGCCACCTTCAAGAAAGTTCTGTTATAGTCTTCAAATTTCTGAGCAAATTCTTCTTGTCTTGGAAACATTTTAAGTCCCACAGCTGACCAAGAATGTGGCTCTGATACCAGTGTAATATTCCCACTAGGAAATACCCCAAATTGACCATTCAATTTCTGAGTTTTAATGAGCCCTTTCAGTGAGAAATTTTGTCAAACACATTATGGACATACTGCAAAGGTGTTCCTTTGACATTTTTCCATTCCCAACAGAGATATCCAATGGTAAATATATGCCAAATGAGGGTTCAAAGCAATAATAAATGATAGCAAAATAACTCAAGAAAGATCAACACCATTATCTCATAGTTTGGGACAGCATATAAGATCATTTTTCCTCTATTAAATATCAACCCCAATTCATACAATGCAAGTCCAATAATATTCAACCTCTCATTAAATATATGACGGAGTTGCAACTTGGAAATAACACAATGGAACCTGGAACTCGCTGCAACTGAGAGAGGGAAAATACACTTATTGAATTTCACTGGAGGAGAATTACAATGCCTGAAATCTTGCCTCAGCAATACACTGGAATGCCTGTGAAATGGCTATGCTGGAACTTGATGAATTCGTGCTGCCAACATGGACTAATATTATGAAGAAAGGCTGAACATTCTCCAGCCCAATGTAAGATTTTAACCTTCAGCAATTCGTCCTACTGATAGAAATAAATTTGGCTGTCAAAGATACTAATAAATCTCCTACCAAATCAGAGACTAAAGATGGCTCTCATACCATGTAGATTTGGTGGCTTGGACCATTAATTCAGCCTTATGAAAGCAGTGATACTTTTCAGAAATTCATTCCTCCTTGGCTGAGGTATTGCGCCTGTGCACTAAGAAAAAGAATGGCTACTTTGATTCGATCTTGGGCGTGAAATTCAGCTCCTTGGTAATGTGCTATTCGACCTCCATGCAACTTCAAACTTCTGCATCAGATTTGAGGGATAAGTTTGGTCCTAGGACGAAGAGATAATCTCTGCCAATTTGGTACTCGGATGAAATAGAATTCTGCTCTTAACAGTGAAAACACTTCTGCAATATAATATGAATTTCGTCTTCTTGAAACGGTGATGCCTGAGGCAATTCGGCCCTTGATGATCCTGCTAACAAATAAGTATACGGCCTCCTATAGGAATAAGATCTTTGTTGTAACTCGGCCTCAAATCCTGGATGATTTCATCTACTAATGGTTGGTCTTGGCCTCTTGAGAAAAGAATGGAAACTCTGCGATTTCGACCTCTCCTTTGGACCAACCTGTGCTCCTACAACCAAAGTCGAGTTCACAATTTGGGAAGCTGCCTGCAAACAATGCCAACTCGTCCTGAAGATCCTCAATATTAAGCTCAATGTTGTTAGTTTTTGTAACATCGGATGGTGTTTTAGTCTCAAACTTTGTTGAGAGGCTAAAACACACAAGTTCTCCAAAACCCAGAAATCATTTCTGGAAATTCCACCTAGAGATAGCTCAATTAAATTAATTGACCATCATTTAAATTTTCCGTAAGTCTAACTTAAGAAAACTGGTTAATTAATAGTAATTAATTGAGAAATGTGATAATTCTCTAGAAACTCACACAGATCGACTTGGAGATGATCTCAGCCCTCGATTAAGTTTTAATCTTGGTCGTTGAAGACTCAACTAGAGATTATAAGAGGTCGATGGGTATATGGAGAAACAATATAAAGTGAGAGTCAGTAGTGTGCGTTCCTTGGCAGGGCGAGCTATCTAGCTTCAGAGGTCGAGCAGAGGAAGAAAGTTCGAGCCAAAAGGGACGCAGAGGGGCAGAGACAGTGATTCTGGAGGAAGATTCTAGTTCCAGAGAGTTAAGAGAGGAGGCCGAGTTATTTCTCCAAGAGGCTGCGCAGGGGCAATGCAGAAGCCTCAAAGAGGCAGTTCGATTTAACTGAATTGGAGCTGGATTCATGTAATATCTCGAAGGGAAAATTAACAGTAAATATTCAAAGCAAAATAGACAAAAACATCATAAAACCATAAAAAACAATCAGACCATGAAACTGCTTCCAAAACAGCATTGTATACTCATTTTATTAATGGAAAAGGTGTACAATCAAGGTGCTGGAATGAGTGCACCTGGGCTTGCTCTTAGCAAGTTAGCAAATCCCACAATGGTCCCTTAATCACCATCCTCCAAGCTTTGTCAATTCGGCCTAACTATTGCGTTGTAATTCCTAGAAAATAATATCGCTGCCTGAAATGAACTTCTGCTAAAGCCCTCTCTACTACTCAGAAAATTCTAGGAGTTTAATTTTGGCTTCTACTCAAGAAACCCAGAATAACCCATGAAGGGTTCGGCCAAAGCTTGACCCCAGAATTTCGACCCCCTTGGGCTTGGCTAGCTCCCCTGCTGGGAAATTCGACCCTCCTGAGTATTCTACTGTTGAATGCCCCCAAAATGCTTGCAAACCCTGTTAGAAGGCTTCCCAACCATTCCCATCGAATTTCCTTCTCGAACTTGTTGATTTGGGGTAGCATCGGATGTGCTCTAGCCATGAATATTAGTGGAGAGGCTAAAGCACATGAGATCTCTAAGGCCCAGAAATGGTTTGGGGAAATTCCAACCGGTTAGAGAGATATTAAAATAATTAATATTTTTAATGGAGTTCCTAAGTCTAAATTTAGGAAAATTAAAATATTAATGGGTCTTAATATAAAACTGGGTGAGAATGTTATAAATGACATGGATCAAGCCAAATCTAATCTTAGCCATTGATTAGAGATTTAATCTCGGTCGTTGAAGACTCAACAAGAAAAGTATAAGAGGAGGCTTGAGGGTCAGTTGGAGATACACCAAGATTGATCAGTCAATTCGATTTTCTGGAGCGGGGTTTGCTGAGAAAATTTGAACAAGTGATCTGAGTTGCAACGAGGGGCAGTGAGTGCATAGTAGAGAGGCAGAGATAGTGTCGAAGGACCAGCGCAGAGATTGAGGAGGCTACACAGAGCCAGCAGGAGCCACGCAGAGGGCCAGAGTGACTACGCAGAGGCTAGCAGGGCCTACGTGGGTGACGCAGAAGGCCAGAGAGCCAGCACAGAGCAGCAGAAGGCTGACGCAGGGGGTTTCAGAGTGACACAGAGGCCAGGAGGGCTGACGCAGAGCCTCAGAGAAGCGTTGGAGAGATTTTCGTGGAGCAAACTTGCTGAATATCTGCTTCCGAAGAGAGGTATTACTGCCAGATAGATATCTCTGTTGGGTGAGCCAATTTGGCACCCTAGTTGTACTCAAGAAAGTTGCTTAATAATAAAACCCTCAGAACTGTTGCATCGGTTTTCCCAAGTTGGGTTTTTCCGGGGACGATTGTCCAAAAATAACGGTGTCCCTTGTGTGTTTGTCTGTTATTTTCAGTTGATGATTTGTAGATGGTTGAGACTGCATTTGTGTTTATTTTCAGTATTTATATGGTTAAATAACTTGTTAAGAAATAAACAAGTAGGTGAAATAAACTAGATAATGCAGGAAGAATTTCTGACGTGTTAAACTTAGAAATTTCAACAGAACTCCCTTAACTCCACAAACTCCCGGAGTGCCTCTAGCAGTGACTGCACACTCCCTGCGTTGTTGTGGCTCTCTCTGCTGCTGTAAATCGACCTCCTGCTACTGGTACAAATTGGGCTGAAGAAGAACTCCCTCCTAGGGCTGGCACTCGAAGTCCACCGAAGCAAGGGCTGGGATTTCCACTTGGAAACACCCGGTGTGCTGAATAGCACATGCAGACTTGGCTCACTGCTCAAGGGTGCTCTTGTCAAAGACAAATTCTGAAATGATGAATGATAACCAAAATGAGAGCTCCTTTCTTCTTTTATCGAATTGCCTCCAAGGCTACCCATGTGGGCCCACATCGACTTTCTCCCACCTTTTTTGAGCCAATGAGAGTGTACTCTCCATGTGGGCCGAAAATCCCTTTGTGGTGGCCCCCACATTCCACCAAAGCCGCAATCTTTCATTGAACACTATAGTTGGGGTGCTTCTTATGCCAAAAATCACATGTGGGTCCCCTAGGCCCACTTTCCCTAAGTGAAATAATGCAATATGCCAAAATTGAGCAAAATTCGATATTCCCTTAGTGAAACACTAAGCAGGAATATCACAGTCCTCCCTGCCAAAATGTTGCTTGTCCTCAAGCAACTGCAAAGAAGAATGTTGTAGTATCTGTTCTGCCTCCCAGGCAGCATCCCCATCTGGTAGATTCCTCCATCGAATCAAACATCCCCTGATGACTCTGTTACGCAGGTGCCTCTCTCTGGTATCCAAAATAGCCTCTGGTTCCAGCACCAAATGTCCTTCATCGTCCATAGGGGATAGCTTTGTGGCAGCGGTAACCTACTGTCCTAGTGCCTTCTTTAGGCAAGACACATGAAAAACGTTGTGCACCTGGCTCCGCAGGGGTAGCTCCAACTCGTATGCTACCTCCCCCACCCTCCAAGTGGCACGAAGGCCCATAGAAGCGAGGTTTGAGTTTCTTGGCCCCCTTCTGCTTGAGCGTAGACTACCTGTACGGTTGGAACCTCAAGAAGACCAAGTCCCCAACTTCGAACTGCCTTTCAACTCTGCCCCTGTTTGCATAAAGATTTTGTTGATTCTAGGCCATTTGCAGATTGTCCTTCAGAGCCCTCAAGATGTCTTGGCTCTCCTGTATTTAGTCCTTATCCCTTAGGGCCCTGCTGTCTCCAAACATAACGTCAGCAAAAGACAATGAATCATAACCATATAGGGCTCGAAACAGTGACATACCTATAGACATGTGATGCGTAGTGTTGTAGCAGTATTCACCCAAATGCAGCCATCGTATCCATGCCCTCTGCTACCCTGTCACATAGTTACGCAAGTAGCCCTCCAGCCACTTGTTAACTATCTCCATTTGTCCATCCGTCTGTGGGTGGTAACTGGTACTCGGGGTGAGTTCAGTACCCACCAACTGGAATAACTCCTGCCAAAACCCACCCATGAACCTGTTGCCCCGGTCATTGACGATGGTCTTAAGGAGACAATGTAGTCGAAACACTTCCCTTAAAAACAATTCGGCCACTTGTGAGGCCGTGTACCGAGCTGGAATGGCAAAGAAGTGAGCGTACTTCGTCAAACGGTCTACCACCACATAGATGCAGTCTTTGCCCTGTACGATGGGTAGCCCGGTGATGAAATCCATCGATATGCTTTCCCATTTCCCCTCTGGAATGGGAAGCGGTTGTAGTAGACTAGCGAGGTGTGTCTGCTCTCGCTTGTTCCGCTAGCATGTGTCACACTTCCGGATATGCCTCAAAACATCATCCTTGAGGCCCTTCCATGCAAAGCGCTCCTTGATGGTCCGATATGTCTTTGTAAATCCTCGATGCCCTGCTAATGATGAATCATGAGAAGCTTGTAGAATCTTCTCCCTCAGTGGGGAGCCGGGTACCAAGTAAATTCGGTCTCAGTAGTAGATCACCTCATTCATCACCCGTTACCGATCATCTGTCACCAACCCATTAAGGACCTCACATGCAAACTTGTCCTTGGAGTACTCTACTAGTAATTGCGCCCTCCAATCCAGGGTGATGCTCATTAAGGACAAAGCGGTTGGCCTCCTAGACAATGCATCAGCAAATACGTTGTGCTTCCCTTTGACATACTCAATGTCAAAGTCATACGCTTGTAGCTTGTTCACCCACTTTTGTTGCCTCTCTAGTAGCTACTTTTGCTCCAAAAAGAACTTGAGGTTGTTGTGATCGGTCTTAACCTTGAACCTGTTCCCCACCAAATACTGCCTGAACTTGGCCAATGTATGCATGATGGCCAGCATCTCCTTATCATAGATGGAGTAAAGTAGCTCATGGGGCAGTAGCTTCCTACTCTCAAACTCTATCGGGTGCCCTCCCTGCATCAATACGGCCCCCTCAGGGAGTGCCAACACTGGACAGCTACTCATGACCTCCTTGAGGTGATCAAATGCCTCCTACGCTGTAATGGTCCACTCAAAAGCCCCCTTCTTTGTCAAGTCTATGAGGGGTGCAGCCAACAAGGAGAAGCCCTTCACAAACTTCCTATAATAAGTGCAAATGCCCACGAACCCCCTCAGCTCGGTCACATTCCGGGGCTCTGTCCAATCCCAGATAGCTCTAATCTTCTCCTCATGTACTTGGATGCCATCCTCCCTAGTTATGTGCCCTAGCTAGAGCATCTCAGTCAGCCCAAACTCGCACTTGGACAGTTTGGCATAGAACTGTTGCTCCTCCAGAATGCGCAGTATTGTCTCAAGGTGCTGCAAATGCTCTTCCCATGTCCGGCTGTAAATCAGTATGTCGTCAAAGAAAACCAACAGAACATCCTCAATTGCCCACGAAACACGTGGTTCATGCATGACTGGAATGTCGTGGGTGCATTGGTCAGCGCAAAGGGCATAACCAGGAACTCAAAGTGCCCATAATGGCACCGAAATGTTGTCTTCAGGACATCTTGATCCCTCACCCGGATCTGATAGTACCCCAACTGCAGGTCAATCTTCAAGAACTTCACCCCCCCTCAACTCATCCATCAGCTCATTTATGCGGGGAATGGGATAGCAGTTCTTCATTGTTTTCTGGTTGAGGGCCCTGTAATCGATGCACATCCGCAAGGACCCGTCCTTCTTTTTCACCAGCACAACTGATGAAGCAAAATGGTTAGAGTTGGGCCTGATGTGCCCAAGTGCCAATAGCTCATGGATGGCCCTCTCGATCTCATCCCGATAGGCCTTGGGATGTCGATAAGGGGTGGTGATGACGGCCTGCACCCCTGGCTCCAACTCAATAGTGTGCTCAAACCCACAATCAGGTGGTTGACCTAGTGGTATGTCTCCAAACACCACTGGATACCTGTCAAGAATAGCCTCTACCTCCGAATGTGGTGGCTTGGGCTTTCCCCTAGCCTCCGAGATCCTCAACTCCACAGCCCACTCAATGTCCCCATGTCCATCCGTGGGCCGAAATAGTCTGTGGTGGGTATGAGTGCACCCCTAAAGCAACACGATCTTGCCATCTGACCCTACAAACTCAATCTCCAGCGTCTGTCAGTAAGTTGTGACTCTGCCAAGCGTATAGAGCCACTGGACTACTAACATTACATTGGTGTCCGGTACATCCACCACAAAGAAATGATTTGTCATGGAGTAGTTACCCATGGTCACTGTCAAGGCTGGCACATAACGAGTGCACTACATGGTCTTGTCCCTAGGCACAAGAACTAAGAATCCCTTGAATTCCTTAGTTGTGATGCCCCTCCTCTGAACTAGTTGCACATCAATGAATTTGTGGGTAGCCCCACTGTCCACCAGAACTGAGACACGCTGCCCCTGAACAGTGCCTCTAATCCTCATAGTCAAAAATTTGGGTACCCCTCGCAATTATGCAAGGACCCCTCCAGTAGGTGCGAAGGAAACTCCCCCTGCTAGTGGTGGTGGTGGTGGTGGTGGTCCTCCTCCTCCCTGCAATGTTGCATTGTCCTCTCCACTCATCTCAAAATAGGTCTCATCCCCTACATCGTTGTCAGAGAAGACCTCGATATAGTGGGCCTTACCCGTTGCACACCTATGGCTCAGTGCCCACAGCGCCTGACAAGTGAAGCACAATTTCCTCCTCCTGAGGTCTCTTCAGGTCTCATCATCCAGTTGCCCAACCCCTGATTGGCTCTCGATGTTGGAGCCCTCATGTCCTTCCCCCTCTGCTGGAAACCCTACCTAGGGGGTAATGGTGCCCTTTGTGAAAATTTGGAAGTCCCAAATTTCTACTGCAACAACGGATTATGTTTCTTCTATTTGTTAATTACTAAACAAAATTATTTATTGTTTCCTACAATAAGCACCGAAACTAATACACTGCAACCTTCACCATTTAAATAAAATGCAGAAACAAGAAACTAAGTATGGGGGATTTACGCAGTGCATTATATTAGATATCATTTTTGGGATTCAACTGCATTAAGTAAGTCATTCAAACGTATGACCATTTCCATGAGAGGTAGTCGTAACTGACTAATTTCTCATGATTTTTGAATAGTTCACTTAGCACTCATTGCATCGGGTGATGCTCACAGGGGTGAAGAAGTGGGATTGAAACTAGTGAAATGTGGAGAACGAATCACATAGCATCAATCATCACTTCCGGGGCTTGCACCCGGTAACCAAGACTTCCCAGGAGGTCACCCATCCCAGAACTCCTCTGGCTCAAGCGCGCTTAACTGTGGAGTTTTTCCCACAATCAAGCCCACTTAGCTTGCTACCCCATTTGCAAAACCTTAGCAAGTATTGTGCCTCATGAACCATTCAAGTAGAGATCCCTTGACTCTTTTTGAATTTAAGTATGGGGGATTTACGCAGTGCATTATATTAGATATCATTTTTGGGATTCAACTGCGTTAAGTAAGTCATTCAAACGTATGACCATTTCCATGAGAGGTAGTCGTAACTGACTAATTTCTCATGATTTTTGAATAGTTCACTTAGCACTCATTGCATCGGGTGATGCTCAACAACACATTACAGTTATTTTTGGACAAATGTCCCCGGAAAAAACCAATGTGGGAAAACCGGTGCAGCAGCTAAGGGTTTTATTATTATACGGTTGTAATTTCTGAATACAATCTCTGGATGCTCTCCTGGCTATCCCATACAGAGAATATCACTGACAGAGAGATAAGTGAGATTACCTCGCACTATCATAGGAGACCCTGGCTGATCCAGCCACTGAATGACTAGCCCCTGGTTGCCTCTGCATTGTCTCTGCGCAGTCACTGCATCAACCCAATGTCACACTGTCTAGGGTCTGCGTCACTCCTCCCGGCTAAACGATTTGCCTCTAAGATTCAGACTTCTGCTCTCCCGGTCTCACACACCGATTTCCAGCTACAAAAATCGATCCCTCCAGCAAATTTCGCATCCCTGCATCAGCCTCTTCTAGCTTTGCGCTGCCTCTGCGTGGCCCTGCATCAGCCTCTTCTAGCTTTGCGCTGCCTCTGCGTGGCCCTGCATCAACCTCTTCTAGCTTTGCGCTGCCTCTCCCGGATCTCTCTCTGCCTCCTTTGCTGAGTATTCCCAGATCAGGAGAAATCTCCATACGGAACTACCCCTACCCCTCACTGCAAAAGCTCACTTCGAATTTTTCACTTGCAGTTACTCTGCTTCAGAAATTCGATCTCCTGAACTCTATTCGATGTGTTCTCCGAGTGCCCATTGATGTCCTTCTTATAATCCTCCAATTGAGAACCAACAACCCAGATTAGATCCTAATCAATGACTCAAATCATTTGGACTCGATCTTTGTCTTCTTCTAGAAGTTTCACCCACAGTTTAGATTAATACCCTTTAATTATTTTAATTCCCTAAGTTTAGACTTAGGCCTCCATTAAAAATAATAAATTATTTTTATAAAACTGTCTCTTGGTGGAATTTCCCAAAATGATTTCTGGCTATTGGAGAATGCATGTGTCCAAGCCTCCCTGCAAATTTTGAGGCTTAGAGCACATCCGATGCTACGAGAAATCAACACTCCCTCTTAGCGAGGAATGTGCTCTAACAATGCACCCTGCTAAGGAATCACCCTGTTTTGTAACATCTCCCTCTGCGTTGCTAATGTCTAACATCACTGCCCACCAACCACTGCGCAAATGTTGCATTTGTACTGCTGCTGACACTGCCACTGCCAACACTGCATCCGTACTACAACTCCCTCTCAAACTTTCCATCCGTCTTGCTGCTGGCCCTGCCACTACCAACATTGCATCCTTCTCCAACTGCTACTGCTACTGCATCAACAACGGAAAAGCATCCCAAATTACTGAACTGGTGTTCAGCATGATGCATCTGTTGTTGGAGTTCTGACTATTGCTATTCTCTACGTTGATCCTCTGAAGCCTCTGCGCTGCTGCTAACTCTGCTTTTTGCCAACTGCACTGCTGTCAAATCTAGCTCTGCACTGCTCAGTCTGGCGCTCCTATTCACTGCAACTGTCACTTTGACACTCCTCTGCATCAACTGACCCGGTCCATCTTGCTACTACTGATATGGGTTCCCATAGCAAGGTATTGAACCGAGAGGTGGACTCCTCAAAGATCATGCCCAACTGCAATCCTTTCGAACTACAGCTCTAGATCTTCCCACCTCCCTCCTGGAGATAACTGTGCTGTCATGGTGAACTCCTCCTCCTCGATCTTCACAGTTGCAACCTTCAGATCATGGTTCTCATCCTTGTCCTTCTTTCTGAGAGGACACTATGTAGCGTAGTGACCGAATTCACCACACCTGAAGCATTTAATCTTCGAAACATCTTTCTTCTTCTTCTGCTACTCTTGCTGCCCCTTGGATGCAAGGGCTGCATTCTCTTCCTCCTCCTTGGGCTTCGACCCACTGCTGCTGCTTCCTTCAAGTTTACACTTGACCAAGACTCTCCTCAGCTCTTCCTGCTTAAGAGTTGTCCACATTCCATCCCAGTGTCGCCTTGCCCAGGATGCTCTGGACAAAAACTTGTCACTCCTCAGAAACTGAATTCAGGGCCAGTCTTACCATCTCGGAAGCTTGAGGTGTTGACCCCACAGCTGCCAGCTCGTCTCAGGTCTCCTGAAGCTTAGTAAGGAATGGATCAATGCGTTCCCCCTTCTGCATCTGCATAGATCTCATCTTCTGCTCCAAGTACATCTTCCGCTGCTCGGAAGATCCCTGATATAGCGTCGACAAAGCATCCCACATCTCCTTGGCAGTGTCTCTGCCAGCAATGTGACAGACTACATGATCCTTCACTCTGTCGAGGATCATTCTCTTGGTCTTCGCCATTTCTCCCTTGTACTTCTTGAGCGGATCTGGATCCGCGAGCTCAACTACCACATTGTCGACGTAGATCTTGAAAAAATGCTCATCAAGAAGGCACGACATCCTTGCCTTCCACATCACGTAGTTGGATGCCCCATCCAACCTATCCTGATCTCTCAATCCACTGGTTGCCATCTCTGCCAATCGAAAAATTCAAATGACCTCCTCTCTCCTGCTACTGCTCAGCAAATGAGAATTTGAATTCCGTAGCTAGGAATTCTCTGAGGAAGAAATTTCCTCAAGTGTCTCTCCTTTCTTCTGACGTCTTTTTGCCCAGCAACTGCCTGCAAAAAATTGCATCACACCAGAAACCCCTCTTCGCTAAGCTACTGTTGTTCTGCTCCTTCTGCCGCTGACAAATTTCGATATGGAAATCCTACCTCTCTGTCAACTCACACAAAGAGAGAGTTACCACAAAAATTCCTGCCCCCCTGGCCTCAACTGCGCAATCCCTCTGGGGATTTGATTTGTTGCCTATGTAACACTTCGAATTCCCTTCTTTCAGTGTTGGGCTCTTCCGGTATTGTTCTCTTGTTTCACCTGTAGCTCTGATACCATGTGAAAATTTGGAAGTCCCAAATTTTTGCCGCAACAACTGATTATATTTCTTCTATTTGTTAATTACTGAACAAAATTATTTATTGTTTCCTATAGTAAATACCGAAACTAATACACTGCAGCCTTCACCATTTAAATAAAATGCGGAAACATGAAACTGAATAAGAAGGAAATACACAACACATTACACAGTTATTTTTGGACAAATGTCCTCGGAAAAACCCAATGCAGGAAAACCGGTGGAGCAACTGAGGGTTTTATTCAATGTTCCACCAAGACTCCAGGACAGGGAGACACACAAGGGGGACGTGTGGGAGTACCCTCAAATTTAAGGGAAATTTAGGGGGGACGGAGGGACGTTGCGGTATATAATTTTTTTAATATATATATCTATATATATATATATATATATATATTTCAAATTCATATTCAATAATGAAAGCATAAATACAATGATACATACATAATTGAATTAAGTAATGAAATACATTGATCCATACTCATCATCCTTACTAATAGATACATGATTCATCCATAGACAATGAGATTCAATAATGAAATACTCTGATACATATTCATCATTCATTATTCACCATTCTAGAATCTACAGTGATTTAAAAATTAAATTCATCATTCATCATTCTAGATTCTAAATTGATTTAAAATTAAAATTCATCATTCATCATTCTAGAATCTAATTCGTACTAAGCAAAATAGAGTATAATAGATATTCAAATCTAAAGACTGGAATAGTAAATTGATATAACTAAACTCAAAAACAATGGAGTGATGAGTCTAAAAGTCACTCTAAAGTACACAGAGGGCTTGGTGCTCTTGATTAAATACTAATCCCATACCCTTATACATGACAAAATGCAATGGAAACATTGCAATCCATCGAATCCTGAATTCCTGAAAAACTGTTAAGTCTGTTGGATTTTGAGTGAGATCTAAAATTCTACTT
Source organism: Pinus tabuliformis (assembly GCA_031772625.1). Taxonomy (NCBI): domain Eukaryota; kingdom Viridiplantae; phylum Streptophyta; class Pinopsida; order Pinales; family Pinaceae; genus Pinus; species Pinus tabuliformis. Next base: position 952,618,562 of record CM062810.1, read on the forward strand.
TCTCCATATGAAATCCAATGAGGTCGGAACCACTCTCAAACATCCTGAGTCATTTCATGGTAATGTTAAAAAGTTAAGTAAAAGGATGAAAGATAAAGGAGAATGTCACTTTTACTTTAAGAGTTTAACATTACCATGAATTGCATAGCATTAGTAGGGCAATATGATCCAATACTAGGTTTCCCCGGTCATAAATCATTGTTTACAAGCAAATTTAAGGGGGGATGCATAGCCCATTTTGGGGGGGACACCCAGGCGTCCCCCTTTTGGGGAGTTGCGTCCCCCACACTGGGGAAACATCCCCCCTTGCGTCTCCCCACATCTCCCCAAAAGGGGGATGTGGGGAAACGTTTCCCCAAACGTCCCGAGTGCGTGGGCTGGGAGGGGTGTGCGCGCCTGACCCTGGGGGACGCGTCCCCGTGGAACACTGGTTTTATTATTATGCAGTAGTAATTTCTGAATACAATCTCTAGATGCCCTCCAGGCTATCCCATACAGAGAATATCACTGACAGAGAGATAAGTGAGATTACCTGACACTATCACAGGAGACCCTGGCTGATCCAGCCACTAAATGACTAGCCCCTAGCTGCCTCTGCGCAGTCACTGCGTCAGCCCAATGTCACAACCCGACTTCCAGCTACAGAAATCGATCCCTCCAGCAAGTTTTGGATCTCTTCAAGGCTCTTGCGCTGCCTCTGCATTAGCCTACGCTGTCTCTACGTCGCCCTGCATCAGCCTCTTCTGGCTCTGCGCTGCCTCTCCCGGATCTCTCTCTGCCTCCTCTGCTGAGTATTCTTGGATCAGGAGAAATCTCCAACCGGAACTATCCCTGCCCCTCACTGCAAAAGCTCACTTTGAATTTCTCACTGGCAGTTGCTCTGCTTCAAAAATTCGATCTTCTGAACTCTATTCGATGTGTTCTCCAAGTGCCCATCGATGTCCTTCTTATAATCCTCCAGTTGAGAACCAACGGCCCATATTAGATCCTAATCAATGGCTCATATCATTTGGACTCAATCTTTGTCTTCTTCTAGAAGTTTCACCCACAGTTTAGATTAATACCCTTTAATTATTTTAATTCCCTAAGTTTAGACTTAGGCCTCCATTAAAAATAATCAATTATTTTAATAATACTGTCTCCGGGTGGAATTTCCCAAAATGATTCTGGGTATTGGAGAATGCATGTGTCCAAGCCTCCCTGCAAATTTTGAGGCTTAGAGCACATCCGATGCTACCAGAAATCAACACCCTTGCCTGGGTAGGGCATCTTGTAAATCTTGGGCTCTCCCTACTGCATCCTGCAATGTAGTGGGCCTGTTGGACCTCACAAACCCACGCAATGGCTCTACTAGCCTATCCACGAACATGAAAATACTCGTAGACTCTGACAAGTCTGGCACCATCATAGACAAATGCAGAAACTCGGAGATGTAGGTTTTTGCACTCCTAGTCTGCTTGAGCCTATTCAGTTCTCTAAAATACTCCTCCGGATCCTTCCTCTCAAACCGCTCCAACACCCTCCTGGTGAAATCATCATAGGCAATAATCCCGGCATGCCCCAACGTGGTCAATATGTGGAACTACCAGTCGTGGGCTTCCCCCTCCAAATGCAACGTGGCAATCTTGATTGCCTCACCTTCTGTCATTTGGTTCAGCTGGAAATAAACATCCAGCTTCTTGACCCATGCCTTGGCCGAGCTCTTAGAGGACCCATCGAAGGTTGGGAGAAATAACCTCCCCATAGTACGTTGCAAATTTGTACCCTGCATATAACCTCCTCCATTCTGTCCCTTGGACTTGTTGTTGCCCTTCAACTGACATAAATCTTTGAAAGTGATGGCCCTCCCAAATTTAGGTCCATAAGACTGATACTCCAGGAAATAGTCTCCATAGGGTGCTTCCTCTTACTTTGGTTGCCCACCTGCTCCAGATTGTAGGAACGTAGGAATGGTGGAGCTAGAGTGTGTGTTTTGGACCAATGGCATGTTGGCAAGGAGAGATGCATGGTGGTGTGAGGTGCCAGATCCTTCTCCATAGTGGAAATCCCCTTGGACTCGCTTACCCTTGTTGCCATTGTTATTTCACTACCCCATTCCTTCAATATTTCGAGACAAATCCTGCACTGCCTTTAGTAGGAGTTGGGCAAACTCCTTCTCCTCCTCCCTTTTGTATCCTTTGTTATCCGCCATGTTGGTTTCCTCTACCTCTAGTTCTGTAGTCACAAGATCAAGGGTGATCTCTAACTGTCATTCTTTGCTCCTGTACCTCTGCCTCCGGTATGTCACGTTCTGCGTATCCTCCAATGTCATAGACTGCGTTTCTCATCTATGAGTTCTGATACCACTGTAATATCCCTAAGGGAAAATTAACAGTAAATATACAAAGCAAAATAGACAAACACATCATAAAACCAGAACAAACAATCAGACCATGAAACTGCTTCCAAAACAGCGTTGTATACTCATTTTATTAATGGAAAAGGTGTACAATCAAGGTGCTGGAATGAGTGCACCTAGGCTTTCTCTTAGCAAGCTAGCAAAGCCCACAATGGTCCCTGAATCACCCTCCTCCAAGCTCTGTCAATTCGCCCCAACTGTTGCGTTTTAATTCCCAAAAAATGGTGTTGTTGCTTGAAATGAACTATTGTTAGAGCCCTCTCTACTACTCAAAAAATTCCGGGAATTTAATTATGGCTTCTACTCAAGAAACCCAGAATAACCCATGAAGGGTTCAGCCAAAGCTTGACCCCGAAATTTCAACCCCCTTGGGCTTGGTTAGTTCTCCTGCTGGGAAATTTGACCTTCCTGAGTATTCCGCTATTGAATGCCCCCAAAATGCCTGCAAACCCTGTTAGAAGGCTTCTCAAGCCTTTCCACCAAATTTTCTCCTCGAACTCCCTTAACTCCACAAACTCCCAGAGTACCTCTAGCAGTGATTGTGCACTCCCTATGTCGTTGTGGCTCTCTTTGTTGTTGTAAATCAACCTCCTGTTGCTGGTACGAATTGTGCTGAAGAACTCCCTCCTAGGGCTGGCACTCGAAGTCCACCGAAGCAAGGGTTGGGATTTCTGCTCGAAAACACCCGGTGTGTTGAACAGCACATGCAGACTTGGCTCACTGCTCAAGCATGCTCTTGTCAAAGACAAATTCTGAAATGATGAATGATAACCAAAATGAGAGCTCCTCCCTTCTTTTATCGAATTGCCTCCAAGGTTGCCCATGTGGGCCCACATCGACTTTCTCCCACCTTTTTCGAGCCAATGAGAGCGTACTCTCCATGTGGGCCGAAAATCCCTTTGTGGTGGCCCCCACATTCCACCAAAGCCTCAATCTTTCATTGAACACTATAGTTGGGGTGCTTCTTATGCCAAAAATCATATGTGGACCCCCTAGGCTCACTTTCCCTAAGTGAAATAATGCAATATGCCAAAATTGAGCAAAATTTGATATTCCCTTAGTGAAACACTAAGCAGGAATATCACAATTCAATTTCCAGAGGCCAGAAAAAATTCGAGAAGGCTAGGAGGATCATTTCCAGAGCAACAGCAGGCAAAACAACTTGAGTAACAGTAGTTTGGGGCTGAGCGTGTGACAAGTTGTGCAGAGGTGACACAGAAGCCTGCAGAGAGGGCTTGGACGACTTACTTGGAGTTGTCAGTTTGTGTCGGGATTGCTTGGAGAGGAGGGTAATTTCCCTCAGTTGACTTTGTCAGTGTTTCTCTCAGATAGAAACGCCAGTTTGGCGTCATTTTATTGTACTCGGAATTTCACTACTACATAATAAATAAAAACCCTCAACTGCTACACCAGTTTCCCCACATTGGGTTTTTCCGAGGACAATTGTCCAAAAATAATTGTGTCATTTTTATGTGCGCTAGCATTTTTCTATTTCCAACATTTTTTTTCCGCAACGTTTTTATGGTGAAAATTTCAGTTGCGATTTTATTCATTGTTTTTCATAGCAAATAAACTGCATAATTAAATTTACAATTAAAAGAATAGTTTCCAGTTGCTGCAATAGAGTTAAAATTTTCACAAGGTATCAGAGCAAGCTTGACAAATTAGACGCTCAGAGATGAAGAGGGAGAAATTCACAAATCAGAGGGAGCAGCAACATAATTTCTCAAGGGTTGCACAATGCCTAGCTAGGCAGTGCGAATTGCTAGACAAGGGGTCGAATTTCCAGTTGCTGAGTGCAGGAAGGGTCAATTTGTCCGAGAAGTGATTCCAGTAGGCAGTAGGTGAGCAGCTCAGTATTTTCAGAGCAGATTTCTTGTCTGGTCGCAGTAGGGTTTTGCACCAGTTTGCAGTAGCAGAATCAGCAGGGTGGAAGAGAAATAGTACATGAAACTATACTCTGGGAGCTCTAGGGGGCTTGGGGTACTCACTGGAGCAACATACGACCACATGGAAACTCACCCTCCCCTGTTGGTGCGCTATGGAACAGGATGATTCGTTCCCTGTGGGCTAGGATGATTCATTCTCCATGGCGACTATGGAACAGGATGATTCGTTCTCCTGTGGGCCAGGATGATTCGTTCTCCGTGGCGACTGTGGAACATGATGATTCGTTCTCCTGTGGGCCAGGATGATTCGTTCTCCGTGGCGACTGTGGAACAGGATGATTCATTCTCCTGTGGGCCAGGATGATTCGTTCTCCGTGGCGACTGTGGGCCAGGATGATTCGTTCTCCGTGGCATCCACTGACAGGATGATTCGTTCTCCTGTGGACAGGATGATTTGTTCTCCTGTCAAGGCATCCTACCCATGCAGTCTGGGACTCATGGGAAGTACCTCTCATCTGATCAATGAGCAGGGAAATGAGGATAGGGACCATAGTAGTTCTATCGATGGACGCATCGTTGTATCTACCGTACTCCCTATGCTAGGATGACCTCCATTGATCTAGGATCAATGAAACTGATCTGGGATCAGTATGAGTGGTTTGAGACACTCTCTTGTGATATTGATTTGGGATCAATGAAACTGATCTGGGATCAGTATGAGTGGTTTGAGACACTCTCTTGTGATATTGATCTGGGATCAATAAAACTGACTTCGGGTCAGTAAGAGTGATGTGACACACTCTCTTCAGATGAAACTGACTTCGGGTCAGTAGAGGATGGCATGAGACATTCTCGATCAATTCTTCTTCTTCATGGTTCAGCAGAGCAGAGCAGAGCAAAGCAAAGCAAAGCAGAGCAGAGCAGAGCAAAGCAGAGCTCAACAGATCAGAGTAGTGCAGGGCACTGATGGCAGAGATAATACAGTCGAACATATGGATCAGCGGATGGGGTTCTCCCTAGTTGAGAGGGAGTGTTAAAATTGACAACTAGGGCCAAACTCCATGTGGGTCATCTTATATATGGTAGCTGATATTTTTCTTGGATCCCTCTCATCGAAAGGTGTAGGATTGATCTAAAGATCATCCGATTCCGATAAGTATTTATGAAGATATGAATTTATTTTGATTATGGACAAATTGTCAAGTCGGCCAACAACTTATGTAGGCTCAGAAGTCCAACAGTCATGTCTATTCAACCTCTACGTTTTAGTATAAATAGAAGAGGACTTGAAGTCATTTGTCTCACACACACTCATTCTTGTGATCTCACTTCATCTTGTTTTGGGTTTGATGAAGATGAAAGCTAGAGGGAGTGCCCTAGGGTATACGCTGCCCTAGATAACATGCCCCAGATCTAAATGCAATCATGGGAGAATAAGCTCTACGTTGCTCAAAAAGCCGGAAACGCCGGAACTGCCGGAAAAGCTGGAATTGCCGAAACTGCCGGAAAAGCCAGAAAAGATGGCACTGCCGGAAAAGTCGAAACTGTTGAAACTGCCGGAAAAGCCGAAACTACCGGAACTGCCAGAACTGTCGGAAAAGCTGGAACTACCAGAACTACCAGAAAAGACGGAAAAGCCAGAACTACCGGAACTGCCGAAAAAGACGGAACTGCCGGAAAAGCAGGAAAATCCGGAAAAGCCGGAACTGCCAGAAAAGTCGGAAAAGCCAGAAATGCTGGAAAAGCCGAAAATGCCAGAAAATCCGGAACTACTAGAAAAGCCAGAAAAGCTGGAAAAGCCGGAACTGTCGGGAACAACCGAAATTGCCAGGAACAGTCAGAACTGCCAAGAACAGCCGGAACTGCCAGAACTGCCAGGAACTGCCGAAGCAGCCGTAGCATTTGTCTCCGAAGGAGAGCAGCATGCAAGCGACAGCTAACTAACATTGGGACAGTTGTATGGTACTTAGCAGCAAATACACCAAGCATGCAATGTTACAGCTAGCATGCAACAACAAGCATGCTAAGGACAACAAGCATGCTAAGGACAACAAGCATGCTAGGGACAACAAGCAAGCAAGGTGCAGCCAACACATAGGTCAGGATGGCAGCATGGTGCAACAATGGCACATAATGCAGTACAGTGATGGGTACAGTCATGATTAATGAAGCGTGATGAGATGCAGCATAGTGATGATGAGTGCAGCATGCCACATGGTGCAGCGCGGTGAGGTGCAACATGATGACGAAATGCAGCACAACGATAGGTGAAGGAGTCACCTTAGAGAATTAGTTGAAGCAACATGTCTTCAACTGATCTCATGTACCATCTTCTTAGAGATGATCTATGCTCTTATCTAGATGAGTCAAAGTGTTGACTTTTGTTGTAAATGTACTATCTCTCTCTCTCTTCCTGCTGAACCTTTGAAGAACATATAAGAAGAATTGATCAAGGGTTTCCCCACATTGGGGTTTGTCCCTGGCTAGCGCCACATCTTGTGTCCTCTTGTCGTGGCTTGTCTTCTGCGATTTATATTTATGTTCTATCTGCAGTTTACTTTAATGCTGATGTGATTGCTAATCTGGAAAAGATATTGAGCTAACTGTGAAAATTGAAATAAATTGCTCTAGCATGGAACATACCTAAAATTAACAATGTGGGATCAAAGGAGCAAGTATTTGCAACCATGGCCAAGAAAAAGGGAAATGTTGGCAAATTTGGTCCACAAAGAACAAACAATAGAGATATGTCCAAAATCCAATGCTCTAGATGCCAAGAATATGGACACTACAAAAGGAATTGCCCAAAACTTAAGAAGGACAACAACAACAAAAGAAAAATGGAAGAAGCTCACATGACTCAAGAAGTGAAAGAAGAAGACAAGAAGCAAAAGAAGGAAGATCCTCCGGATCTCTACTATTACTAAGTCTACTTCTTTACTTAAAGTCTTCTTTCAATGTTTTGAGTAGTATAGGAGCATGTAGGAATAGAATAAAAATGCATGGCTAGAAACATCTTATAGAATCTAGAAGCATGATGTACATAGAGTTCAAAATACTCATGTAGAAGGAGAATTTAGAAATAGAACAAAATGCATGGTTAGAAATATCTTCTAGAATATAGGAGCATAGTGTACATATAGCTCAAGATATTCATATAGAAGGAGCATACCTATTATAATACCTCATCCATGATAAAAGAATAAGTGATCATGATTGTAAATCCTAGAAGGCCACCATCATTACATTTGCAGGATGAGGATCTACAAGATCCTATGACAAGAATCTTCAAAAGAAGGTTCATAAATAAGAGCAGATGTGTCAACAAGAATTCCATTCATGGAATACAAGGAAGAATGATGTGCAGGCAAGAATGGATGAAGCAAAGAAGGGCTACATCAATCAAGAAGGACCATCAAATGAAGCCAAGATGATCAAAGCAGAATCAAGATGAGGTATGTATGCACTAAAAGGTAAAGTCATGTCATCTTATATATTATTAAAGTCATGGGAATAGATCTAAGACATGATCAAGTACAAAAAGATCTCTTTCACCAAAGACATACTCAAGAGCATGTACAAGTCAACAAGAGAAGTGCTCACATAAGGAGCATAAGGTTGTTGACTACTCCATGAAGCAAGTGAAGAAGAAAATACTCTCCTAAGGAGTACAAGATTGCTAACTAAAAGACATGTGAAGAAGAAATGCTGACTAGTTCAAGTAAGCAGGAAAAGAAGAAAGTGCTCTCATGGGGAAGTATAAGGTTGTTATCTAAACAACTCAAGAAGAAGCAAATGAAGAAAGAGATCAAGCATGTGAAGAACACCATGGTCATAAGGAATCACTATCCGACAAGATCCATTAAAGACATCTCCCGAAAGAAGGCATGACAACTCTAACAAAGGAAGAAAAAGATCAAAGGACCCTTGACACCTATGAAGGCCTTGGAGATATTAAGGTGCAGATAGTTGATTCAACTCTACGAAGATGTCATGATGAAGAGGCCATCCAACAAAAGCACTATCTAATGTTGAAGCAAGTCAGGATGAAGTCATGAAGGGCTACCAAATCAAAGCATGGAAACAAGCAAGTACAACTAAGCATCTATGTGATAAGTATTCTAAAATCATAGACAGATGACAAAGGAGTAGCCAGATGATGAAAGAACCTGACAAACATATAGAAGGACACTTTCCACGAAGAAGCAATGACATGACAAGCCAAGAAGGAAAGTGATCAATGGTCGGTGCCCTACCAAGAAGAAGTTAGAACAAAGAATTCATGACATCAAAGAAGGAGATCAAGCAGCTGAAGGACCCACGAAGAAGAATTTGTTGATGAATTGACAAGTCCCTTGCTAAGAGGGAGTTATAACAAGTTCCCAACTACAAAGGAACTTGGACAAGTACCTTTGTCAAAGGATACTTGGGCATATCTTCCTCAATTGAGAGGAAGAGATAGACACAACATTCTTGTCTTCACTTGGGAAGAAAGAACAGGAGGATTGGGTAATCATCTGGAATCTGATACTCTTTGAGGATGTGTAGGTCATCCAAGACAAGAGTAGGCAAGAAGACCGATATTCTTTGAGGGTTGGGAACCCAAGACAAGAATAGTCCTAGAAGGTCATACTCAATGAACACCCGGGTGGGTATGTACCTTGAGAGACAATGACTAAGGTGTCTATAAGTCATTGGTCTCGCCAACATTGTGCTATGATCTAATGAGAGATAGAGTTGTTAGTCAAGGCCTTGCTATGGACAATGTTGGTTACTATGATGCTATAACAGATGGATTGCCAATCCAGTTTCTCTTATGTGAATTCTTCAAGATTGAAAAATAGCCAAACACCTTGTAATGATTTATGAATACCTCCCTAGTTAAGAGGGAGTGTTGAAGAAAGTGTAACTAGGTTAGGTATTCATAAATGTACTTTTGATATTTGTATTTATTCAAGAAAAGAAATATTATTTTTGTTATATTTATCAATGAGTTTCTTGCTCATTGAAGTAGGTCAAACACATATTTAAGTGCTTCTAGGAAGTCAAAGAGTCAATGTATTTATTGAAGACGCTTAAAGGCATGTTACACTATGTATAAACTTGTATAAGAGTCAAAGGAAATATCTCCAAGCAAAGTCAAGTCCTCTCCATGCAACGACATCCTCCTAGCAGCAAAAATGATGAAGAAACACCAAGTCAGCCTACAATCAACAAGTCGGCCTAAAGGAGGGACAATCCTCTATATATAGAGGTTGTCCACTCCCTCATAACGACCAATACTCACCTCTGAAATCAGCGAGCAAGAGAAGTCAAGGAAAAGTGAAGAAGGACGAAGTTTAAGGGGTCTCCAAGTGCAGCGAAGAAAGAAGGAAGAAAAGCGAAGTTTTGGGACTGTTTCTAGGGCAAAGTACAGTCACACGTGCGAGAAAAAGGAGGGCAGTCTGCAGTTATATCAGCAGCAAAATCACAGTCATATATTCATCTTGGTTTGGGCTTGAAACTTAGGCCTACAAGGCCTCCCACTAGAGCAAAGAAGAGACTCTCATACGAAGGAGAAAGGAACCAAAGACACTACTAAACCTCCCACACGTGCAAGAATTTAGGGCTGCAGAACTGTCATATCAAGTCTGTACCTACACATTGAAAAAGGAGCTCGGTTGGTCAAGAAGGAAGAAATCATCATTAGTGAAAGGCTTCACTAGAGACCAAGGATAAGTGTCTCTTCTAGGACAAGTACAACAACAACTACCAACAATTGTAAGAAGAGCAAGGTATCGGAAGAAGGAGAACGAAGTGCCAGAAGGAGGAATAAGTCTTGGGGAACAAAGTGCAGGAAGGAGGAAGGACTTGACTTGTGCTTGGAGGATATTCTAGTCAAGGGTCTAGGGTTTGGCATTGATCAATAAGAAGCTTCAATAAGAGAAATTTACGAAAGGGTTTTCCTCTCTAAGAGAGAGAGGTTTTGGCCCTGGCAGAGAGCCAATATCTTGTGTTCTTGTTTCTTATGTTTTGGTAGCAGTTTGATGAAGTAAACACACACACTAATAATAAGAAGAAGATCAAGCTAAGATAATTTGTAAAAGTGCTTCACAAATTGCTATCGAGTGAAGAAGAATCCTATTATACATAACTTCCCTTGATTCTTCAACAGAAACTTCCTTCCGGTCTTATTATCCCTGCCCCTCTCTCACTGCTTCAATCTTATTGAATCACCTCCGGCAACTCACAATTGCTACTCTGCAAATCGATTTCCTAGCGAAATCGAATTTCTGGTGGCTCAACATGTGTTCTCCAACTCCCATCGAATTTCTTCTTATAATCTCTCGTTGAATTAACTAGAATTCGATCAATGTCTTCTTCTAAAAGATTCTCACCATGACTTAATTAATACCCTTTGATTAATCAGTTTTCCTAAGTTTAGACTTAGGCAACATTAAAAAAATATTAATTATTTTAATTAAGTCGTCTCTAGGTGGAATTTCCAAAAACGATTTATGGGTTTTAAAGAATACATGTATTCTAGCCTCTCCACCAAATTTCGTGGCTAGAACACATCCGATGCTACAAAAACTAACACTCCCTCTTAGTGAGGAAAGTGTGCTAGCACTGCAACCCACTGAAGCAACACCTTCTCTCTGCCCCACCTCTTGTTAAGTTGTTGATGTCCGGCTACTACTGCCCACCAACTACTGTGCAACTCTGATAAATGTTGCATCCGTGCCACTGTTGAACTGCTGCCAACACTACATCTGCACTACAACTCCCTCTCCATCTGTTGTTGCTGCAACTGCAACAGAAAAGCATCCAAAATACTAAACCAACTGTGGTCAATATGATGCATCTGTTACCTAAGTCCTGACTGCTGCTAGACTCGGTGTTGTCATTGAATCCTCTGCGCTGCTGCTAACTCTGCTCTGTGCCAACTGCACTGCTACCAACTCTGCACTGCGTTGCCCAGTATCTAACCTATTGCTAGCTACTGCATCTGTCACTCTGGCACCTGACTACACCAACTGCCACTAATCCATCCTGCTACTGCATGTTATGGGTTCCCGTAGCAAGGTATTGATTCATCCGGGAGCGATTTTTAACCGGCCGAGAGCGGTTCGGCGGAAAAAAATTCCGCCGGACCCGAAAAATTAAAAAAATTTAGCTAATTTTTTTTGTTTTATAAGCCCAATGGGCCAAAAACTTGTCATTACAACTTTGTTGAGCAAGTGATTGAGAGCTTGAGCAAGAGATTGAGAGCTGGAGCAAGAGCTGAGGAGCAAGGAGCCAGAGCTGAGGAGCGAGGAGCAAGTGCCAAGGAGCGAGGAGCAAGCTTGCAGAGGTATGTAACTTAATCATTTAGTTAGTTTAGCTGGTTAGGTAGTTAATTTGGTTAGTTTCATTTACCTGTTTGAGTTTAAAGATCATTAATTTAAATTAAATTAATAAATTAAATGAATTAATCCCAATAAACTAAATTAATTTGCAGATTCAAGACTCAAACCCTACAAACATCAAACACGATGGACCTGAGCATTTTTATTGGCATTTTCCTCTTCCTGGTCCCCTTTCTGGTTATTATGGTGGTGGAGAGTAGGAAACGGAGGGGGCCTGACCCTGAAGAGGTGGATGAAGAAGCCGGAGGAAGTCAAATAGGTGAAAACCCCAGTGAGGAGGATGTGGAGGGTGAACATGAGGGTGAAAAAACTAAACAAGACCAAACTCCATTGTGGAAATATGTTCAGAGGCCTGAAACAGGGAGAGGGGGTGGAACCACTAAATTTCATTGCCCCCATTGCAACACTGATTTCACAGGCTCATACACCCGTTTGAGAAGACACCTTTGCGGGAAAAGGGCATGGGATGGAGAGAAACAAATAGGAATCAGAACTTGCAACGGGGTGTCAACAGTTGATAGAGCCAAATACATAAAGGAAGAGGAGGACGCCCAATACAAAGCAAAAAGATCAAGGGGTTTCTTTGAACCAAGCTCACAAAGAACTCCTTCAGCATCCTCCCAAGGCAGTGGATATGGACATGGAGGCTCAGGGTCATCATCTTTACGCCGTAGAAGCATATCAGATTTCCTTGATGAGGGGTGTAGGAATGATGTGGATTCAAAAATTTACAGGTTCCTCTATGCAAATGGGATACTATTCAATGTTCTACGCTCACCTTATTGGCACGAAATGGTTTCTGCCATAAATGATGCCCCTAAAGGATACAAGAGCCCTGGGTATGACAAGGCAAGAACAGTTGGCCTTGATCATGAAAAAGCAAAAATATCACATTCTTTGAATAAAATGACAAGTTCTTGGACTGACAATGGGGTGTCCATTGTATCTGATGGATGGACAAATGTAAAAGGCAAGCCATTGATAAGTGTTCTTGCTGTGTCCCGAAGTGGTCCCATTTTTCTAGCTGCACATGATTACTCAGACAAGTTCAAGACCGCTATCAACATTGCAGAAGCATTGCTTGAAACAATTGAGCGTATTGGCCCATACAATGTCATCCAAGTCATCACTGATAATGCTCCTAATTGTAAGGCAGCGGGAGCAATTATTGAGGATAGATACCCGAACATATTTTGGTCTGGATGTTTGGTTCACACATTGAACCTTCTGTTGCATGATATTGTCAAAAACAAAAATGAACAATACCAATGGATTGGGGATTTGTACAAGAGAGGAAAAAAAATGATAAAATTTATTACAAATCATAGCAATACCCATGGCCTTTTCCGCAGTCACTCGAGATTGGAGTTGCTGAAGATTGCGAGGACTAGATTTGGTAGCTATTACCTCACCTTCAGGCGCCTTTTGAAGGTAAGAGAGGGTTTAGCTAGCATGGTATCAAGTCCAAATTGGCAGGTGTTAAAGGAAAGGGCTACAAATGTAGCTGACATTGCAGGTTTTGATACGGTGGAGGAGGCCGCTCTTGATGGGCAGTTTTGGACAGCTGTGAGACAGGTATTGGATTTCACCAAGCCAATTTATAACATGATTCGGTTTGCAGATACAGACAAACCGGTGATTGGCGAGGTGTATGAGCAAATGGATACCATGTTGGGGGAAATAAAAGACATTGTTAATAACAGAGATCCCGACTTGTACAATCTGATTCACGATTGTGTGTGTGAACGGTGGAAAAAGCTTAACCTTCCACTACATTGCTTGGCGTATATCCTTACGCCAAAATACTACTCAGATTCTTGGTTGGGCAAACCTGCAGCAGGGGGTGGTGTTAGGACCAAACCCCATTTAGATCGAGAGGTAACTAAAGGATATCTGGATGCATTAGAAAAGTTGGTGCCTGACAGGGAGGAATGTGCAGCTGTGCGCCTTGAAATAGGCAGATACTTCACTGGCAGTGGTTTGTATGGTAACTTCCATGCAATGGACGACAAAGATAAATTTGATTCTCTCACATGGTGGGAAACATATGGCGGCGACGGACTTTTGCGAAAATTGGCATTGAAAGTTCTTGCACAGGTTGTAAATTCTTCTTCTGCAGAGAGGTGTTGGAGCACCTACAGTTATATACATAATGTGAAAAGAAACAGGCTCAACGAAAACCGAGCAGAAAGCTTGGTTTATGTGCACTACAATTTGAGGTTGTTGAGCCATTACTGTGATCGGGCCAATGAAGATCCCACATATAAAATTTGGGACAGTCACCCTGAGGACGACAATTTAGAGGATGGCATTGTACATATGGAAGAACTAGAAGATGAGCTTGTACGGGATGAAGCTGAAGCAGCTGCAGCAGCCATGCCACCTCCACCTCCACCATCCAGTAGCAGTTCTCGGGGCCCGAGTCTTGTTCCATTGCTGTCGCCACCTCCATCGACACCCTCGCGTGGAGGCTCTAGTTCTGGTCGTCGGTCTGGGAGGGAGACTCCTAGAAGACCGCCAAGACCTACTTATACTCCTGGAGACTCTCGTGGCAAGGGCCACTTGTAGATTTACAGTTTACTTGTCTTTTTTAGTTTCTATTAGACTTGTCACTTTAGTTTTCATAACTGTTCAGTGTTGAGTTTTGAGTCCTTGACTCTTGACTCTTGACTCTTTCATATCATTATGACATTATGATATTTTTTGTAAACATTATATCACTGTGACAATGAAAATTTGAAGTTTGAAGTTGGGCCTTGGCAATTATAACTCATTGGTAATGATTGTGAATTATGAATATGATGCTTTGTGAAAGACTAAAGTTGTTTCATTTCATCTCATTATTCATGTTTCATTTTATAAATTTTTAACATTTCATATCATGTTAACAGTTAGAAGTTAGGACTTAGAAATATCTTCGATATTACTTCTTGTAATGGTTAAACTTGGCTTACAAGTACAACTTGTTACTTTGGTGATCAATGATGATAAATGTTATTGAATTGAATGTTATTTTAATTTATTATTTTACTAAGGTTGATGACGATTATAATTTCTAGATGATTGATGTGATATGGTTCAATGATCAATTTATGTTTTTTTATGTTTTTTATGTCTATTTCATCATTCTACATGTTTTTGTTGACATATATGTATCAAAAATTAAAAAATATAAAAAATATATATATTTTTAAAAAATCGCTCCGGGATTCGCTCCCAAACCGGGAGCTTCTGAAAATGGTCGCTCCCGCTCCCGCTTCCGCTCCCGCTCCCCGCTCCCGCTCCCGCTCCCAAGTAACACTGATCCTACTTCTCCTCCTTGTCCTTCTTTCTGAGAGGATATTGAGTGTTGTAGTGGCCAAGTTCACCACATTCGAAGCATTTCACCTTGGAAATGTCCTTCTTCCTCCTACAATGCACCTACTACCCCTTTGATGCGAGGGCCACATCTTCCTCTTCCTTTACTTGCTTTGTCCCACTGTTGTTGTTGCTTCCAAGGATGGTGGTCTTCACCAAATTTCGCCTCATCTCCTCCTGTTGCAGATCAGCGCACATACGATCCCAGTCTGGCAACTTTTCTCTGCCCAGAATACTCTGGACGAAGACTTGCCACTCTTCAAAAATGTTGTTTAGAGCAAACTGCACCAACTCTGTAGGCTGAGGTGTTGACCCTACTGCAGACAGTTGATCTCGGATATCCTGAAGCCTAGTAAGGAATGGGTCTATGCGCTCCCCTTTCTGCATCCCCGTGCATCTCAGATTCTCCTCAAGATACATCTCCCGCCGCTCAAAAGATCCCTCGTATAGCGTAGCAAGTGCTTCCCACATCTATCGGATAGTATCTTTGCCAGCTATGTGAGACACCACGTGATCTCGAACCCCATCGAGAATCAGCCTCTTTGCCTTCGCCATCTCCTTCTTGTAGGCCTTAAGCGGATCTGCATCTGCGGGTACAGCTACCACGCCATTGATATAAGCTTTGAGATCATACTCATCTAGAAGACAGGAAATTCTTGCCTTCCAGATCACGTAGTTGGAGGCTCCGTCCAACCGATCTTGATCTCTCAGCCCTGCTGATGCCATCTCTGCAAAAATGTTGAATTCCTCCTCTTCTCCTCTGCGCAGCTACTGACTAGCTCTATGCACTCCCTGTTGGAGTGGGCAAATCTGCTCACGGCTACTATTGCTCTGCTAGGAAAATTCAAACTTTTGGGCTAGAAGTCCCCTGAGGAAAGAATTCCCTCAGTGTGTGCTCTTCCTTCCTCCTGACGTTATTTTGCACTAGCAAATTGCTGCAAAATAACTGTGTCCCAGCTGAAGATTTGCTCTGCAAGGAAAAAATACTTTGTCTCCCTCTGCCTCTGGTAACCTCTGAATCTGGAAAATCTATTCTCTGTCGACTCTCTCAGAGAAATAAATCTTCCTCAGAAACTGACCCTCCTGGCCCAAGGACTGCGCTACCTCTTGAGGGTTTCGAACTGCTGCCTACACAGAAATTCGAACCTCCTTCTCCTCTGCTGCTACTAAGCTCTTCGGCTTCTATCTGTGCTCTAATACCATGTGAAAATTCGGTAACCCCGAATCTTACTACAACAACTGATAATATTTCTTCTATTTGTTAAATTAACTTAACAAATTATTTGCAGTTTTCTACGGAAAATATAGAATCATATACACTACAGCCTTCACAAAATAAATACAGCAGAAGAAATAAAAACACTAGAAGAATAGATATGCACACACAATAATACACCATTATTTTTGGACCAATGTCCCCAAAAAAACCCAACTTGCGAAAACAGGTGCAGCAGTAGAGGGTTTTATTATTATGTAGTAGGAAATCTGAGTACAAATCTATGGAAGCTCAAATCTAGCTTCTCATACAGAGAAATAACTAACAGGAGATCTAGTGAGAAAAATCTCACTCCCATTGGTGATCCGACACTAACCTTGGCTCAAGATGAGCTGCCTATTGTTGCCTCTGCGTCAGCCTACACAGATCTGCGTCACCCAACTCGAACCAGTGTCTCTCTCGCTAATTGATCAGCTGCTATTTGGAAAATTGATCCTCCTGGCCTCCATGCTCCCACTTCAACTTCTGGCACTGAATTTCGACTTTTCCTCAGCAAAATACGAATCTCCCTCTGAAGCTTTGCATTGCCTCTCTGTGGCACTCACTACCTCTCTGCTATGCACTCACCGGACTGGAGAAACTTCCTTCCAGTCTTACTATCCCTTCCCCTCTCTCACTACTTCGATCTTACTGAATCATCTCCGACAACTCACAATTGCTACTCCAGAAATCGATTTCCCAGCAAAATCGAATTTATGGTGGCTCACTGTGTGTTTTCCAACCCCCATCGAATTTCTTCTTATAATCTCTCGTTGAGACATCAACGACCAAGATTAAAACATAATCGATGGCTAAGATTAACTAGAACTCGATCCATGTCTTCTTCTAGAACATTCTCACCATGACTTAATTAATACTATTTAATTAATTAGTTTTCCTAAGTTTAGACTTAGGCACCATTAAAAAAAGATTAATTATTTTAATTAAGTCATCTGTAGGTGGAATTTTCAGAAACGATTTCTGGTTTTGGAGAATACATGCATTCTAGCCTGTCCACAAAATTTCGTGGCTAGAACACATCCGATGCTACAAAAACTAACAATGTAATGTACTTGTCAAAAGAATAAAGAAAGGAATTATTATTATTATTATTATTATTATTATTATTATTGTGACTTATTAAAGCATGGGTTTCATGCTTGGGTCACCATGTTTTAGGTCAAAGTCCCCATTGAGGACTTCTAGGATTTATTCTGAGTCTATAGAGTTATTGTACATTTAAAGAGACCCTTCTTGGGCTTTTGAATCATGTAAAAAGGTTAAGTATTGAGTCAGATATGAATTATGTAAACTCCACACCATGTCGACCTAAGAAAAGATCAAGTCGGCCTAAGGACCCTATTCGACCCCACAAGAAGCCTATAAAAGGAAGGTCATCAAATTCATTTGAAGCATCATTCTCTCACAAGTTCAAATTCTCTTGTAGCTAGGAAGAAGTGTGAAAATCTCTTGTTGCTGGGCAGAAGTGCGAAGTTCTCTTGTAGCTGGGAAAAGGTGCGAAGTTTGTTGCCGGGAAGCCAAAGTGAATGCAAGTTTGGGGAAGTCTAAGGAGACAAGGAAAATCGAAATTTTGGTGTCTCTCTCTCTCTCTGTTTCGTGTCCTGGATTGGGAGATCAAAGTCTTCCAAGTTTCACTGTTGTCGAAAGCTGCTAGTTGCCGTAAGTTGCTGCATAGTCGAAGTTGCTGGAAAGAGGTCGAAATTCTCGGAAGCTGACTTGGTGTGGAGGGAAGGTTTGGTCTTGGTCTAGGGTGAAGAGTCTCAAAGCATACTATTGAAAGGAAGAATTATCTTGACTGGGTTTTCCCCTCGAGGGGGGGTTTGCCCTGGCATGTGCCTACATCTGGTGTCTATTGTTTTATGTGTTGCTGCTTTTGTTAATTGCTTGATGAACTAAAGAAAGAATATATAAAGAATTGTAATAATAAGAAACATCACAAGTAATTATCAAGATCAAGATAATCTTTACTACCTTTCTGCTTTTCTAACACTTTTGAGGACCAAACACAGGGTTGATTTCAGCCAGCAGCAATGGATTTTCCAGGCAATGCACTGTTCCTTCTGGGCATCTTTCTAACACTTGGATTTCTTGTATTGACACCTGGGTTTTGCCATAGCTTGCAGTAGCAAGCCCAGGTTCCATTTCCTACCATTAATGTACTCATATCCCTCAGATTAATGCCATGGCTTAGATTTTTGGCCCTATTTTGTGTGTGTACTGATTGTGGTTGTGTTATTCGAAATTTTATTTTGATGTAGCTAGCATGTATTTGATATTCACTGTATTTCCTAGTTAGGAACATTTCACCCAGTGCGGGAGCCCAAGTAGGTTTAAATTATTAAGTTACTGAAAAATTGTTGATTGAGCAGAATTTGTATGTGTCACATGTGATTGAGATTGGTTGTGTAATTGTGCTTCCGCTGAATAACTGTTTTAAGAACCTAGTCGTGCTTTTATTCAATAGATTTGTGATAAATCTGCTGGGAACTAATTGCCAAGTGCTAGGTTTAGGAATTTAACATGAAGGGATTGATCAAATGTATGTTGTGTAAGCACTTGAAAAGAACAAAGAAAACGGCAAAGTATGTTGTTTATTTTAGCTTGACAATACTAGAGTGCTAGGTTTGCATAATAGCTAATATACGGAGTTTGCATGTAATTAGTCCTGGTAACACAGAGCAACCAGGAATTGAAAACCAAATCTAAACAGGGCACAAAATTTAACACGGAGAAGCACTTGCAAGGAGCAGAGAGAATGGAAAAGTATGTTGTTTATTTTAGCTTGACAATACCAGAGTGCTAGGTTTGCATAGCGAACATACAGAGTTTGTATATAATTAGTCCTGGTAACACTGAGCAACCAGGTATTGAAAACCAAAACTAAACAGGCCACAAAAAGCCCAAACTTAGCTTGTTGAAGATTGCAAAGATATTACAATTTAAATTTTGCAGTAAGCATCCATCTTGACAAAAAGGACAGACCATAGGCCTACCATTTACAGATCATTTTTGCCCCTCAAATTGTAGCAACTTGGCTCCCACAAAACCTGCATGGCCTATCTAAATTAGGTGAAGGTCCTAAAGAGTATCTTGCCCAACACATCGAAGTCTTGTCCCTCGTAATAATTTCTTGCATGATGACATTTCTGTGAAACTCTTCCCACAATCCCTAACTGGGGACATGCTTTGTCACATCTACCACTTGCCTGAGATTCTTGTCAAATATTTCATCCAACACTCCAACGTCCCCAAACTTAATAACTTAAGGCCTGCCATCTGTAGTTTCCTTGGGTCGCTTTTAGCTTCAGCATGCTCCTTTCCATCTTTTGTGTCATTGTTTTGGAGATTGTTCTCTTGACAGCATTGTGGGATTCAGTTCCCCACTCTGATCTTGCATGCATAAGCCCCTTTAAACTTGTGGTTTTTTCACCTTAAAGACTGCATATGATCACAGCTTAAGAGGCAATTATTGTACTCGTACATATCTCCTGCACTGAGTTATCTTTCTTATGATGTGTGATTAATACATGCATTGGGTTTTATTATGCTACACACACATTAATCATATGCATTGTTATTTCTAACATACATCTCCTTGCTTCTAGTTAAGATCTTTATTAGGTTGCTTCTTAGCATGACATTAACACTCTGCTCTATATAAAGCCTAGACCCGGTGTAGAGTTTTGCCCTGGTTTTTCAAGACATTAGAAGTCAGTGTACTGACCCGAGTAGTAGGGTGAAGTTTCGTGTTGGGGAATGGTCAACATAGCACAAAAAAATGCATTAGGCAGATTCAGATATCTCACAAAAAGGCCATCAACTGTGATTAATTCAAGATATCTGCCTATTCTGAATCAGCTGTGTTGTAGTTTGGAACATGCACCATGACTGTAGTTTCAGTCTTTGTAGTTGTAACCAAGCAGTCACATTTCCCAAGCTGTCAGCAGTTGGATGTGTTACAGACAAGGTGTTGATGAGGGTAACTCATTTTTATATAATTTCTTCTTACAGGGTAAATTTCCCGGTCTAATAACAAAGCCTGACTTTAAAGACCATGGACCTTTCTTCTGTGTCTTCACTTGGAATGTATGAATCAGAATAATCGTATATAAGGATAGGATTCTAAATTCACATAGTTTTCAGAAATTAGTCCAGATTTTCATTGTACTAAAAAGCACGAAGTATTGCCAAGTTGTCCTCTAGCTGATAATCGTGTTCAATTTTTGGAACAGATTGATACTACTGCGAAGACAAAATTATATCAACTGCAAAACATAATTACAAAAGGCAATTTTAAATTGCTAAATCCGTGTAACTGTTATGAGGTGTAGATTGCTACATATAAACTTGAAATTACCAAAAAAACCCTGAAAGATGAAAACAATTAACCCCTAAGATTATCTGAATCTCCAATATCTAGTTGGCGCTCTTGCCTCAGAATCCAAAAATTATCGTGTATTTCTTAATCTCTGCAATACTTGTCCTCGAACTTTTCTTACTATATATATATATATATAGATATACATATATTCCTCCTTTGAAATTATTGTAAGTAGTTCAGTACTAGTTCAGCTCTATTTACACTGTTGCAACTTCCAAAAGGCTCATGGCATCTGCAATCTAAGTTTTCAGCCTTGTGCAGCTACTGCAAAGGAAATATGAGTACTTACATACAAGTGTAAGTACACCATACAGCAGAGAATGTCCGTGGGTACAATACTAGCTAACATAAAAGAAAATATCATAAAACAAGCATTCCTGCTAGTTGTCATCACTTCTAACCTCAGGAGAGCTTTTTAGGAAATAGATGCTAAAATACTCCCATCCAGGAGTCACGTGACAAAACATGCAGTGTATGATGTGCACTTCACTATCAGAGCATTACAGCAGATTAAAATGAAAAGGACTGCTCGAAAATCACCAAAACTCACAAATATTAATGTTCAAGTTGGACTTACTTTTGAATGAAGAGAGATGCCGGTCATTATTTGGAGAAGGACCAGTGAGCACGTAATGAAAAATATGTTGAGGGAGCATGATGCCGTTGGGGCATACGATATGTACATCAATATGATTCCACACACAGAAGCAGAATAGGCCGTTGTTGATACCATTATTGCTGGCACGCGACTGATCAAGAAGCCAAGTTCAATGATAAATCATTCATTCTATCAGCTGTGATAAACAAGGCAAGAAGATGGAAAAGAAAATTCAATGGAACTTGCACAAAAGGTATACATTAAAAGGGATTTATCTAGTTAAAATTCCTCTGTGGTAGTTAAAAAAAGATATAGCTGTGAGGAGAAAGGCCACTCTCAGGGTCAGAAGGCATTCAATTAAGTTGTAGCTTTAGAATACTGCCGCAACTGACCAGTTGATGAAAGAAGTTATCCACATTAGAGGTTGCATGAATTATTCTCCATCCATGAAAACATGGGGTGAAATTCAAATCACATTTCAAAAGGGTACAGTTAAGTAATTAATCTACAAAATGAATGAACAGAACTCTGTGTGTTGCATGAGGTAGGTTGAGATTATGTTTTCATGTAATCCAAAGGTTTTGAACCAAGGAGCATGCATAAGTGCATTTTATTTTTATGTCAGTGCACAGAAATAGAAAACATCCAAGCAAGTATATCTATTATCAATTAGCAAGGCTGTGATTATTCAGACTACCCTTCCTACATGGGCAAGGAATGCTAGAATATCTGCCTTATCCCCAATCTCAAGAGAGTCTGCATCTTTATGGAAAATTCAAACTATGGCTAAAACCTGAACTGGGAATTCTGCTCTGAATGCTGTAGTATTTTTGGGGACAGATGACAAGTTCAACTTTCGAAGAGACTAAAATGAAAATTTATCATGCTCACATAAGCAGCATATAAAACATATAAACTTAAGAGACTAGAGATATTGAAAGCAGAATGCGATCATGCTATCAGAGCACACAGAGGCAGAAAACTGGGGGAGAAGGAAGATTACAGGGGCATAATTGTGTGTGTAGTATTTAGACCAAAGTTTCTTCCCCTTGAAAGCTAGAAACTATGATTTATGACTCCTTCTATATGTTCAGGAATCATGTTGACACCATACAGCAAAAGCCCGAGTTTCAAGTTGCATAACACTTCACTCATTATCTGATTGGACCGCACATAATGCTGTCTTCATCTAATTTGGCACTGAAGATGAGTGACTGCACAAACAATATCATTATTTCTCATTGCAACTGGCCAACCTTAGAGAGCCTGACAGTGCCATCAATTCTATAAGAACGTACAAGCATAAAATTGTGAACCAATCAAATACTCAGCTGTCCATTTTATTTTTTTGTAACTAAGCTCACAAGCAAGCATATCACCATCAAAAACAAGTATTGAACAGGGAAGATGTTACCGGTGGCCAGCATCATCAGACATCCAATGGTCATTCCACCAAGTGATGAACTTCACAACGCTGATAAGTTGAATAAGGAGAAATATCCTAACAAAAATTTGATCGCAAATGAGATGATTAGATACCATTCTTATTGAAAACTTGCTACTCTGATAATATTAACAGAGAGAAGTCAACAGGAATAGAAAGTCACAATTGGAATATATGTAGACTGCCAATCTGAAAATTCTTCAGGATGAAATGATCGCAATAGATGCAAGCACATTTGATGATGTAGACATGACTTTAGCTTTCATCATTTTCAAATGAGACATATTAAATATGCAATATAGATAGATGTCTATAATTCCCACCGCTAAAAGTACTCATACATAAGAAGGCTCTCAACAAAATCCCTTTACAATGTAATGGAGTGTTTAAGAGATATCAAATGGCATCTTCTACGTGATGAAAGAGGCAGATCAGAAACCTACCCTGCACCAAAGCGTGCAACTTCCCCTGAAACAGATATAAAGAGCTCAGAAGACAGTTTAATATGGAGATTATCATTAACAGTAATATAGTATAAATAACCTGACTCAAATGCAGATTCAAATTCCATATTATTTTCTAAACTTAAACATCTTTCCTCCACATTGACACAGAAAACCCTCAATATTATCCAATAAAGAATTAAAATTATAAACCATTTATGCTGTGTACGGGATTCTAGAATAAGAATACTAACCATATAGTTGAATGAAAGTGGATGGCAGAAGAAAAGGCATCAACAAGAACAAGATCCACATAAAGAACTTCAGAGGCCATAATCCTGAATGCCATGAAGCACGATATTCATACAACTTCGTTGTTCCAACTGTGGTGAGAAACATGATGAAATGAAATATCTGGATTTCTGTCAAGGTTTGCTTATTTTCTCTGGAGATGCAGTTAGTAGTTACTATAAATGGGCAACCCTCCCAATTAACAGAACCAAAAGATCTGTTTTTTCTGAGTGGATGAAGAAAAAAATATTATAATGGCTCTTTACAATTGGAAATGCTAACATGAAATATTTTACTGGAGAAAACTAATCCAGATGGAGTGAATAACCAGATTCTAAAAACTAGACATGAAAATCAGTGCCAAAAGATACAAAGCACCCAAAGCTCACACGCAGAACCCCTTCTGTACCTAAGCAGTCATGGCCACCTTGACAACCTTTCAGGTCTGCACACACAAATACATTAATTTAAAATAGCACAGTTGAGTCCCCCAAAACCATATATGTTCATGCAGAGATGACCTGCAACTACATCCTAGAGATGCAATTGCATCTGAAAGTATTTTCAAATGCTTTTTAGGGAAAGGAATATTCCCCTTGCATTACAGACACATTTCTGATCAGTGATAATGCATAATATGGCAACAACACTACAGACTTTGTATCTATTAAAGATGTGCATCAAAGATATACCCAGAATTCAGATGATTAATGCTACCAATGTGACATTTGTCATTATTGGCAATTTATCACTGGGGGTCCAAAATTTATTTATCAGAAATATCAGGGGAAATATCAGAAATTATTGGGAAACTTAAAAAACACAAAATTAATTTTTTCCATTTTTTTAACTTCTAAAGCAACATCAACATCAAACAAACACATTGCTACATAAATATAAAAATAAAATCAATATATAAGATGTACAAGATGTCAAATGGTACATCAGATATCGATACTGAAATAACTGAAATATGGTATTTGTCCGGAGTCCTAGGACATGACAGAATGATATAAAATCATATCAAAACAATGACAAATGTATCTCATGAGATGAATCACGGCAATAAAAACAACAAATTTCCCCTTGTTTGCTTGATGGAAAATGGTCACAGCATCCTCAGCAATGTTACCAGGATGGTTGACCAAAAGATACACAAATATTCAGATTTTGAAAAGAACTATAATTCATTTGCATCCATATGAATCCAAATTATTATACACAAATATGCAAATTTTATCATGTATATATTAAGTAAGGGTGCATATAACCAAAATAGCACTGAGTGCCATCCATCCTTAAATCAAAATAGCTCAACAAAGAGGCTCTAAATGGCCTCTAGAGTCCAAAAAAAATTATGCTACAACAAATAGCTACATAACATCAAAATCATTGCCTATATTGGGATCCTCATTAAGATCATCCTCTAAGCATTAAAATAAGATAGAAAAAGCTTAACATGCCTAATCAATGATTTTGCTCAAGTGAAGTGTACATTTTTACTAGGATCATGACGGAGGACAGTCAATGCCACCAACATTGAGGTACATAGAGGGCTTGGCGCTCTTGATTAAATGTCATTTCTATACCCTCATAAATCACAAAATTCAGTAGAAACATTGCAATCCTGCCAATCCTGAAATCCTGAAAACTATTAAGTCTGCTGAATTTTGAATAGAATCTAAAATTCTATTTTCTCCATATGAAATCCAATAAGGTTGGAACCACTTTGAAAGTTTGAAACATCCTCAAACAATTAATGATAATGTTGAAAATCTAAGTAAAAGTAAAGTGACTTCTCCTTTATCTTTCATTTTCACATTCTCCTTTATCTTATATTTTCATCCTTTTACTTTAAGAACTTAATATAGATTTCCCCGTGTTTGCTTGATGGAAAATAGTCACAGTATCCTCACAATTCAATCCCCTAACCCACTTTTACGAAATGAGTTAAAAATTTGGTTATAAGGTGAAATTGGCGAAGTTAGGGTGATAATTCCCAAATTATCACAATAATTACCTAAATTATCACAATAAAGTGAAGGCCTTGTTTTGATAGTTGGATACCTATACAGATGACATCATGGCACCCCAGCTGGACTTGGGACCCTAAAGGAGGATTTGAGGTTGATTTGAAGAAGTTTCCTCAAATTTTGGATGATTTTAGCATCATGGCACTTTTTCACACCTCATCACACCATAACATGGCATTTGGAGCCCTAAAAGGGCATGACATCAGCTTTTCTAGAGATTTCGGCCTTGCTGAAATAGACTTGTTTCTTGTGGAGATGTGATCTTTTGTGGAGTATTTGCTTATGGAGACATCATTTTGGAATAATAAAGGATTGGTTCATGCATTTTTTTGTAAGTATCCTATGTTGTTGAATATCTTTATGGCTATTGCATGGAATGGTTATTGTTAGGGTTTCTATGTGCTAGTTTTTATTGAATATTTTTCTAAGAAATCTTGGCAAAGTATTGTATGCATTACCCTTTAAGATTTGTGTGACAATCCCTTGAGTGATCCTTCATGCTAAGCTCTCAATGATTTTATTCCCTCATAAAATGATAGCTAGGGTATTAAAACTAAGGTTTTTTATTATCTCTTACTCCATTCTAGGGCTTGATTTTCCATAAGATATCCCTCTGGACTCCATCACCCAAGATCAAGCATTGGCCTTTCCACATAGGTGATCACACCATAACATTTTCCCAAAACCAAAATTCCTCTCTCCTCTAAATTTTCAGCCCTTTAAGGCAAGCCATTAAGCTAGGGTTAGGGCTGAATTCAACTAGGGTAAGTGTGTTTTGCCTTTGGAAGGGTTCTAAATGTGGTTTGTAACTGATTGCCTCAAAAGCATACCTTTTCCATGGTGAGTTCCTCCTTTTTAGGACTAACATAAAAAACCCTAGGCAATTTTACCTTATGGTAAACCCTAATCTAGCCCTAGGCTTCAACTTGGGGGTTTTTGAAGGTTTGTTATCCCAAATATTGATCATGTTCATCATGTCAAGCCTTTTCTCGGCCTTGTGCACCTTGGTAAGCCTGTTATCATTGCTTATTCACTAAACACTAGGTCACTTGTACCCTATATAGGTCTTTGAAGTTTAGATGGCATGCTTTGCCTTGTCTACGCTATTTTTAGCCTTGTCCTTAAGTAGAGTGTCTTTCATTGGCATATCCTTGTCACCTCCTAGCCTTAAGCTTAGAATACCCATTACGTGACCTACATAGTGTTGAATTTCCACGACCTTGGGTCTAGGATAGAATCGTAGAATCTCTGATGCTACCAAGCCAAGAATCTCAATAGAACTACTTTGCATAGCAGAATATAAACAACAGTAAATCACACATGCACAGAATGCAGCCAACCTTTTACAATTTTCAACCCAACTTTTTTATATTAAACAATATATAATACAACAGTCTAGGGCTCCCGTACCAGGGATAATGGCCCTCATATATCCACTAGTACAAGATACAAACTGGGGCTTGGTGTCAGTACATCGACAACCAATCTGCCCTCAATAAGATACTCTAATCATCTGGTTGTCACACGCTCTCTCAGCTCCTCTCGGTCATACCCCGTACCTGCCCAGTCCTTTGGCTCTCGATCTGCAGCTCCTGCCTCTATCAATGCTCCAAGTCCATCTGGCCACTGAACCACGGCTATCAATCTGCTCTCTAGTTGTGCTTTAGTCCATCAAGGCGTCAACACATCGAGACTCCTGTTATGTTGTTCACAGCTCCACTTGTGAACAACTCTCAACTGTCCACTGCTGCTCCTCAGCTACTCAAGGACTTTAGCTCACTATGGTCTGCTTGCCCTGCTTCGATGAAGACCAACATAGGGCACAGAGGGCTGCAACCTATCACTTCAAGATGATCATCTCACACAATGAACATGGGCTAGGAGGAATGCCCATCATCTGTTGTAGATGTCCTTCTCCACACACAAGTCTTGGGCTCCACAAACTGCTCCTGGCTTATCAGACCCTTGAGCTCAACAACTGCCTCTTGCAACTACCTTTGTCCATCAAGGTGTTGTTGATCGGGCTCCAACTTGGACACTATCACGTTGTCCTCCAGCAGACCATAAGTGCCCAATCACATCCACACTTGGTCTTCTCTCACGCTGCCCTCCAACAGTCCACGAGAGACCAAGTCCACGTTGTAGCATCTGCACCTAGTTAGGGCATCCCCACACCTAGGAGACCCTTACACACAACTTCCCACAAACTTCACCAATCCGCCCTTTTCTTCTGCAATAGAGGAGCTATTACACAAATATGGGCACCAATCATGTCCTCACCTAGGACATCTATCCAACTGTCATACAAGAGTCCATCTGCAACTCTCCTTGCTGTTGTCCTCTTGTCTTCCAATTTGATGTGCCTGTTGTCACCTTGGCTGCTTGGTAGGCTTCCCAACAGTCCATGTGGGCTCCTCCAAACAACTCCTAAGGTCTCCTCAAGCTGCCCATCAATCGATCCAATCAATGGTCAAACTCTTTGACCCAACACACATCAAACTTTTGCTCCAAGTCTGTTGCCAAATTACTATGGAAATTGTCACTTGTTTAGGGCATCTAACCATGAGGTCTGCCCCTCCTCTTTGACTTCCACAGGCTGCCCTATAAATGATCCAAGACTGTGTTGATCTTTGTAGCATCGGATTTGTTCTAGCCATGAAATTTTGTGGAGGGGCTAGAATACATGTATTCTCCAAAACCCAAAAATCGTTCTGGAAATTCCACCTAGAGACGACTTAATTAAAATAATTAACTTTTTAAAATGGTTCCCTAAGTCTAAACTTAGGAAATCTGGTTAATTAAAGGGTATTAATTAAGTCATGGTGAGAATCTTCTAGAAGAAGACATGGATTGACTTCTAGTTAATCTTAGCCATCGATTATGTTTTAATCTTGGTCGTTGGTGCTCCAACAAAAGATTATAAGAAGAAGTCGATGGGTAGATGGAGAACACACCAAAGCAGATACTCAGTTGCTCAAGCAGATCAATTTTCTCAATGGCTGAAGTTCGGCAAGAGAAAATTGAATCAGAGAGTGAGTTGCAGGTGGGAGAGAGGGCATCAGCATAGTCGGAGAGGCAGGACGAATCAGGAGGTGGCAACACAGAGGAGGGACGCAAGTCAGCGTAGAAGAAGGGTTGACGCAGGGCCCACGAAGTCACTGCGCAAAGAGTGACGCGGAAGGGCCAGCAAAAGAGGCAGAAGGTCATCTTCGAGGTCAGAAAATTGTTGTGGAGTGTGAGAAAGTCGCTGGTAAATTTCTCTCAGTGACTCTTCCTCTATTTTGTCTTGTACATAAATTATTGTTGAAGATTAATAAAAGAAACCCTCATCTGCTGCACCGGTTTTCCCAAGTTGGGTTTTTCCGAGGACAATTGTCCAAAAATAACTGTCACTGTAATTATATGTGCTAGTATTTTCCTTGTATTTATTTTCCGCATAATTTTATTTGTGAAGGTTGTAGTGTATGTATTTTGATATTTGTTGTAGAAAACTGTAAATAATTTGTTTAAGTAATTTAACAAATAGAAAAAATATTATCAGTTGTTGCAGTAGGATTCGGGATCACAAAATTTTCACATGGTATCAGAGCGTTGGTAAAAGCAGGAAGAACTCAGTTGCAGGCCGAAGAAGGATTTCGAAAGTACTGCGTAGGCAGTAGTTCGAAACCCCAGAGAGACTGCGCAGTCCATTTTCTATGTGAGCAAATTTTTTGTGGAAAATAATTCTTTCAGTGAGTCGATAGAGAATAATAGTTTTCGGATCAAGATTTGTCAGAGGCAGAGGGAGCAGCGTAGCAGTTTCCACGCAGAGTAGCGAATTCAATGTTGGGAAGGAAATAGCATAGAAAATTATGGATAATCAAGAAGCCTCAGAATTATCTTCCAGATTGGAAGATGAGTTTGCGTGTCTTTCAGGATCGGCTTCGGATGGTGTCTGGTATATTGATAGCGGAGCTTCATCTCACATGACTGGAGTAAGGGAATATTTCTCGAGCTATCAAGAGGAACAAATGGACTTCCAGATCACTATGGGCAACAAAACTAAGTGTACTCCAGTAGGGAGAGGCACCATAGATTTTCAGACGGAAGCAAGAACCAGTACTAGAGCCACGAATGTACTGCATGTGCTAGGATTCGGCATGAACCTAATTTTAGTGTCCCAATTGCAGGACAAGGGATACGATGTGTGCTTTGTGGGAAAGAAAGTATATTTCAAGCAACCCACCTGGAAGAAGGTGAGACAGATTGGAGTTCGATGCAACATGCTATATACATTGCAGATCGATTCTCCAATGGCACTAACAGGTAGTAATAACAATAGTAGAAAGGAGCTTAATGAACTATGGCACAGGAGGATGGGACACTTGCACCATGGAGCACTCTGGATGCTCAGAGAGATAAGATAAGATAAGATAAGATAATTTTATTAATGTCCAACGAATGACCACAAAGTAGGTCAAAGGGACTGTCTGTTACATAAGGGGGTCGTGCCCAGTAGGAGAACCAATCGGTCTCCTCAGAAAGACAAATGCTGAAAGGGAGATAGAAACTAAAAACTAAAAACGAGGCGGGTCGGGAAGAGCGAATGGAGCTCCGATCCCGGCAACGCCTGTTGATCTCTAAACTGCGTCGTAGTCTCACTGGTGAAGAAGACCCTGGGGGCTCGGATGTGGAAGTCCGCTACTCCTAGCATCCGAGGCCGAGAGAAAAGAGCTGTGGGTAGTTCAGCAAGGTTTGCTGGTTTGAAGCGGTGGGCGCTGGTTGCCTCCCATTGTGTTGTCTCTGTGATCTAATGATCCTGGGCCGCCTCTCGGGGAGATGCCTGGAACGGTTCTGCTGCTGGGCCCTCGTAAGTAAGGGGCCTCTCCTCTTAACTGAACGAGGGTCTGTCGATCTGTGTGAGCCGGACTGATCGGTACTCGGACTGGTTGATCTCTTGACTCCTCGGGCTGAGGGGAGTATGCTGAAGAAAGAGGTGATCTGACGAGTAGTGTTGGGTCGGACGGGAGGCTGGAGGATATGCTCCCGATGCTTTAGAGTCTCCTGGATGTAAAGTGCGACACATCTCTGGTCCGTGTAGCTGAAGAAGCTGGATAGGTTCTGTGGTCCTCTGAACAGACAGTGGTAGCGACCTCTGATCTCATAATATATCGGACAACCGAAGATAAAGTGCCATTCGGTTTCCACCTCCTGTGTATGGCATAGCCGGCAAGTCCTGTCAACTCTCTCTATCTGGTGGTCTGTCTCTACCCGGAGCCTATGTGATCCAACTCTGAACTGCCCGAGGGGGATCCGAAGAGCATGCATCCAATGTCGAAGCGTGTACTGGGGGCGAACTATAAGCCCGTCTCTGATACTCAAGAAGTGCTCTGCATAGAACGCCATCTTTGGGCGCAGCCCCCCCGGGGGGTTAATCCATGTGACCTGGATAAACCGCCTGTAGATGTCTTCCTTGATGATCTTGTTTAGTTCCTGCCTGGGGGGAGTCCTCTGGGGGCATTCAGGGAATACCGAAAGGGGGGGAGATGATCTATATGGAGTCCCACTGCCTCGAGGAACTTCGAGACCCCTGTGTACCAACACTTGGCTTTTCCTGGTTGGGTGCGGTCGATGGCTTCAGAAGAGCAGTAGGCTAGATAAGGGTACCTTTCGCGTCCTTTCAATGTATCTGCGAAGCTCCGGGCTCGGTGAAGAAAAGAGACCAGTCTGAAAGCTGTCTCAAGGCGGAAGGGCTGCGCACCAAACTCAGCCAGTATGATTTGGTGTGGGATAGTATGCTTGCAACGGATAATACGCCGGAGGAGAAGGGTTTGGACTCTCTCCACTGCTGCCCAATCAGACTCAAGCAAGGAGGGGCCCCAAATTTCCGATCCGTACAGGACTGTGGGTCAGATCAGGGCGTCCATAAGGCTCAATTTGGACGAGATGTCCTGGAAGTGGTGGCGGAAACATTGTCTCTCTAAAATGGCTAGAGAGCCATACCCCTTATTGATCCGAGGTTGCAGAGCTGGCCGCAAACTGAACCGGGGGCCCGAAAACTGAACTCCCAAGTATGTGTAGCTATTGGTAATCTCCACTCTATCTCCTTTGAAGAGAAATCGGAGATCCTGAGACTTCTTCGTCCCGTTGAAGACTATTACCTTTGTCTTACTCAGGTTCACTGATAATTTCCGGAGATCACAGAATAGGGCTAACGCATCCAGCTGCCTCTGGAGACCTTCTGGTGATGAGGATAAGAGTGCAATGTCATCTGCAAAGAGTAAGATATAGATCAAAACCTAATGAAGATAGCAACCGTCAGACTCCTGTATGTGTTCCCACAGAAAGGCTTCGAGCTCATCAATATATATCCCAAATAAGGTGGGGGAGAGTGGGCAACCCTGCTTAACTCCAATCGTGCTCCGGATGAACTCAGACAGTCCCCCCACCGTGCGAAGACGGCCCAGGACAGACTCGTATAGACGCATAACAGCAATCAGCCGGGAGTTTGGGGTATTGGTGTCTTTGAGTCGCTGTAGAAGATCCTCTCTCGGGACTGAATCAAAAGCCTTCCGGAAGTCCACAAAGCAGCAGTACACCTTCGAGGACCGGTGGCGTGCTTCCTCGATCACAGCACGAAGTGTAAAAATGTGGTCAATGGTCTGATGATCTGGCCTGAAACCAGCTTGGCCTCTGGCCCTGAGATCTCTTTCTTCAAAATCGCCGGAAAGCTTTCTATGGAGGATAGTGGCATAGAGTTTTGAGAATGTATGGCCCACCATAATTGTCCTGTAGTTGTTGGGGTCCGAGGTATCCCCTGACTTATGGATGGGATATATAATATGGTGGGACCATATGGGGGGGAACCCTTCTCGGACCACATGGTTGAAGAGATCTGCCAGGTATCCGACTAAGGGTCGGATGCCTTGCTTGAAGAATTCGGCTTGGAATCCTTCCTCGTCCGCTGCTTTGCTGCTATTCATCGCCCAGATGGCTTCCCTGACATCTTTATCAGTGAACAGGTGGCAAGAGAGGGGAGGAGATGTGACCTGGATCTGGGACTGTCCGGGAATGTCGTAGAGGCGGGAGGTGTGTGAGAACATGGAGACTGGGTCGAGATCGAAGGGAGGAGGAGAGCGACGGGGGAGGATCTTGCCCCAGAATTGCTTGGGGGAATGGGTAAGGAGGGCGGAAAGCTCTCGTCTTTGTTGGGAGATGAACTGTCGTTTTTTGTGACGGAGGAGGCGACGGTAATTCTTTTGGATGGCAGAGTATGAGGGAAGGGACTGGCGGAAGGCTTGGCGGAGATCCTGGTGGAGGAGTTTACAATCTGTATCGTACCATTTGTTCATAGGGGAAGTTCCTGTCTTACGGGAGGTTGGGGGGGTCCGAATTGAGTGTGGAAAGGATTTAAGCGCCGACTCCCAGATTGCTGAGGAGAGACAGTGGTACTTATCTGAGACAGTCTCGAGACGGGAGAAGTCATCCGAGTCGGGGAGGATTTGTCTGAGTGAGGAGGAGAAAATGTCGGGGTCGCCCTCATCAAAACGAAAGATGGTTCTACCTGGGGATTGGGGTGGGGGGTGGGTTGGTCGGGGGGGATCAAACTGAAGAGAAAGTGAAAGCAGTGCGTGGTCGGCTAGAGGGATGGGAGAAACGGAGAGATTCCGGATGAAAGGGAGCAGTGTTCGACCGGTTAAGGCATAATCCACCACACTGGCTCCTCCTCCGTGAGGTCTACACGTGAAGAAGTGGGATTCTGGGAAGCGTGAGAGGCCGTTCAGAATTATCAGATCATGTGATTCGCCCAACTGCATAAGATGTCTACCGTAGGCTGTGATGGGGCCCAGAGCGTCCTCCGAAGTCCTCTGCAAGCCTACTGAAACCAGGTCAACACCCCTAGTGCAGAACACATCCTCGGACCGGTCATGGAGTGGGACTTGCTGGTCCTTGGTACGGGCATTGAAATCCCCCATAATGATAATTTCTCCATCAGCTGAGTATTTAGTGATGTCTGGGTATATGTTGGTGAAGGGGTCCCTCTCTACACCGTCGTGGATGGCAAACGAAGATGTGGTTGGGGGGAAGTAACAAACTGCAATAAAGATATCCCTCAGGGGTGGGGCTCCAGTTCTGGTTCGGATCCACATGTATCTGGCGTACTCATCTGTATTTGCCACTGTGACTCTGTCCCTGAGCCCGTCTTTGACTAGGCACGCTACTCCCCCTGATCCTCTGACTCCCCCTGAGCTCCTTGTTTCCTGTCTACATACTAAATGCCATTGGTACCTTGTTATGTCTGGGAGAGGCCGAACTGGGCTCTCGTGGGTCTCTGTTACTAGAAGGATATCTGCTGACTCAAGGGCATCGTAGAGTAGCCCAGGCGAGGACCAAAAAGACCCATTTCCGTTCCAGCAGTGAATTGAAATCCCTGTTGTTCGGCGCCTCCCCAGGCGGACCCGTCATTTGGAACTGCCTGATCGAGGTGTCCATCCTGGAGGGAAGGAGTCTCGGATGACCGCACGGAGGTTCCTTATGACTGCCCATTTTCCCACTTGTCTTGCTGCAGCCACTTGTTCCCTAGCCTGTTTGAGTTCAGCCACTTGTGCCCGAGTGAGATCCTCATCAAGGAATATCCTGTGTGGAAGGCCGAATAGCTTCCGTTTAGCTCGAAGAGCATAAAGGCGATCTGTGGTGTTATGGAATCGGATAAATAAGGTGGAGTCCTGTCCCAGCCAAGCTCTGTCTAATCTTATATCGGATATGTCGAGGGTGTCTCTCAAGAATCCTGAGGCCACCTCCATCGGATCTGCTGAAGAAAGAGGGAGAGGGAGACCTCTCACTTTGAGGTTTAGCTCTCTCGCTCTACGGGATCGTTCTTCCACGAGTTTGGCCTGTACAACTTCCTCTACTGCTGTGATAGGAGGGGATTTGTCTTTCCCCCGAACCACCTGTGCCCATGAGCTGATGTGTGTTTCTGTTTCCTGTCTGAGGGAAACCTGTTGTGAAATAATCTCCTCTTGCTTGTTCCTGATCTCCTGGATTTCTGCATGCAAAGTTGTCTCTGTGGGGTCTTCCTGCACTGATTTCCGAAGGGACAAGTTTTCCCCTTCCACAAAGGAAACTCTGTCATTGAGTGTGTTTACTTCGGCCCGGAGCTTGTCATTCTCAGTTTCAAGGGAATCTACCCGACGTAACAATTGTTTGATTTGAGATGTCCAGAAGGCGAAGTCTGACTCCATGGCAATGTCTCTGGGGCTATAGGTCTCTTCCGGTTGGTTAAGGCACTGGCGGAGGTAACTGGAAGGTCCTCTGTTGTTGAATGGGTTACTGAGGTGGATCTCGTGCTCTGGTTCCGTGTGTGTCTTCGGGGAACCCATATTTAACCTGTCATTTTAAAATTTGCAGAAACAGACGAGGGTTTGCAGAGGTTCGATGCGAGCAGAGCGAATACGGGCCGCAGAGAAGGTAGAGATGGGGGGCCGGTGTTATCTGATGGACGCCGTCGATTAGACGCTGGCCGAGCAGAGGGATGCGGGCCGCGGGCCGAGCAGACAGCCGCCGTCGGGAGGGACGCCGTCGATCAGCCGCAGGCCGTCGAGCAGACTCGGGCCGAAGACGCGGTGAGCAGACGCATGGATAGCAGACACGGGGAGAGCAGCCGCGGGCCGTCGCAGACTCGGGCCGAAGACGCGGGGAGCAGCGACGCGGGGGAGAGCCGACGCGGGCCGACGACGGGGAGAGCAGACGCGGGGAGCAGCCGCGGCTCGTCGCAGGTGGAAGGAGAGCCGACGCAGGGGAGACTGTAACAAGAGTTCCAACTCTCAGCACCGAGCACGATGATCTATGTTGAGGATGTGTACTTGGAAAGTACGCAAAAGCAGCGTTTCCCAGAAGTGATAGCAGAGCCAATGGCGTGTTGGGATTGATACACTCAGATATTTGTGACCCTATGTCCACTAGAGTGTGAAAATTCGTCAACCGAAATCCTTACTGCAGCAACTGATGATATTACTCCTATTTGTTAAATTCCTTTAAACAAATTACTTGCAGTTTCCTATGGCAAATATCGTAATACATACACTGCAACCTTCACTTAATTAAATATTATGCGAAAACAAGAGACTGAGCAAGAAAGAAAATACAACACAATTGACACCGTTATTTTTGGACAAATGTCCCTAGAAAAACCCAATGCGGGAAAACCGGTGCAACAGTTCTGAGGGTTTATTATTATTAAGCAGTAGCAAATTCTGAATACATCTCTGAATACCTCTCCAGTTATTCAGTTACAGAGAGAAATATTGGTAGAAAGATTTGTGAGATTACCTCACACAATCACTGAGAAAATCCCGACTGATCCGGACTCTGGATGAAGTGCCTCTAGTAGGCCCTACGCTGCCTCTGTGCAGTCCTCACGCAGTCCCTACGTCAACCTCTCTAGGCACTGCGTCACCCAGTTTGCTGATTGATTTGCTGCCTAGAGTCTTTGCTCTCAGCCTCCTGGTCTCACACCCCGGCTCTCGGCTTCTGAAACTGACTCTCCCCAGCAAAATCTCAGACTCTCTCTCACCCTCTGCACTGCCTTTGCGTGGCCCTGCGTCAGCCTCTACATCTGGGCTACTAGATCACTCTCTGCCTCTCTCTGCTAATGATTCTCTAACTAAGAAAATCTCTCTCTCTCCAGATGATAACCCTGCCCCTCAACTGCAGGAAATATCCTCGATTAGAACTTCCTCTCGAGAACTTCTCACTTCAAAAATTCGATCTCTTGATCTCTCAGTGTGTTTTCCAAATGACCCTCAAGCTCCCTTAAATAATATTCTCGTTGACATTCAACAACCCAGATTAAAAGCTAATCAATGGCTAAGATCATTTTAGCTTGATCCTCGTCTTCTTCTAGAAGTTACACCCACAATTAGATTAATACCCATTAATATTTTTAATTTCCTAAGTTTAGACTTAGGGTCCCATTAAAAAATATTAATTATTTTAATAAAATCGTCTCTAGGTGGAATTT
The DNA here is from genome assembly GCA_031772625.1 of Pinus tabuliformis. Lineage (NCBI taxonomy): Eukaryota > Viridiplantae > Streptophyta > Pinopsida > Pinales > Pinaceae > Pinus > Pinus tabuliformis. The sequence continues at coordinate 952,655,059 of CM062810.1, forward strand.
CCCAAAATGCTTTCTGGGTTCTTTGGAATACATGTGCCTAAGCCTCCCTGCAAAATTTGAGGCCTAGAGCACATCCGATGCTACCCCAAATCAACACAAAGCTCTTAGCAGTGGCGAATATTTCGTCACCTTCATTGATGACCATTCCAAAAAAATCTGGATCTACTTCTTAAAGACCAAGGATGAGGTCTTTGATCAGTTTCGAGAGTTCAAGGCTCTCGTAGAAAACATGACAGGGGAAAATATCAAGGTGCTACGTTCAGATAATGGTGGAGAATACACGAATAAAAACTTCACAAACTTTTGCACAAAGGAAGGTATCAAAAGAGAGTAGAATGGAGTAGCGAAGCGGGAGAACATGACCATAATCGGGGCAGCAAAGGCCATGTTGTATGATCAGGATATGCCTAGATTCCTATGGGCATAAGCATGCAACACAACAGTGTACATTCAGAACAGGACACCTCACAGGGCTTTGGGGAAGAAAACGCCAGAGGGAGTCTTCTTTGGGAAGAAACCCGAGGTAAGTCATTTAAGGATATTTGGGAGTGTGGCCTATTGTCACATTCCAGATGAGAAATGTAGTAAGTTGGATCAGACTGCAGAAAATGGGTATCTCGCAGGGTATAGCGAGACCTGAAAGGCATACCAAATCTACGTTCCTGGCAGCAAGAAGATTATAGTGAGGCGAGATGTAAAGTTTATGGGAGGCAGAGCTTTCAGAAGATCTCGAGAGATGCCTGCAGGAGATCAATCATCAGATGTTCCTTTAGTCCAGCAGCAGCAGGGACCGCAGGTAGAACAAGCAGGGGGATAGTCACAAGATTCGAGTACAGTGACCAGCACCAGCATATCCTTAAGAGCAGGAGATCTAGGAATTTCTCAGCAGACAAAGTTGCGGGTACAAGTAGAGGAACAGATGGAACCTCCCACCACCAGTGGTAGGACCAATAGGGAATTGCGTCAGACCTTGAAGGACACAGAAGAGTTTGTCGGAGCTCCTAGCACTGACAAGAGGCAGCGCAAGCAACCTAACAGATACTAGGCCTTGGTGGCTCAGGTTGCAAAACCCTCTAGTTTTCAGGAAGCCGCACAACATCAAGTGTGGGTGGATGCCATGGTAGACGAGTGCAGTTCTATCATGACAAACGATGTATGGGAGATGGTGCCTAGACCAAAGGATAGATTATTTGTGGGTTCCAGGTGGATCTACAAGATCAAATACGCTGCAGATGGCAGTGTAGAGAAGTATAAGGCTAGATTCGTGGCAAACGGGTATGCACAAAAAGAAGGAATAGACTATGAGGAGACCTTCGTCCCAGTTGCCAGATATACCTCTATCAGATTCATCATATCCCTAGCAGCTCAGATGGGGTGGGAAATTCACCAGATGGACATCAAGACAACATTCTTGAACGGGGTGATAGAAGAAGATGTGTACATAGAGCAGCCTGAAGGCTTCGAGACTCATGAGAAGCACACTCATGTATGCAGATTGAAGAAAGCCTTGTATGGGCTCAAGAAGGCACCCAGAGCGTGGTACGGTCGGATTGACAGATACTTGCAGCAGTTGGGATTCATCAAGAGTGATGCATATCCCAATCTCTACTATCTGATGGTGGAGAATGAACCCCTCGTTCTGGTTTTATATGTAGATGATTTGTATTTTACAGGATCATCGAGGCTCATAGAGGACTACAAAAGGAACCTTGCAGCAGAATTCAACATGAAGGATATGGGGTTGATGCACTATTTTTTGGGGTTGGAAGTACGACAGAAGAATGGGGAAATCTTCCTTGGGAAAGGGAAATATGCTACAGAAATTCTGAAGAGATTCAGAATGCAGGATTGCAAACCCATGATTACCAACTGGAAAAAGATAGATGCCTCAGGGGACAGGGAAGCCGACCCCACCTTGTACATATAGCTAATTGGGTCACTCATGTATCTGGTTAACACTAGGCCAAACATTTGTTTCGTTGTCAATACCCTTAGTCAATTCATGGTGGAACCAAAAAGGGTACATTGGGCAGCAGCTACGCACATTCTCAGATATGTGCATGGAACAGTCAGACTCGGGTTGAAATATACTCGAGGAGATGACGTCAGGTTGAGTGGTTCACAGATGCAGATTGGGCAAGTAGTTCAGTGGACAGGAAAAGCACTTCCGGGTATTGCTTCAGCATTGGATCAGGGATGATCTCTTGGTGCAACAGGAAGCAGAAATCAGTAGCATTGAGCTCAGCAGAAGCAGAATATATGGTAGCTAGCACAGCTACTGCGAAACCATATGGCTTAGGAAATTGTTGGTGAGTCTATTCAGGATGAAAATGTGAGCGACTAGTGTTTACTGTGATAATCAGAGTTGCATAAAACTCTCTAAGAATCCAATATTTCATGATAGGTCGAAGCACATTGATATCATATGTCATTTCATCGAGGATTGTGTTCAACGTGGGGCAGTTCAACTGCAGTATGTCCCCATAGGAGATCAGGTGGCAGACATACTCACGAAAGCTCTAAGGAGAGCTAAGTTCATTTAGTTCAAGGAACAGATGGGTATGGTGGAGAACCCGTTTAAGTAGCAGATGGATTCTCAGTTGCAACAATAGCGGATGAGAGGGAGTTGCAGTGCAAAGGCAATAGTTGGCAGCAGTTCAGCAGGGTCAGCAGCAACACAGATGCAGCTCATATCAGAGTTGCACAGTAGTGATGGGCAGAGCAGCCAGACATCAAGCAGCGTGATAGGAAGTAAAGTAGAGACAAGGTGTTGCTTTAGTGGGTTGCAACACTAGAACACATTCCTCACTAAAAGGGAGTGTTGACTTTTGTAGCATCGGATGTGTTCTACCCAATGTTTTAAGACTCCGACTCCGACTCCGACTCGGCCGAGGATCGACTCCGACTCCGACTCCGAAACGGTAATGACTCGGCCGGCTCGATTTCAATGACTCGATCATTGTAAAAAATACATTAAATATTTATTTTTTTATAAAAAAACATAATTTTAAAGATTTTAAACATAATTTTAGAGATTTTCATTCATGTTTCCAAACACACCTACAACTGGAGTCCTTGTTCGCTGTGAGACTGAGGATGGTGGATTGGGATCTGCATTCAACTGAACAGCATGTTCAAGTTCAATTGATGTCTCAATATCTAAATCTAAATCAAGATCCTCATCAAGATCAAACTCTGCTGGACAACTCTCCACTACCCAATCTCATGTTGGATCAATGTCTTCCAACACAATGGGATCTAAATCAGATCTTTTGTTCAGCAAATGGTTTCATCTGAGCCGGAGGTTGTATTGGACATAAACTAGATCATTTAACCGTTTTTGATCCAAACGGTTTCTCTTCTTTGTGTTACTTGGGAGCAGGAGCGAAAATGGGAGCGGGAGCGACATTTTCAGAAGCTCCTGGTTTGGGAGCGAATCCCAGAGGAGTTCGACAACCAATGTCACTAACATCAAGGTACATAGAGGGATTGGTGCTCTTGATTAAATAAGAGTTCCATACCCTAATACATGACAAAATTCAATGGAAACATTGCAAACCTCCAATCCTGAAATCCTGAAAAACTGATAAGTCTGCTGGATTTTGAATGAAATCTAAAATTCTACTTTCTCCATATGAAATCCAATGAGGCCGAAACCACTCTCAAACATCCTGAGTCATTTCATGGTAATGTTAAAAATTTAAGTAAAAGGATGAAAATGAAGATTAAGGAGAATTTAACATTACCATGAAATTTGAATAACATATCAATAGTAGAGAGCATTTGAGTGTGTTAAATAGGGTTTGGGAGGGGGGAATGGACCCCAAATGACATTTAGCAAATTCATATAACACCTTGGAGTCCAAACCAATCAGAAATCACCTTAAAAATCCATTAAAAAAATATTAAATTGTTGTTTAACATGTTCTGGGCCGGCTTTTTGTGACTCGGCCGAGTCATAACAGAAACGGCCGAGTTGGCCGAGTCATGGCTGACTCGGCCAAACGTACCGTTTCAAAGGCCGAGTCATGGCTGAGGGTATCGGCTCGGATCAACTCGGTCGTTTCAGTATCGAAACGGCCGTTTTTTAAAACAGAGGAACTTCTACCCACAAAATTTTGTGGAGGGGCTAGAATACATGTATTCTCCAAAACCCAGAAATCGTTTCTAGAAATTCCACCTAGAGACGACTTAATTGAAATAATTAACTTTTTTAAATGGTTCCCTAAGTCTAAACTTAGGAAATCTAGTTAATTAAAGGGTATAATCAATTCATGGTGAGAATCTTCTAGAAGAAGACATGGATTGACTTCTAGTTAATCTTATCCATCGATTATGTTTTAATCTTGGTCGTTGGTGCTCCAACAGAGGATTATATGAAGTTGATGGGTAGATGGAGAACACACTAGAGCAGATATTCAGTTGCTCAAGCATATCGATTTTCTCAGTGGCTGAAGTTCGGCAAGAGAAAATCGAATCAGAGAGTGAGTTGCAAGTGGGAGAGAGAGGGCATCAACATAGTCGAAGAGGTAAGACGAATCAGGAGGTGGCAGCACAGAGGAGGTACGCAGGTCAGCGCAGCAGAAGGGTTGATGCAGGGCCCATGCAGTCACTGCACAGAGAGTGACGCAGAAGGGCCAGTGAAAGAGGCAAGAGGTCCTCTTCAGGGTCAGAAAATTGTTGTGGAGTGTGAGAAAGTCACTAGTAAATTTCTCTCAGTGACTCTTCCTCTATTTTGTCTTGTACAAAAATTATTGTTGAAGATTAATAAAAGAAACCCTCATCTGCTGCACTGATTTTCCCAAGTTGGGTTTTTCCGGGGACAAATGTCTAAAAATAACTGTCATTGTGATTATATGTGCTAGTATTTTCCTTGTATTTATTTTCCGTAGAATGTTTTTTGTGAAGGCTGCAGTGTATGTATTTTGATATTTGCCATAGAAAACTGCAAATAATTTGTTTAAGTAATTTAACAAATAGAAGAAATACTATCAGTTATTGCAGTAGGATTCGAGATCACCGAATTTTCATAGACTGATCCTCAAACTAGGATCCAACACTTGCAAACATTCACTAAAATACATACCTTTGTCCATTGTTTGAAGGTTGCTCCACTACTGCAAACTAGGGCATCATGACAGTCCCTTTTCCAGCCCTTATTCCTGCCCAGAATTTCCCCTAAGGACTGCAATTGTCCTTTAGTGAAAGGATCTCCCTCCACGTTGCAATGTATGGGCAGTTTCTAGCCCTTAACAAGGACTTTCCTCCTTGTTATGACAATGGTTATCCTTCACTCCTTCAAACAGTTTGCAGCAAACTATTTTGAGGGTTGTCCCACCTCAAACAATCCCTCAAACAGACCCCTCCTCCTGCGTCCCTCCAACAAGGCACTGTGGCCTTCACTCCGGCATCTCGGTGCTCCTGAAATGCATCAAAACAACCCTCTAACCCACGCTAGTACAGTCCTCCTTGCTGCAGCCTAGAACATAAATACCTCTCTCCACTGAGCTCTTTTGAGGTACATGTTGCACACATGGATGAGGAAAATGTCCTCACGTCACCTCATATTTATACACAACATGAGGGCTCCACGAATTCATGAAGGGTCATGTCTATTGGACGAATCCTCCTTAAGCCTACATGACTTGACTGTCCAAATACTGATGACAACTTCAAAAATTCATAACTCAAGTTCTAGCACTCCAATTTGGGTGATCTTTGAAGTGTTGGAATCAGTACACCAAGCTCTATCATCCCAAATTCTCTCATGCTCAAATTATTCATGGTTTTGGCCCAAATCCCGATGGGTGCAAAACCCCATGCTTGGGTTCCAAGCCCATAAGCCTACTTGTGGCGTTTTTCCCTCCAAACCCCACAGAACTAGGGCTTGGAGTACCTCCCAAGCTACACAAAAATCAACACATAGGGAAGCCTCCCTTGTGGTGAAAATCCACTAAAGAGTAGGAGGTGGTGGCTATGGCGACATTGGGCCCCACCCCATAGTGTTGTCACTTGGGAGGCCTCTCACAAGACCTGCTATATTTTGAGGCAACACAACTGTTCATGAAAAAGGAAAAATGGTTGTAGATGAAATTTGGCCATAACTCAATGATATGATGTATGTTTGCAATGACATTTTGACATTAGAAAGATGGCAGCTATCTCTGCATATCCACCAAATTTCAGTGGAAAATGTGACCACTTGGTCTCCCAAAATGCCAAAACATGTTATGATTTGTTGGGGCTATTACCCACTCCCTGTGGGTAGTATGCATAGGAGAAAAATGTTCTACTAGATGGTCCTCGGTCAGCAGCCACCAGGATGTTCCATTATCTCCGCCACCTGAGCTAGCCATGTGGTCCCTCACCCGTCTGTTATGATCATACGTTTGAAGGTGGGCCTCCCGTCCTTGAAGGTATGGTCTTTCATCGGTATAGTTGAGTAATTTTCCTTACTTATATCATGGACACTTTCAAGCATGGATTGGTGGGGGGATCAGCAAAAAGAGTTGGCTAGGTCTGTACTCTTGTCTCCTCCGCTCGATTTGGTGGTTACCCTTGTATCCTAGTCCCATGGGATCTCCTTTACTGGCTATTAGCTTTAGGGTTGGCGCTACATGGGAAATCTTGATTTTGGTCCCGCCTCCCAACACCATATACATCACTCCCTTCCACTCATTCTTACCCCATTCATCATTTTTCTCATCCAGGTCCACATGTGACCATAAGGTCCACATAGGGTTAGCCTTCTCCTCCCCTCGTCCACACCTTGGGTCGGGCCTGAGCGATGCCTTAGAGGTTGATGCAACTAAAAAGAAAAGAAAAAGCATAATTTGGCCACTTTCAACAGGAAATGTACCACAAAATCCAAAAGATGGTCGAGACATACAAATTTACCACGTGGGCAAAAGCTAAACAGGAGCTCTACCCCTTAATTATCGCCATCACCCTAGTTCCTATGGGACCTAGATAAGCCCCCTCCACATTAAGGAACCCATGATTGTCCCAATGCCTGGTGGGAAATGAAATGCCCCACCTTAAAAGGGGATACATACTACTATATCTGACACATCATGCTCTCATCCCCTTGAGCCCTGAGTAGTTATGAAGAAAAATCAATCAAAGGCAGAAGGCCTATGAAGAAGGTGGAACAACAAAGGTTGGGGTAAGTCATGTACCACGATTGGCTCCCTCCTGCACTCATATACCCAAGTGTGGGCTTCCCTCATTATAGCTACCCTTGTACCATGACATGTGGCCTGGATCCTTCCCCTGATCCCCACTCTGTTCCATCACTATATTACTCGCCACCTACCATTTGATGGATGTACCATAGACATGTCACCCCCTTTTAAAGGATAAAACTACCTAATAGGTTCCTTGGTTACCCCCCTTATTAAGCTTGGAGACACTTGTTCATGCCAAAGCCCACTATGGAAGGGCATGCCACCATGAAGTGCCCCATTGATTCCATGATTTGTAAGCTCTTTTACTTGATTATTCTAATGATTTGTTGTATTGGAGAGCAAGGGGACACATTGGATCTTATGCAGGATTGCGAGTGGGTCTCCATCTAAGTCACCGTGTTCGTGTTCATGTTCGTGTTCGAGTTTGACGACCTTGAAATTCGGATAAAGTTCGGCACCTAAAATTTTGCCGATAAAATTTGACATAAAATTCGACATATAAAATTTGGATATATATATATATATATATATAATTTAAGTTGAAGCAGGCTTAAAAACACATTTAGCCACAATTCTTTACAAATAAATCATGTAGATTACCCCATAAAAAGCAAAAGATAACCATTTAATTTCATTAAATCCATATAGACAATTAAAAATTATTCTGCTGACAATACATCACAATGGAATTATATCCCAATTAACAAAACTATAAATTGATAAAAAATAATTATTGTTTTAGTTAGTGAATTCTATTAACCGAACTGGACAAAAATTCATTATTCACCCCAATGATTCAACCCTCTAGATGGGTTGGTTGACAAAAACATTACTTAAAGAATATTGATTATCGTTCCCATTAGAAAAGTTTGTCAATCAAATCAGAAACCTTTCTCATTTTTTCGATGATTCCAAATGCCCCAGTAGCCCAATGGCCTAGTTATCCAACTTCCTGGTGACTCGGTTATCCAACTCCCAAAGGCCTGATTATCTCACCGGTTGGTGGTGGAGTGAACAAGTGTGGTTGTGAGTGAGGTAGATTTTCACACGACGCCAAGTTTCAGCCTCAAATTCATTAGGGTTACCAAACTTACCATTTTAAATATTTTTTTTTTAATTATAAAAGATGGAAAAATGTCAAACCACAAAAACTTGAAATGAACTTCAATGATTTTTTGGCGAACTTCATCGAATTTGTTCGTTTTCGTGTTCGTGTTCGGCATAAAGTTCCTGTTCGTGTTCGGTATAAAGTTTGTGTTCGTGTTCGGTATAAAATTCGGCGAACATAAATGAATTTGTTCGAATTGTTTTGAGGTTCGGCAAATTTCGAATTCGAAGGATTAAATTCGCCAAACCCGGTGACTTAAGTCTCCATTTGGGGTTTGGTCTCCCTATACAGGGTCCAAGCCCTCCATAGGGCCACATTGGCACTTGTAGGGTGAGCGTTGAGAGCCATGGGCCTCCACCATAGCAGAGAGTACTTCATGGATCCCCAACATCGTTCAGTGATTGCTAGTGTTCTACCGCTTGGATGAGGATGATGCACCTAGATCACTGTGCCCAACCAACTTCACACTTGTACCACACACTTGGCAGAGGTTCCAGATTCCAGATGAGGATGTGTCTCACTGCAAGAGACAAAAGGAGGGTTTATGTCATCGTCCTAGCCCTTACATCGATCCACTTGGAGGCCCATGAGGATGGCCTTGTGCCCCCACACCCACTTGGGAGCACCATAGTGACTTGCTTGGAAAACAAGGGGCAAACCCCTTGTCCACTATGTTTGGAGTCCATTCTCTCACCATGGCACACTTTGGACTTTATTAGGCCTTCTCAATGGCCCAACGACCCATTATGTTGATCATTTTGCCCTCTTGAGAGGTTTATTTTTATGTTATTGAGTTATCTTGGTGGGCTTGTCACCAGTGGATGTTATAATTACCAGTGTTGAAAATATCGGTATCGGCAAAATATCGGCGAGGGTCCAGAAAATATCTTATCGGCAATATGGCGAAAATATCGGCAAAATATCGGCAAATATCGGCAAGCATAAAAAATAATTTTTCAAATTTTTAAATATAGCCGATATTTTGCCGATATTTTCAAAATATCGCGATATTTTGCCGATATTTTTCGATATTTTCCGATATTTGCCGATATTTTGAAAATATCGCGATATTATCAAAACAGAAAATATCGCGATATTTTCTCGGCGATATATCGTTTTGCCGAAAATATCGCGATATTTTCGAATATCGCGATATTTTCGAATATCGCCGATATTATCAATAATGATAATTACACATTATTTTATTATTTGGGGCTTAATTAGGCCCCGCCTAATTAGGCAAATCGAACTCTTTAGAGATCATATAAATTGATGAGAGGTGATTAATTTCTCTCATCATCACTTAGATTGGATTAGTATCTCTTGAGATATTTTTTGCACTTTTTGCTAGGATAAACTTTTGGAGTTTTCTTGATGCACTATGATGTTTGGATTTTTGTTGTTGTCTTTGGAGCTTCTTTATAATGCAAAATTGATGAATGGATATACTCTCTCTCATGTAAGTCAAAATTTTGATGTTATTCTTGTTATCTTACTTGTCAAATGCATGTATCTTGTTATCATTGTTCTTGTATGGGTTAATGTAATGTGAAATTCTTTTGGGACCTTGAACAAGTGATTAAATGCATGTGTTGAGCTTTGAGGGATTGGGTGAATGTTCCTAGAGGCACCTCTTAGGTTGAAGACCTCAAAACTTTGTCTCCTTCGCAAATTTGAAGTATAAATCCCTATTGACCTAGTTGTTGCCCTTAGAGAGGCTAGCAAAGATCAATTAGGGCTCCTTAGCTCACGAAAATTCTCAATCTATGTGTATCTTGACTCCATTAGGCCCAAGCACTAAGGCATTGATCCTCGTATCCCTTTGGTGGTCAAATTTACCTCTCTTTCTTCACTTTTCCAAATTCTAGGCCTAACCCTAGAGGGTCACCTAGGGCATCCAACGAATTTTATTGTAGCCATTCAAACCCCTTGATTTTTGGTCCACTACTGCGTTAGGCTTTTCTCTAGGGGTCCTCCAAATTTCAAGCAAATCCGATAGTGGAATCCCGAGATATAGCAAGCCCTAGCCATAAGACCAATTTTTGCCCTAGGTTGATGTGGGTTAGTGTCCTCACTTGGATCATTGCATTCAAATCTCAAAAGAAAACTTGTCCTTTGATCCTATTCTTTCCCCTAATTAGGTCAAGTCCCTCCTTGGTTGATCAACTCCATACCCTTGACCTAGTTTGGGTCCACTCGGGTTCTTTGTGGTCCCACAACTCTACAACTCAAATTCCACAAGGATTGCATAGAATCCATTTCTCCATAAGGATCCTTAAGTCTAGGGAGCCCCTTGTCAAGGCATATCCTCTAAACCTAGGCTCAAGCATCCCCTTGGCCCTTCGTAGAGAGCCCATCACCTTGCTTCTTAAGCAAGTAAGCCATATAATTGAGTCTCTCTTGTGAATAGGCTTTAGGAATCACCCACCATCCATTTATTGATCTACTTATCCTTGTGATTCCTCTTACACCGGTCTCCTCCCATCGGTGAAAGTTTGTAAAGAGAAGAGAGCCTTAGTTGAGGTGACAGTGGGTTATTGCTCCATTGTTGCCCCTTGACCTAGTAGTTTCTCTATAGGATCCCCTCCTAGGACCCCTGCTAGTTTGAGCAGTAACATTTTGGCACTGTTGTCAGGGACACGAGACGTGTGTCTTGCTCCCCATACGACATTATCGACATATTATACTTGGCGACTCCATTGGAAGAATGAAGCCCTAGTTCTTCATTGAACTTCAAAGTTAATGCTTGTAGGGCGAAGCAAGAATCTATCAAGGCATTAAAATTCGCCTTGGAAACTCTACATTTGTTGGTATGCAGAAACATGAAAAATGGACTTCTATCAAAAGCGTGGTATCCCTCCATCTCCCTATGATAACCTTGATCCTAATGAAGTTCTAGAGCTTCCAGAAATAAAGGGATGGATTAGGGGTTGGATGCCTAAGTTCAAAGGGAGTCCCAATCAAGATGCCCATGTCCACATTGATGACTTCTTTTGGGTGCTAGCCCCATTAAGGATTGAGAATGATGACACAATTATGAGGTTATTTGCTTTGTCACTTGAAGGTCAAGTTAAAGATTGGTATGCTAGCCTCCCTCATGAAAGTATCACTGGTTATGATAGTTTTGAAGATATATTTTTAAGAAGATGGGGTGGCATCCCAAGTAAAGATAGTACTCTTCATGACCAAAGGGAAGCTCCCTTACTAGAAAGTCAAAAAGAACCCTTTGTGCATGATCAACATGAGCCAGGTAATGGGACAAGTAATCTTGAAAGGGATCTTGGTGAAAATGTCAATGAGGATTTTGCCTTCAAGGGTGAGGTTACGGGTGTCCCTTTAATTCCTGAGGAGAATCCTCCTCTCATTACATATGACAAAGCCCCAGAGGAAGAGTCTCACTTGTCTAGCAATCAAGATAACCAAGCAAGTGAAGAAATTTCGGAAGGTCCTGATTTGGGAATTGATATGAATGAAGGCCCCTTTGAAGTCCACAAAGATGAACATAACGAAGAAGGGTCTCTCATTCAAGAGAGGGCTCTTGGAGATATGGATATTGTAGCTCCCTTGGAAAATGATATTTCTGATTTCTTATGCATTAAAAAGAGAAAATGGGATGTCAACTATCATTTCGACAATAGCCCTATTTATGATACTAACACAGAAAATGAGGTTGAAATTGACTCTCCTTTTCTCCCGGACATTACTCATGATGATATGTCTAACCTCACCATCGAAAGGGAGGATCATTGTTTTCCCACACATGAAGAAGGTTTGTTGGAAAGAGCAGGCTCTATTTATGACACCAATGATGACACTGACAAAGGCCTTACTTTCCCCTGCCTTCTCCAGGATCCCAATATCATAGCTACATTATCCACGAGCCCTTGCCTCACCCACTCTCACATTATCACCATCATTTGTTGATTTTTGGTAGCATCGAATGTGCTCTAGCCATGAAAACCGATGGAGAGACTAAGGCACATGAGATCTCCAAAACCCAAAAATCGTTTGGAGAAATTCCACCAAAATGAAGAGATATTAAAATAATTAATATTTTTAATGGGGTTCCTAAGTCTAAACTTAAGAAAATTAAAATATTAATGTGTGTTAATATAAAATGGGTGAGAAAGTTCTAAGAGACAAGGATCAAGCCAAATCTAATCTTAGCCGTTGATTAGGGACTTAATCTCGACCGTTGAATCGTCAACAGGAAAAGTATAAGAGGAGGCTTGAGGGTTAGTTGGAGATACACCAAGAGAGATCAAGAATTCAATTTTCTAGGGCTGGTTTTGCTGAGGAAATCGAGTTAGAGATCAGTTGCAGTGAGGGGCAGTTCAGCAAGGGATTTCGATCCAAGGCTGAAGAATACATATCAGAGAGGCAGCAAAGTGTCAGAAGAGGCAGCGCAGAGCCTAGGAGGGTTGACGCAGAGGCTAAGGAGGCCAACACAAAGGATGCAGAGGGTCGTAGAGGCTAACACAGAAGCCGAAGAAGCTAACGCAGAAGTCAAAGAGGGCTTCAGAGGCAGTGTTAGGAGACTCTGTGGGGCAGACTGGGCGCTGATCAGTTGATGCAGAGCCGAGGAAGGGTGACACAATTCTAGAGGAGTGCTTGGAGCAGCTTTCGCTATCCAGCACAAGGAACAACCAGAGTCATTGTGGGATTGTTCATCTGGTTGCTGATTTGTCGGAATATCTATCTCTGGATAGAGGTACTACTACCAAGGATATTCTCTGAAGGGTGAGCCATTTCTGGCACCCTAGTTGTATTCAGAAATCTGCTTAATAATAAAACCCTCATATATGCTGCATCGGTTTTCCCGCATTGGGTTTTTCCGGGGACGATTGTCCAAAAATAATGATGTCCCTTTTGTTGTCTTAGTTTATTTCAGTTGTTGATCTGTATATTTGTGAAGGCTGCAATTGTGTTTACTTTGATGTTTATGTTATTAAATAACTTGTTAATGTAAAGAACAAGTAGGAGATAGTAAACCAGATATTGCAGTAGGGGTTTCTGATGTGTTAGATTCAGAAATTTTCACATGGTATCAAAGCGATTGCAGATCAAGGAGGACTGAAGACACCAACCAAAGAAATCTGAGGATTTGTAGCAGAGAAGCAGCTATCCCGAGAGACAGCGTTGTTCCAAAGCTGAAGAGGCAAGAGGAGTGACGCAGTGCAAAGAGGGTGACACAGAGGCTCATGCAGAGCCTGCGTCAACATTCTGAGCCAGGAGAAGGGCCAGCGCAGAGGCAGAGAGGGGAAGAACAGGCTCATGCAGAGCCACATCATCCTTCTCAGCCAGGAAGGATTGACACAGTTGGCTAAGAGGAGAAGATTCAACCTACATCGTGATTGCGCAGAGCCTGAAGGGCTCAGATTCTTCAGTTGTCAGGGCTAAGGGAGCTGTGCAGATTGTGATTTGAGGAGCTGGTGGGACGCTGGTTCTGTTAGTACAGAACAATGTCTAAGGAGACGGAACCAAGGTAGAGGGAAGCACTACCTCGACAGATTTCTAGCCAAGAAATCCAAATCTGAGTTGCAACAGCAAAGGGGGATTGGAGAGGAGTGATTCGACAGTTGGCAGGAGGATTTCCAAGAGGGAAATCAGGACTCAAAGGGAGTCTAGCGGAGAAGAGCAGAGATGGCAGTGAACGAATTGAGAGATCAGGACGGATTGGACGAGGCTTCCAATTTTGTCATCTGGAAGGCCAGGATTTTGGCAATCCTTGATAAACATTACATCAAGGACTATGCCTTGAAAACAGTAGACGTCCCAGTTGACCCTGATGCTAATGAGAAGTACGAGGAGGCCCAGGCGAAGGCAAAATGCATGATCCTAGACAGGGTCAAGGATCATGTAATACCACATATTGCTGAGAAGTCAACAAGGGAGATGTGGGAGACCCTGACCACCTTATACCGAGGCTCTTCCATGCAGCGGAAGATGTTATTGAAAAATCAACTGAGGTCATATCAGATGCAAAAAGGAGAGGAGATAGATCACTTTCTTCTCAGGTTACAAGGGATTCCAGACCAGCGTACTTTCGTGGGGTCTGGATCCAGAGTTCATGGTCAGGACTGCCCTGAATGCAGTCTCCGAGGAGTGGGAGACATTTGTCCAAAGCATCTTGGGCAAAGCAACTCTCCCCAGTTGGGAGGAGATGTGCGCAGCTCTTCGACAGGAAGAGCTCAGGAGATTGACCAAGGCGGCGAGTAGCAGCAAGGGGGCTCAAATAAAGAAAGAGGAGGAGGAGGATGCAGCTCTAGCATCTGCGGGACAGCAAGGGGTTTAGAAGCGGAAGAAGAAAGATATCTCCAAGGTCAAGTGCTTCAACTGTGGGGAGATGGGACATTATGCATCTCAGTGCCCCAGAAAGAAAGGCAAGGGAGAAGCTTCTGACTCAAAGGCAGCTCCAGCAAAGGCGAAGAAGGATGTCGAGACTGATGATGATTGTGCCATGAGTGCTCATGCGCCTCTGGAGAAGAGGTGGGGAGACATAGAGTTGTAGTCGGGGGGACTACATGCAGGGGCAGGATCCTTGAGGTGCCAAAACTCTTGGATCACGTCCGGCTACGGGAGCCCTTAACGACAGTAGCATGATGACAGGTGTCGGGTGGAGCAAGGTGTGATGGAGCGACAAGGCAGTGCTAAAGTGCATAAATCTGAGGCAGTGCAATGGAGGCTGCAGCAGTGCGAGAGGCACAGAGGTGTTTGCAGCAACGCAGTGGCAGCAAAGGGAGCACAGGATAGCAGCAGAGGTAGCTTCAGCATCACGAGGCTTCCAGATTGACCGGGATGTCAGTGTTTGGGTGACTTTAGTTACTTACTTCTCGGTAACTGAGTTGCAGTGCAGCAGTTAGCAGTGGCAGTGCTATGGGCAACATGATGCAACATGTTGAGAGGGAGCTGCAGTACAGATGTAGCAGTGGCAGTGGCAATGTCATGGGCAGCAGTACAGGAAGCAACAGTGCAGTGGATGTGAGGCAGCAGGCCAAGCATCAACACAGGTACCGATGCGGAGGATTAGTGTGATGTTTCTATGGTGAAGCATTACTAGAGCACATTCCTCGCTAAGAGGGAGTGTTGATTTTTGGTAGCATCGGATGTGCTCTAGCCATGAAAATTGGTGGAGAGGCTAAGGCACATGAGATCTCCAAGACCCAGAAATCGTTTGGAGAAATTCCACCCGGATGAAGAGATATTAAAATAATTAATATTTTTAATGGGGTTCTTAAGTCTAAACTTAGGAAAATTAAAATATTAATGTGTATTAATATAAAATGGGTGAGAAAGTTCTAAGAGACAAGGATCAAGCCAGATCTAATCTTAGCCGTTGATTAGGGACTTAATCTCGGTCGTTGAATCGTCAATAGGAAAAGTATAAGAGGAGGCTTGAGGGTCAGTTGGAGATACACCAAGAGAGATCAAGAATTCGATTTTCTGGGGTTGGGTTTGCTAAGGAAATCGAGTTAGAGATCAGTTGCAGTGAGGGGCAGTTCAACAAGGGATTTCGATCCAAGGTTGAAGAATACATATTAGAGAGGCAACAAAGTGTCGGAAGAGGCAATGCAGAGCCTAGGAGGGCTAACGCAGAGGCTAAGGAGGCCAACACAGAGGACACAGAGGGCTATAGAGGTTGACACAGAAGCCGAAGAGGCTGACACAGAAGTCAAAGAGGGCTTCATAGGCAGCACTGGGAGAGTCTGTGGGGCAAACTGGGAGCTGATCAGCTGACGTAGCTCTTGAAGGGTGACGCAGTTCTAGAGGATTGCTTGGAGCAGCTTTCGTTGTCCAGCACAAGGAACAACCGGAGTCACTGTGGAATTATTCATTCGGTTGCTGATCTGCCAGAATATCTACCTCCAGATAGAGGTACTACCGCCAAGGATATTCTCTGAAGGGTGAGCCATTTCTAGCACCCTACTTGTATTCAAAAATATTCTTAATAATACAACCCTCATTTATGTTGCACTGGTTTTCCCACATTGGGTTTTTCCACGGACAATTGTCCAAAAATAACGATGTCCCTTGTGTTGTCTCAGTTTATTTCAGTTGTTGATCTGTGTATTTGTGAAGGCTGCAATTGTGTTTACTTCGATGTTTATGTTATTAAATAACTTGTTAATTTAGAGAACAAGTAGGAGATAGTAAACCAAATATTGCAGTAGGGGTTTCCAATGTGATAGATTCAGAAATTTTCACATCCTTGGCGATCCCTTCTCTCCTCTCAAATATGATTTTTGGGAAGAACCATCGACTAGATGTATCCTCTTTCTCTCTCATACCCTCAAGATTGTGAATTCAATTATTCCATTAAGCAACCTATTTGTTGCACCCGTCCTTTCCCCTCCCATCATGACCTTGTGGCATCTACAAAGCATAATCTTATGAACAATGATTGTGATAGGGAGTTCTTGAGAATGATCATTCATTCCTCCATTATGTGCTTAGAGGGAAAGCTCCTCACTTCTAGATTGACTTATTTTCCTTCTTCTAAGGCTTCCTTTTACCTCCAATGGAGATCATATTTTCCCACCTCCCACCTGTTTCATCCTCCATGTGATTGTGTCTGCATTCGCTTTGGGGGTTGCTACATGAGTACTCATATAGGTAGGTATATTTATATTGATCTGATGATATGTTGGTTGCACTGGCTTTATGATTACACTTAGCATTAGCCTTGTATCATATGCATGTTAGAGTAGGATGCATTGCATACTGATTTTCTCATTAGAACTAACATCATACAATATTATCATGATAGACTAGTTGCATTTTGATCAAAATTTGCATTTAGAATAAAATGTTATTTCTTGTTGGTTTTATGGCCTAATACTAAGCATGGGTGATCATAAGACACCAAAAAAACATGTTGCCTGTGTGCTTGGTCTTTGATATGTGCAGGTAACAAGTTTGCGGTACCAAGAGATTTTTGGTGTTCTCATGACCTCCCATTTGAGTAGTTTTGCGCACCTTTCTGAGAGCTCACACCCTAGTTGGAGCCAAATGTTACCCACTCTACCTATGGGTAGTATGCATAGTAGAAAAATTTTCTCCTAGATGGTCCTCGTGTTGAAGGAAGTGTAACTAGGTTCAGTCTTCATAAATGTACTTTTGATATTTGTACTTATTCAAGAAAAGAAATTTTATTTTATAATATATGTCAATGAGTTTCTTGCTCATTGAAATAGGTCTAGCACATGTCAAAGTGCTATAGGTGAGTCAAATAGTCAAGAGAAAATATTGAAGGCCTTAAGGGCATGTTACACTATGTATAAATATATATTAAAGTCAAAGGGAAACCTCCAAGGAAAGTCAAGTCTAATCCTATGTAATGACACCTTCAAGAAAGCTCCTTCAAGCATGCTACACCACCATGGAAAATGTGTGAAGTCTTCTCAGCAAATCAGCCACCAAACCTCCCTCCAAATCAGCCTGCAAACAACCCTCCAAGTCGACCTACCAGCAGCCAGTCAAGTCGGCCTACAAGTCGGCTTAAGTGGAGGGATAGTCATCTACTTATAGAGGTTGTCCACTCCAAACATAACGTACAACTTGGGCTCTGAAATCTGCAAGAAAAGAGAAGACAAGAAGAAGAAAAAAGGAAGTCGAGATAAAAGGTCTGTTAGGGCAGTGAAGGTGCAGGACTATTTTCGAGGGCAGAAAACAGTCACACGTGCGAAGGAAGAGAGGGTCTTTCTGTTGTTATAGCAGCCCTCTACCACAGTCCTATAAACTTCATCATTTGGGCCAAGTGCATACATCTAGAGTGCCTCTCACTCAAGCGAAGAAGTTAGGAAGAGGAACGAAGGAAATAGGGCTATCCTAAAGCCCATTACAGTGACACATGAGAGGAAATAGGAGGCTGCCTCTGTTATCATAACAGCCCTCCCTTAACAGTCATGAAAAGGTTCTTTGGTTGGAGAGTGAAGGGATCATCATAAGGGAAAGACACCTTCTCTAGAGCAAGTGCAACAAGGTTACTAATAAGTTGAAAGAAGAACGAAGTGCCAGAGAGAGAAGGACGAAGTGCCGGAGTATATGGTGCAGAAATGAGTGAAGACTTGACTTGTGCTTGGAGGATCTCTTTGTCAGGGGTCTAGGGTTTGGATTTGATCAATAGAAGCTTCAATAGGAGAAATTCACTAAAGGGTTTTCCTCTCAAGAGTAGAGAGGTTTTGAACCTGGCAGAGAGCCAACATCTTGTGTTCTTGTTTTTATGTTTTGGTAGCAGTTTGATGAAGTACACACATATGCACTAATAAGAAGGAAGAAGAATAAGCTAACAATAAAAGTAAAAAGACTCCACAAATTGTTATCAAGTAACAAAGAATCACACTACACTACTTTGCCCTAGATTCTTCAACATGGTATCAAAGCTAAGGTGACACATCCAAGAAAGGGCAACTCAAGAACACTCATCACGAAGAAGCATCTACAAAGTTGAAGCATCAAGCCTAGAATTCTCAATCACTTCAAAGACAAGAAGGGTCTACAATCCATCATCCATCAAGGAGGTCTAAAAAGCTAGAAGAAGAGCCTTACATAAAGGCACCTACAAAGAAGAGCATATTGAAGCAGGACCTACATCAAGCTACAAGTCTTCAAGCAAACATCATCACCAAGCAAGTCCACTTGGAGAAGGAAACTTGAAGAACATCAAGATCCAAGGAAGACAAGCCATCGAGACTTCAAGGAGGAGGCGGATCCATTACATCTCAAATTCTATCAAGTAAGTACATGTCGCCTTCTGAATATACATCAATGTCTTTTTGCAAGGAAAGCAATAAATTGGTAGGTACCAATAACTTTCTTGCATAGAAGAAGAGGACCAATCTACTACTCAAGGAGAATGAACTCCTAGAGCATGTCAAAGGGAATATCACTATCCCTACTGAGGAACAGATTGCCTTAGCCAAGTACAATAAGGATGAGACAAGAGCTCAAAGGATTCTGATAGAATCAATCAAAGACTCTCACATTCCCTATGTCTCCAAGTTTGAGACATCGAAAGAAATTTATGATAAGTTAGTAGAGCGATTCTTGGTATCTAAAACTGGAGAAGTAATATCTCTAAGGAATGAATTATACAAGATGAAGATAACAAACGAAGGAATAGCTCCCTACTTCATGAAAATCTCTTAAATAAGAGATCAACTTCAAGAGCTTGGGGAAGTCATGTCTGACAGAGAGATGACAACTATAGTACTCAATGCTCTACCTGAGGAGTGGGAAAACTTCACATCTAGCATATATGCCAAGAAAGAAGCAACCACTCTCAGTGAAATGTGGTCTCTATGCAGAACAGAGGAAACCAGACTTAAGGCAAAAGAAGATGTGGGATCAAAGGAGCAAGCATTTGCTACCATGGCCAAAAGAAAGGGTAAATTTGGCAAGTTTGGTCCACAAAGAACAAACAACAAAGACATGTCCAAGATCCAATGTTTTGGATGCCAAGAATATGGACACTACAAAAGGAATTGTCCTAAGCTTAAAAAGGACAACAACAAAAAGGAAGAGGGAAGAAGCTCACATAACTCAAGAGATGAAAGAAGAAGGAAATAAGCAAAAGAAGAAAGATCCTCCAGATCTCTACTATGACTAGGTCAAACTCTTTACTTCTAGACTTCTTTCAAATTTTTGAGTAGAATAGAAGCATGTAGGAATAAATTAAAATTGCATGGCTAGAAACATCCTCTAGAATCTAGCAGCATGATGTACATAGAGTTCTAGATACTCATGTAAATGTAGCATTTATGATAAGAACAAAAATGCATAAGTAGAAATATCTTCGAGAATATAGGAGCATGACAGATATAGCTCAAGATATTCATGTAGAAGAAGCATACCTAATATAGGACCCCATACATGATGAAAGAAAAATTGATCATGAAAAGAATCTTAGAAGACCTACATCATCAAAAGAAAGGAAAAATTTGCAAGCCAAGGATCTTTAAGATCCTATGATGGAACCTTCAAAAGAAGGTTCATGGACCAAAGTAGATGTCTCATTGGGAATCCCATTCATGGGTTTCAAGAAAAGAATGATATGCAGGCAAGCAAAGATGAAGCAAGAAGGGCCACACCAACAGATGATCAAAGGAGAATCAAGATGAGGCATGTTTTTATTAAGTCATGGGTATAGTTCTATAACATGATCAAGCATGAAAGAATCCCTTTCACCAAGAACATGCTCGAAGGCATGTACCACAATGCAATGAAGGTCAACAAAAGAATATGCTCACATAAGGAGCATAAGATTGCTAACTAAGAAGCAAGAAGAAATGTTGACAAGTCCAGAAAGAAAGCAATGAAGGAATGCTCTCACAAGAAGAATTAGATGGTTGACCTATCTATCTGAGAAGAAGCTAATGAAGAAAGAGATCAAGCATGTGAAGAACACCATGATCACCAAGAATCACTATCTGACAAAATGCCTTGAAATATATCTCCCGAAAGAAGGCAGGACAACTCTGATAAAGGAAGAAAGGACCCTTGACACCTATGAAGGCCTTGGAGATTATAAAGGAGAAGATAATTGATTCTACTCCACAAAGATGTCGTGATGAAGAAGCCATCCAACAAAAGAAAAAGCAATGTTGAAGCAATATCAGGATAAAGTCATGATGGGCTACTAGGTCAAAGCATGTAACCTAGAAAGTACATCGAAGCATCCATGAGAAGAATATTCTGAAGCATGGACAAGATGACAAAGGAGTAGCCAAGATGACAAGAAAACTTGATAGTCACTTTCCACGAAGCAATGACATGACAAACCAAGAAGGAAAGTGATCGATGGATGGTACCCTACCTGGAAGAAGTTCGAACAAATACTTCATGACATCAAGAAAGGAAGGAGATCAAGCAGCTGAAGGACCAACAGGGAAGAAGCTGCTGATGAAGGAGAGAGTCCCCAGTTAAGAGGGAACTCTGAAAGGTCCCTGATCAAGAGGGAGTTTTGAATCACCTCTGATTACAAAGGAGTGACAATTGTGTTTTCCATTTCATGGGTCATGCACTAGACCAGGACTAACAATCGTAAGTCTAGATGAAGGCCATGAATGGAAATGTAGACACAAGTTAGACACAACATTCTTGTCTTCATTTGGGAAGAAAGAATGGGAGGATTAGGTAATCATCTGGCATCCGGTACTCTTTGAGGATGTGTAGGGCATCCAATACAAGAGTAGGCAAGAGGACCGACATTCTTCGAGGGCTGGGAACCCAAGATAAGAATAGTCCTAGAAGGTCATACTCGGAGAACACCCGGGTGGGTATGTACCTTGAGAGACAATGATGAAGGTGTCTATAAATCATTGGTCTCGCTAGCATTGTAGCTCATGGTCTCGTAAAGAGATGGAGTTGTTAGTCAAGGCCTTGCACTATGACAATGCTGATGAATATGATGCTATAACAGATGAATTGCTAATCCGGTTTCTCTTATGTGAATTCTTCAAGATTGATAATAGCCAAACACCTTGTAATGTTGTATGAATACCTCCCTAGTTAAGAGGGAGTGTTGAAGGAAGTGTAACTAGGTTTGGTCTTCATAAATGTACTTTTGATATTTGTACTTATTCAAGAAAAGAAATATTATTTTATAATATATGTCAATGAGTTTCTTGCTCATTGAAGTAGGTCTAGCACACGTCAAAGTGTTATAAGTGAGTCAAATAGTCAAGAGAAAATATCGAAGGCCTTAAGGGCATGTTACATGTATAAATATACATTAAAGTCAAAGGGAAACCTCCAAGAAAAGTCAAGTCTAATCCTATGTAATGACACCTTCAAGAAAGCTCCTTCAAGCATGCTACACCACCATGGAAAATGTGTGAAGTCTGCTCAAAAAATCAGCCACCAAACTGCCCTCCAAATCAGCCTACAAACAACCCTCCAAGTCGGCCTACTAGCAGCCAGTCAAGTTGGCCTACAAGTCAGCTTAAGTGGAGGGAGAGTCCTCTATTTATAGAGGCTGTCCACTCCAAACATAATGTACAACTTGGGCTCTGAAATCCGCAAGAAAAGATAAGACAAGAAGAAAAAAAAGGAATCCGAGATAAAAGGTCTGTTAGGGAAGCGAAGAAAGAAGGAAGGACAGCAAAGGTGCAGGGCTGTTTTCTAGGGCGGAAAATAGTCACACGTACGAATGAAGAGAGGGTCTTTCTACTGTTATAGCAGCCCTCTACCACAGTCCTATAAACTTCATCATTTGGGCCAAGTGCATACATCTAGAGAGCCTCTCACCCAAGCAAAGAAGTTAGGAAGAGGAACGAAGGAAATAGGGCTATCCTAAAGCCCATTACAGTAACACGTGCAAGGAAGTAGGAGGCTGCCTCTGTTGTCATAACAGCCCTCCCTTGACAGTCATGAAAAGGTTCTTTGGTTGGAGAGTGAAGGAATCATCATAAGGGAAAGACACCTTCTCTAGAGCAAGTGCAACAAGGTTACTAATAAATTGAAAGAAGAACGAAATGTCGGAAAACAAAGTGCCGGAAGAAGTGTCGGAGTATAGGGTGCAAGAAGGAGTGAAGAATTGACTTGTGCTTGGAAGATCTCTTTGTCAAGGGTCTAGGGTTTGACTTTGATCAATAGAAGCTTCAATAAGAGAAATTCACTATAGGGTTTTCCTCTCAAGAGTAGAGAGGTTTTGGCCCTGGCAGAGAGCCAACATCTTGTGTTCTTATTTTTATGTTTTGGTAGCAGTTTGATGAAGTACACACATATGCACTAATAAGAAGAAGAAGAAGAATAAGCTAACAATAAAAGTAAAAAGACTCCACAAATTGTTATCAAGTAACGAAGAATCACACTACACTACTTTGCCCTAGATTCTCCAACACCTCGGCCAGCAACCAACACCACCAGATAGCTCGATGTGCCATTATCTTCGCCACTTGAGCCAGCCATGTGGTCCCTCACCCATCTGTTATGATCGTATGTTTGAAGGTGGGCCTCTCAACCCCGAAGATAAGGCTTTTCATTGGTATAGTTGAGTAATTTTCCTTACTTATCATGGACACTTTCTGGCATGGCTTGGTGGGGGGATTTGGCAGAAAGAGTGAGCTAGGTTTGTACTCTTGTCTCCTTCGCTTGATTTGGTGGTTACCCTTGTATCCTAGACCTATGGTATCTCCTTTACTGGCTATTAGCTTTAGGGTTGGCACTAGATGGGAAATCCTGATTTTGGCCCCACCTCCCGACACGATATACATCACTCCCTTCTACTCATTCTAACCCCATTCATCATTTTTCCCATCCGGGTCCACATAGTGTTAGCCTCCCCCTCCCGTTGTCCACACCTTAGGTCGGGCCTAGAATGATGCCCCGGAGGTTGATGCAGCTAAAAAGAAAAGAAAAAGCATAATTTGGCCACTCTTAAAAGTTATCTGGGTATCCAGATGTCCAATAATCCGCAACACTCAAATGAACCTCAATCCAAATTTGCTCGAACTTTTGCAAGATGGTCATATCATGTGATCTGATGGACCTAAATTTGAGCCATAGAGGAGCCAAGGAGCCATTGATCTAAGTCGTACCTGGGTCATCCGAACCGGATTTCTAGTAGAATACATCAAAGTAATATTCCAAGTTTTTCGGATCACCCTCCATGAAATGTCGACTCTCCCAGGTTTTGTTGATTTGGTTCAGTATAAAAAAGTCAAAGAAGCTTGGAAATTGTGTTGTGATTCGATTGACTATGATAGAAGTGAGTTTTTTCTAAGTGAGTCATCTACAATGGTTCTGTGGTGCAAAGAGCAAAAACGATATGAGGCATGAAGTATGTGGAAGACATGTGATTGCAAAAGAGGTCGGAGGATAAAAGTCAAGGACAACATGCAAAGTCATTCAATCTGAGTGCAATTAGTATTGAAGCAATACACAAGTATAGTGAACGAAACCAAGTTGAAGATACAAATAGAGTGAAAGGTGAAGAATAGACAAGAAACACAAAACAGAGCTAAAGACATAAACAAAGAATTCAGTTAAGCATTTTCAGGTTGGTGCATGTATTTCTTAGGTGCTTGGTGCCTCCTTTTGGTTGGTGCCAGTAAAACATGTTAGGAGGTTGGTGCCTCCTTCTGGTTGGTGTCAGTAAAACATTTCAGGGGGTTGGTGCCTCCTTATGGTGGGTACCAGAAAATCAATGTAACAGTATGTTGGTGCCTACAACATCATTCATTAATAAAAGAAGTTTCTTACATATATCTGGTATACCTCTTGTTGTTGGTATGATTGATTTTACATATGCATTAAATGTGTTTTGATTGGTTAAGATTGGCCATTATACTGATTCACCTCCCTCTTAGTATAATTATATTTCCAACAATTGGTATTAGAGCAAGGTTCCTTCAAAACGGTTAATCACTAGAAGGTAGATCACAAAGGAACATGTCCAATCATAGGGGATCTTCTTCAAGCAAGGCTCCACTATTTGATGGATCAAATTATGCCTTTTGGAAAATAAGAATGAGTACCTACATTATGTCTCTAGGTATTGATGTCTGGATGGCTGTTGAAAATGGTTATTAGGTGCCTGCAACTCCTCCAACTAATGCAAATGGTAAAGTTCTCTATACAAATAATGCAATGGCAAAAAATTCCATATTAAGTGGACTATCAGACACAAAATTTTTCAAAGTAATGCATTGCAAATCGGTCAAAGAACTTTGGGACAAGCTTCAAAGTTGTTATGAAGGAGATGACAAAGTAAAGGAAGCTAAGCTGAAATCTATAGAAGTCAGTTCGAAAGTTTGAAAATGGATGAAGATGAAAATGTTGCATCATTCTTTCTTTGTGTAGATGGGATAGTCAACACTATCAAAGGTCTTGGTGAGACAGTTAAGGAATCTAATATTGTTCGCAAAATATTAAGATCCCTTCCCTCAAGGTTTAATCCAAAAGTTTCTGTTATTGAGGAGTTATCAGACCTTCCCAATCTGAATATGGGCACTCTTAATGGAACTCTTACTGCATATGAACTAAAAACAAAGAAGGAAAAGTCAGGAACAAGAGAAGTTGCATTTAAAGCAGCTAAAGAAACGAACAAGCATAAGGTCCATGAAGATTATAGTCATGAATCAGACGAAGAGGAAGCCCAATTTGTAAGAAAGATGAAAAAGGGAACTGGAAAGTTCAAAGGTAAGATTCCATTCAAGTGTTTTGAATGTGGTAGAATAGGTCACTATGCATCTAAATGTCCTTATGCAAAATCGAATGATAGTGATGATGAAGTAAAATTCAAATCTCATTATCATAAAAGAAAAAGATATCAAAAAGAAAAGTTTGTACTCCAAAGAAGATAGAGATTGTGAAAGTGATGAATGCATGTCTGATGATGAGAGAGGAGAGATCTTATTCATAGCCATGAATGATCAAAATGTTGAAGAAGAGATTGAAGCGGAAGTGCCCTAGAAGAGTTAAGAACACTAAGGAAAAAGGCCAATCAATTAGAACAACAGTTGCAAGAATATAAGGATAAAGAATGTGATGCAAATTCAATCATTCTTCTAAAAATTGAACTAGAAGAAACCAAAAGGATAAAGGAGATTTTGTCAAAGCACTAGAAAGAAAAAGAAGGACACTATGAGAAGTTAGAAAAAGAAATTATCCTTTTAATAAAAGAATTAGAAAAGGTCTCAGATCAGCTCAATCAAAATTTGAGGCAAATAAAAGGTTATGAGTCATTAGATCACAAAGATCTTTATTAATAAAGAGAGGCCTTGGTTATGAAGAGAACCCAAAGAACACCAAGGGAGAGTCAAGCTCAACAACAATAGAAAAGGAATGCAGGAAACCCATCAGCTATGCTGATGCACTCAATAATAGTTTCAAAGGACAGCAAAGTCATGAATCTTCTTTCATCAAAACAAGGTTGAGTCATTCAAAGAAAGCTAAGGGAGATTCAAAGAAATCAGAAAAAGGAGAAGATGGTAGCCATGCAAACACGCAAAAAGGCACCAATACAGCTATGAATCGGCAACGTTATAGCAAAGAAAGTAATCAAAGCAGATTCAACAAAGCTATTCCTTTCAGTAGGAAATATACATCCAAGTACCAAAATTTCTTTTATGGACACTGTTACTCATGTAATAATTTTGGTCATAAAGCAGTTGATTGTAGAGCCTATGCAAGAAGAAATTATGGAAGGGGAGAATTTCTTAAAACTCCAATGAACAATTATTTAAGCAGTAAATCTAAAGGTACATATGAAAGTGGTATTAGAAGAGGCAATTATTTTGCTCCTCTATTGAATTACATTGAATGCTACATATGCAACAACTATGGGCACAGCATGGGATTGCAGAAGCAATTTAAACAAGTCTCAAAACCAAGGCAAGGAAGAATGTCCCCTTAGAAATCCAACAATATGGAAAAAACAAGAGAAGCAAGAAGAGTGTGGTCTCATGTTATATGCCCCCAAAAAAACAAATGGTATGTTGATAGTGGATGTTCAAGACATATGATAGGAGATCAGAGTAAATTCATTAAACTTAAGGAAGAGGATGGAGGCAAAGTAATTCTTGGTAACAATGCATCTGCAAGAATAGTTGGGAAAGGCACAGTCAACATAGATAATGGAAAAACTAAGGCTCAAAATGCTTTGTATGTGTAAGGAATGAAACACAATCTCTTGATTGTCAGTCAAATGTGTGACCAAAGCTGTGATCTCATTTTCAATCCAAAAGATGTGAAATCCGATATGCTAATACAGGAAAGCTGGTGGCAAAGGCTAACAGAACTTCAGGTAATGTATACATTATTGATGGAGCAAAAAGAGAAAAATGTTATATGGGAAAATAGAGGAGAATTGGCTTTGACACAAGATATTGGGACACATCAGTTTTGATAATCTAGTAAAGGTTACAAGAACACAGGACGTGAAAGAAATGCCTAAGATATCAAAACCACACAAAGCCATCTGCGAGGTATGCCAATTTGAAAAACAAACCTGATTCTTCTTCAAAACAAAAGAATATTCTACGTCCAAGCCTCTAGAACTCATTCACACGAACCTCACTAGACCAGCCAGGACTCAAACACTGAAAGGTGAAAGGTATTTTATTTTGTTCATTGATGATTATACCAGAATGACATCAGATACCTTTCTTAGAGAAAAATCAGAGGCTTTTGAGAAATTTAAAGAGCTTTCAAGGGTTTAGTTGAAAATGAAACAAATCTAAAAATCAAATGTCTGAGAACTAATAGAGGAGGAGAGTTCACTTCAAATGAATTCAACGATTTTTGTGAACATCATGAAATTAGAAGACAACTTACTATTGCAAGAACTCCATAGCAGAATGGGGTGGTTGAAAGAAAAAATCGAACAATACAAGAGATGGCCAGAACCATGCTCTTTGAAGCTCAATTACGAGACAGATTTTGGGGAGAAGCAGTGTACACAACATTCTATGTCTTGAACAGAGTTCAAATAAGGATAAATGATACCAAAACTCCTTACGAATTATGGAAAGGTAAACCAGCCACTATCAAACATCTTAGAGTGTTTGGAAGCAAATGATATATTAAGGTAAATGAAGATGATTTAGGTAAATTTGATTCTAGATATAATGAAGGAACTTTTCTTGGATATGCATATAGAAGCAAGGGATACAGATGCTATAACAAAAGGACTCGAAAGGTTGTTGAATGCTTTAATGTAAGAGTAGATGAATTGTTGCCTTGAATCCAGCCACAACCAATTATCTACCAAGAGTACAAGAAGAAGAAAATTAGAATGAAGAGCATGATGAAGAACAAAGAGAAGAAGGTGAGTCATTGCATCCAAAAACCCCTTCCAGCTATGTTCCAGAGAATCATCCAAATAGCCAAATTCTTGGAGATCAGGAATTAAGAGTCCAAACTAGAAGGAAGATTGTCAACACAACAAACCATGATGACTTAGCTCTGCTATTGATCTGAAAATGGAGGAAAGCTCCTCTTATCAAAAATCGATTGTCCTCTAACACTTTGCAAGTTAACAAAATGGATCTTTAAAGGTAAAATAAGTTTCACAACCTCTTCAATATGGCGAGTTAATTTTTCACATGAACTTAAAAGAGAAAAAAAAATCACATGAAACTCAAGATGATAAACATGAAGAGAAGAAACCAACATTTGATAACGAAGTTCACCCCTCCTGGGCTACATCTCTGGGCCTGCTCCAATAGCTAGACCATATATTGATTTCAGCAGCAAATGAGTACATACAACTTGTTGACAGTAGAGTGGCTTGTTTCTCCTACAAAGAAACATTCTCCTACAAATAATTCTCACTCAGAAAGATGACTCCCTACAGCAAGTCATGAAAATGTCAACATAAAAAGGACTCTCACACATAGGTCCTTGAACTCCACCTAAAATCAAAAGGCATAAACATGCAACTCCTTCACAATGAAGAGTAAAAAGGGCTTCTCTCCTTAATACATTGAGAAAATACTGAAAAGAATTGCTCTACTGAAGTAACAGCTGCTGCAGATGAAATTGGAAGGCTGGAAAACCTCTAACTAGGCTCTCTCCATGCTCAAATATGTCTCCATACTTGATTCTGCAAAAATTCCATCATAAAGTGCTCAAATCATAAAATTGAGGCTGCCATTGAGTCCAGGACGCTCAAAAACCCCCATCTAGGCTCTTCTTCAGCTCAAAAGGGTTAAACATTGAGCAAGATATGCTTCTTCGAGCCATGCTCTGCTATTTGTCCTGCAAATTGGCAAAACCTGCTAACTGTGCGACGATTTTGCCCTTTACACAGTTCGTCGAGCGACAATTTCGCCTTGGACTAGCGCGATTCTCGTCGCAAAAGGTGAAATTTGCCGCTTCGTTAAATTTTCCAATAACCCCTATGTGTTGGATCAAGGTCACGTGTTGCCCATAGGGCCGGGGGCCGGGGCCAACTGCCCGCCCCCACCAACTTTGGCCTCCGCTCCGTCGGGACAAGGTCACATTGGGTGTCATGTGGTCGAGGGTCAGGCTAACCGCCTGCCCCCACCGCTCTGCTCCCTTTGTTCCTAGCGTATGGTCACAAAGTGTTTCACGGGACTGTGGGCCAAGTGCCACCCGGTCTACCCCTTCTGTCGTTGGGTGTGGACATATGGCACCATTGAAACCGAGGACCGAGCTTAACCGCCCGCCCCCTCTTAAATCCCGATGTGGTCCTGTGGGTAACTAGGGGCTGGGGCCAAGCGCCCTGCTCCCTTCCCCCAACACACCAAACATTTGAATTTCAATATAAATCGGCGACTATATAGGTTAAGAACTTGTGTGTGGTCCACCAGTAGAGCGTGGAGTTGATGCTTGGCAAGTTGAGGGGTCAAACCCCGCCGAGGCCTTCGAGCCTATATATAAAAAAATTGGCCAACGACGGGGCATCATGTGGCGCCCTCTCATTGGCCCACCTCAAAACCGCACGAACCAACCAAAACACACCAAATGCACCCGTACGAATATGCCACGTGTCAAGACCTGATTGGTCCTCTGCCAAACATACCCTGCACAGTCAACTGATGATGTCAATTGTATGTACTACCCAATCAACCGTTTTGTTGGTCAAAAACTTCAGAATGCCATAACTTCTTCATACGACGTTGAATTGAGGCGATTCAAGTGTTGTTGGAATCAAAACGACAAACACTACGACTTCACTTCGGTTTCGAGAGGTTCTGATCACTTTCATATTTTAACCTATTTTTAATCTCTGGATTAGCTATCCCTGATGGATCAAAAAATTTCTCAAACCAATCAAGATGAACATTGGATTAAAGCCATGAATGAAGAACTAGATCATATTGAGAAGAATGAGACATGGGAGTATGTACCAAGACCTAAGGACAAAAATGTGATTGGAACCAAGTGGGTCTATAGAAATAAGCTCACTGAAGATGGACAAATAGTGAGAAACAAAGAAAGATTTGCATGTGAAGGATATGCGCAAGTCGAAGGTGTGGACTTCACAAAAACATTTTCTCCAGTAGCCAAACTTGAAGCAATTAGGATGTTTTTGGATTTTGCAAGCTTTAAAGGGTTTAAAGTTTATCAAATGGATGTAAAATCGGCATTTTTAAATGGAGAACTGCAAGAAGAATTTTATGTTGAGCAGGCATAAGGATTTTAGCTATCAAAATACAAGGATTACATGTGAATATTGAAGAAAGCCCTGTATGGTTTGAAATAGGCACCAAGGGCCTGGTATTCTAGATTGGATAAATATCTTCAGCGACAAGCCTTCAAGAGAGGGGTAACAGACAGTAACTTTACATCGAGATTGAAAAATATAACTTGCTAACCATTGTTGTCTATGTGGATGACATAATTTTTCAAAGTGATGTTGATTCTATGAGAAAAAGTTTTTGCAACCAACATGGAGTTTGAAATGTCTATGCTGGGGGAACTGTCTTTCTTTCTTGGTTTGCAAGTTCATCAATCAGAAAAAGGCATCTTTATCTCTCAGACTAAGTACCTTAAAGAAATATTGAAGAAGTTTGGTGCCGAAAGTTATGCACCTGTGATCACTCCCATGATAACAAGATGCAACCTCAATAAGGATGATGAGTCTCCAAAAGTAAACCAGACCATGTATAGGTCCATGATTAGAAGCCTTCTTTACTTAACAGAATCAAGACCGGATATTAAGCAGACAGTAGGTTTGTTGGGAAAATTTCAATCAAGCCCAAACGTATCTCATGTGAATGCAATCAAAGTGATATTTAGATATCTACAGGGCATGACAGATTATGGCTTGTGCTATCCAAGGGGAACAAATCTTACTCTCAGAGCTTATACAAATGCGGATTGGGTTGGAAGTGTTGATGATCAAAAGAGCACTAGTGGAGGAGCCTTCTTTTTAGGCAGTTGTCTAGTCTCCTAACTCAGCAAGAAACAAACTTCCATTTCTTTATCCACAGCTGAAGCACAATATATTCAACAACATCATGTTGTACTCAAGTCCTATGGATGAAGCAAAATCTCAAGGCCCTTCAAGAAAATGGTGATCATCCTATACCTATCATGTGTGACAATTATGCATTATAAAACAAAGCACATTCCTATGAAGTACCATTTTCTTCGAGAACAAGTTGTTGATCAAACTATCAGATTGGAATACATTCCAACAAAAGAACAAATTGCAAACATATTTACTAAACCTTTACCCAAAGAAAGTTTTTAATATCTTAGACAGAAAATGAGAGTAATTTCTTCCTCACAAGGAGGAATGGCTCACCGATTCCAGCTAAGAAGCTTGCTAGTGATAGGGGGATTTCAAGAAAATGGTATGCACTAGTCGTATTGCCCACACTTGGAGATTATGTTTGTTGCTTTGGTGCAATATTATGTCTAAATGGTTAGTTCAAATAAGGATAATTAAGTTTGGGTGTAATAATTAATGGATTTTATAGTAAAGTTCTATAAAAACATATTAAGTAAAAGAATATATAATTTAGTATTATGTTGTATATTAATAAATCAAAATTTAGTATTATGTTGCATATTAACAAATTAAGTAGAGTAATTGATTTATGTGGTTTTTTTTTGTTTATATTTCGAAGTACATAAATGAAATTTATATAATGTTTGTTGTATGGGTAAGTAATAAAATATAAGCTTGTTGTTATTTATATAATACTTGTTGTAAGGGTAAGTAATTGAATATAAGCTTGTTATAAGGGTAAGTGATTGAATATAATTAATTGTATATAAATGATGTTTTTGTAAAGATAAATGTTGTTTATTAATTTTTATTTTTTAAGATTAATAAAATTTATTAAATATGTCAGACCAGGCAGTAACTCCTCAAAATCAATTCGTTATATTCATTCAGGTTGGTCTTTATTATATACATGAGGGAGAGACTGTTCATTTCATCTCCCGATGACTCTTCATATTTTCCATTATTTATTTACATCAGTTACACTTATTCACCCAATCCTGATGATTAGGTGTCAACATTCCCCCCCTTAATCTGAAGGGATGTTGGTGAGTCCAAGCATCGTTCTGAATCTTTCAAGCTTTTCTCTTCCAAGCGCTTTGGTGAAGATGTCTGCAATTTGCTCATTAGTGGAACAATGGCAGAGATGGATTGTTTTGGCCTCAACATGATGTCGAATCAAATGATATTTAGTATTGATGTGCTTCGTTCGATCATGGAACTTTGGGTTCTTGGCCAACTTTATTGCTGAGGTATTGTCAATCATGAGTGGAGTCGATTGTACTTGTTTTACCTGCAAATCTTCAAGAATTTTCCTGAGCCACACAATTTCTTTTGTTGCCTCAGCTGCTGCCACATATTCTGCTTTTGTTGTGGAATCTGCTGGAACTGATTGTTTGCGTGATCTCCAGGAGACAGCTCCTGATCCAAGACTCATAGCATAACCTGAAGTAGATACCCCAGTTTCTTTGTCTCCATCGAAGTCTGAATCAGAGTATCCAATCAAGCTGAAGTCGTCCACCTATGTATACTTGATTCCAAAGTCTTGAGTTCCCTTCAAGTACCTTAGAACTCTTTTTGCAGCAGACCAATGTCCCTCACAAGGCTTTTGCATAAACCTAGAGAGGATTCCAACAGCAAACGAAATGTCTGGTCTGGTAGTAGTTAGGTAGTTGAGACTTCCTACAAGCTGTCTATACTTTGTTGCATCCTCAAATTCTTTTCCTTCAATGGATGTGAGCTTTAAGTTTTGTTCCATTGGAGTAGTAAGAGAATTGCATTCTGTCATGCCAAATCTGTTCAACAGATCTCCAATGTACTTCTTTTGAGAAAGAAATATGGACTTCGGATGTTGAGTTACTTCAATACCAAGATAGTAATGAACATAGCCCAAATCAGTCATTTCAAAACCTTTCCTCAATTCCTTCTTTATGGATGCAATGTAGCTTTCATTGTTCCCTGTCATCAAAAGATCATCTACATATACCACAAGATACACAATTGTTTTGCCAACTTTCTTGACAAATCAAGTTGCATCATCAAGATCATAATGTTTGAAATTGAGTTTTAGAAGATGCTCAGTTACTTTTTCATACCAAGCTCGCGGTGCTTGTTTGAGGCCATACAAGGATTTCACAAGTTTGCATACTTTCTGTTCATGTCCTTTCACAGCAAATCCTTCAGGCTTGGACATAAAAACATTCTCTTTTAGATCTCCATTCAAGAAAGCAGTTTTTACATCCATTTGATGGACTTTCCAACCGTTCTAAGCTGCTAGGGCAAAGAGTGTGTAGATGGTAGCCCATTTTGCTATGAGGGCAAAAGTCTCCTCATAATCAACCCCTTCCTTCTGTGCAAAACCTTTTTCCACAAGCCTGGCTTTGTGCTTGTCAAGTGAGCCATCTTCTTTATACTTGTTCTTGTAGACCCACTTGCAGCCAATTGGTTTGGTTCCTAAAGGAGGATCAACCAGCTTCCAAGTGCCATTCTTTATCAGGGCATCATACTCTTTTGCATCGCTTCTTTCCATTCATCATGAGAAGCATCTTCTTTGGAGGAAGTTGGTTCGAAATCTGTAGACAAATTCAATTCACAATCATAAGAAACATCCATATCAACAGGTGAATCAGAGTCATCTACATCACCTCCATTTTGCCGGTTTGAATTTCTAGTTCTTGTCTTTCCAACCTCATCAGGATGAACACTTTCAAGTGTCTTTGTCAGCCATTTTGGGGGACCTTTCTCAGATGGTCCAGGCTACTCCGTTGATTGAGTTGGGACTGAATCAAGATTGAGTCTCCCAATTCTATCAATCACATCACTTAAAGTATCATCCGTTGTTGGAGTTTCATGCAGGGAAGAGAGTTCTTTAGAAGAAGATTCCACAGGTTGATCTAGTATAGGAATCCCCCCTTCAAGATGTGGAATCTGATTATCAAATTCTTGAAATGATTTTGCATTTGCGAATCTATCAAAGCGATCAAGTTGCCACTCAACAATATTGTCAGTTTTGGATGTTTCAAGAAAGATTACATCTCTAGATACAACAAACTTTTTATTGACTTCATCATAGAGACGGTATGCTTTGGAGGTGTTTGAATACCCCAGGAAGATACACTTACGACTTCTTGCACCAAGTTTGTTTCTATGTACCTTTGGTATCAAGGCATAACAGGTGGAACCAAAGACCCTAAGATGCTTTACCGAAGGAACGTGCCCATGCCACCTTTCATAGGGAGTCTTGTTTCTGATAGCATTAGATGGACATCTATTCTTTATATATACAGCACATAGAACTGCATCAGCCCAAAATATCAACTTTACATTTTTGAAAAACATCATGGAGCGCACCATATTTAAGATTGTCCTATTCATTCTTTCAGCTACACTGTTCTGTTGGGGATTATAAGGCACAGTTGTTTGATGTTTGATCCCATGTTGGCGAAGATAGTTTTCAAATTCATTTGAAGTATATTCTTTTCCATTATCAGTGCGAATAGAGCCAATATGAGATTGTGCATCATTTTCAATCCATATATGAAAGTTCTTGAATGTTTGAAAAGCATCAGATTTGTTCTTCAATAAATAAACCCAACACATTCTGGTGTAGTCATCAATAACTGCCATCATATATTTATTTCCATTTGCAGAAGGAACAAGCATTGGACCACATAAATCTGAATGAATGAGTTCAAGTTTTCTATGTGCTCTTGAATGTGAATCATGAAAAGACTGTTTGCTATGCTTTCCTAGAATGCAAGCATCACATTGCTTAAGTTTCCTAGGAATTGTAGGCAAACCAGTAACACCATTTTTCTTCAACAAGCGGAGGTTGTCATAGTTCAAATGTCCAAATCTAGCATGCCATAATAAACTTGATGGAAGTGTACCTTCTTCATAATGAGAATTGTATGAGAAATGTTGTGCACAAGCAGAGGTACCCTGCAGTTTGAGAAGTCTTTCTTCTTCTATCCCCCTCATGACAAATGAGTGGTCAGATGCTTTTCTCACCTCAAGCTTGCCATCAAACATATGAATGGAGTGACCTTGCTGGCGGATGTGGACCGAGAACAACAAGTTTCTCTTCAACTGTGGGAGATATAGAACATGATGCAGAAGAAAATCTGGAAGACCAGGCAATTTAAGCCTGATTGTGCCAAGCCCTGATGGCTTGAGTTTTGATTGGTCTGCAAAGTATACTGCTCCATCAACATTGTCAATAAATTCTTCAAAAAAATCTTTTCTATGAGTCATGCTCCTGAATCAAGCAACCAATCATTTTTCCAAGAAGCAAGTGAAGCATTAAATAAATCTTCATTTACTCCAATATTACATTGTGCCACAACATAATGAGCAGATTCAAGTGCTCTACCTTTGTCTGTGTCATTAGTTTTACCTTTGGGTTGGTTTCTTTGCTGCTCAATTTTGTCCCAAGGTAACTTGCATGTAGAGGCATCATGTGATCCATTTCTTTTGTAGCGTATGCAGTGCAAATTTGACTTTTCTCCTTGAGAGTGTCTGCCCCTCTGCCTCTGAAATATCTTCCTCTTCCTCTTCGACCACCTCTTCCTCTGGAAGAATCTTGGGCAAGATTCTTTTCTTTATGAGCAAGGCACACAGCCTCTTCAGAAGATTCAAGGGTTGTCTTCTTTCCAAAAGCTTTCTCTCTTTCAGCAATTTTTTTCACAAAAGAGTCAAAGATAATATCTTTGAGATTTCCATTTGCTTGCAATGACTCAAGATAATTGGAGTAAGTAGGATAAAGTGCCTTGAGAAAAGCGATAAGAGGAATATCCAATTCAACCTTAGTGGCTTTGATATCATGCATTATAGATTTTACTTCAGATGCAAGAGCAAGAGGATCATTATTTTGTAATTCAAGAGTGAAGAGTTTAATCATGAGTTGAACAACTTCAAGTGCAGAGTGTGAGTCATAGAGTTCTTTCAGCTTTTGTAAGGCTTCGAAAGCAGTTGAAAATGGCGAAATATGGCGACTCACCTCTTCACTTACAGATGCTGCAATTAATGCATAGGCTTTGTTGTTCTTATTTTCCCAAATGGCGAACTCTTTGTCTGAGGTAGGCTATTCTGGCTCTTTGTCTCCGTCTCCAACACACACTCCTTTCCACAACTCATTGAAAATGAGGGTGTGTTTTATCATCTGGGACCACTCAGGATAGTTCTCCTTGCCAGTGAGAACTATTCCCACAATAGATATGATTGAATGCATTGTAAAATCTGTGTACTGTAAAAAAATACTTCTGGCAATATACTGAAAAAAAAAATTGTACTTTTGGTGGCAAACTCTGTTTAACTTTGAAAAAATAATGAGGGATAATTAAAACAGCAGTGTATTAAAACCAGCAGTCTTAAATCCACCATATGAAGTTTCATCACCAAGGAAATACGCAATACGTTGGTTCATTTAGAATGTACTGCAACCAGAAATCAGAGTTGCATAACTCACATAACAAATCAGTACATATTCAAAGTAGCAGTCTAATAAGTACATAGGAGGCAATTATATATCAAAAAATGGTGATCTTAAATGGCGCACATATTTCAAAGAACGAAAGCTTAGGCCCTTTCACCATGAATCCTTCTGGCCAATACCATCCATTCGCTTATATCATGGAAGATATCTAGGTTGCTGGTCATTTTATGGTCAATGCAGCACCATCCATCACATTACGGTCTTCCAACGTAGACCTGGCAACGTTTGGCCACGCTCACTAAAACAAAAGATTCATCAAAATCTCTCTGCAGGAGCTTTAACTCTCCAAGAAGCGGAGCTCACGAGAGCGGAAACAAGAGAATGGGAATCTCTTCCTGGAGAGACAGCGGAAACCAGAGTAGGCTTACAACAACAAAAGCCACAAACCACGAAATCTTGGGGAAGGCGTGAGTAGCATGTACAGAAGAGCATAGTGCGCATTCATATGACTGTTGAGCGGTATTAACCGGGCAGCGCAGTATTAACACGGAGTATTAACAACAGAGGCAGCGTATTAACCAGACAACATATATTTGAATTTGCATACCTCAAACCACCAATTGCAACACATGGATTTCCATACCAATTAATGAAGTTTTAACACTCCAGATGCATAAAAGACACAGACAACGCCAAAGTTTTAACATACAAGGATGCATCGAGGTCTTAATTCACAAACAACACCAGAGTTTTAACATACAACTCGCACCACAGTCTTAACACAATTCGACTTGAACCAACGTTTTGACCAGCATTACATAACGCAATGGAAAATACCAGAACAAGCACGACACGGCGCTGACGGTGTAGGTATCGAGCAGCGTAGCAGAGCAGCGTTATTGGACTATGTCAGAGGAGCGTGGGAGGTTACAAAATTGGCAAAAAAATGCAGGACAAACTGACAAACTTCTAAAGAAATGACAAAAGGGAGTTACAAAATGGAGCTGGAAGCCAAAAATGGCGCTGGCTCCGATACCATGTCAGACCAGGCAGTAACTCCTCAAAATTAAATCGTTATATTCATTCAAGTTGGTCTTTATTATATACATGAGGGAGAGACTGTTCATTTCATCTCCCGATGACTCTTCATATTTTCCATTATTTATTTACATCAGTTACACTTATTCACCCAATCCTGATGATTAGGTGTCAACAAAATAGATAAAGAAAATTTTTACATTTATATAATGAAAATAAAAATAGCAAAAATCATGTTTTTTTATGATTGAATATTTTTCAAAATAATATTTTTATATTTAGTATAATGCAAATAAAAATAGCAAAAATCATTATAATTTTATAAATAAAAATAAAAATCATTCAAATAACAAAAATAGATTATTATTATTAAAAAAAATGATGTGTTTCATTAATTTTTGCTTTTATAAAGAGTTTAGAAGTATAAAACTCGCCCGAATTGAACCAAGAATAATAAAGCTATTATTACTCTATTTTCAAATAATATATATATATATATATTATTTTAAAAATTAAATTATTTTAATAATAATAAATTGAGTTATTATTGTGCCAAGAGGTTTTTATTATGAGGAAGACGTTGTAGTTTATGTAAATGAGTGTAAACATTTAAATATCAACTCAATATGGAAGAGATGCTATAATAAAACATGGTGTTGGTTCATTTAAAAAAATAATAAAATGTCAAAAGTAATAAAAATAATAAAGTGATTCAATTCCCCTCAATTAGGGTGTTGGTCGGTGGGACGTTGGAAGTCAGGGTGGGAACTCGCCGCCTCCCATGGAATTTAAGAGGGGGTTGGTGTGGCCAACGCTTCCCATGCAACACACATGCAAACCACATACACTAATCTTCATTCTCATGTCAAAGTTTACTTTGTTCCACTGTTCTACAAGGGGAGACCTTGCTCTCCATCTTTTTTGGTATGTCGGGGGGCCGTAGGTGGGACAATTCCCTTGGGCGTCTGACAAAGGAAGGTTCTTGTGCGACATAAAACTTGCAAAACTATGGCATAATTGGTTGGCTTTTTTGCAGCGTAGATGTTGGCCTTCGGTTATGGATTTGAATCAACCTGTGCCTGCATGCAAGACAACCCGACTTCTTATTTGGGAGGTCCTCGACACAAGCAATGGCAGTTAAGAAATGGTGAATAAATAGGCTTTGGGCATGCAAGAGTTACAAATGTTAGGACTCAAATCGTTACATTGGAGTTGGATGTTGTATGATCTAGTGGTGTTAGCCTTTCTTCAACACACACAACATTGTCGTCTAGGTTCAGTGGGTTGGACAATTCAAGATATTGTTGTATTCTTCTCGTTCAATAATTTATTTCTTTGGTTTTGTTTCTCGCTGGTGGATGCTCATTTGCTTTGTTTCGAGTTCAACTAGGTCAGGTCACAACTTGAATTGCAGTGTCCCTTAGCATGCACTAGTCCCTGCTAGGAACCTTTCATCTACCATTCTTCTTCATTTGTCCTCTTCTGTTTGTTGGCATTGTCTGCCCTAGATTCCTAGAACCCCTTGGTTTTTGCTTCTTTCTGGCTTCCTTGGCCTTATTCCTCTGAATCCTTGGTTGTTGTGGGCAAGCTATCTTGCCTAGATATTTCTCTTTTGGTGCAATATGCCCTGACAACAAATGTGTAACTATTGAGGGACTGCGGGAAAAGGCCCTCAAGTTAGGTCGTGTGCCCAAGCTCATGCCTAGAAGTTGCAGACATCTTCCATTCTGCCACACCCCTTGAAATTCGTGAAGAAATATGTTAACTTGAAGCCCTTACCACCAATGACAGACAAGCCTATTCAAATTATGAAATACAAGAGGAGGTAGCCAATTGGGTTCTTGACCTTGGCTATACCAAGGGAAGACGGAGAGAGTACTTGAACTCCATCACCCTCCACTGGTAGATGAAAATCTTATGAGTAGGATCTGAAGGAGAAGCATGAAGAGATCAAAGATACATCTCTTCTTTGAATGAAATCAAGCGGGTGCAACGATATTAGCACTCCTATCTTGTTAGTTTGGATACCCGACTAACTCACCTTGAAAATGATCTTCAGTGTGACCTAGTGACCTAAAACCTCTTGCTCCAACTAGTACAAGCACTCAGGACCTAGCTCCAGTTACCTCTTCAAACTCCTAATGTCATGTTATGCCTTTTAGCAATTGTTTTATTTCTTTATGTAGTCCAATATATGGTAGTTTTCAGTGGTTTTTGTGTATCAAATGTTTTCATTTTTCATTACTTGAACTCTAATTAATGATCAATAGATATGGCTTCCCTATAGACAAATTGAGATTGGACATTACATGAACAGTAGTATTTTCGATGGTGTATGCTGAAATTTGAGGTAATACAATCTTAATTCAAAAAAAAAGTGATTCAATTCAATTTGTTATATTATAATTTCATTTTTATTAATAAAATTATAAACCATTTTTTCAAGCATAAAAGTCATAATATAAGTATCATATTAAAATAATTTTAAAGGATAATAATTTATATTTATAGCCATGATATTTTAGAACATATAATTAATAAACATATAAAAATAAATTTAATTAATAAACTTAAAATTAAAAATAAAAATATTTTTAAAAGTGTGATCTATATATATATATATATATATATATATACACAAATTAAAATAATGATTCATAATCATAATCATTATATTTCAGAACTTTATATTTAAATTTAATTAATAATTATATAAAAAATAAATATTTATTCTTTAAAAAAAACAATTGACACACACATAGATATATATAATCAATGCCTATTGAAAAATTAAATTTAAAGGAGAGGGAGGGGTACTCTATGGCCCCAAGGAGCATAAAGTGTTCAGCTACTCATGGGGCCTTGGTCATATTGCAAATAATCAAGTAAAGATGTATGGTCTCTACTACAAAGATTATCTCCTAATCCAAAGGAGAAATCTATGGAAAACATCAAATGAATCAGGAAAATTGAGAAAGATATCCAATCCAAAGCATATTTCCATGTCCTAAGATACTTCAATAGAGAAGCAAACATGTATGTTAATGAGAGGTGTAAATTGAAGATAGGTGAATTAAATATTAATGGTCAAATTAGGCATGTCATAATTCCCTAATGGCAAATGAAGTCTATTAAAAAAATTCTCTAATTGGCCAGTAGCATTATGGTTGTAAATTTTGTGTTTTGTTGAGGCAATTTTGTAACACCTTCAAAAACCCCTCTTTGTGTTGCTCAGATATATTCTCCTTAAGAAAATAATGTATTCCTATTGAAAAAGAGAAAACAATTGGAAAATCTTGATAAATTAGCTATGTAATACCTAATGTATTTGTTGTGAACCAGACACAAAATTATATAATACAAATATTCTTTCATATTAAAACAAAATAAATAAATAAATAAATAAAAATGTTAAATTTAAAAATTATAGAGCATATGGAAAAAAATGCCACATGTACACACAAATATAAGCTTTTTAATAAAATTAAAATAAAAAATAAATAATTTATGAAATTTATATAAATATAAATAATTTTTAATATAATTTTATTAAAAAATAAAAAGTTTTTCCAGTAAAACTGCTGCGCTGCGAGCCTGCTCAGGCTTGACCTAGCCGCCCCCATCAACGAGCTGCCTCCTGCGGCCTCCCCGCCTGGCAGCCTTCTGCTGCTGGGCTCGATCACCTGCCTCGACACCCCTGGATCGCTCCCAACTGTTGGCTGAACTCGCTGAAGTGATACGCATCTCGGATAAGGGCTGGCACAGGCCCCTGCGCTGCTGTGCTCAGCCATGCCTTCTTCTGAGGACCTGAACAATATGAATCCGCCCCCGCCTCCCCCCCGGAGGTTACAACATTCAAAGCAATGATAGCAGCTGGAAATAAGCGCCCGCCATCAGCCATTCAACAGAAATTTGTAAAAAAGCTGGAATCCATACCTTCGGTAGCGCTCCCGGAAGAAGAAACGTGCAAGGCAGCACTGAATCTAGCTGAGAGAGGACTCATAGGCCAGTTCACGGGCCTCTGGCCCTCTCCCAAATCGGTGGAGGACTGGACCCAAAGGAACTGGAAACCCTTAATCAAAGAAGGTATAAAAAGTTACTTCGTAGGCAAAGGTTTCTTTGTCTTCGTTTTCGAAAGTGCAGAGGATAAAAGCCTAATCTTCATAAACGAACCCTATTTCATGGGTCCGCAAGGACTATACCTCAACAAATGGTCGCCAGACTTTGATCCAGCCCAGGATGTCCCATCTGCTGTTCCGGTGTGGGTGCGACTCCCCCACCTCCCACTCCATTGCTGGAATCAAAAGTCTCTCCAGATTATTGGCAATGGACTAGGCAAATACATAGACCAAGCCGTAAGGAAAGATCAATATTCATGCGCTCGCATCTGCATTGAAGTAGATCTGGAGGAGGGCCTGCAGGAAGCCATCAATCTTACAGTCGCAGGATGGACACATGTACAAGAGCTGGATTATGAACAACTTCCCTTTAAGTGCAGACACTGCCATGGCTACGGACATTTCACCAAACACTGTAAGAAAAAGGCGGAAGAACAACCAGAACAACGAAGTGGTGAACAATGGACCCGAATCCAAAAAACTACTAATCACAAAAAAGGCAGCGGGAAAAGTATCCAGAAAGAGGCACCAAGCAGCTCCAATCCCACTCAAGAAAAGAACCAAAAATCCAAAGAAAGCAGACAGAGCACCCCAGTTACAGTAGTTACTGAAGATCTGGAACAGATAGATCCCCACATCACCAACAAAGAAGACGGTGAAATGGCACATCAGGAAACTCCTCAAGGGAGCCCTTCTAATCCTTCATATGCAGAAATCACTACGAAAAAACTAGCGGACAGTTCTGGTTCATCGGAGGATGAAACCTTCGAGCAACCCACAAGAAAAGTTGGCAGGAAATCTCGCAAAGAAATAAGAGAAGAGGAAGCGGAAAGGCTTAAAACACAAGGAAGTCAGCCCACAATAGAGATGTCTATTGGGAGAAACTCCAGGACTAGGCCCCCTAAGGGAGGCTCTCAACCCACCTCTGGTAAATAATGCGTCTCGTCTCTTGGAACTGCAGAGGATTGGGGAATCCCTCGAAAGCAGAAGCGGTCAAGGACCTACTCAAAATAGAACCCTCAGACATCCTCTTGCTCCAAGAGACCAAGATAGAGGGGAACACCCTTCTAGATATCAGTAAGAAGAAATGGAAGAAAAGCATGGGAAGAGCAATCAGCTCAAGAGGCACAGCCGAAGACTTGCAACCCTTTGGGCAGATGACCTCTTCCTTCTGAACAAATCCCACGAGACCCAGCACTGGATCTACACAGAACTAACGCACTGCACAAGTAAGTTGACCATCTCCCTTTTCAATCTTTATGTACCTGTTAATTATTCTGAAAAGAGAGACTGCTGGAATTCTCTCTTTGAATTCTTAGAGCAGCGATCCCCAAACAACATCATCCTTGCTGGGGATCTTAATATCGTCTTAAAACCCAAAGAAAAAAGGGGAGGAACTAACAACAGAGATCCCATGCTCCCCTGGTGGAAGACCTCATACAGCAGTGGGAATTAATAGATTTTATTCCAATCAGAGGGCAATATACATGGACCAACAACAGAGTGGGGGTAGATCATATCGCGGCCCGCCTGGATCGATTCCTAGTACAAGGCACTCTGATGATGAATAAGAAAATTATCACCACAAAAATCCTCCCCAAGCTGACCTCAGATCACAAACCAGTCCAGCTCATATTGGAAGATGAAGAAGATTTGGGTCCAATCCCCTTTCGATTCAGTCCACTCTGGATAGAAAGGAATGGATTCATGGATACAGTGAAAACAGCGTGGGCCAAACCAGTCACTGGGTCCTCCAGCTATGTATGGGAACAGAAGCTCAAAGCTACAAAGTTAGCCCTGAAGGATTGGATAAGGAAGCCTGCCCCGAACCCTACCGGTCAAAGAAAAGAAGCAATTCAGACATTAGATGCATTGCAAACTGAAATGGAAAGCAAAGAGATAACCACATCCCTGCTAGATAAAGAAGTCAAAATCCAATGCTCAGCATTCTGATCCTTCAGAACAGAGGAAGAACATTGGAGAATAAAATCCCGAAGCCTGTGGCTGAAAGCTGGAGACCGTAACACCACCTTCTTTCACCGTCAATTTAGAGCAAGACTCTCCAGGAACCACATTTCTGAAATCACATCAGCAGAAGGACAGCTATGTAAAGGCTTCAGTCAAATAAAAGAGGCAGCTGAAAGACATTATAAAAGTTTGTATACCGCAGATAATCAAGGCAGCGAGGAAGATACTGCAGATCTACTCTCAAACATCCCTCTTTTGGTCAGCTCCGAAGACAACTCAGCTCTCACCCAACCTATCACGGAAGAAGAGATCATCAAAGTCATTTGGTCTATGGATTCGGATAAGGCCCCTGGGCCTGACGGATTCACCATTCATTTTTATATGACTTGTTGGGAAATCATCAAAGAAGATCTATTAAAAATGATAAAAGGTTTCATGAAAAAAGCCAAGGTAGGAGGAGGAACCAACTCCACCTACCTCGCCCTCATCCCCAAGGAAACTAATCCCGAAACCTTTGCCAGATTTAGACCAATTTCGCTTTGCAATGCATCTTATAAAATCCTGGCTAAGCTCCTAGCTACCAGGATGAAACCATTGCTTAG
Source organism: Pinus tabuliformis (assembly GCA_031772625.1). Classification (NCBI taxonomy): domain Eukaryota; kingdom Viridiplantae; phylum Streptophyta; class Pinopsida; order Pinales; family Pinaceae; genus Pinus; species Pinus tabuliformis. The sequence goes on from CM062810.1 coordinate 952,699,438, forward strand.
CAGGCTGATCTCTTGCAATCAAGGGGGTTTTGTAGAAGGCAGACACATCCTGGACAATGTCATTCAAGTCCAGGAGACTATTCACTCCAGCAATCAGCGAAAGGAAAAAGGAATGTTGGTAAAGCTTGACATGGCCAACGCATTCGACCGAGTCAACCGCTCCTTCCTGTACAAAGTCCTCCTCTCCTTCGGCTTCTCCTCTCATTTTGTCAATCTCATCACTGCCTGCACTCAGAATCCCTGGATCGCCCCCCTTGTCAACGGACGCCCCACCTCCTTCTTCCAAGCTCAGAGAGGTCTCAGGCAGGGATGCCCGCTCTCCCCCTTCCTGTATATTCTGATGGCAGACTCCCTCAGTAGAAAGTTATCCTTTGAAAAATCCTCAGGCTCCCTTCCAGGCCTCAAACCATCAATCAGTTCCCCAGCTCTGAATCATGCCCTTTTCGCGGACGACTCTCTTCTCTTGGGAGGGGCATCTGCTCGAATTGCTAAAGCTATGGATTCAGTCCTCAAACGTTACTGCAGGGTATCGGGCACCTCCATTAACGAAAGGAAAAGTGAAGTATATGGATGAAATATTGGGCAGCAAGAACTCACAGGCATAGCAAACATTCTGGGCTTCAAAGGGCATGCCCAATGGGATATGATAAAATACCTCGGTCTCCCCATTACAATTGGGACCAATAAGAGGACGTTGTGGACGGATATCATCGGCAAAATTAAGTCAAAAATTACTTCCTGGGGTGGACACTAGCTCACAAAAGGAGGCAAGGTAATTCTGATAAAATCCGTGTTATCGACTCTCCCAATCTATCAAGCAGCATACCTTCTTGCCCCAAAGAGAGTGACAGATCAAATATCAAGAATCCTGCGCGATTTTCTATGGCAAGGGGGAAAGGGAAACCAGCAAAAAATACATCTTGTCAAATGGGAGACGGTGAAGCGCTCAATTTCAGAAGGCGGACTGCAAATCCGTGACCCAGCCTTGGCAAATTTGGCGATGGGAGGGAAATTACTATGGAAACTTTTTAAGGAATCATCACACCCTGTAAGCGTAACGCTGAAGTCCAAATATGCCTGTAATGTGCCGCTCAGGAACCTTCAGACATGTCAAATTCCCAACAGCACGCAAACTTGGAAACTCTGTAATAGAAGCTTAAATTTATTTAAAGGAAAGGCATATAAAATTCCAGGAAACGGCAAACGCACAAATCTGTGGTTTGACCGAATTATGGATCAAAATCCGCTCGCAGAGATAGATGAAATTGCAGGGATAAAAGAATGGCTGGAACGCGCAGGGATCACCAGCATATTCGACTTATCCAAATGGGATAGGCACGGAGATTGGCAGGGATGGGACTTCCTCGGAGTTCCTGAACGACTTCAACAGCAGAAACAGATTCTCGAAGAATTGTTGGAAGATGCGGCCCCAGTAAATAGAAATTCTAAAGACAGTTGGGGTTGGGGGCGCTCTGGAACATACACCATAGCAGAAGCGTATAACACCATCCAACCAAACAGGAACAGCAACAGAACACCTGAATTCTGGAAGAAAGTTTGGGAACCGCTCGCCTTGCCCAAGGTAAACTTCTTCTTCTGGACGTTGGCTCATGATAAGCTCCTAACCGGAGATAATTTAATGAAAAAAAACATTGCAGGCCCGCACAGATGTGAGCTGTGCAGAAGCAGCTTAGAAAGTGCCAAGCACCTTTTCATAGACTGTAAGTTTGCGAAAGAAGTATGGGGACTCTCCCTCCATGGGCTACAAATCACAGTTCCGACTCACAACTCAGTAGCTGATCTATTCGACATATGGAACCACTGTTATCCCAACAAAATTCCTGTCAAATCCATCTGGAGGAAGGTCTGGAATGCCATACCCAAATTTGTGTGTTGGCAGATTTGGCTGTCCAGGAACGATCTGATATTCAATGAAAAGGTACACACTCCCCTCTCTGCAGCGGTAAAAGCCAAGTCTTTTCTCCTAGAAGCAGTGCAACAACAATACTATACAGGTGATCCACTGCTCCTCCCGGAAGAAGAGCGGTGGCTGGGTCCCCTCCACCCTCAACCACGGAAGCAGCTATCAGTCCCTCAAGCAGGAAATCAGACTTGGCGCATAAGAGAATCTGAAGAAAAATTTCAAGAATGGTGGAGAATGCAAAAAATTACAACAATATTCTTCGACGGAGCCTCCAAAGGCAATCCCGGGGCAGCAGGTGCTGGAGGGGTCATCTTCGCTCCGAACGGAATAAAAAGGGACAGTTTTAGTTGGGGCATTGGGCAGAAAACCAACAATCAAGCGGAGATCCTAGGCCTTCTCAAAGCTTGTCAAATTGCTAGGGAAAGAGGAGATAAAGAATTCCAAGCTTTTGGAGATTCAGAGATCATAATTAAAAAATTAAATACAGGAAATCTGTTCACTAATGCATGCCTCAACAAAACTCTAAATAGGCTGAAGAGAGTTCTGCTCGATTTTGACTCCTACAAATTCTTCCACATACTCAGAAACCTGAACAAAGAAGCAGATCTAATGGCGAACAAAGGGTGCACCCTCCGAAAAGACCAACTTCTCACAAACGATGAGAGCTCATTTCATCCCTGCAATCCTTGAGGAAATGGAATTCTGTAACAGCTCAAAAGAAAGTGTTAGAATCAGAAACAGAAGATATGTAACATTGGCTGCCATGGTGTATTTATGAATTTCTTATCAAATAAATAAAATCATACCCATTTGAGTTAAAAAAAAAAATATATATATATATATAAATAAATAATTAATTTTATTAAAAAATCAAATTTATTTATTTGTAAATATTTCTTCAATTTTCTCACTAAAACAAAAATATATTTCACTTGAAAATATACATATTAATCTTTAACCTATATTAGTTACTATATTTACAAATAATATCACTAATATCTTTATAAATAATTTATATATATACACACGAGCTCAATTGATATCACACCATATATATATATATATATATATATATATATATATCTCACAGGATTTCCATTTAAATAGTTTTATAGGGGAAAATGTTCGTTAAACGGGATTTTATCATGTAGGGTATAGGAAATTATGACGTGACCATTAATGATTTTCTCTCTCAACGATACTTTGTGATTTTTACAAAGATAGGTTTTTTTTTTTTTTTTTCCAAAGGTGGTAAAACCTATCAACTCAGGTGTCAAACCAACAGTGAGGACAGCCATCTCTGGCTGCTATCCGCGAATGCTGGTTTGACTCATCACTGTTAAATAGGAAAACCTGTTAAATAGGTTTGTTACATTAGAATGTGATAGATAATTAAATTTAAATCTTTATTAAAAATAATAAAAAAACATGTTTTTTTGGTGATTTAAAAATTATATAAAATTACATTCACATCATTTAAATTTCAAATCAATAACTTTCGCAAAATACTTATATATTTTAATCTCATTAATATAACAAATATGAAATTATTAACATATATACTCATGAAAAGTTTCACTTAATTAATCAAATAAAGTGAAGATTTTTGAGAGTTTAATTATCTAAAAAAGAGTCATATATTTGATAACTTTTTAATAGTAATATATTTATTCATTTAAATCGTACATTGTGCCAACTAAATTTCAAATCAATAACTTTCGCAAAATACTTATCTATTTTACATCTTATTAATATAAGAAATATGAAATTATTAATATATATACTCATGAAAAGTTTCATTAATTAATCAAATAAAGTATAGATTTTTTTTTGTTTATAGTAATATATTTTATTTTAATGTAGTTTTGATTTTATAGTGAATAAATAGGTGTATTATTAAAACTCCCAATAAGGTAATATTTATATTTATATTTATATATATATTATTTTTAGTAAATAAAAATTAATAAATTAATTAAAAATAATGATAGAGAATAAAATTTTTTATTTTTTTTATTAATGTTTTTTATTAAAAAATTGATTATATTACATTAATCAATTTTAACAAAAATATTTCTTAGTATGGAGAGGCATTCTGGGAGGAGGGCATAGCCATCATCCTATTAAGCAATTATGGTAAGAGATGTGTCATGTTACTCTTCTCTAGATTAAAGTCTTGTGCACATTTGCTTAGACTAAAATGATGCCTTTTAATGATGGAGTCGTGGTTCATTATGACATCCTTTGTCAGTATACAAAGGAAAGTAATAGTAATCTACTCCTACAAGATATCATGATAGTGTGGAGTTGTTTTTTGGTTTTAAAACTAATGGGAACTTGTTCTCTGAGTCTGTTGCATTTCAACAAGGTCGAATCCCCTAGGGAGTTCCATCTTTTCTTCAATCCTAGTGATGGCCTTTTAGGTTGTTCCCTTTCTCACCCTCTTTCATCATTATTTCTTCAATATTGGCTAGTGCTCTTCTCACCCTTCTCTCATCTCTTTGGCCTCAAGGGGTTTGGTTGTCAATTCTCAAGTCACGAGGGAGCAGGCTCCTCCCTTTCCAAACTTCATTTGATCAACTAGGAGCTCTTTTGTCCTCACTTGATGGTGACTTCTCTCTCTACTCTCATCTCTAGTCTCCAACCTCCATCATGCCTCATCAACGACCTCATTGCAAACATGGGGCAATGTATTATGAGATTCAAGGAGGATCGATCACTCGTTCCAAAGCAGGATCATCTACCACCAATTCCAAAAATAGATAACAACAAACATTCAATTGGAACTTCAAGATGTGGAATAAGAGATTGTGGGGGAAAGAGGTTGTCTCTTAGACAAAAAGATTGTTGTCGCAATATCAGCATAGATCCCAATTAGTTGTCACACTGGTGGCATCATAATAAATACTTTAAAGTTTACACCATATACTTACATTGGAAGATGAATACGTTGTTGGGGAGGGTGCTTCTAAACAGAAATGGTGCAAAAGATGAGATCTTGCTTATGTTGGATGAGTTTCAGATGCAAATGAAATACCTAGATAAAATAATGGAAAGGATCAAGGCACATCCAGTAGTTCCTCCTCCCCATCCAAAGAACGCCAACCAACTGGGTAAGGAGTCCATAAAGGTGGAACCTTCTAAGTCCAATTAATACTATGTTTTGCCTCACTTGCAATAATTTTAAGTCCTTATATATAGTTTGTGATCTTGGAAATGCTACTATGGAAATAGTTTTCAGTATGGACATTAAACTCCTTGTTTGTTTTGGACTAAATTTTGACTTTAAAACTCTCTTTATTAAGAGCTCAATATTTGACACTTGTCTAGTTTCCCCAGTTGCACACCAAGGCATGTCAAGACTATATAACTTCATATTTTTTGGTATTTCAATAGATAATTTTAGCTTTCCACATAAATATATATATATATAAATAATATCTTCACACTTTATTTTTATTAATATTACAGGACTAGGAGTCAACCCCAGATCTCGGATATTCTCAAAGCAATTGGATCAAAAGGAACAGAAGGAACAATAGAGGGTGGATCAAAATTAACTTTGACCCCAAATGATGAAGGTTCTTTCATGGAATATAAGGGGTTTGGGAGGACCCTCTAAAGCCCTCTCAGCCAAGGATCTGATTTAAAGGCAATAACCAGCAATCCTGTTATTGCGGGAAATGAAAATGGAGGAAGATGAGCTAATAAAAATGTCAAAAAAAATTGCAATGGCAACGAAGGAATAGGACAAAATTCAAGGGGCGCCTCAGGGGGACTAGGGACCTTTTGGAGGAAGGATTAGTTCTCTTTAGTAGATAGTATCAAATCCCCCAATTGGTTGGGAGTGGAACTAGAGGAAAAGGATACAAAAGAGAAGTTCAAGGTTATAAATGTATATGCACCTTCAATATATGCAGAGAAACAAGAATCCTGGGCTAAATTATTGGCACTTAAAAGTAGTAATTGGAATTAGATGGGGATAGTTGGGGGAGATTTCAATACCACAATGTACTCATCTGAACGCAAGGGAGGAAATATAATCAGAGACCCCTTTCAGGAAAAGTTGGATGACCTACTCTCCGAGTGAGATCTGGTTGATATCAAACCTCATAGTGGGAAGTACACATGATCCAATTGAAGGGCCGAAAGTGATTTCATTGCAACTTGATTAGATTGTTTTCTTATACACAGCTCATGGTTGATTCAAGGTTTGGATCCCCAATCGTCAACTGAAACCTCTAAAGAATCAAATCACAGACCAATCTTGTTGGCTTTGAACAAAAAGGAGGATCTTGGCCCGATCCCCTTCCATTACAATCCAGGATGGGTGTTAGAAGAGGGGGTCAGAGAATTGATTTCCTCGACATAGTGACAAAAATATGTCGGATCCCCAACCTTTGTATGGGAATCGAAAATAAAAGCAGTCAAACAAGTGTTGTGTACCTGGGCCAGAGAAGTGTATGTTCCACCCGGGAAGAAAAAGGAAGGATTGATTAAAGACTTGGAGCAACATATTAAAATTATGGAGGAGAAACAGGTGGAGGATTGGCATTCGGAGAAGGAGAAGAGCCTTAGTAAACAGATATATCAAGAGAGAAAGGAAGAGGAGGAGATGTGGCATTTAAAGTCTAGAAGCATATGGCGAAAAGTTGGGGACCAAAACACCTATTTTTTCCATAAGCAAACCAAAGCTCGGGAATTGAAGATACGAGTAATGGAAATAACTCACGAAGGGAGACCCCCAATAATAAGAAAAAGAAAATATCAAGGAGGAATCATTCTCTCATTTTAGCAAATTGTATATGAAAAATAGGGAGATAGAAGAAAGATCGACGGAGGCCTTTCTTGCACCATTCAATTCAGAAATCACGGCTGAGGAAAATACTCTTCTCATGCAAGAGATCAAGGAGGAGGAAGTGATAGATGCAATCTAAGCTTTATATCCAAATAAGGCACCCAGACCAGATGGATTCTCCATAATTTTTTATCATTCTTTTTGGTTGTTAATTAAGAAATATCTAATTTGAATGCTCAATTGGGCTAGAATTAAAGGGAAATTAGGAGAGGGAACGAACTCTGCCTTCCTAGCATTAATACCAAAGGAATCGAATGCATCAAATTTTAGCAGGTTCGGACCCATTTCCTTGTGCAATGCATCGTATAAAATCTTAATGAAAATAATTGTTGGGCGCCTAAAAAATATTCTCCTTAGACTTATCTCAAAAAACCAAGGTGAGTTCCTCCAAAACATATATACTTTGGATAATATCATTTTGGTCCAAGAGGTGATTCATTCCACTCAAGAGTGCAGAGAGTCGGGTATCATCATCAAGTTGGACATGGAAAATGCCTTTGATCAGGTAAGACATTCTTTTTGTTTAGCATTTTGGATAAACTTTCCTTTAGCAAAGAGTTTGTAAATTGGACATATGCATGTATTGTAAGTCCATGGATCGCTCCATTGATAATTGGAATACCAGATCCCTTCTTTAAAGCATCCAGAGGGCTCCGACAATATGCCCTCTCCCTCCACTTCTATACATATTGGTGGTAGAGAGTCTAAGCAGAAATCTGGAAGAAGCTCGCAAAGAAGGGTCTCTCCCCAACCTTAGCATCTCTCGGCGGTTCAAAGCTATCAATCATTTGTAATTTGTCGATGACACAATATTTATGGGAGGTGCGTCCATAATTATAGCCTCCAGATTCAAAAAATTATGGACAATTATCTGGAGCTCTCAAGAGGTCAAGTGAATAAGAAGAAAAGTTGTATTTATAGTTGGAACAACCTGGTTATTGTGCTTTAGGAGATTGCATCCATTCTAGAGTTTTCAGTTCATGCAAAATGGAGATCTTTTAAGTATCTTGGAGTCCCAATTTTGATTTTCAATCCTCACAAGGAAGATTAGGAGGAAGTCCTACAAAAATTCCATATGAAAATTGGTAGGATGGGGTGCTTATTGGTTGAATCTAGCTGGGAAAACAATCTTGATCAAGGACACGTTCTCTTATCTTCCAATATATCTCTGCTTAGGTGTGTTAGCTCCGAAAGGTATATTAAACCAGATGAGTATTACGATTCAGAACTTTCTATGGAAATGAGGGAAGAATAATGATAAAAAGTTTCATCTAATCAACTGGAATGTAGTTCGATTGACAAAGAAAAGGGGGGATTGGGAATTTGGGACCCTTTAATGGTTAATATAGCTCTGGGAGCCAAGCTAGTATGGAAGTTGATCTTTGCGTCCAAAGAATGGTGGAAATAGGCCTTTATAAGTAAATATTTCCAAAAGTCTCGAATTACAAGTCTTGAGGAAGTTCAATGGACTAATCGCAAATCTAAAATATGGAGGTTATGCAAGAAAGTTGCCCCTCTTATTGTGGAAAACTTGGGATGGCAAGCGGGGAATGGAGCTCGGATTAATCTGTGGAAGGATAAATACCTTCCTGGTATTATATTTTCTTCTAAGGAGTTTCACCCAATGATTGAATGGATGAAAGATAACGAAATAAAAAAATTAAGGGACATATCAAAATGGAATGACACTAGATCCTAGAATGGTTGGGTATGTCACGGTATTCCTCCAATATTACAAACATCCTGGGAAAAACTCATTCCCCTCTTGAAGGATCTAGCCTCGATGCATGTAGATGAGAAAGATACTAGGTCCTGGAAAGTAAGTAAAACAACCACCTATTCAGTCAAAGAAGGATGTCATTTCTTATTGCGAAGTATACCAGCCCCTGGCACTTCTAAACTGTGGACAACCATTTGGAATAATGATGTCATCCCCAAGGTGAAAGCCTTTTACTAGACTCTAGTCCAAGAAAGCATTCTCACTGTTGAAAATCTAAAGCGTAGGAATATTCATGGTCTCTCATGGTGCGTGCTATGCAAACAAGAAGATTCATTGATTCCCCTATTCGTGTGGAGAGATGTTTTTGGCCAGATGCATCAAATAACAGTCATCCCTACCAGTTGGCAAGATATGTTTACAAATTGGACCTATCCAGGCTCCTCGCAGGGGACAATTATGAAGAGAGAGTGGAAAGCCCTCTCGAAGTTCATATGTTGGGGAATCTGGATCTCCGGGAATCAAATCATATTTAAAGGAACTCTCCCCTCAATAAGTCGAGTGGTCATGAAAGTCGTATCAATGCTCTTTGAATCATTAGTGGTGAAGGGCATAAAGAATTCAGAGTTGGAAGGATTGATAGAGCCAGAAAATAAGTGGTTAGGCATAAGTGCACTATCGGATCATGTTGGATGCTTCACTCCTCGCCCTCAAGTGAGGAAAGTTCGATGTCTAAGGTTAAGCCAAGAAGAGTTCAATCACTAGAAAGAAACACAAGTGGAATCCATCCTATTTTTTTATGGCGCTGCAAAAGGGAATCCAGGGGAGGCAGGAGCAGGAGGGGTGCTTTGTAGCCCCGATGAACAATTGGAGACAAAATATGTGTGGGGATTGGGAGTGGCCACCAATAACAAGGTCGAGCTATTTTCCCTGTGGAAAGGATTGGACCTTGCTCACACTCTCAAAATAAAGAGAATAAAAATTGTTGGGGATTCCTTGTTGGTCATAAGAATGTTCACAATATGAAATGTGCATTCTACCGACAACATGTCCTCCATTGTTAAAAGAATAAATTATCAGCTGGAAAAATTTGAGCAACATTCTTTCTTTCATGTTCTCCGTCACCTTAATAATGTTGTCGATGAAATGTCAAATCGTGGAGTGCTCTTAAGAGTAGGGAAATATGAGATTCATGGGAGAGATGGAGGCCAATTTCCCACTCCTTAATTGAATGATGGTCACGACAATAATAAATATTGGTATGGTTATCGATAATAAAGGGATGATGTGGGGAAGCTCATACGGAAGGCAAGACAGGTGGGGAAGTCTCAACGCATGGCGTCCTCCCAAATCCCTAGGTTACCTCATGGCATGGCACAAGGAGATTAATAACCCAGTATATGGATGTTGCAGGAACCATCATTTCAGAGAATTTGTAGGAATGTGAACTGCAATGGAAAATTAATGGCGAGGATGTGTACATTGTCTTGTTACTCCGCAAATTGCTTGAAAAAATAGTTTGCTAGATCCCTGGGACAGAATGCGTATTTAATGGGACTGCAAATCGAGGATCTTCATGAGATTGTAGCCCAAGAAGTTAAAATTAGCGCGCAAGAAGGCTCCAGCCTTTTTAAGGACTCACCACCCTCTCCTGTGTTGTCAAAGGCTTGGAGTGTCGAATTGATAGTTGTGTGATTTGGAGGAGCGTCAATATGGACGTGTCGAAAGGCCATGGCAGGAAACCTCCTAAGGAGGATCTGGTGCGCTGGAAGAGGGTCATCGAATTCTTGTTTAAGTTGATAATGGAGAGACTTGACCTTATCACCCCCGACTGGATTTATTGGAGAAGGACCATGCTACCAACGCTGAGAGAATTAATGCAAAGTTTGAGAGTGTGGAGGCGTCTTTGGAGCACAAAATCATGAAGATGGACACTGATTTACTCACTACCAATTAGGAGTTGGTTAGCAACAGCATAATCCCAGAGGTCAAGGAGATTATTGCAGGACTATTGGAGTAGGTAGTGGCTCAATTGCAGAAAGAGGGAGGAGAAGGCGACATAAGAGCGAATCTGAGTTGTCAAGGCAAGGATGTTAGCAAGGGCGCAAGGAAGACCAATCTTGGTTAATGTCCACTTATAAATGATCGTTTTGTTTTGATATTAGGACCGTATTTCCGACTTTATGGTAGGTTTCAGTCTTTTCTTATAGTATACAAGGCTAGTAGGGGAAAGAAAATAATTTCATAGTTGTATTGGGACATGGAAGCACCTGCTAAGACTGAAGCAAGTTTTGCTGAGATGATGTAAAAACAGTTATGGTCGTGTCATCCAGATTTTGAATAAAATATATAAATATGGATTACACGAACATAACTGTTTTTACATCATCTCAACAAAACTTGCTTCAGTCTTAGCAGGTGCTTCCATGTCCCAATACAACTATGAAATTATTTTCATATATATATATATATATATATATATATATATATTAAAAAAACAACTTTAAAAATATGAAAAAAAAATTATATTAAATTTATTTCCCCTACTTATCATTTTCTAAGCTAATGAGTATTTGAGGGAAATTACTACCTTTCTTTCTTAGTTGAATAATGAGGGAGAGGTTGAATCATCTTCATTACAACCTTGTTAGCTTACTTTCTTACCTAGCTTCTTAATTGATCCAAAATGGATCTAACATAGACTTCTAAGTCTAAAAATATTCCTCACAGAGGAAAATGAAAGTCAAAGGATGCTCTTGGGAATAGTCTCATTGCGTAGATCTTTTCAATCTGAATCTACTGCAATTTGAATGGACCAGAATGGACTCCGGACGAAGGAGTTATTGCAAAAAGAAGATTGCCCATTATCCTTAGAAAAGGAGGCAATTTCTTATAAAAATGGACTTAAAGGCTCATTGAAGAAAATTGCATCGAAAGAGTTCAAAGGGAGGACTTAAGCAAAGGCGGAAGGACTCCCTGATAGCGATCTCTGATATATCGCATCGGAGGAAGGCCTTCATGCGATATCGGAACCCCAGGCCGTTGCGACTTGCGATTGCGATCAGGCCGATAAAGCGATTGCGATGGAATATCGACCATCGGATCAAGGAGCAGATCAACGGTCAGGAATTAATCGCTAATCACATTTCGGAGGGTCAAGTGACAACGTGCGATGAACACAGCGATTGCGATATGCCAATAAAGCAATAGCGATACACCGATGCAATCGGCGATCGGATCGCACAATACAAAGGGCCATTGACATATGTGATGTGTGATTGCGATATGCAATCGAGGCACGGACCCAATGAGGTTTATGAATGCGATTGCATAAATTTTGAAATTCAGATTTTCGGATTTTCAGTGTATTTCTGTGTATTTGGTGTTTGGCCATAGGCAATGCGATTTGCGATGAGAGATGAAGAACACAGACCTGAGAGGGATATAGATGCGATCCTATATTATTTGAAGTCTGGTTAAATGGCTCATGGTGCGTTTTGCCTGCGTATTCCGTTATTTGGCGATTTTCGGGATTTCTGCACAGAAAGGCCAAACGACCGGGTTTCCTGTGGCCGCCGGTTCATTTCCATTTGGAAACAGCCATCACACCTGTGCCACGCTATGAGCAGGTGTTTCTGTAACAGGGATGCGTTATGAAGCACGCAAAGCTGAAGAGCCGGGAAGGAATGATTCCTCATGATCGAAGGGACAGAGGAAGGCAAAGCGATCGGGTGGCCATGCCCGCCGGTTCCTTTCCATTTGTAAACAGATTCTTGTAATGAAACAATCGGTCTTCAATGATGGAGGCGACTGTAACTGATGTATTACAAAAAGCACAGGGAGCTCAATTGACAGGGCTGCATGAAGGTTGTTGAGATTCGCTTGGAGGTCGAGCGAACCACTGATAACACAGAGAGGCAGAGTTATGCTCAGGAGAAGCACAGAGAAGCCCAAGAGGCTCAGAGATGCTTGAATGCTAAGTGTAAGCCCAAAGGAGGCAGTCTGCGGAGTCGGGGTGACTCAGAAGCGGAGGGTCGCTTGGAGGTCGAGCGAACCTAGAAGCTTGTGAGAGCCAGAGCCAGAGCCGAGAGCCAGAGCCGAGAGCCAGAGCCAGAGCCAGAACCAGAGCCAAGAGCGAGAGCCAAAGGCTAGAGCCAAGAGCCAGAGCCAGAGCCAGAGCCGAGAGCCAGAGCCAGAGCCAGAGCCAAAGCCAGAGCAAGAGCCAAAGCCAGAGCCAGAGCCAAGAGCCAGAGCCAGAGCCAGGGCTAGAGCCAAGAGCCAGAGCCAAGAGCCAGAATCAGAGCCAGAGCCGAGAGCCAAAGCCAAAGCTAGAGCCAGAGCCAGAGCCGAGAGCCAGAGCCAAGAGCCGAGAGCCAGAGAGCCAAACGGCCAGGGATAAAAATGGTATTCTAAGCCCAATGGTTCAGTCGTAACCTATTGGAGTTAAGTGTGGAACTTGTAAAAGAATTCAGCCATAATCCCAAAGAGTCTAATTGAGTTGATTAGAGCTCAAGGAGACGTATCCCAAGAGGTTTGGGTGAACTCCATATTATATTGCTGTCATGTGTGATAGTGTATTGCTGCATTGTATTTGTTGTTATATGTTTTACATCAGTTCAAGCAAATAAACTTAAAGCACTTAACAGTTAAAGTACAAACACAAGCATACACCTATTTCAAGTTATTTATTCCGCGAATTGTCAAGCATAAGCTAGATCTTGGGAATATATAAGCTTTGGAGTGGGAGAGGTTCTTGTAATCTGACAAGAAGCCTTTAGTGCCCCATTTCAGATCATTAATGAGTAAGAGTACGAGTGTTGTCAAGTGATCCATCCTTCCTATTGATCAAGTTCATTAAAAACCATTCCCTCCCATGGACATGCCCTGCGAGGCCCGAACTCATTGGCATAAAGTGGTATGGAAAAGGAAGCTTGCTAGTTGAACAGTAAGGTTCAAGTGCATACTATAAAGGCTAGAGTCAATAGGCGCACAAAGTATGGCTAGGAAAGGACAACCAGTTGGATATGAAAGCAGGTCTGATTCCAAGCAGAGAACCCATTTTAGTCTAACCACCATAAGTTGAAATCGTGAAACATCAAAAAGCATATCCAATCCCAAATTCATATATTACATTTTCATAGCCAACAACAAAAGCAAGGAGGATAGCACTAATTTGAAGTAGCGTAAACATATGAGCAAGATATAATCCCATGAACAGTTGACCACCCATATTAAAATAAATTTAATAACATAAAGTTTCAAAAATATTATTAAAATAAATTTAATAACATAAAATTTCAAAAATATTATATTAAAATAAATTTAATAATATAGATTTCAAATTATTCTTAATTTAATTAAATATTTTAAAAAATTTAATAACATAAAGTTCCAAAAATATTATTAAAACAAATTTAATAACATAAAATTTCAAAAATATTATATTAAAATAAGTTTAATAATATAAATTTCAAATTATTCTTATTTTAATTAAATATTTTAAAATTAATTTAAGAAACAAATCTGATAACACAAATTTAAAGATGGATTAAATATTTAAAAAAATATATATCTATAAATATTTTTGAAAACTTTAAAGTTTGTTTTATATATATATGATCATTTTGATTCCTTATATCACTTTAACACTATGTTTTATAATAATCAATTATTATTTTCATTTTAAAAAATAATTAATTCTAATTAAAAGCATATTTGTAGATATTTCTAAAAATTCTTAAAACATATCAGGGGAGCAAGAACAAGAGGGGTGATTATTTGACCCAAAGAACAAGTGGTAACAAGATTTGCATGGGATTAGGAGCAACCACCCATAATAAGGTTGAGCTTCTCGCACTTTGGAAGAGCTTGGACATTGCTCTAAGTCTTGCAATCGAGGAATTAATCATTATAGAGGACTCCCTCCTGGTAATTTAAATGTTTTCAGAATCCAATCAATCTTCTGACCTTTTGAGCCCTCCTATAGTGAAGAGGATTAATCAACACATGAAAAAATTTGAATTTATGGCCCTGTTCCACGTCCTCTGCCATCTCAACTGGGAAGCCGATGAAATGGAAAATCGCGGTTCGATCCTAAGGGCAGGCAATCTTGAAGTAAACAGATGGGACATGGGATTTAATCCCATACCATAGCAGCATTATGGTTATTTTGGAGCGCATGGCCATCAATGATGGCACTGGCAGGCATATAATGAATGAAATGAGTATTCGCATGGGGAAAAGTGTGTGATGGAATAAGAAAGGTACCCACTTGGCAGCGCATTAGAGTCTCGAGATAAGTTGTTTAGAGCCCTGCAGAGTTTCATATATGAGTCGAGAGGATCCGTGGACAAATGGTTAAATCCCCTTCTTGGGAGGATGACATATTAGTCAAGCGTCTTAATGGCAAAGAGACGGAGGTAGATTTCACTACGCGCCATTACAAATTGGCTGCTCAGTTAGTTTAACAAGTCTCTTGGGGGGGACATCTATTTAATGGGGATGAAGATTGAAAATCTGCAAGGATTAATGGCAAGGGCCGAGGGCAATTGTGAAACTCGGGATGGGCTTATATAAGGAGACCCTTCCTTCTCCAAAGGAATCTATTCGCTTATCCTCTGAGTGTATTTCGAGCAATTGCGTCTTATTGTGTGGCTTGGTGATGGCGTCACAGGAAGGGAAGCCTTCGGAGACCAGCATGGATCGGTGGAAGAAGGCGGTTGAATTTTTATTCAAGTTATTGATGGGAAGGCTTGACCTCCTCACGCAACAGGTGGAATTGTTGGAGAAGGACCGAGCAACCAATGCAAACCGCATCAATGCAGAATTTGAGAGTGTGGAAGCGAGTCTAGAGCGGAAAATCATAAGGATGGAAATCGACCTTCTCACTTTCAATTCTGAGCTAATTAGCAACAGTCTGTTCACAAAGGTGCAAGAGATAATTGTCGGGCTACCTGACCCTGTTCTCTCTCAACCCTAGAGAGATCTAGGTGTTGGTTATGACAGCAAGGGAACAATCACACCAGCGAGGAATTTGGCCTATACTAGTTAATGTTTTTTTTTTATGTATTGCAAATGTCTTCGAAAATATCAATGTAATATTCTAGTCCATAGGGCTCGTAGGGGAAAGTAAGTTTTTTTTTTTTTTTTTAACATAAAAACAATTAAATTCTAAAGAAAATTTTGTTTTTTTTCTGATATAGGTTATATAATCCAAATTTTATAATATAAAATATCTATCTCATTAAAAAAACTAAAAACATATTTTTAATATATTTTATAAAGAAACACACCCTATCCTATTCTCCTTATAGAAGTGGATCTTTCTCCTTTCGAGAGCCTAACTATGACTAGGCTTCTATTGTACAAGCACAAACTCAATAACATAGGAGACCATAAACTTCCTAAGCTAGCTTTAAATTCCAGCCAAAACTGCCTAAGGCTCAAACAAGGTTGGTATAAAGACACCAGGGCCTGGTTAAACCATTAGGAAATCGACGAGAATGTTGCATTGCAAAACATTAATAACATTAAAAATATTGTTACTTCTAAGTTCAAAGAAAAAATGTGGTGTGAGAAAGATTTAGAAGCTAAAAGAAAATTAAGATATTATAAGGAGCTCATCAACCCCACCCTAGAAGATCAAAAATATCTCTTTGTTTTAACTAGCTCAAAGAAGAAATTAATATAGCCAAGATTAGAACGAACTCTCATGAGCTCCATAGTGAAACGGGTCGTTGGGCAGTTCCTAAAACACCATGGATGGAAAAGTTTTACCATCTCTGTGAGAATACGAACATCGAGGATGAAAATCACTTCCTCTTAGAGTGCCCCTCGTACAACCACATTAGATCTCAGTTTCAAAATCTTTGTTGCAATACTGACCTTCCTAGCCTTTTACGATGTCAAAATTACAGTGAGCTCGGGAGGCTTCTCTCCAAGCTTTTTGATCATAGGAATAAAATCTTAAATCAAACTAAATAATTCGTTTATTTAGGTCCGATACACCAAAGTTTGGTCTCAGTGGACGTTAACCGAATAAAGGTGAGCTCTACTGACCACAAGTATGACATACTTAATAAAACCTCAAGTCTAAAAGGAACGAGAATATTTATAAATGAAGATCTCATTCCAGAAGATCAAGCAGAATTGAGAAAGGAGGTTCAAAAGGTAAAAGAAGCTAGGAAGGAAGGAAAATGGGCAATAATAAGAAATAGAAAAGCCGTTATTCGAGATAGAAACCAAAAAGATAATAATAAATAGAAATTCAACATGCTCCGGATTCTTTCTTGGAACTATTAGGGCTTTCCATGGAACAAAGGCCCCAAGCTAAGTTGGATCTCGAATGATGTTGATATTATTTTGCTTGTTGAAACTTGGGAGCACATAGAATCTAAGGTCCCTAACATAGATGGCTTTACATTATGGTCTGCCTGGAATAAGCGATCCTCCCGTAGAGGCATTGGGGGTATAACTTGTTACATTAAGAAGAACATCTCTCCCCATGCTAGGATTTATAAAAACGACCCTTACAACCAATATAGTTGGATAGAAATTACTAACATTTATGATAAAAAGACCTACATAGCAATCTGTGATTTCCCCCCATCAATTCTAGCTTCTATAAGAAAAAGAATCTAGATAAAAATAGTCCTTACAATGGTTTAGAGAATGATATTTCTAGCCTAAGGAATGAAGGCAATATCCTTTTAATGGGTGACTTTAATGCTCGAACTTCAAGCAACCAAGCTATTCTTCTAAGCAATCATTCCAACCCTAATCCTCTTTGGTTAGATGAAGACCTTCCTCTCACTAAAAACAATTCTAAAAATATATCTATAATATTTTTAATATAATTTATTATTTTATCTAATTCCAACTTTCTCTATTTTATAATCACTAACCTCTAACTTTTTCAAAGTTAACCTCTTAACTTTTAAAAAAAATTATAAAATTTATCTTTAATATATTTATAAAAACATATTTTTGATATTTTTAACCTATTTTTTGAATTCTTATAATCCCCTATAAATCCAACTCTCTCTATTTGTGACCATTAACCTTTAACCTTTTAAAAATTTCCTTTACAATGTTACATGAGAATATCTTTGATATAATTAAATATTCTTTTAAACTCCTCTCATATGTGGTGATGAATTTAACTCTCCCCATTCTGTCTTGATGCGACTTCAATACCCCCCTAACCTCCTTGTAATGGTGGATGGTGTGTACCTTCCATTTTTTCAAATTTTCCATTTTAACAATGTATCTCTTACGCATTTTAGATTTTTTTGAAACTCTTCTTAATTCTTATGGCTCATCCATTTTAGATTTTTTGAAACTCTTCTTAATTCTTATGGCTCATCCCTCCATTTTGGGGCACTTTATTATGTTTCAGGTTTTACAATGTCTTGAACCTTCTTTTTCTCCGTTTACATTTTCGTAATATTATCGATGTCTAAAATATTTTCATTAGATTCAACACAAGTGTTTTACAAAATAATTATAAATAAAATTTTAATATTTAAAAAAATTTAACAATTTTAATGATTTTAAAATAAATTAAAAATTTTAATATAAAATTATATAATTAATTTTTTTATTAATTATAATTTATAACAAAATTTCTATTAATTTTAAATAAAAAAATTCATTTAAATTATTAAAAAATTTATATAAATAAGTTTAGATTCAAATTAAAGAATTAAGGGTGATAGTTTCCTATTTTATAGATGTTTAGGGAAATGAATTTTACACAATTTGCATGATAACAATTTATTATTGGACAGACTATTCTTCCATCTAAATGTGAACTAATTTTGACCAAATCTCAACTTAACATATAAAAAACAAAACAAATATAGTCATATAAATAATATTGGCTATAAAATGTATTGACATCATAGGAATATAAAACTAGAGCAACCATATAAATTAAATTAGTAGTAAATACATATAAATATCAAAATACTTACCAATATATCTCTATTGTCGAGATTTTAAAAAATCATAAAAATTAACTAAATTATAAATATATTCTAAATTATTAATTATAAAAATAATTAATATACAAAGTGAACATACATTTAACAAGTAAAAAAAATAAATTATAAATAAACTTTATCAATTCTTAAAAAATACTACTAGAATCTCTACTATCTATTTATTAATTATTAATAATTAAATTTAAAATTACAAAAATCTTACCTAAATAAAAATTTCTAACACCAATATACAAAAGATATACACAACCAAAAATAAACAGTGATCATTGAGAGAGTTTTGTACCAGTGTCCACTGTCATAAAAAAGGGAAATGTCCACTGACATAAAAGAGGGAAATAAAAACAACAACAACACGCTGCTGGGGAGGTCTTCCCTGCTGGATCTCTAACACCTCATGGAACTTTTGAACTTTAAGGAGATGTCATAATCCTAAGTGAACTAAAGAACAGAGCATTCCAGTTCGAGAAATAGGGAGAGAGTAGGGCCGGTTCCGGATAGAAATAGGGATGGCCAGGTTTGTACGAAATAGCAACTTCTCATTTTGATTCTTAAACTAATATCTTGTAATTTATTCTCCATTTACACCTGGACACCTTCCGTCCATGCTTCCTCTCTATTTGGCCGGATCTTTTTAATATTTCGCAAGATGTAAAAAGAATTTGTTTGTTGTCACATTGCTTGTAAAAGTATGCCGTCAATAATGCTGCATAGATTGCTTGGAAATTATGTCCTCGTCTAACTTTACTTTGGCGCAAATAACTAGCATAAGACAAGGATTCTATTTTTCCCATTTCTTTATTTTAGATATGGTTTTAATATTTCCCTCCAAAGGAGGATTGGTGAAAATAAAAGCAAAGCAAAACAGAGATTTCTATCAGCGTCGTCCACGGATCGAAACCCGTGGATACAGCCCAGATACGTATTTTTTTTCATTTGTTTATTTCTGATATGTCTTTCAACATTTCCCTCCAAAAGTGAGTTAGTGAAAAATAAAAGCAAAGCAAAACTGAGATTTTAAAGGGATGGTCCATGGATCGAAACCCGTAAATAAGATACAGCCTATTATTCCCAAGATGCAGGGGACACCCTAAAGATACAGATCCTATACGACATGTGCTATAAAGAGGCGAGGAATATACATTTAATAAAATAAAAGAAAACAATATTTTCTTTAAATTCTACAGCAGAGGAAAGCGAGCTTAAAGAAAGCTTACTCACAATGGAGCTTGGAGATATGTCTTTCAACATTTCCCTCCAAAAGTGAGTTAGTGAAAAATCAAAGCAAAACTGAGATTTTAAAGGGATGGTCCATGGATCGAAACCCGTAAATAAGATACAGCCTATTATTCCCAAGATGCAGGGGACACCCTAAAGATACAGATCCTATACGACGTGTGCTATAAAGAGGCGAGGAATATACATTTAATAAAATAAAAGAAAACAATATTTTCTTTAAATTCTACAGCAGAGGAAAGCGAGCTTAAAGAAAGCTTACTCACAATGGAGCTTGGCTAATGCGTTCTGACTGTAATCTCGAACCACCCACGCCAACAAATTTGTGAGAAGGAATGTAAATCCGTACACGTATCTAGCAACCTGAGCCATTGCTCTTCCTCCGCCCTCATCTCCAGTCCACCAGCAACACAAAATTCCCATAATTACAATTACGGACCTATAATTTCCCCAATATCTTCTGCCTACAGCCGCTAAATTACTGTAAATTTGCCACGGAGCTTTATAAATTCTTCGAAATTTCACCGTCTTTCAAGATACAGGACCTGCAAAACCTGGCACCGAATCTTCCTCAGACACAAATTCCAACTTCAAAGAGAAAACATCAAGCATTCAAAGAAAATTACTTTTTATATTCTTCCTCAGTGATGTTTATTCAATTCAGCATGAATTAAACATCACTCCTTCAGATCTTTCACATTATTCAACTTATGATAGGCTTAATACTTACTGCAATTGCAACGAGCTTGGATTTGCATCTAAAGTCATTGGCTGTAACGGGGATTCGAATTTAGCATAATAGAGCTCTGGCATTTAAATTGAAGAAATCTGAGCAAGTGCTGTACTAATTATATACAGAGTTCCACGAGGAAAACGAATGAAAACTGTGGCAACATAATAACAATAATAATGCGCGGATGGAGGTGGAAATGCCGGAAAATGAGGCGTATAAGCTTTCATGTCTCAGGGGAAAGCAAAGCAAAGCAATTGCTTCCACCGCACGTTCACCTTCGTATGTGTGCACGCCATAGCCAAAGCTGAGAGAGCTCCTATGCTTTTTATCCGTCGGAATTGCTAGGCACGCACGCGGAAGGAACGTGCTCGTTTTAAGGGACGTAATGAGTTGCCACGCTTGTTAATCACATCGTATTATCTTGCAATTCCACGACAGTATCCGTGGGGACACAGCGCTGTGGTAAATGAAATGAAATAATATTTTAAGGTTTATAGGATTAAAAATAGATTATGAGAATATTAGTATTTTTTGCTTTTTGTAATTTAATTTTTTTCCTATTCAAATTGATGATGGGCTGGCTTAATTTTCCAACAATTCTCTTGTTCCCATAATTTTTCTGATGTCTTTGAATGTATCACATTCCAAAATGAAATGTTTTTCAGATTCCACATCCCCAAATGTGCAAAATGTACAACCTTTTCCACCGCCCTGTTTCACACTAAAGTTGATGCGAATTGGTCCTTAATTGAGCAATAAAAACCTTTGCCCTCCACAAAATGCTAGCTCCAATGAACTCTTGAACTCTTTTTGTTGTAGATCACAGGTACGGTTGAATTCCTCAATGTAATATTTCTTCTTTCTATCCAACTCTTTTCCCCATACCTTTTTACGAAACTTCTCCCTAACAAAATCCTTTAGCTCCTTGCTATTTGTGGGACAGACATTGAGGTAAATATTCCATTTTTGCATCCATGTGTAGTTTTGTTTCATCCATGTTTTCTTTCTTTCACTCATGCCTTCATTGAAGATAACATTAGGTCATCTACCTACTCTCATTTGCTCAATTCTTTTTAGATATCTTATGAGCCGCACCATAGCAATTGCTTCAATGGGAGTTGTTCCTGTTTCACTCAACATTATCTCATAAGGTACTGAACTTTTTATTTTGAACTTGCTCATGATCAAGCGTTTTTGGATTTTCTCAATTTGTTTCCATTTTGAGACGGGGGTGCTGCTAGCCCATAATTCACACCCATATAGCATCATTGGACAAACTAAGAGTCCAAAAAGCACTTTAATCATTTTCCAATCCCATAACTCTGTCTCTCTACATCTATTTTGAAGAGCATATAATGCTTTCCACCCTCCTAAAATTCTCTTATTTCTGCAGTCCTCCCAATTGAGTTTGTTGTTGAAATCAATCCCAAAGTACTTGTACTCATTTACTTCTTCAAGAATGTTGTCTTCAAAGAAGAAAGTATGTTGCCTCTGCTTCCTTTTATTAGAGAAAATCATTATTTTGGCCTTGCTAGTATTGACTTGCATCCCTGCTGCTTTACAAAAATGCTCAAGGGCATATAAGTGCATTTGCAATCCATGGGCCGATTTAGAAATCAATACAATATCATCAACATATAAGAGAAGCTTTATCACAAACTCCCCCAATCGAACACCATCTCCACCTTGCAGATTTAGCCACTCTTCCAATTTATCAATATATAAACCAAAAAGAGTAGGGGATAGAGGGCAACCTTACTTGACTCCAATGTCACTTCTAAAGATTTCTGAAATACCTACTGAGGTTCTAATTTTGACTTTCACTTCTTCATAAAGTTTATTGACAGTGGCTCTGTAATGCACAGGAATTTCAAGTTCTTCCATTCTACGCCACAACTTATCCCTAGGGACTGTGTCAAATGATTTTTTGAAGTCAACAAAGCATCAAAATACTTCTTCTTTGTCCTCCCAAACTTTTTCAACAATGTGTCTCAACATGATACCATGATCCACAGTAGAATGCTTAGGCCTAAAACCTGCTTGTCCTCTTGCCCTCTTTTCTTTTACTTCTGCCAACTTACTAATTATGTTTTCTACCATGTTGTCGAAAAGCTTTGCAAACAAAGGATTGATCATAATTGTTCTATAGTTGGTTGGATTATTAATGTCTCCACTTTTAAAAAGGGGTATTGCTAGGCTAGTTGTCCAGTCCCTTGGGAATCCTTGTTGAATGATGTTGTTGAATATTTCCATGATGTGCGATGCAAGAGCGTTCATTCCCCATTTTAGATACTTTGCTTGAAGTTCAACCAAGTCCTTTGCCTTTCCTTTTTTCAGCTTCTTAATTCCATTCTCCACCTCCTATAACGTGAAGAGCTTTGAAGATGTGTTGATCCTAAGGGGGGCTCCGCCTCAGATTCTTTCTCATAGAGTTGCCTTACATATTCAAACCATTGATTGGCTGTAATATTATTTTCAATTTGCTTTTTCCTTGGTTGCAGTTCCTGTTAGAAAAGATTTGGATTATTTTTGCTTAAATATATTAACTCTTCTCTCCTTGTTTGCATGAACTCGTATTTTTTCCTTTTTAGTATCTGCTTATATAACTTTACATTCATCTTCTCCTTTCCTGCCTTTTTCAAGGTTCTCCTTGCCATTTTTCATTCCTCTTCAAACCAAGCATTTACAAGAAATCAATTTGATTCTAATTTCCTTTTTTTTTCTCTTTTGCACTTCTCAAGTGCACTTTGAATTATATTTGTTAACTCATGATTGTTGAAGCTTTTGAAACTAGTTTTCTCCTTCTGAATTAATCTCTCTAACATTGTCTTGAAGATAGTACAATTTTCTTGTGTTAGAAGAATTTTGCCCCTTGATAGTGATTGTCAAGAGCATTGGGTTTTCCTCTTATGCTTCCTTTCTTCTAACCATGATAACCTTATATAAATTGGGTTATGGTATGATTTTAAGTCCCAAATATGCTCTCCAATATTAACTTCATCTATCTTTTCTATCAAGCTTTGTGAACACATCACATAGTCAACGACACTTGCCCCATTGTATGTGTTGCAAGTGAAGTTCCCAGACTTTTTCCATCTATCTAGACCATTACAAATAATTAAGTTGAAAGCCCCACACAATGTAAGCAACTCCTCTCCAAAATTATTGCTAACTTTGTCATCTTTTGAACACCTCACCCATTGGGGATTCTCCTCTTCAGTGAGCCAAATAGGATTGTTATCCTCTTTGCAACAAAGAATGATAGCTTGATTATTTGTTGTTCTAGTATTGAAATCTCCCACTAAAAGAACTTCTCCCTGCTGAGAGTACACGACAATATATTATTTTAAAGTTGCATACGGATCCTTGTTGTCAAGCCCCTTATTTTTGTAAGTTTTTGAGACTTGAGGGGCAAAATAACATGCTGCAATTCTTATGTGATTCTCATTCTCTGATATTTTAAACCATAAATATTGTTTATTTGCAACTTCTTTAATTAACTGAATGTGATGGCCTTTTTTTTCTTTCACTAAAACTAGTATTCCCCCATACCCTTTGTCATTTTCTGCTACCTTGTTCCAAACTGCCAACTTCAAATAACCGTCAAACACAGGAGTTTTGCAACCATCATGCTCATGAGTTTCCGTGAGACAAATTATGTCTCTACCTTCCGCAATAGGCCCTAACCCAGGTCCCCTCCTCTAAGGGCAACCTCTACAATTCCAACAAACTAAACTTAGGTAGACCTGAGTAGGATTTGATTGCTACGCAGTTTGGCACATAAACAACATGCTCGATTACGCAAATTATATTTATCTTTAACTTCAAAGTTATAATGTGTTTGAGGGGAGCAAAAAAAATTGAGGACAATATTTGCGATGGAACTATGAGATATCCCTTTCCCTCCCAAATAAATTTAATTTAATTATTTATTATTATAATAATAAATGTACAAGGTTTAATATAAAAATCATGGTTTGGTAATGTACTATGCACATCTTTGTATCATGTGATAATTAAAAGTGGGGTAGAGGATCATGTGATAATTGAAAGTGGGCTAGAGGCTAAAGCATGACAACCCCTTGCTTTCATTCGTTTATCTTGGTAGATATGGGATGGTACATGGATATTTATTTTGCAAGGTGCGGCTTCAATATTAAAATTATGGCTTCTTCTTGGGGGATAGATTGTGTCTACGTCCAATATGAATTTTACTTGCTTAGATATGGTTGTAAGGAGGTATTTGATCAGGAAACAACCTCAAACTATTGTAACCCCTTTCATTGGTGGTGTCAGTGTCTCGAAAGTTTGTGCTCACTAAAGGGAGTCTCTTCTAATTAAACCTTTCATATTTAGCTACTTGGTTGTGCTCCTCTGTGTCCACCCTTTGGCTTTCTTTCCAAACCTATTTCCCTTGTTCAGGTCTCACCCTAGAAACACTCTTTGTTGGATTCTTGGCTTGACATTGCATCCTTAGCACAATTCTATACCCCCCTAGATTGTAACACTTTTCAATTAATTCAATAACATTATTAGCCTCTCGAGAAAATTAACTTAGTTCTTACAAGGCTCATGGTGGTATGCATTAGTTCCTACAAGGCTCATGGTGGTCTACATTAGTTCCTACAAGGCTCATGGTGGTATGCATTAGTTCCTACAAGGCTCATGGTGGTCTACATTAGTTCCTACAAGGCTCATGGTGGTCTACGGATTTCGGTTCCTCTTCTAGGTGGGTGTTGACTTTGGTCTGATTCCCCTCTCGATTATTATCCTCACTCTCAAGCCTTGTCTCTTATGTTCTAGACTTGAGACTTGGTCCCAGATTATCGATATCCCACCCCTTCTCATTAACTCTGGGGATCTCTCCAATCTACAACCTCCTCCAATCCCTCTTGATTTCCTGCCATGAAGTCCTCCACCCTTACCCCAAGAGCTTTAACTAACCACAAAGTTACCCACAAATGCTACTCTAATGTTTGTGATTCTCAACCTATAGGCAAGCTTCCTCAACACACCACTTGCACTTAAAAAGACATCTCATGTAGTCACTACCTTTTGAGTTTCGGGAAATTTAATGTGAGATCGAGGACATGGAGAAAAAAATTAAATGGAAACACTAACATATTTCTAAGTTACAAATGGAGGTTGATTTTAAGGAATGAATTTATGACCCTAGGTTCTCTCAAACCAAGGGCACAAAAATCGAAAAACTCACAAAAGTATACTAGTTGAACAATATTTAATTGCTTAAATTGTGGAAGAGCATGGTAACCCTCACTTTGTTCTCTATAGCAAAATTCATTGGTTGGAGTAGAAGTTTGATACTTTGTGCATGAAGGTCTTCCACCTAGATTTCTTTGAGACTTATCTACTAGTCTCCTCTAGATCCCTTATGCAACATGATAATGGAGGCCATCTGAGTGGAGCCTCATCATCCAATCCGATTCTGGTGGACATGGAATCGAAGCAACAATACATTAGACACGTAACTCCAGAGCATCCTGATGATTCCAGGCCTAGTCTCCTCAACCCCTTTACTACTAGTATTGAGAATGGGCATCAACCCTTCTCCCATCTTCTATTGTTTTGTTATCATTTTGTAGCATATGATAAAATAGGATATTGATCACATTAGTTCTTCCAATTTTTCGATTAAACTATGATGATATGAATGATAAAACATATGCTTTTAATGCTACTAACCTAGTTTTCCCAATGGTAGGTCATAGGATATGTTGAATGTGCATTTTTTTGTACCATATCAATACTAAGGTCTAGCTAACTTGCAAAAAAATGCACTATGCACACTAGATGATACCAAAGATTCAATTATAAAATAGAGTGACGACACTACAAATGACAAAGATAAACCAACAAATTTGGAACATGTTGAAATCACGCACTAACTTGCTCAAGTTTTTTTTGGCTAACCCTCTTCTTGACGTGTCCAACCCCTATTTGGCTTGTTAGCATCAAAGATGTCGATGATCATCACTTGTCCACCATATTCTTCAAATACTTAGGGACTAGTAGCATCATCTAATAATTAAAAAAGTCAAAATAATGCATTGTCTTTTCGACTCCAATGAAGGGATCCATCATCACCAAGTTAGACTAAGTGTGTTTCCTATGATCAAAGGAAATGTCCACTTTATTGAGGGGAATGAGGTTGTAGGAGTGATGGTAGGGGTGACAAAGGATGCAAGGAACACATAATCAAATATGTTGGTAGGATGCTTGGAGGGCTCCACAATGTTGAGCACCTTCTAAGTTCTTCCATTGTGAAGGAGGTCAACTATTATCCCACTTAGACCCTTTTTCATTTGGACATGAGACCACTAAATATCTATTCTCAAAGCAAAACCTACAACACAATGCAATATACTTGTTATTTATGATCTAAATATAGATGTAATTACTATAATGTATAACAAAGTACTCCAATGACATTTTACCCAAGTCTACATAATCACATAATCAAACAAAGATAGTGCCCACTTTGACCCAAATGATCTCATTAGTAATACAAAAGCATCACATTTGGAGTAGCCTCAACCTAAGCACAACCTAAAAAATCAAAGAAAACAAACAAAATCATCTTGAGATATTTTACCATAATGTTGTATACATTATTTCCAAACTTACTGTTGATTTCGTTGTGGTTTGGTTGCTAACCTAATCCAATTATTAATAAAACATAATATTTGTTGTATAATAAAGTACACTTTTTAATTACATTTAACTTAATATGTAATTATATTCAAGTTAAACTATGATATATAATATAATTATATTTATATTCTATAAAATTGTGGTAGATATTTGATATATTATATTTATATAAAAGTATAGAAATATAAAAATTGATCATATGAAAAAAGATAAAATTACAGAGATAGTAGGATGAAGATTTATTTTTTACATTTCAATAATTTATATTTTATGGAGGAAATTAATTTTTATAATCTATATGGGAATGATGAAGTTAAAGGCTTATTATCAAGATTGTAGTATGACCTACTTGGAAGGGGAGTCAATGGGTGGGATTGCGGCTTCCACTTTGCTTTGCATGATATCCTCATCACACTCGGGACTAAGTGAGGTTACCATTGCTTTGTGTGATGTGGGGGGAAACAATGGGGAAGTGTAAAAACTCCCCCCATCCATGGATGAAATAATGTATTGTGATGGAGCTTCATGTCGATGCAAGACCTAAACTATCATGAATTGGCTTTGAATGTGAATTCATGGAGTACAATGTTATGATTGTATTATGATGTTTGGTCATGGTGGAGGACAAAAATGCTAAGAAATATGTGTTTATTGGTTCAAATGGGGATCCCTTGTTTGTCGACCAACTTGAAGTTGGTTGCAACCTAAGTTTACTACTAAATTAGGGGAAGGAAAGGGGCTACTCTAAGCTTTGGCTAGCTACATGAAGATTCCTTGTTTTGGTTCCAGGTATCCCATTATTCTCTTTTATGGTTTATGTCTTGTTGTTCCATTTTATAGTTCTAGTTTGGTGTGGGGTGGGAGGTCTAATGTGGTGGTCAGGTTATTCGGTTAGGGAGCCTATTTTGGCATGTTTGAAATTCAAGTGAGGATATGTCATCATAATTTGGTTCCTCCTCTTCTACTGTGTTTTCCTCTTTTCTAAGGTGAGTATTAAGTTAGTCTTTGACTCTCTATTGAGAAGAGTTTGTGAGAGTAGGATGGCTCGCAATGCTAGTAGGACAAGGGTTGGAAAGAAGAGGAAATTGAGAGCTACAACCTATAGGGCCTCCACCTTTGGACACCCAACTCATTCCTCCAAAGCAATAAGATAAGTCTAGGAGACAAAGAAACATTTTCATGGCAAATGCTTTGTAGTTGAAAAATAGGAAATTGAAGGGTTGGGGAGAGGAGATAGAGCCAAAAGACAAAGCCTTAGTGATTCCCAAGTCCTGAAGGAAATAAAGAGCTAGGTGACAAAACCTGATCCACTCTCATTTGCAGGAAAAAGTCCTTCAAGGTAGTTGATGCATACTGGATGGTCAAAACCTTAATTTCTCAAGTCTAGAATAAGAATAAAGAAGAACATGAAGACATCCTTCATACAATTACCATATTTGAAGGTAAGTTTAAGGCCATGTGCAAGGGGATTTTGAAATTGCACTATCAATTACTCAGGATACAAGAGATGTATATAACTTGAAGTAGGAAGATGGCTTAGATGGAACTCAATCTAATCTTATTGTTTGGGATGAAGACCCACACGCACCAATATTAGCCTAGGAAGAAAGAAGGAGAAACATATCTATTGATGTGTCTCTGGAGGATCGTGTTCAACCTTCCTCTACTTTATCTCTGTTTTGGTATCTTTTAGTATTTTTTTCCTCTATTATAATATGTAGTCATAGGTACCTTTATTAATACTCTCATTTTACAAATCATCTATTGAACAATATGATGACATGGATACATTGGATGGTATTAAGTTAGTTTCCTTTGAGGCAATCCCTCATCAGTGAATGTGGAAATCTCTTTTTGTATTTAATGTAAAATGCATATGCATTTTTAGCTTAAAAAGAAAAAAGATCATAATATGAGATAGAAATCAAGACATTTCAATGGTCATTGTTTCAAGGAATGAGAATAAAGGCATCCTTCTCATAACTTGATCTCACAGCCTATTGATGATGTAAGGTTGAAAGAGATCAAAACAAAACATCTTCATGGCATGCTTATGCCCTAATAATAAATGAAAATTATGAAAAAAAGTATAATAAGATGAAAATTGTGAGAAAAAAATATAAAAATCATTTATAAATTATTAATTCCCATAAAATCATATATTTACCTAAAGTATATATATTTACATATTTTTTTCCCAATTTCTTATTCACAATAAATTAAACTTAAAATTTTAATATAATAATATTTTATTTTATCTTAATTATTATAATTTATTTATTAATATTAATTAAATATAAAAAACTATAGAATTTAAACTTGAGATTTTAATACAGCAACATTGATCGATCACTATAATTAATTTATCCAAAATTTTGTTTTTATAACGTAATGACATCCTAGTTCAATCACCATAATTAATTTGTGGACTTATATAAAGAAAGTTAAGTCAAACATATACAACATTGGACAAAAATGTAGAGCGAAATCACAACTAGTCTATTTTTCAAAGAAATGAATTGAATGTTTAGAATACTAAGTCCCAATATTTTATTAAACTTTACATTTATTTATCCAACAAACCCATCACATTCACTCAAGTGTTGCTTTTTTTCCAAGAAAATTAGAATCATTGTGGATAGCGACATTGCTTCTAACCGTGTCTCGTGTTTTTTTGATCTGTTGTCATTTTCCATCACTGTATCTTTGTCTATGGAGATAACTGTTTTATACGAGTGTACGTTTAGTGCAAGGGTCAAGATTGGGGCCAGCAAAATTCCATCATGTAATTTCACGGTATGTGTGTTTTTTTTCAATAGATATTTGTTTTAGTGCACGTCTTGTAGGGGTCAAAATTTGGGCAGCAAAATACTGTCATTTCACAATATTCTTTCAAATATATTTGACTATTTAATTTCAGATTGTGTTTTAATATTATAGAGTGCGCACGCGTGCGAAGTTAATTTGTATTTTTTTTCAATATATATTTGTTTCAGTGTACATCTAAATTTTACTCTGTCATTTCACAATATTCTTTAAAATATATTCGACTAAGTAATCTCAAATTGTGTTTTAATATATATATAGAGCGAGCGAAAGTTAATTTTTTGAATTTTGATTTTTCCATGGTTTCTACATTAGGAGGCTTAGTCTATTTGATGTTGTGTAATTGTTATTAGTTCGGGTGAATAACAAGATTATAAAAAATGAATTTTATTTTAAAAATTTATTAGATTTTTAATAAAATAATTTGATGGAAATCATCTCCTCTCTTAGCCTAAGAGTAAGAGTGAGTCAATGCAATAATATTTATAACAGTATAACCATTACATTAGTATTTATCATTGTCATGTCACTCACCATGAATTGAATATAGATGGAGGAAAAATATTTCTAATAATTTGTTATAATATTTTAAAATATATATGTATATTCCAAGTTTTTTTATTGGTTAAGAAATTTGAAAAGATTAATTAACTATAATTAGAATGATACATATAAAGCCAAATAACCTTTATATCCATTCTAAAAATAAATGGAAGGATATTTCATTTTATCTAAAAATAAATGTAAGGATATCATAGTGGATCTATTGTACAAAGAGGGACATGCACCCAAATCAACACACCTTGTCAATAGTGGGCAGAGGCTCCCAAATCCATGGTGTCTCGAGACTAGTGGATTGGATTTAATTTCCCAAGTTGATGAGGAACCTACAACCCCCACACAGGGATCTTCCTCCTCTGGTTCATCCCCCTTAATTACCATTCACAAGCTTTTTTCTCCTCCATGCCACAGGTGCATCTCATGAAGAATAACAACAATAATTCGAGTAAGGATATCATGGGTTTGAACCACCAAAATAGGGTCAAGGCATGGAGATTTTCCATTAGCATGTGGGAAATCTTTTCCAAATCCTGGTAGACACACCATATGACTTTCTCTCACTGGAATTACTATGGGATGTCATGGACATGACATTGTGTTGCAAATCAGAATTCAAGTCACTGGTGTCACGACCGAAACCTCCATAGTCTAAGGCAGAGGAGAAAATCATGAAAAACTTCTTTAAATGGAGCATGAAGGCACTAGACTTCTGTTGTAGCGACTGCAACACCCTCCAAAATGTTGGCCTGCATCCAATTTCAGAGCCTTCCTTGGTTATTTCCTAGATGTTTGCAAACACTCGGGCTCATCCCATGAGCTCATGTCGAGTCTTTGCACCCTCCTCACTTGATCGTTTACCAGACATCTTTTAGCATGTTGGTCACTGTTGACACCTAATCCGAAACGAATGGGTGAACTGGACAGTCATCTAGAAGATGAACTGATCCGTTGTATTTATGTATATAAATATAAGTTAGCTAATGAATAATATCATCAATTTTTCTCTCCCGCTCATTCTGGAGTTACCCTGGCCTGACATGGTATCAGAGCTCAGGTCCCAGTCCCTAAAATAGCTGTAACTCCTGCCTCTGCGCCCTCTGTCCTGACACTGCGCTCTCTGCCCTGCTGAATGTGCGTTTTTGGTGCCTCCGCCCAGGAATACCTGATACTGTCCCTCTCTGCGCATGAATATTTGAATGTATCGCTGCCCCTCTCCGCGCAGGAATACCTGACATACCGCCAGCAAGGAATACCTGACGCTGCCCCTCTCTGCGCATGAATATTTGAATGTATCGGTTATACATTGACTCTCGTCGCTTTTCATCTCTCGCCCAAACTGCAAGTTCACCCATCCAACGCTCCTTAGGGACGTTTTTGCCAGGCCGAAAGCTTACCCTTAATGCACTGTTGATTGATGGTTCTCTCATCCATATTCTTCTGAGAATTTGAGCTTAACATGCTCTGAGGACCTGAGAGAGAAACTTGGGCGTTTGCCAGTTCTCCCAAACCCGACAAACCGCAGTCCGTTGCTCATCCGGAGGCCTATCTCGTCTCCCTCTTCGAGGACTCAAATCTCTGCACCATTTGCGTCGCTGCTCATCACTGATTCAATTGGCGTTACAACTGCAATCTTTACGCTCCAGGAACAGCCAGCGCATGGAGGCATGTGGCCCATCTGGAGAAGATATGAAGCCTGAAGCGTTGAAGATATGAAGCCTGAAGCGTTGATGCGTTCCTCTGAAGCCTGAAGCGTTGATGCGTTTCTGGTATCGTGACCTGGTGCATTTGAACTGCTGCTTGTGTTTGAATGGTATGGTATTTTGTGATATGTTGTTTTATGAAGTTATTGGGCGACTCAGAAAATTCCTTTACAAGCTGCCGAAGCCATCGGGATCACAATTCCAAATTTTAATTGAAATTGTGTTTGGAAATGAGAGCCTTTCGCACCTCTGTTTGATTATGGTAGCTGGTTTGCGCAGTTTGTTTATGCATATAAACATATGACTTTAAACCTGATTCATCTCAAAAAAAAAGTTTGAGAATGACAAGAAAGATGAGTTTAATGACGGTATAATGTTGTGCTGTTGATATGTATTTATGATGGCAGTTTTAAGTATTGTGTTGTAAGCAGTTTTCAAAGGGGTTATATAAGCAGTTTTCAAAAGCATTCAAAGTCATATCAGTCAGAACATTTTGTATATCAAAGCATGTGTGGAGGTGATATAGTGATATTGCACAGTTTTTTATTTTTGGTAATGTTGTATTGAAGCATAAAGTGATGAAATTCTGATGCCTTCTGTCACACATTAGAGGGATTTGTAGAATTTTTTTTTATCAAGCAGAAGTATTTTTTTTTACAGAATGCATTCAATCATCTCTATGGTCGGAATAGTTCTCACTGGCAAGGAGAACTATTCTGAATGGTCTCGGATGGTAAAACACACCCTCATCTACAATGAGTTGTGGAAAGGAGTGTGTGTCGGAGAAGAAGACAAAGACCCTGTGCAGCCTACATCAGATAAAGAACTTGTCATTTGGGAAAACAAGAACAGCAAAGCCTATGCATTGATCGCAGCATCTGTAAATGAAGAAGTAAGTCGTCATATTTCATCCTATTCCACTGCCTTTGAAGCTCTACAAAAGCTGAAAGAACTCTATGATACACATTCTGCACTTGAAGTTGTTCAGCTCATGATTAAACTCTTCACTCTTGAACTGAAAAATAATGATCCTCTTGCTCTTGCATCTGAAATAAAGTCTATAATGCATGATATTAAATCCACTAAGGTTGAGTTGGATATCTCTCTTATTGCCTTTCTCAAAGCACTCTATCCTACCTACTCCAATTATCTTAAGTCTTTACAAGAAAATGGAAATCTTAAAGATATAACCTTTGACTCTCTTGTGAAAAAGTTTGCTGAAAGAGAGAAAGCCTTTGGAAAGAAAACAGTCCCTGAATCTTCTGAAGAGACTGTTTGCCTTGCTCATAAAGAAAAGCATTCTGCTCAAGATTCTACAAGAGGAAGAGGTGGACGAAGAGGAAGAGGAAGATACTTCAGAGGCAGGGGGGGCAGACATTCTCAAGCAGAAAAGGCAGATCTGCATTGCATTCGCTGCAAACGAAATGGATCACATGATGCTTCTACATGCAAACTACCATGGGACAAAGTTGAGCAGAGAAGAAATCAGCAGAAAGGTAAAACTGATGACACAGACAAAGGTAAAGCACCTGAATCCGCTCATTATATTGAGGCACAATGTAACATTGGAGTAAATGAAGACTTGTTTAATGCTTCACTTGCTTCTTCAAAAAATGACTGGTTGCTTGATTCAGGAGCAACCTGTCATATGACTCATAGGAAAGATTTTTTTGAAGATTTCACTGACAATGTTGATGGAGCAGTATACTTTGCAGATCAGTCAAAAATCAAGCCATCAGGGCTTGGCACAATCAGGCTTAAACTGCCTGGTCTTCCAGACTTTCTTCTGGATCATGTTCTATATCTCCCACAACTCAAGAGAAACTTGCTGTCCCTGGTCCACATCCGCCAGCAAGGTCACTCCATTCATATGTTTGATGGAAAGCTTGAGGTAAGAAAGGCATCTGACCATTCACTTGTCATGAGGGGTATAGAAGAAGAAAGACTTCTTAAACTGCAAGGAACCTCTGCTCATGCACAACATTTTTCATATATTTCTCATCATGAAGAAGATACACTTCCATCAAGTTTATTATGGCATGCTAGATTTGGACATTTAAACTATGATAGTCTCCGCTTGTTGAAGAAAAATGGTGTTGCTGGTTTGCCTACAATTCCTAGAAAACATAAACAATGTGATTCTTGCATTCTAGGAAAGCATAGCAAACAGTGTTTTCATGATTCACATTCAAGAGCACATAGGAAGCTTGAACTTATTCATTCAGATTTATGTGGTCCAATGCCTGTTCCTTCTGCAAATGGAAATAAATATATCATGACATTTATTGATGATTACACCAGAATGTGTTGGGTTTACTTATTGAAGAACAAATCTGATGCTTTTCAAACATTCAAGAATTTTCATAAGTGGATTGAAAATGATGCACAATCTCATATTGGGTCTATTCGCACTGATAATGGAAAAGAATATACATCAAATGAATTTGAACACTATCTTCGCCAACATGGGATTAAACATCAAACAATTGTGCCTTATAATCCTCAACAGAATGGTGTAGCTGAAAGAATGAACAGAACAATTTTGAATATGGTACGATCCATGCTTTTCTTCAAAAATGTAAAGACAATGTTTTGGGCTGATGCTGTTCTATGTGCTGCATATATAAAGAATAGATGTCCATCTAGTGCTATAAGAAACAAGACTCCTTATGAATTATGGTATGGACATGTTCCTTCGGTAAAACATCTGAGGATTTTTGGTTCCACCTGTTATGCTTTAATACCAAAGGTACATAGAAACAAACTTGGTGCTAGAAGTCGTAAGTGTATCTTCCTGGGGTATTCAAACACATCTAAAGCATACCGCCTCTATGATGAAGTAAATAAAAAGTTTGTTTTATCTAGAGATGTCATTTTTCTTGAATCATCCAAATCTGACAGTGTTGTTGAGCGGAAACTTGATCGCTTGGATAGATTCACAAAACCGAAATCATTTCAAGAGTTTGATAATCAGATTCCACATCTTGAAGGGGGGATTCCTATACTAGATCAACATGTGGAATATTCTTCTGAAGAACAATCTCCCCTGCATGACACTCCAACAACGGATGATGCTTTAAGTGATGTAATTGATAGAATTGGGAGACTCAATCTTGATTCAGACCCAACTCAATCAACAGAGCAGCCTGGACCATCTCAGAAAGGTCCCCCAAAGTGGCTGACAAATACACTTGAAAGTGTTCATCTTGATGAAATTGGAAAAACAGGAACCAGAAATACAAACCGACAAGATGGAGGTGATGTAGATAACTCTAATTCACCTGTTGATATGGATGTTACTTATGATTGTGAATTGAACTTGTCTACAGATTTTGAACCAACTTCCTTCAAAGAAGCTGCTTCTCATGATGAATGGAAAGAGGCGATGCAGAAGGAGTATGATGCCCTCATAAAGAATGGCACTTGGAAGCTGGTTGATCCTCCATTTGGAACCAAACCAATTGGCTGCAAGTGGGTCTACAAGAACAAGTACAAAGCTGATGGCTCACTTGACAAGCACAAAGCTAGGCTTGTGGCAAAAGGTTTTGCACAGAAGGAAGGGGTCGATTATGAGGAAACTTTTGCTCCCACAGCAAAATGGGCCACCATCCGGACACTCTTTGCACTAGCTGCTCAGAACGGTTGGAAAGTCCATCAAATGGATGTAAAAACTGCATTCTTGAATGGAGATCTAAAAGAGAATGTTTTTATGTCCCAGCCTGAAGGATTTGTTGTGAAAGGACATGAACACAAAGTATGCAAACTTGTGAAGTCCTTGTATGGCCTCAAACAAGCACCACGAGCCTGGTATGAAAAACTAACTGAGCATCTTCTGAAACTCAACTTCAATCATTTTGATCTTGATGATGCAACTTTATTTGTCAAGAAAGTTGGCAAAACAGTTGTATATCTTGTGGTATATGTAGATGATCTTTTAATGACAAGGAACAATGAAAGCTATATTGCATCCATAAAGAAAGAATTAGGAAATTTTTTTGAAATGACTGATTTGGGCTATGTTCATTATTATCTTGGCATTGAAGTAACCCAACATCCAAAGTCCATATTTCTTTCTCAAAAGAAATACATTGGAGATTTGTTAAACAGATTTGGCATGACAGAGTGCAATCCCCTTTCTACTCCAATGGAACAAAACTTGAAGCTCACATCTATTGAAGGAAAGGAATTTGAGGATGCAACAAAGTACAGACAGCTTGTAGGAAGTCTCATCTACCTCACTACTACCAGACCAGACATTTCATTTGCTGTTGGAATCCTCTCCAGGTTTATGCAAAAGCCTTGTGAGGGACATTGGTTTGCTGCAAAAATAGTTCTAAGGTACTTGAAGGGAACTCAAGACCTTGGAATCAAGTATACACAGGTGGACGACTTCAGCTTGATTGGATACTCTGATTCAGACTTCGATGGAGACAAAGAAACTGGGGTATCTACTTCAGGATATGCTATGAGTCTTGGATCGGGAGCTGTCTCCTGGAGATCACGCAAACAATCAGTACCATCAGATTCCACAACAGAAGCAGAATATGTGGCAGCAGCTGAAGCAACGAAAGAAATTGTGTGGCTCAGGAAAATTCTTGAAGATTTGCAGGTAAAACAAATACAATCAACTCCACTCATGATTGATAACACATCTGCAATAAAGTTGGCCAAGAACCCGAAGTTCCATGATCGTACTAAGCACATCAATACTAAATATCATCTGATCCGACATCATGTTGAGGCCAAAACAATCCATCTCTGTCATTGTTCCACAAACGAGCAAATTGAAGACATCTTCACCAAAGCGCTTGGAAGAGAAAAGCTTGAAAGATTCAGAACGATGCTTGGACTCACCAACATCCCTTCAGATTAAGGGGGGGAATGTTGACACCTAATCCGAAACGGATGGGTGAACTGGACAGTCATCTAGAAGATGAACTGATCCGTTGTATTTATGTATATAAATATAAGTTAGCTAATGAATAATATCATCAATTTTTCTCTCCCGCTCATTCTGGAGTTACCCTGGCCTGACAGTCACAACGTCATGCCTACAGTCATGTTCTGGCTATGTTGAAGGTCTGCCTTCGTGTGTACAAGCTGTGCTCATTATGTAAGCATCTGTCGCACTCACACACGAAGTTGTATGCAATGTCGTGCAAGTTTCGTTGCGGTCATTCAACGATCTATCTCAAGTGTCACACTTGTCGCTCACACTCGTCGGTCAGTCACACTGAACGTATGTTATCTTGTTGGTTAGAGGTATCTTGTCGTCGAGTCGTGTTGAGTGTGACACTAAGTGTGTGTTTGCAAAGGTCATGCATGCATAATTTCACTCGTTCACACACTAAGTGTGTGTTCGCAAAGGTCATGCATGCATGATTTCACTCGTTCACACACTTAGTCATTTTGCTGAAGATCTGTCAACCAAACCACCCTCCACCAGTTAGACCTCTACTGAGTTTCACTGTGCAGTCTCAGCCCTCAGTGATCATGTACTGCTGCCCATAATTGCACAGATCTTGAGGCTACCTCATTGCACAATCTTGGAATCGACCTGGTTGACTGTTGCCCAGAACAACGCAAAAGTTGTCAAAGAAACCATCTCAATCTACGTTTCCCACAAGCCAATATATCAAGCCTCCAGTTGGTCAACCAGAGAGTTTGACCGGGCAGTGACCCCGGGTTTCACTCCTCCAAAAAAATGCACATAAGCTGTCAGCATGCCCACCTCTGCTGACTAAAGAAATTGCAAAAACATGAGGGACAGGCACCCGGTTCCTGTCACTGCATTGTCCTTGAAATTTGCGCAATCCTGTCAGCCAGTCGCTTTGTGAGTCGGCCTGTTGCTCCTCTTGAAAACTGCGCAGTTTCCTTGGACTGTCCTCCAGCTGCCTGACACCCTGCTCAACCTAGAAATTGTGAAGACATGTCCTGCAAGTCGACCTCCCAGTTTTGCATAGTTTTGGCTAGCAAGCTCCAGCAGCCTGTTGCCAGCCTCCCCAGACAATATGCGCAATTTTCACTGCTAGTGTCCTCCCTGAAAAAATTGTGTAGTTCTGCCTCCCAGCTGAGCCAAATCCCGTAGAAGGTCATTGTTGTTCCGGATTGCTCATCCTATCCTCCCAGTGACCTCTGGGCAATTTTCCTTGACAATACCCCAGAGCCCGCATCCCAACTTGAAATGTCCTCTGTGCAGTTTCAAAGTATTGTCCTCTCTCTCGGTCACCTACACCCGGAAATGAAAGATGATGCATCATGGTAGACTAGGAGATTTTTGGATTTGATGTTGTCTCGTCATGAGTGATTGCAGATATAGGTACATGGATGAGACATGACGCGGCGATGAACGGGATGAAAAATGAGCGCATGCTAGGAGACTTGCTCGTGAACAGATGAATACATGAAGCATGCCAAGTACCAGCGAAGGGGACACATGCACGTGCAACATCAAGCAAACACCAAGACCGTCGAAGACTCTGCACACCTTTCCATGCGGACGTGAAGCTATGATACACTAAGAGCACACTCATCATTCAGTAGCATTGTAGCTCGACATGGACACCACCATCAGCATGAATATACCAACACTATTGTGTCGAGTCATGTCATGATTCATCTCAGAAACATCATTATTGTGGGCCATACTGTTGTAATCAATGTAATGTAACTTGGAATTCCAAGAGACCCACATGTAAAGTTGAAGAGTCATGTAAGTCAAATAGTCATGAGGGAAGTCAAACAGTCACAAGGGTCAGTTTCACCCTTGGTTGTATATACCCCTCATTTGTACATGCAAAGGAATTTTCACCTTCGCTCCTCCCACATAGCCTTGAGAATCTTTAGTCTTTTCTTTGAGGACCGAGCAGTGGCTCCAACGCCCCACTATTGGGGTTAGTGAAGTAATGGTTTACGGATGCGTCTTGGAACTTTCTCTTAATTCAGAAGCATGTTAACAGGCTAGCACTTTTTCACACATGTATTGTATTTGTTTATAAGACTATTCTTTGGACGCTTGTAATGCATGTTGCTTTAACTTGTATTAATACAGTTGAACTATTTCAGTTGTTTTAGTACATATGTTATTGGAAATGTGTTGCATCATTTTTTAATTTTGTCTCGCTCGTGTGGACTATTCCGCCAGACACTCGACATAATAATTCTCGTAAACTTGTTATAACAACCATTGCACTCGTGTGGACTATTCTGCTAGGTGTTGTACGTACTATCTATTCACCTTGTGTTTGTGACTGTCACATCCATGTGGACTACTCCGTGGGAAGTTGTGCATGTCTTGTTGTGTTGTGTGTCTCTGACAAAGTTGGGACTATTCCCTTTCGACTTGAGACTCACTCTCACCCTCTCCCTTTACAGTGAAAGAACCTTGACACAAGTGACATTAAGCACTCACCAGGCACGGGAACCTCGTTGTTTGAAGACAAAGTAAACCAA
Source organism: Pinus tabuliformis (assembly GCA_031772625.1). Taxonomy (NCBI): domain Eukaryota; kingdom Viridiplantae; phylum Streptophyta; class Pinopsida; order Pinales; family Pinaceae; genus Pinus; species Pinus tabuliformis. Next base: position 952,739,118 of record CM062810.1, read on the forward strand.
TCTCATGTGATGACAAGCAAGAGTTAAGGAAAAAATTTAAGATAATGGCAACCAAACCATCATACCGGATGGGACTCCTACACCAAACAATGTGAGGTCTAGTTGGGGCTTCATACCAGGGAGATCCCTTGAATGTTGGTAGGTCTAGCACCATCAACATTTCTAGCGCTAGAAGGAGGGTCGCTAGTTGTTTATGGATGAATGTCCTCTCAACCCACTCGTCAATCATCTGGTCAAGGCAGTAACTTGCACTCCCTCTCACCTACGCGCAACTCTAAAGTTGGTTACTCCTCACCTCCCATACGTGAACATGAAATTTCGTATCAACACCTCCACTTTGTCCGACCCATCACCTACCAATTTTCCAAAGCAGTCAGATTGATCCCAGGAATACAAGATCTTCCATACACATCAAGGAAGCCAAAGACCACTCCCACAGAATTTTTTTATCTCAGTGGAAGAAGCAGTTCTTGCCACACTCAAAGGTCTGGTAGAATTTCTTGAGAACGAAGAGGAACCTCTAGTCTTCCAAAAAGAAGAACAGGACACCCTCGTGATCTTAGGCTCAGACTCCAGTACAAGAGGCAAAGGGGAAGGTAGCGAAGGAGGCGAAGGTGAAGACGAACCAACAGACTCAGAGATGGAACTGCCAGATTCTGAAGAACAAGAGGAGGATGAAGAAGAAGAAGACATGGCCGACAAAAACTTAGAATGGATTACTTAGGGACCATTGGCTCTCCCGGGTGCTTTGCACAGGATGCCAAAGCGTTCAAAGAGGATGTTGACAAAGTATGACCCTGACAGAACAGTGAAGGTAGAAGACCACTTGGACAACTTCTACCTACAACTGCAGACACTCTAGGTATGACACGATGACATTGCATGCATATTGTTCCCGTGTACCTTGGATGGCCTTACAACAGTGTGGTATCACAACCTTCCTATAAATTCCATCCATAATTGGGGCATGTTCAAAAGGATGTTTTTGGAAAAATTTGTTGATGAAAAGACCCCTACCATGTTGCTCAAAGATTTGGGCAGTCTAAAGATGGAGTCGAAAGAAAAGGTAAAATATTTTAATCATAGGTTTTTGTGCATATTGAACAAGTTTGCAACAAACACAAAACCTCATAACTCCATCATTGTCAACTACTATACGTCTTCATTGCCAACCAGTATTACGTAGTTCATCAAGCGAGCTGCGAAACCAATGTTACTAGAGAACTGCAAATAGGTGATCGATGTGGAAAAAGACTTGCACGTGATTGGAGTCATCAAGGATGATGAACCAGAAAAATACTCCAACACTGTGAGTAGGAAGCCCCAAGCTATGGTGAGCAAGGGTAAAGATAAGGAAGCAAACGACATTGAAACCCTTACTAGTCTTGTTAAGAACTTCACAACAGAGGTGTCTGAGCTAAAACAATGAATGATCGACACATATGCGAGTCGCCGGCCTCCCAGACAATAGAAGGGAAGCATGTCATCAAGCAACAACCGCTTCCTGGCTAAAACTGCGTAGAGCTCTAGCTCAGTGTTCCAGATGGAACTATGCGTGAACAAATTTTTGCTCATTCCATGAAGACCATCACCCGGAAGAAACTTGTTCGGAATGGAAATAAATTGTAGAATTAATATGTCAATGTATGCCAAATGCAGTAAACAATGTGTAGTACTAGCTGAGAGATGAAGACAATGAGGAAGATGTTGCATCTGATGAGGCACCTAGCACTAGGCAGGTGATCAATATGTATCAGTGCTCACAAGCAGCACCGAAGATGAACACTGAGAAGCAGCCCCAAAGCAAAGTGGCCGATACAATATCAAAAGTCAAGGGGCTCACCCTACGACTGGGGAAATACAAGAAAGAATTGAACTATTGAGGAAGGTTGATCCACCAGCCATCCAGAAAAAAAAGCACAAAGCAAGCCCGAGAAGACAGTTGCAAACAAGAGTACATCCATGAGCAGTAAACTTCAGAACACTCCACCGAACAGTACAAACACAAGTCCAACCTCAGACATCTCAGTGATTTTACCCGCTATTGATTACAATATTGTGGAAGATATGAAGAAAACTCATGCAAACATCTCTTTGTTCGAGTTAGCTAAGATACAGGGTCAACGAGATATTATGTTGTGTGCATTGGGGAAAACATATGCAAACAGCACAACCTCTACTAGCAAGGGAGCAAGCACATCTCTCGATTCACTCACAACTGTGCTCAACACACTCCGAATGGAAGAAGCAAACTTTGTTTGCCCTCCATTCTTGCTTTCATTTGAAATCTTTAACTGGAATCTTCACAATTGTTTGGTTGATTATGGCGCATCATCCAACATCATGCCACTCTCCATTTCCAAGCAAATCAATACGCAATGGAGTAAGACATTTGCGCAGATCATCCAACTAGATCGCACATGCGTACCAACCATTGGTGAACTTCGAGATGTGATCATCTGATTATCTCATGACAACTGAGTTCACCAGTGCATCAACATTATCATTGTGGACATATCGGAAGCATATGGATTATTAGCAGAGACTGATGTATTTTGACTGATTAAAGACACAGGATAGCTCTGGAGCGGGATGTGTCTTGATAGAACTGAAGCACATGAAACATTTGATCTCAAGCCACTTGGAGTTCAAGTGAATGAACAACACTGTTGAATATGAAGCATTCGTATTGGACTTGCACAAGGCCATTAGCTTCAACGTTATCACACTCAAAGTGGTAGGTGATTCAGAAATCGTGGTACGACAAGTACGTAACACCATATGTTGTTTATCACCTCATCTCAAAAGTTACCAGCAAGAGGTATGACGACTAATATCTAACTTCCAAGCATTCAATATCATTGTTGTGCCAAGAACGCGTAATGCAGTTGTCGATGCCTTAGCAAACACAACTGCTAGGATGTCACCACTTAGGGATAGATTTATTGTTGAAATTTTGTATAAGCCTTCTATCCATGATAATATTACTAATCTGTTCATTTTTTACGATGATCAACAGATACTTCACTTCATGGCCAACACTGATGTCTTCAAGGATGCAACGATTGACGAAGATGAGCATGAGAAGTCTCTGCAAGTTGCAGTTGATGACAAGAAAGGAAACCTCATCCCCAAGGGTGTGGTATCTCTCAAAAATATCTATGACTTGCAGAACCACTTTCAGGGGCCAAGGAACAACAAAACCCATAGCTCCACCATGATGCACGAACAAATAAACTTGGGAACAGAACAAGATCCAAAGTTCATCAATCTCGGTATGTGTTGCACACAGCAAGAGCGACAAGCCTTTGTCCGCTTGTTCAAATAGTACTGGGATGTGTTCGCGTGGACATATGATGATCTGAAAACATATGACACGTGAATAATCCAACATGTGATTCCAATCAAAGAAGGGGTCAATCCATTTCAACAGAAGTTGATAAAATTACATCCGTCACTTGAACCCTTCATGTAGAAACAATTGACTAAGATGTTGGATGCACGGATAATTTATAGAATTTGTCATTCCACATGGGTTTCTAACTTAGTTCCTGTACATAAGAAGTATGGGGAGATCCGCTTGTGCATTAATTTTCGAAAATTCAACCGCGCCTCGGACAAAGAAAACTACCCCGTGTCGTCAATGGAGCATATTTTACAAACAATATCTAGGGCAAAAATGTTTTCCTTACTTGACGGTTTTTCAAGATATAACCAGGTTCTGGTAGCAGAACCTAATAGACTAAAGACTACCTTCCGTACCAAGTGGGGTACATTCACATATAGGAGAATGCCATTTGGGCTCGTGAATGCAGGCGCAACCTTTCAGTGCGCCATGGACATCACCTTTCGTGGACTCATCAAACAGAGCGTAGTGGTGTACCTTAATGACATGACTATCTTTTCCAAAAAATAGTCAGACCACATATGCCATCTGAAGAAGATATTCGAGTGATGTCGGAAATATGGGATTTCCTTGAATCCCAAAAAGAGTGTATTTGCAGTGTCTGAGGGGAAACTCCTTGGGCACATCATTGCCAAAAGTGGGATCAAGATTGATCCAGACCGATTTCAGACCATTACATAGATTCCTCACCCAGCCAACAAAAAAGCAATGCAATCATTCTTGGGAAAGATAAAATTCCTCCAGAAGTTCATCTCAGATTATGCGCAGATAATGAAACCTATGCAAGACATGATCAAGAATGATGCAGTCTACAACTAGGGTAAGAGGGAAAATAATGAATTCACCCATATTAAGCAAGCTATAGCAGATGTGCCTGCACTCTACAACCCAAATTTTAACAAATATTTCTTGCTATACACCTTCGCCTCCGGTAACTCGCTTAATACAATACTCACTCAGAAGGATGAGTTGAACGACGAATGTCCCATCTCCTTCATGAGCGCAAGCATGCAGGGACACGAACTCAACTACCCCACCGTTGAAAAACAATCATATGCAGTATACAAGGCGATGAAACACTTCAAACCCTATTTGCTGAAGAACCATTGCACAGTGTTTGTGCCACACCCAACAGTTTGATCACTGCTTGTACATCAAGAGCTGGGTGAAAGACATGCGAATTGGATGACAGGCTTGCAAGAGTATGATCTTGACATCAAGCCAGTTCACACTGTCAAGGGTCATGGTCTCTGCAGACTCGCAACTGAAGCAGTCCATGCACAGGAGGAAGAAGAAGAGCTCGTTGGTTGGGAGAAAGAAATCGAGATGTACGATGTAGAGCGAGCACCACCCACTTCATGCAGAAACTCTTGGTATGAAGATGTGCACCAGTACCTTGAGCATGGCACCATACCCTCTCACTTCTCCATGAGACAAAATAGGGCACTTCACCTCAAAGCTTTATCTTATCAGTTGGTGCACAGAGTGCTTTACAGAAAGCACAGTAACGAAATTTTGCTCAGGTTCCTGGAGGCACATGATTCAGAGAAGGTCTTGCATGATCTGCATGACGGACTAGCCGGGGGCCACTTTGCGGGAAATACGACGGCGTATAAAGTCATGCGAGTCGGTTTCTACTGGCCCACATTATTCAAGGATGCACATGCTTACGCCTGCAAGTGCTCAATCTATCAGCGGTACCCCAAAAAAACACGAAGGTTAGAAACCCCTTTGCACCCTGTTATATTGACTAAACCGTTTCAACAATGGGGCCTAGACATCATTGGGGAAATATTCTTACATTCATTAAAGCAACACCACTACATCTTGACAACGAAAAATTACTTCACGCGGTGGACAGAAGCAGTTCCGCTTAAGCAAGTGAATGACTAGAAAGTCATCAGCTTCCTCCAACAGAACATCATCTCGCAATTTGGCATTTTGGTATCACTTGTGTTTGATAATGAAACTTACTTTTCGTCTTTAAATTAGCTTTATGATTTTGCATTGCAGTATGGTATCGTGCTCAAACTCTCATCTAACTACTACCTGCAAGGAAATGGTCTTGTAGAATCCACAAATAAAAATATTATCCGTATTATCAAGAAGACCATTTACTCTTAACAACTTAACTAGAACTCCACTTTGACGAATGCTTTATGGGCTGACCATGTAACACTCAAACCCTCTCTGAACAATTTTCCATACTTTCGTGTTTATGGGAAAGAATCTATCCTTCCGAAAAAACATCTACTTGCATGCGCTCCAATTGTCCCAAGAATCGCAAGGCAATCATTATCTACAAGTTCAGTGTAGGATGGATACACTTCAAAAGTTGGAGGAAGAAAGGATGAAAGAAAAATAAAAATTCACACTCCACCAAACCGTATCAAGAGATGGTTCGACAAGAATTTTGTAGGGAACGCTGATTTCGATGTGGGTGACTTGGTTTTGAAGTGGGACAAAGCCCATGAAGACAAAGATAAACATACAAAGTTCCAGTCCCTGTGGATTGGTTTGTATACTGTCCAGGAGAAGCTTGGCCCACACACGTACCTTCTGCAATCACTTGATGTGAGGATTGACAACCTTCCTGTCAATGACCAAGATCTCAAACACTACTTTCAGTAAGTCGAGGCCGTGCCTCGCACCATGTACATAGTTTGTTTACTGCTTCTTGTATTTTTGCTTTGCTTTGATATTTTTGTTCCTTTTTGTTTTGTTTGCTTACTATCATGCCATTTTTTGTTTTGCCAATAAGTGTTTCCCTCTACTGAGTTCTGGCTATTGAATGAGTATGTGGCTAAGATCCAAAGAGTCTTGTGACACTACAACACTTGGCCGGTCCTGTGTTCATCTTCTCTATTCTTCGTTATAACCTTCGACCGATGAATTTTTGACAAAAAATACGATCCGTATGTAGCAGAAGCTCTGTTCCAACCATGAACCTGTGTCCACACTAGGAAACCCCATGTATGTACTCAGCCTTATGCTCTGTGTGTTCAAGCTCATCCAACTAGTAGAAATGGAGAAGGGGAAAATCTAAATGAGTAAACCTATGTCATAGGTCTTACATGCTTCTCTAAAGGAACAACCTGTTCTGCTCTCAATAAGTCGGGATCCCTCTTTCGCACTAAAAATAAATAAGTTCTTATGCACAATCCTCTTTTAAAAAAATATAAAGGCGAAAGAAGAGAAAGGCTTCCTGCGTAGAGCGGTGAATCATGCAACTCCATCGGGGTACTAACCAGGCTCGCTGGCAGTGGAGAAAAGCATGTGTTCCAGCGTGACTCCACCAGGGTACTGTCCAGGCCTGCTGGTAGCGAAGAAACACCAAAGATGACAACTCATACTTTGAAATTCTTTTAACTCGCGAGCCAAACTACAATTCCCGATTTCAAAACACTGTGATCATGTTGAAACCTGTTGTTATGTTTGACTGAGTTGGAAAAAGGTGAATCATGTCTGTCCATGGGGTAAGTGGGGAAGCTAGAGTAACCTGCACAATGATTCAATACTTCCTACTAGACAAAGGCCCTGTGCTATGAATGGACCAAACACAAAGAAGTTGGTATTCAACGAGTGTGTTACCAAGTGTTGTAGCGGCTGCAACACCCTCCAAAATTTTGGCCTACATACAATTTTGGAGCCTTCCTTGGTTTTTTCCTTGATGGTTTCAAACACTTAGGCTCATCCCATGAGCTCGTGTCGAGTCTTTGCACCCTCCTCGCTTGATCGTTAACCAGACATCTTTTAGCATGTTGGTCTCAATGTCATGTTGTAGTCATGTTCTGGCTATGTTGAAGGTCTTTCTTCATGGGTACAAGTTGTGTTCACTATGTAAGCATATGCCACACCCACACACGAAGTTGTATTCAATGTCACGCAAGTGTCGTTCTAGTCGTTCAATGATCTTTCTCAAGTGTCGCACTTGTCGCTTGCACCCGTCGGTCACTCACACTAAGTGTATGTTGTCTTGTTGGTTCGAGGTGTCTTTTTATCGAGTACTGTTGAGTGTGTGTTCGCAAGGTCATGCATGCACGATTTCACTCGTTCACAAACTTAGTCATTTTGCTAAAGATATTTCGACCAAACCACCCTCCACTAGTTGGACCTCCACTAAGCTACACTACACAGTCTCAGTCCTCAGTGATCATGTACTGCTTCCCAGAATTGCGCAGAGCTTGAGGTTGCCTCCCCAACAATTTGCACTGTGCAATCCTGGAATCGACTTAGCTAACGATCACCCAGAACAACGCAAAAGTTTCCCAAGCAGTCATCTCAATCTGCGCTGCCTGCAAGCCAATCTATCAAGCCTCTCGTCGGTTAACTAGAGATTTTGACCGGGCAGTGACCCCGGGCTTCACTCCTCCAAAAAATTGTGCAGAAGTTGTCAACATGCCCGCCTCAGCTAATCGAAGAAATTGCGTAGACATGAGGGACAGACACCTAGTTCCTGTCACTGCATGGTCCTCGAAATTTGCGTAGTTCTGTCAGCCAACCCCTCTATCAGCAGACCTGTTGCTCCTCTTGAAAACTGCACAGTTTCCTTGGACTGTCCTCCAGCTGCCTGACACCCCACTCAGCCCAGAAACTACACAGACATGTCCTACAGGATAGCCTCTCAGTTATATGTAGTTTTGGCTAGCAAGCTTTCACAACCCGCTGCCAACCTCCCCAGAGAATCTTCGCATTTTTCACTGCCAGTGTCCTCCCTGCAGCTGGTACTGCCTCCCTGCAAAAAGTACGCAATTTTGCCCCCCAGATGAGCCATATCCCGTAGAAGGTCACTGTTGTTCCGGATTTCTCATGCCAGCCTCCCAGTGACCTCTGCGCAATTTTCCTTGACAGTGCCCCGGAGCCCGAATACCATCCTAAAATGTGCTCTGCACAGTTTCAGAGCCTTGTCCTCTCTCCCAGTCACCTGCACCTAAAAATGAAATATGATGTATCATGGTAGACTAGGATATTTCTGGATTTGATGTCGTCTCGTCATGGGTGATTGCAGATATAAGTACATAGATGAGACACGGTGCGCTGACGAATAAGATGAACAAGGAGTGCATGCTAGGAGACTTGTTCACAAACGGATGAACACATGAAGCATGCCAAGTACCAACAAAGGCGACACATGCACATGCAACATCAAACGAACACCAAGACCATCAAAGACTCCGCACACCTTTCCATGTGGAGGTGAAGATATGATACACCAAGAGCACACTCATCGCTCAGTAGCACTGCAACTCAACATGGACACCACCATCAACATGAACATACCAGCATTGTCGTGTCGAGTCATGTCATGAGTCATCTCGACCACATCACTACTGTGGGCCATATTGTTGTAATCAATGTAATGTAACGTGGAAGTTCAAGAGACCCACATGTAAAGTTGAAGAGTCATGTAAGTCAAACAATCACAAGGGTCAGTTTCGCCCTTGGCTATATATACCCCTCATTTGTACATGCAAAGGAGTTTTCCCCTTGGCTCCTCCCACATAGCCTTGAGAGTATGTAGTCTTTTCTTTGAGGAGTGAGCAGTGGATCCAACGTCCCACTATCGGGGTTAGTGATGTAATAGTGTATGGATGTGTCTTGGAAATTTCACTTGATTCAGAAGTCTATTAACAGGCTAACACGTTTTCACACATGTATTGTATTCGTTTGTAAGACATGCATGTTGCTTTAACCTACATTACACAGTTGAATTATTTTGGTTGTTTTAGTACATATGCTATTGGAAATGTGTTGTATCAGTTGTTAACGTTGTCTCACCCATGTGGACTATTCCGCCGAAAACTTGACATAATCATTCTTGTAAACTTGTTATAACGACCGCCGCACTCATGTGGACTATTCCGATGGGTGTTGTACGTACTATTTGTTTACCTTATGTTTGTGACTGTCGCATCTGTGTGGACTACTCCACCAGAAGCTGTGCATGTCCTGTTGTGTTGTGTGTCTCTAACAGAGTTGGGACTATTCCCTTTTGACTTGAGACTCACTCTCACCCTTTCCCTCTGCAGTGAAAGAATCTTGACACAAGTGACACTAAGCACTCACCAGGCACGCAAACCTCACTGTTCGAAGACAAAGTAAACCACTCTCATGTGCCGACAAGCAAGAGCTAAGGAAAATCTTTAAGATAATGGCAACTGGGCCATCATACCAGATGGGACTCCTACACCAAACGGTGTGAGGTCTAGTTGGGACTTCATACCGGGGAGATCCCCTGAATTTTGGCAGGTCCATCACCATCAACAACTTATACAACACCATCTGCAACGAAATAGACTAAGTTCACCTCTAGAAAAAGCATGTCCTCCACGGGTTCATCCCCCTTGGGTATTGTTTGCAATCTCTTTTTCTTAACTAGGCCATAGGTCCATCCCATGAATCACAACCACAATACTTTGACTCAAGAAGGTTATTGGTTTGAGCCAGATCAGGATAGAGTCAAGGTGTGGATATTTTCCAACAGTTTGTGGGAGAGCATTTCCAAACCCCGTTAGAGATGTTAGATGACCTGATCTCCTTGGTATGGCTCTGGGATGTCCTGGACACGACGCTAGGTCGCAAATAAGAGTTCAATTAGTTTTATGAATTTTAAACAAAATCATCCATAGATTTAAACTAATAGATTTGGTTTCATTTACAAGGACATTGAAGCTAAATAATTATGTGCAATAAGATAACCATGAGTTCCTCACATTACTTATGTCCATACAGGATCGATTTCTTAGTCACTCTAAAAATCCTCAAGGAAGAATTGTGGTTTAGGATTTGTTTTACAGAATCCTGTCACATGTTATTGGGTGTGTTTTTTAAGTATTAATATGGATGTTGGAGTGAATCATTGTAGTAGATAATTGATGAGATGGGTTTGATTATGGCATTGTTTATTTATAAAAGTTGGCAATTTATATGATTTTTATTCATTAGAGAGATTGTTTTTGGAATTTCTTTACATCTTAACATTTTTTAAAATTATCTTACTTAGGATAAATGAAAACACAATGGAGAAAATCCATGCCTTTTTCTTCCTAATTTTGAAAAATCATTCTGATTGCAAATTTGTTTTTCTCACTATAGTAAAATCTTTTCATAATTGTTTTTTTTTTTGCAAAGGAACCATACCAATTAAAAGGTTATCCTTGATTTGCAGAATTTTTATTCCAAAGCTCAAAAATATTGGTCAAGAAAAATTATTTCATAAATTGCTTGTGGGATAAATCTCATAATGCTTGGTCTAGAATGGTAGTCTTGTGAATCTTTTCCATGACATTAGGTGGGTTCTCTAGATGATTTGATTACAAAGTTAGAGGTTGGGATGAATGTGATTGCATGTTATATTGATTTTTTTATGATCACCTTTTAAAAAAAAATTAGGTTTACACATACAATGCAGTTGGAGATAGAATACTATTTTTTATTGATGATGCATATACATCTTTGACCTATACCTCTACATAATTTTTCATTACAATTTATAACACCTTGAAGGAGTTATGGTGATTTGACCATATAACACCTAACCTTAACATCTGAATGTTCCACTCGTCACATATGACTGATTAATAAATTAGTGATGATTCTTAAGGATTATTCACGCGTTAATACTAAAAACATCTCCCACTCACTTGTATTAATAATTTTCAACTAACCACCCCACTTACTAAAAAAACTCAAAATTGTTTACAAAGAAGAGATTTGCAAACCATAAGATGACTACAAAATTTTAAACAATGTGTATAGCTAACCAAAAATAATGTGTGTTGCTTGTTTATGATATTAACCTGCTACTTGTGTCTCTAGCTTTTCTCCATCTCTAGATCCAATTTCCCATGCACTTCTATACTATTGTCTCACTCATTTTGAAGGAACAATTTCACTGAACCCACCTAGACAATCTTTGAATTCCATAATATTGTTAGCTTCCTCACTCATCCTTATGTTGAACACAAGATTCAATTGGATTCACCTTGACAATCTAGTAAACTAAGCATTCCATCTTCTAAGCCCTTTGATTGGAATCTTAAATAGGCTGCTAATTAATAGAGGCGATTTTTATCAAATTTAACAAATTGTTGGGGTAAATTCCAACATTATTACTTCCATTACAAAATTAGTTTCTATTTTTTTCTTGGTCAAAATATTGCAGTGTAGAAATTGACCATTTCATCTCTAAATATTGTGACCTATATTTTCAAGTTTTTAAATGTTTCTTGTAATCTTGATTTGAGGTTTACATTCATATTCCCAAAATATTTGTGATTTTTAGCCTCTCTTCCATGGAATAAATTTCAAGAGCTAAAGTTTTAAAAAACAACATAAATACATTTTTCTCTCCAGAATTTAAAAAATATGGCGTATCTCCTACTATCATGTCATATATCTCTTTGCACCTTCTAATGATATGTCTACAACCATGCAGATATCTCTATATTTTGCACTTCTAGTCTTTTTTCTTGTATTTTCCCTGACATGCCACAATGTGTATATTTTTCCATTTAATGAACATCATAAACTTCTGAACCAAAACAAATATGCTTCTTGTATCCAAAGACTTCACATCTGCCCTCCCTAGCTAATAAAGGTAGTGTATGGTTGTGTATCCCTGTGTTGATTATTATTTTATTTAGAGGAAAAAAATTGTGTTTATTTCCATTACTTAAGTAAAATGGTTACGTGTGGTCAAGTCAACATAGGCATCATGTTGATCCTGAACAAGCTTGTAAGAGTGAAATCAAATGTCACACATGATGAAGATCATGAAACACACAAAAAAATAATGACAATTGTTCTCACAAAACATTAAATAGCAATAATCCTGAAATGGATAACATTCTCTACCACATCCGAAGATGATGTGAGTAGAAAAGAACATGATCGATGATTGCAAGCCTGTTTGACTTCCTGTTTGCATCATGCTTAAGTTCCCTGTATAAATGATGGAAATGGATGATATGAAAATGGGACTTTAGGTAAAATACACGAAGGAGCACCCCACCCTATATACCTTTGATTTCTTGTTCCTATTATCTAGTCAATAAAGAATTTGGAGTCCCCATAAATGTTGATCTTTCGACGAATTTGAAGTCCCCATAAATGTTGATCTTCTGACGTTTATAGTATTTGATAGATGATTATTTGGTTTTAAATGTCATTTGTTTATATTTAATTTTTTTGAAAATGATTATATTATTTGATGAAGGATCATTTTTATATGAAAGTGATCTTAAGTCAACTTCAATGAAAGTCTCAGTGTAAGCTAGATTTTTTCATTTGGAGTTTTTATTGTTTAAGTTGGCTTAGTAATTTTAACTTCCTTGCGAGTTCAATCTAGATAATTGCTTATAATGCATTATCTAGTATATCTTATCTATATTTAGTGTTAATAGAAGAAGATAGTATTTTTTCTCCATGGCGATATTTTTGTTTCTATGATGTTCTCATTAACAATAAATTTACTAATTGGCACAACTTTGCTTTATATTCAATATTTCTCACCTTTAAGGAAGAGATGTTAGTCTCTTTTGAACCTTTTTTTTTTAACTATTATAGTATCTTTCATTTCATTTTTATTTTCTCAAAATTCATGACATTTTTCTAATTATTTTGTATTATTGTTATTGTTGATTTAGACACTCCTTCAACATTGATAATAATTTGATTAAGTGTGTTTTATTTACAACAGTTATGGATGTTCTCTTTGTTGTCAATAACTCACTAATACAATACAATGTTTAAGTATTGCAACTTTGCATCATAGATACTATGTTATTTTAATGCAAAAAATGATGTTATGTTTCATATTGGCATCAATATTGCTGTGTTCACATGTGTAATATATTGTATACAATGTTTTACCCTCCTATCAAAGATTGCAAATGTTGTGATTATTTGAAAAAAATGCAGACTATAATCTAAAGGTGGAAATTAGTTATTTTTTTGTTAGTGCCCTTGTTTATTTTTATCATTAAGTCTTTAAAAATAATTATTATTTATCTTTTATTACAAATATATTGTAGGATAAATAGTTAATATTTTGTTTCTTTTTTCTATATGTTTTTATTAAATATTGTTGATATTTTATGGAATTTATTAATTTCAATTTTGTTTTGATAAAATTGTATAGGTATTTTCACCCATAGACATCATATTATATGGTCTTGTAACCCATGCACACATAAGTGGATCAAAGTCCACTCCATGTCCTCCTTTAAAAAGTATCTTGAAAAACGCGGAGTTTTTCACCATTGGACAAGGTTCAATTCTCATGAAGGTGCTTAATTTGGAAGCCATGGGGACACCTTGAGGTAGTGGTTGAACCCAAAGAGATTATATTAATGATCTCATGACCCGTGCATGTATAAGTTTATCAAATCCCACCTCCATGTGCTTCTTATGTGTCTATCAATTAACTTTAGCTCAGGTGGTTGGGAGAAGCATTGTCATCCTCCCCATTCATTTCATACACATGTTTTGTTGTAATCATAGCCCTCACAGTAGCTGGTTGACTCACTTGATGGAGCATCCTAGTGTTTTAAGATAACATGGGATGATTCAACTTGATGGAGTTCTACTACCTATGTTCCCTTGCTTGTTTGGTGAGTTTTTGGCACTTTGATAGACTTGTGATGGGATTGACCGTCATTTTTAATGGAGAAACCTCTCATTGTTGACTTGATGGCACATATTTGAAAGTCGACCAATACACATTTGAGCTTTTGAGAAGGCTCCTACCTTTGGATTTGTGGCATTGCATTGGGAGTTGTTAAATTGCCTTAGGCATAATGACATTGTATTGGGAGTTGTGACATTGCCTTGGGAATTGTGCCATTGTATTTGGAGTTGTGAAATTGCATTGGGAGTTGGAGTAACATGTGGATGTACACCTTTGAGGAGTTTTTTAATAGAGAATTCACTCACCTTGGCATACATGTATGGTGTATAATCATTTATAACTTTGTTTATTGCTAGAGAGGGGCAATCCCCTTTACCAAGGTGTTTGTTAGCATCTTACACATGGATTGAGGAGTCAATTTTTGGTTTGACCCCTCACATATGGGATCTAATTTTTTTCACATGATTTGAGGGTTATTACACCTTAAAAGGCACATTTATAACTATTGCATGGTATTTCTGGAGGGATGTGAAACATATTTGGTTGATACATGCCATGTTGAGTTGGATTTTGCACATATTTTGATAGTGGAGTGAGTTGTATTGGAGGAGATTGAGGGGGTAGCTATCATACCCTATTGCTTTTCGCACACATGATATCACAGGCCACATTGTAGATTTCGAGGTCAACATAGATTTAGGGGAAATTATCTTCTCATAGAGCACCTAGATTTCCACCATATCAATGCCATTAGATGCAGAGTGGTTGTGAGATTTCCAAAATGAGGTCATTGTTGAGACTTAGAATTGCCATCTTTTCACAACTTTCCCTTTAACATTTTAATTATTTTCCACTTTTTCGTAACCATGCTTTTACTCCATTTCAATATTTATATATAAGATTAGGCTCAATATTTTCCAATACATTTGTTTTATTATTTTAAATGAATTTCTAATTAAATGTTAGAAAAATAACATGCTTTCACTTATCTTTGAAAGTTGGGTGAGTTTGGTGATGATTACAAGTACATTTAAAGCTTGTGAGAATGCATGTTTTTTACCACTAAGGTCCAAATTCAAATTTCCTCTTCAATCCTTGAAGATTTAACAAGGATTTGGGAGGATCACTCAAGTATCTTGGATGTAGAATAACCATGGAATTTTTGTTATCAAGTATAGAGATTTATGGGAAGAATTTTGAAGATATTACTTGCTAATTATTAGAAAATGATTGTAAATACATGAGATGTGTGGATATAAATTTATTATTTGTTTTCTTAGTTTTGGTATAAATAAGAGTGCGATCTCCATTTCAACGAGAGGACTTTTGGACCATGCATCCAAACTATGATGGAATAAACTACATTTCATGAGATATTGTGTCCATATAGACTGTAGTTATATGATTCTTGTTTGATTATAAGTTTTAGTTTTATAATTCACCTAGTTTCCAATAAGATTAATTTATTTATGTTATAGATACTAGTAGCATTATATTCTCCGAAAGCAAGGGCCCACGACAAGAGAATAGAGTGTTGCTTCATGTATGATGTCTTTTAATTTCATTTTTACAAGTATGATTTATTTTTATGTAAGTGTTGTGCGTTTCCTATTTCACCAATATTGAAAAGATGAGATTTGGAAAGTTTGGAAGTCTGAGATTAGCAAAGAGATAACTTGGTGACAACAAGATCCTTGTAGTAATATCAATTCCCAAGAACATGATCCTCACCAAGAGTGGTTGGGTTAACTTTAGATTTCTTGCAAGTGTGTTTCATTTCCACAATTAAATTCATTTATCTTCATTTATTTTCCAAGCATTTCAGGTATATCATACTACAAATAACCTAATTTTGCACATTTTTCTCTTGCATTTCACAAGCTTACGAACTTTAGATTGGTAAGTAAATGTAACAAGATTTAATTAAACATATAAATTCTGATATTCTTGGCATCGTACTCAGGAAATGCTGAAAGAATTAGGTAATTTATAGTTTGTTGCATTTTACATAATTTAGAAACCATTTGTGAGGTTCTATTTATCTAAAAATCATGATACTTTAGCCATGCATGAATACAATTAGGTAGATATATTTCTTTGTAAAATAGTGTAATCATTCCCACTTATGGTGTGGTAAAAACCACCCCATCCACTAACCATTGACCAAGAAGATCCAAATGTGAAGGCAATCATTTGAAGGTGGAAGAAAATGAAGGATAAGGATGCTTCTCAAAGGACAATAAAACACTTCAAGGTACACCATTGACGTAATTAACTCTTTCTTGTCCAAATTTGTATAACAAAGTGACATTTGCTACAAATCGATCAATTTACTACAATTTTTTTAAAGGTTGTATTTAAGATATACAATATTGGTATTAGAGATATTTGAGGGGTATATTCATTAGATCATGATAATAACTAAATCACCAAAAATCTCAAACAACCACATAAGATCCTAGGAGAAAATAGATATTTTCAAAATTTTGTAGCAAACTGACTTTGAAAACCTCTTCAAAACAAAGTTGGGACAATCAATATTTGAAGGACCAAAAGAGGGATTTAAAAAAATATATTTATAAGTAAGATGTTCCTTAGAATATATTTTCCAACCCATCTTGAATTACTTAATTTCTATGATGGATGCAAAAGTTACGCTCAAATTAATAAGTGCTCGTCATGAAGTCTACATTGTGACAATTCTACATCTTGATTGTTTATTAACATATTTATCATATCACATCACCCTATTTTAAAATATTTTTTACAAGTAATATGTCCCTTCAAGTCTATCTTAAGTCACAACTTGAATCATTCCATTTGGAGGTCAGGTGAAAAAGTTATGCCACATTTAATAACCGAATGTTTTAAAACCATCATTATTAAACTTTGCCTCGTAGATCTATTCATTAGTAGCTTGAGATACCAAATAAAGGCATATTCAAAACATGTCTCTATTGGAATAGTTAATTTAATCTATTTTCGTCTCCAAGTGTAATCACGTTTCTCTGAATTTTAACGAAAAATCTATGCCCCAAATAGTGATTATTGGTCTAGATATAAATTCACAAACAATTCCATCAAGTAAATTGTTTCTCAGCATGTTTAACACATCATTTAAATCACTTTAAAAAACTATTTGTATTTTATATATCACTATGAATATAATTCAATATTTCTTTGGAATAACTTGAATCATACATAAAATGAAGATTTTATTAAAAAAATATCGCTGGGAGGTCTAGGTTAGCCACCACTTCTTAGTAGGAAAACAAATACATTTTTCTTCATCTGCCTTCTTTGGACTTGTTTTATATTCATTATTTGTATTTATTTCATGCATTTAATGGAAAAATAAAGGTCAGTCATCTTTCTCCCCCATCGTTTCATGCTTTATTACAAGAAAATTCTTAATTTTGCAAGTCCCTAGAAAATCCATGGGGTCAAATCTATGGAAAAATGGTTTCCAAAAAAAAATTGAAGAATAATGAGAGTGACATTCAAGCCATTCAACTAATGATGAACATGCCATTTTCAAAGCACAAGTTCCTTGGACTTGCTACAAAGGTTGCAGTTGTGGACCAACATCGCCAATAGTACCAAATATGTTAAGATGGATCGAGATCAATATCAAAGCAAATGAAGAAATATATGAATACCAAGTGAAGACCATTATCAAAGAGAAAACAGGTCACATCCACCATAACATCACTATATATGAAGTACTTTTAATAACCATTATTCATCTTAGTTATTCAGTATGGTATGCCTGTATCTTCCTCCTAGTTCCAAAACACATGTTGAAGACAATGCAATTTCTTTTGTTTATATGGTCAATATAAATCCAAAACTCTATCATGACCACTACTACCACATGACTTCAACCTATTTTTCCCTTCACGATTTATCCATACCATTTTCTCCATTCACCTCTAACTCATAGAATAACATAAATCATCTCCCTTACATAGTTGTGTTACTTCACTATTCTATCATTTTCCCTCAAATAAATTTAATGATGAAAATCTATTCTTGGTGCCATCAAACCTTGGAGTGCTTGAAAACCAACTTGTTAGCAGGAATTCCTTGGGAATAATAAAGTCTAATTATGAAAACCCCTTTGGGGGGAATCAAACAAGTCTTGTTTGAAAACTAGCTTGTTAATTGAAAATATTTGCAAATAACGAAAGTGAAATAAAAATTCCATCCAACTTCCATTGTTTTTTACATCATAGATTCACAAGATTGCTACCCCATCAAACAAATTTTAGATCTTAGTTTACAAAACGTGGCTATTCCAAATTTCATGTTATTAGTATTGAGATCCAAGTACCACATGATCCAAGTTCTACTTATTTAACTTAGATTAGATCACCATTATAGACCAACTCAACCTTCATGCCTCTTTTGATGCCATGTACTTATTGCAGATCTTATGGAATTGCTAGGTAGGTGCAAGCATGTTTATTTTATAATATTAAATTAATAATTCATTAGATACTAGAAGTGTACTTGGAAAATTCCATATATCTTTTATGATTCCTTGTATTACTCTTCTATACCTTCCCTATTTGTGATTATTTATTTATTTATTTATTATTTATTATTTTTTTTAGGATAGTGTTAGCTCCGCTAACAAAGGGATCAAAAAGGATCCAAGTATGCCCCAAAAGTCTTCAAAATACTCTTGAGGATCATTCAAAGTCAAAACCATCGCAAGAGGAGAGCCCTTGGAAAGGTGGAAATACACTATCGGGAGGCCTAAAACACTCTAAAACCACAAAAAAACCCACAAGCGCAGGCTTAAACAATGTAAGCACGACAGCCGTTCGACCTCGTCGATCAATGGCCCAGATCTAATCGGCGGATCGAAAATTGGGAAGGCCAGGGGGTATGGCCTTTACATATAGCAATATGCGATCAGATCACATCACATCGCAATTTCGCATCGGCGGAGGTAAGCTGGCAGGGTAAACGTGGATCAAGCACAACTGTGATTTGCGATCAGTGATGAAGGATCGCTATCAGAGCGCCCACTTCGCATCGCAGGATCGAAAATCGGTGAATCGCATGTGGTGCCTCACCAAGGGCCAGAGGGCACATACGTATTTGCGACGCGATAGCCAGGCCCGACAGTTATATAACACTCTATTGCATGTTATTTCAGGTCTGTGCTAAAGCCATTTTCAATGGCTTTTGGTGCATTTTCGTTGTATAAACAAAATACGAAGGAACCTTGGGGCAGTGCGACATGCGACAGTGACGTGAAGGGTGGACTCGATAAAGGAATTGGTCATGTTTATGGACCTTTGAAGTTCGAAAATGATAGTGATGGGCAGGATTCAATAGTATTGTAGCGTTTTCATTGTTTATGACCCAAACAGCCACAAAAATAGAAAAAAATTCACGGCTGTCATCTGAAAGGGACCGGTACAGGGATTTCATAAGCACGATAGCCACTCCATTGCTGGTTCAGGCGGCAAGCCATCCTTAGAGGAGTATTGCAGTCATGTTACATACCAGAAGAAGGATTCGGCAGAAAGACGACGGCCGGCAAACAGAGCCTGGAAAGGGAAGGAGAAGGGCCATTGCACGCCTCAACCCAAATCAAACAAAATCATGGAACATTAAAAATCCTGCCAGTGCAGCAGTCGTCCTACCAAACATAATGGGGCATCTTTGGCATGAGAGAGCTCCTAGGCATCACAGCAGGCTGCCCGAAATATATGAATATGGTCATTCCTATGTCAGAATAGGAAAACCTCTGAGCCATGCCTGCCTATTGAGGGAATCAAACGGTTAAGGGACAGATCAGACAAGTCTAAGACTCCGAGCCTTCTAGAAAGCTCAGGAGCATTGTAAAGGGCCTATAAAAGGTAGAAAACTACATGTAACAAGGGTTCAACTTCTGGAGACTCATGAGACTTTGCTACTCAAGCTTCTCATCTTCATTTTTAGTAATACAAGCTTCTTTTGTTGTTACATGTTTAATGTCCATTTCTCTCCTGTTCTATGCTTGCACTTGAACAATTTGTTCAGGTTTTCTGTGTGTTTAAGGCCAGATAACTGTCATCTTATCTCTGCTTTGATACATTAGATTTGCAAGCTTCTCTGTTGCCTATGGCTAGCCATTTATATGTGTGATTATATATGCATCTGCCAGTATAGTCAGTAAGTTCATTTGCTGCCTGTAGCTAGCCATTCATATAGGTTCATGTATGCAATCTGCTGGCATAGTCAGTGTTCTCCATCTATCCATTAAATCTACAAACTATTGAGCATTAGCAGTCTAAAGCCTTGTGTTATTGGGGGTGTTCATGCATGTCTTGGGTAAAAACATAGTTGAAATGGTTATCTGGCTTGATCCAAACCATCATTTATTCCAATAGTTCAGAGAACAATATTAAAGATCATATGTTACCAGGCATCTCCGATTTACAACCTCGGAGAGTTTCCTAGAGTGCTAACATAATTGGCGCCGTTGCCGGGGACTGGAAACTGAAGCTCAGCTTCCCTGGGAAACGACATAGACCGAACTTTGATGATAGACAATGTCTGGGCACATTTTTGGTTGTAAACATATATCTGGAAACTCTACTGGAGGCAGAACCTCTTGGCGACTCCACTTCATAATTCTGGCTCAGTTTGTGAGGCATACTCAGAGAAATCCTCAGAAATCGCAAGCTGACCCAGTACCTGACCCGGAAAAGACCATCAAGGAGAAGAAAGTATCGCAGAAAGGAGCATCAGGTTCAGGTAAACCTAAACAATATTCTATATCTCTTCAAGAAGATCCTTCAATAGAAAAATACATGTTGAGAGTACAGATTCTAGTACTAGCAGTGAAGAAAATCCCTCAGAAATTCATAAAGCTCCTTATTCTTAAGTTCCTCCTTTCGTTGTTAGCCCAAAGGGAACCATGCCTCCTATTCACCATACTCCTTTGGTCTTGTCAATCACTCCTCCGCCTTCTGTCATTCAGACTTCTAGTACTCTTTTAGTCACCGTAGTTATGGCAAGTACGCAAGCACCCACCAAAATGGGAAGAATCATAGCTACTAGGTATGGACCTCTAATACTGCCCACTCCTTTGAATGTTATGCTCACTGGAGAATATCAGAAGTATATGCTTAAGTTCACTAGGACTGAAGGTGTCACTGTTGAAGAACACCTTGAGTCATTTTATAGCTATGCTAATAATCTGGATATTAGTGAAGATGATGTGTGGATGAGAGTCTTTGTCCAAAGCCTAGATGGGGAGGCTAGGAAATGGTTCAGAGAACAAGCCCCAAGATCTATAGTGGATATCGAAGCTTTAGATGATACATCCCTAAAACGGGGAGATAAAAAGGACCTTCTATACTATCATACAGAGTTTGGGAACCTGAAGAGGGAAAATGGGGAACCCTTGCCTGATTTTAATAAAAGATTCAATTGTATATATAGTAAGATACCAGCTGAGGTAAAGCCTACCCCCACCTCTGCCAAACTTGCCTACGCCAGTGCCTTTGACTCTGATTTTTTTTGCTGCTGAGAGAAAGAAGATGCGCTACCCTAGCTGAAATGCAGGATGCAGCACTAGAGGTAGAATCTAACATTATGGCTGCAGAAAAGCTTAAAAGTCACACTGATAGAAGGAGGTAGAGAGGTGAGGCTTCTTCTTCCTCTGCTTCATCTTTAGATATCAAACTTGATAAAATGACTAGAATGATCGAGTCATTGGCTGCTAAATTATCTAAGCTGGAGGTCGAGCAGAACTCTGGGAAGACAAGGTTCCCAGACACGTTTGCTCTAAGAAATTCAAATCCATTCAGAAGAACAAATGAGAAAATGCAGATCATTCAGAAGGGTAAAGAAACTAACGAGGATCAAAGAGTTAAAGCTCCTTTCCAAAATGTAGTCATGAAGGAGGAACAGATTGAAGATGAGGATGAAATTCACTGTATGGAAGATAAAGGCAGTGATGCCTTTTTGACATTGGCTGCATACGAAGAATCGTTGCTGCAGGACCAAGACAGTTTAGAGTGGGACAGGGAAGTTGTTCTGCAGACTGGTGAACAACAAAGATATAATTTAAGGTCACAAGCAAACAATGCCAAGGAGAATCCTGCCCAAAAAGTTGTTGTCCAAACTGAGTCACTGAATGCTAGACAGAAAAGAACAGCAATTGACCCACTCATCCTCAAAGCACCAGCTCAAGAGGTTAGAGGTCCTGACAAGTCCCCTTCCCCTTTCAGTTTTGAATCAGAAGTCCAAAAGTTGAAAATATCTGTACCTCTGTTAGAACTTGTAAAGAGTGAAGTGTTTAGAAAGCCTGTCCTTGAAGCTCTTGAGCTGAAAGCCACACAAACCTCCACTGACTTTGTCAATTTGCAAGACAATAGGCCTGCAGTTGTGCTAAGCCCAATGACTGAACCTGCCAATGATAATTCTCCATCTTTTTATGTCTCCTTGACCATTCATGACAAAATTCTCCACAACTGCCTGCTAGATACAGGTGCCAGTCACAATCTGATGCCTAAAACTGTCATGGAAGAGTTAGGCCTTGACATCACCAGACCATATCATGACCTATTCTCATTTGATTCAAGAAAGGTGAAATGTCTGGGATTGATTAAAGATTTAGCCATTACCCTAACCCAGCTACCCATGAAGAGCATAATGATGGATATTGTGGTGGCAGATGTCCCTCCTAAGTTTGGCATGCTATTGTCCAGAGGGTGGATTAAGAGACTAGGTGGGACATTGCAGAATGACCTATCTTATGCGATTGTCCCAGTTTTCGGAGGAGAAAGCAGGAGATTGTATAGAGAAGCACAGATGGCATATATCATCAGTGATGAAAAGAGTCCTTCTAATCATCCCAAATACGCGGTGGACAATGATTTTGGAGCATGTATCCTCCAAATTGAAGAATCTCAGAAGTCCTTGTTGTGGCTCAAGAAACCAATTGTTCAGGCTGAGGGGGAGCAAGCAAATCAGATTTGGGAGATGTTCTTTGATGGAGCATGTTCCAAGGAGACTGCAAGAGCAGGGGTGGTGCTGATATCTCCAAAACAAGAAAGCAAGCAACTGTCTTTTAAGCTGGCCTTCCAAGTCACCAATAATATAGCAGAGTATGAAGCTCTGATACTGGGCCTTAATGCAGCAAAAGACAGAGGAATCCAGAATCTGAAGGTATTTGGAGATGCTAATTTGATCATTCAGCAAGTAAATAAAACATTTCAAGCAAAGCACCCAAGGCTGAAAGCATACAGAGATGAGGTATGGAGGATCAGAGATTCTTTTGATTATTTCTATATTTCATATATTCCTAGAGCCAAAAATCAGCTTGTTGATTCCCTTGCTGTGTCTGCTAGTCTATTTATCCCTCCCATGCCTCCCAGACTAGTTTATGAAGTCCAAATGAAATATAGACCATCCTTGCTTGATAATGTCCAGCATTGGAAAGTTTTTGATGATGATGATGAGATAAATAGGTTTCTGCAAGTCATTGATGAATTTTCTGAAATGAAAATTGACCAAGAAAATGAAGCCTTACAAGAGACCCCCTAATCCCAGCTTAGAAACAAAATTGGCAAAGATAGCATTGTCCAGCTTCCCAGCAATCATATTCCTAAGGGTCTAATTCCTCTAGAAAGACTGTTTGACCAAAACGATGTACCTTATAAGGCTGCCCAAAATGAAGATCAGTCTGCAGTCTGTAAGCATGATGTAGGGAGTCCAGGTCAGCCAAGATACATAAATCTGTCTGCCCATCTGTCTGCTGACCAAAGTGTTGAGTATTGCAATTTAATGAAGCAATTTGTTGATGTCTTTGCCTGGGAATATGGTGACCTGAAAACATATGACAAGAAGATCATCCAGCATAAAATCCCTCTAGAGAAAGACACCAAACCTTTCAAACAGAAGCTGAGACCAATAAATCCTATGCTCCTCCCTCTGATTGAAAAAGAAATAAAAAAGTTGTTGGCTGCCAAAATCATAGTCCCTCTCAGATATTCCAAGTGGGTAGCCAACCTAGTAGTGGTGAGGAAGAAAAGTGGAGAAATCAGACTTTGTGTTGATTTCAGAAACTTAAATAAATGCTCCAAGAAAGACAATTATCCTCTACCCAAGATGGAGCACTTGCTGCAGAAGGTCTCAGGAGCCAAAGTGATGTCTTTCCTAGATGGATTTTCAGGGTATAATCAGGTTGTTGTGCATCCAGATGATTAGGAGAGGACAACATTTACCACTCCTTGGGCCACCTTTATGTATTCCAATATGCCTTTTGGGTTGATGAATGCTGGAGCCACCTTTCAGAGAGCTATGGATATAGCATTTGTGGGAGAGAAGGATAAATTTGTCCTTATCTACCTTGATGATATAACAGTATACTCCAGCAGCCATCAAGACCATGTGCAACATTTGAAGAAAGTGTTTTTGAAGTGCAGAAGGTTTGGGATTTCAGTAAATCCTAAGAAGTCACAGTTTGCTTTAGAAGAAGGCAAGTTGTTGGGACATATTGTTTCTGCTGCAGGTGTCCGAATTGACCCAGAAAGAGTAAAAGCGATACAGACCTTGTCTGTCCCGAGATCAAAGAAGGACATCCAGTCCTTTCTGGGAAAGATTAATTTTGTAAGGAGGTTTATCCCAAATTTTGCAGAACTTGTGAAGCATATTACCTCTATGTTGAAGAAGGGGTCAGAGATCAAATGGAATGGTGTAGCAAGAAAATCATTTGAGTCCATTAAAAAGGCTATTATGGAGACTCTCACTTTAATCAGTCTAGATTACAACAAGGAGTGCCACATATTTTCTTTTGCCTCTGACGACACCCTTGCAGCAGTCTTATTGCAAGCAGATGAAGAAGGCTCAGAGCATCCAGTGGCATTTTTCAATAAAACCTTAAGGGATGTTGCGTTGAGGTATGATATTATTGAGAAACAAGCATACGTTCTTATCAAGTCTTTGAAATCTTTCAGAGTTTATATTCTGCATTCCAAAATAATTGCATGTGTACCCTCTGCTGCAATAAAATATGTCTTAACACAACCTGATGTTGATGGAAGAAGGGCTAAATGGATCGTGAATTTAATTGAATTTAATATAGAATTGAAGCCCACTAAGCTTGTCAGAGGTCAGGGTCTTGCCAGACTATTAGCTGAAGAAAATTGCAAAACATTGGACATGAACCTCATGTGTTCGAATTCAGAGAATGGTCAAACAGAAGAAGAGGAAGCAGCTGAACCAGGAGAAAAGCAGTCATTGACAGAGAATCTAGCTTCTTGTGATTGGTATTCTACAATAGCTAATTTCTTACTGAAGCTAGAAATCCCTCCAGGCCTTACTCAAAGTCAGGCCAGAACTGTTAAACTCAGGGCAGCAAAATATTGCATCCATGAAAATCTACTCTATTGGAGGGACCCATCTGGAATGCTTTTGAGGTGTCTGGACAAAGAACAGTCAATGGAAGTTATGCAGTAGTTTCATTCCAGCATGTGTGGAGGACATCATTACTGGAAAACTACAGCCCACAAGATCCTCAGAGTTGGGTACTATTGGCCCACCTTATTTTCTAATGTCTTTTCATTTGTTAAATCTTGTGACAGGTGCCAAAGATTCGAAGGGAAACAACAATTGAAGTCCCTGCCCTTAAAACCAGTACATGCAAAAGGACCTTTTCAGCAGTGGGGCTTGGATTTCATTGGAGAAATCAATCCACATTCCAGTGGCTAGCATAGATGGATATTAGTAGCCACTGATTATTTTACTAAGTGGATTGAAGCAATCCCTACTAGAAAGGTTGATCATAATGTGGTCATGAAGTTTTTGATTGAGCATATCTTCACTAGATTTGGTTGTCCACATAAATTAGTCACAGATAATGTAGCAGCCTTCAGAGCAAAAGAATTGGTGGAAATGTGTAACTCAATGGGCATTAAACTGGTTCATTCCACCTCATACTACCCTCAAGGCAATGGTCTAGCAGAATCTTCCAACAAAAGTCTGATAAGGATAATTAAGAAGCTGTTGGAGGACAACAAAAAGAATTGGGATTCTAAGCTCAAATATGCACTTTGGGCTGACAGAGTGACCATTAAAAGATCCACAGGAAATTCTCCATTCAAGCTGGTATATGGCACTGAGGCCGTGTTCCCGATTCAGTTGACTCTCCTTGTGGCAAAGTTCCTGCAACAAGAACAGAATGAGGAAGAAGACATGGCAAAAAGGATCACTGATTTGGCAGAGGTACATCAAATTAGAGAACAGTTGGTTGAAAAGGTTGCAGTACATCAGAAAAAGATCAAAGAAGCTTTTGACAATAGGACAAAAACATATAATTTTCAGGTTGGAGACTTGGTTCTGAAGTGGGATGCACTAAAAGAAAAGAAAGGAAATCATGGGAAGTTTGATGCTTTCTGGACAGGGCCTTTTATCATTTCTCAAACCCAAGGGAACAATACCTTCATGTTGAAGAGCATGGGAGGAGAAGCAGTTTTTGATGGCCCAGTAAATGGGCGGTTCTTAAAACCTTTTTTCGTTTAAGGCTTTAAAGCCTTGTCATTGTAAATATGTTTTTCCAGTTTTTATTTTTTCTCTTTCTTTTGCAAAATAGACTCCATGCCCAATGGAACACTAGGGCGAAGATTTAATTTTGTTTTCACAGGAAAGGCATTGATCTGTGATTCTTGAAACCTCACGGGGAGGCTTTCATCCCCAGAAGGAGCCAGTGTTAGCTCCGCTGACAAAGGGATCAAAAAGGATCCAAGTATGCCCCAAAATTCTTCAAAATCCTCTTGAGGATCATTCAAAGTCAAAACCATCGCAAGAGGAGAGCCCTTGGAAGGGCGGAAATACACTATTGGGAGGCCTAAAACACTTTAAAACCATAAAAAAACCCACAGGCGTAGGCTTAAACAATGGAAGCACGACAGTCGTTCGATCTCGCCGATCAATGGCCCAGATCTAATCGGCAGATCGCAGATCGGGAAGGCCAGGGGGCAGGGCCTTTACATATAGCGATATGCGATTGCGATCAAATCGCATCGCAATATCGCATCGGCGGAGGTAAGCCAGCAGGGTAAACGTGGATCAAGCATGACTGCGATTTGCGATCAGCGATGAAGGATCGCTATCGGAGCGCCCACTTTGCATCGCAGGATTGCAAATCTGCAGATCGCATGCGGCGCCTCACCAAGGGCCAGAGGGCACATACGTATTTGCGACGCGATAGCCGGACCCGACGGTTATATAACACTCTATTGCATGTTATTTCAGGTCCGTGCTAAAGCCGTTTTCAATGGTTTTCGGTGCATTTTCGTTGTATAAACAAAATACGAAGGAACCTTGGGGTAGTGCGACATGCGACAGTGATGTGAAGGGCGGACCCGATAAAGGAATTGGTCATGTTTATGGACCTTTGAAGTCCGAAAAGGACAACGATGGGCGGGATTCAACAGTACTGCAGCGTTTTCGCTGTTTATGACCCGAACAACCACAACAACAGAAAAACATTCACGGCTATCATCTGAAAGGGACCGGTACAGGGATTTCATAGGCACGATAGCCACTCCATTGCTGGTTCAGGCGGCAAGCCATCCTTAGAGGAGTATTGCAGTCATGTTACATACCAGAAGAAGGATTCGGCAGAAAGACGACGGCCAGCAAACAGAGCCCGGAAAGGGAAGGAGAAGGGCCACTGCACGCCTCAACCCAAATCAAACGAAATCATGGAACATTAACAGTCCTGCCAGTGCAGCAGTCGTCCTAACAAACATAATGGGGCATCTTTGGCACGAGAGAGCTCCCAGGCATCACAGCAGGCTGCCCAAAATATCTGAATATGGTCATTCCTCTGTCAGAAGAGGAAAACCTCCGAGCCATGCCTGCCTATTGAGGGAATCAAACGGTTAAGGGACAGATCAGACAAGTCTAAGACTCCGAGCCTTCTAGAAAGCTCAGGAGCATTGTAAAGGGCCTATAAAAGGTAGAAAACTACATGTAACAAGGGTTCAACTTCTGGAGACTCATGAGACTTTGCTACTCAAGCTTCTCATCTTCATTTTTAGTAATACAAGCTTCTTTTGCTGTTACATGTTTAATGTCCATTTCTCTCCTGTTCTATGTTCCTAACATGCCTTGAATCGCCTGTGAAAATGTTACTATGCATATTGCTTTCACACATATTTGTTGTTGCTTAGTTTAGGAAAATAATACCCTCATTAGTTTATATACGAGCACAACTTTGAATCCAAATCCAGTGGTTGGAGGACATTTTACATGAAAAAGGCATGCTTTGACACCTCTTAGATCACAACAAATTCAAATTAGGTGTTCAAGGGAAAGCAGTCAAATTAAATTCAAAAGCGTATTTCATTAGGCTATCATAATTCTTTAGTAGTGGCTAAAGGAATTCTATAACTATCGAAATTTACCCATTTCATAGGTTGGTATTCCCAAGCTTCGTCAAATCAAATTTGGACACATGGATTTTGTGTACAGAGTCCACAAGATGGTTAGTTAACTCTTAAATAGATTGAAAACTTAACAATGAGTATCATAGCTCAAAGTTAAACTAAAAGTCAAACGTGGCAATTTCAAAACAATCAAATCTACTTCATGGACAATTTTTGTACATTATTTTCATGTAGCAAAGGCCAAATGAATGAAAAATAAGACATGGGTTTTATGCCCAATGTAACCATTCAAATAACCACATGTGAATATTTCTCAAAAAGTGCACATGGAAAGTTGTATTGGATTGTTTTTAAGTTATTTTTTTCAATTTTTACCATTATGTACAATGTAGGTAGAATTTAAGTGTTTTTGCATAGCAATTCCTTTTCTTCGCCAAAACACAATTTTGGAATTACATTATGATAGAAAAGGTAAAAACACAAATTATCCCTTTTGAATCCTTAAATTTGGTCTTAAAATGAGCCTGAGGTATACATTTTTTTACATAGGTTTATAAAAAATGAGGAAAAAATGGTGAGTCTAATGGATTCTGTATAGAGAAATGATTTTGATGTTAGGCATCCCAAACTATGAAATTTTTAGTAATCAGTGTGGTTGAAACAACCTTTTTAGTGGGTTCCATTTTGATGTTTGTGATCTTTATTACAAGGAATGGATTTGCAGTAATTTTCACTAATAGTAAAGTAGTGATGAGAGCAATTGATCTTAGTGCAACCATTGTGTTAAGTAATTTGGCCATAATTATCAATGCATTTTTTAATGTGTTAGCAAAAAGAATAAGTGGAACTTCTTCATATATATATATACTTTGAAACTTATGCAACATTTCTATTTATAGATGTTGGACTTATATCCATATTGGTATCAATGAGAAATCTACTAATCTTTAAACTTGTTGCAACATTTTGTCCATTAAGCAGATTTAAATGAAGATCACAGGCAAGAGTTGCAACCCGTCATATGCCAACAATTAAAAGATTCAATTTCCATTGCTATAGGATTACCACAAATTGGTTGATTTTGTAATACTTAAGCAAAAAAGGGGAATGCATGAATTAGAGTTTACAACAAGGAATGAGATGGTAGATTTAAATGAATCATTACATGGAGATTTGGTTGTCATGAGCAAGTTGTTGGATTGTCAATATGGGTGCATGCACATGGTTTATTTTTAAAGTTTATGATTTTTTTGCTAATTGATAAGGAGTGAGATCTTTTATTGCATTTGAAAGAGAACAAATACAAGAGTGTTGTGACACAAGAGCCGATACCTAAAAACTTATGGTTGCCGCACAAGAACCAGGCACGAGAAATCCAGTTGCAAGTTAAGTCCCTCTAGCCCAAATTTTATAAAGGAAGAGACATATTCACATGGTTTAGGAAAATCAAATGCAAGGTTTCATGAGGACATGCAACATGGTTAGTTAGGGGGAAATGTTGAGTCTTAGAATTGCCATCTTTTCACAATCTTTCCTTTAACTTTTAAATTTTTTCCCACTTTTTTGCAAATCCCGCTTTTACTCCATTTTAATATTTAGATGTGGGATTTGGCTCAATATCTTCCAACATATTTATTATAGTATTTTAAGTGAATTTATGATTAAATTTAAAAAAAAAATAGCAATCTTTTGTTTATCTTTGAAAGTTGGTTGAGTTTGGTGATGATTACATGTACATTTAAAGCTTGCAACAACCCAATTGTTTATCCCTCTTTGAGCCTTGAAGATTTTATGAGGATTTGGGAGGATCGCTCAAGTATCTTAGATGTAGAAGAATCATGGAATATTTGTTATTAAATATCTTAGAGAGATTCATGGGAAGATTTTCAGAGATAATACTTGCTAATTGTTAGCAAATTGTGGTAACCACATGAGAGTTATGTGGATATTAATTTAGTACTTGTTATCTTTGTTTTTGTATAAATAAGAGTGTCATCTACATTTAAAAGGGAGGAATCTTGGTGATCTGGAATTTATCCAAGATAAAGAATTAAAGGTATTACAGACTCATGTGCATGGATGTGCCTATGTTACTTATGCAACGGATCGATAAGATTGCTAGTATACATAGACAATGAGGCAATCAGAGAAAAACATAACAGTCAAACATGTAAACACAACAAGTTTAATAAGGAGTTCACCCAATGCTCCTGGGCTACGTCTCCTAGTCCAGCCTTCAGTGGTGGCCTCTCTATTATGTTTTCAAGCAGTGTTTTACAACAGTGAGCTCAAATTGAGTCTCACTTAAATAGATATAAGTCAGTAGGACTGGAGTACACAGACTCTCCTTACTGAACTCGACCTTTGAGGGTCACAGTAGTATGACAGGCCTATGTCGAGGAGTTTGCTTGAACCTCTCAAGCCTTCTGGAGTGCACAGACTCTCGGACTCTACTCTGGCTTTGTCTGGCTCGATGCTGCCTTCAGGTCAGCTCGGCTTCTACTCTCTGCTCTTAGCTAGCTTCGTGTAACTAACTCTTGTCACTGCCTTTCTGTTTGTCTTCTCAGTTTCTGCCTCTTTTTCCGTCGTCCTCTGCTTCTATCAGTTCATGGCTTTAAAGCCAGTCTGCTCTTTCGACTATTCGTTTCCTCTTCCCGACCTTCTGGTTTCCTGCCCTCTGTCCGTTCGAAATCCTCTGCTTTGCGTCATCATCACCAGGTAACGTCTCGCAAGGAGGTGGCCACCTGTTTGCCAACGAACTGGGTGTCAGATTCCTTGAATCATATTTGAATGGTCATTTATTCAGTTTGCTTCAAGATCGCCTGCGAACACGAATCATCTGTCAACTCATCATCCACGTCGGACTCCAAATCTCGTTGAATCTTGCTTTTTGATTGGTCAAATCCAGTCGATCATCGGGACGCATCTCCGTCGTCGATCTGGGCCCCCCAGATCCTACAGTTGTCCTTCATATCGCGCGGGCAAATCGCACGACATTTACCCGCGCGATGCGAGCGGTTTTCTCTCTCATCTGCTAGACGTGTGTCGCTCAATGTGTGGAATTGGGCATGACTCAGCCAAAAGTGCTTACCGCCTCGAAGTCTTCTAATATCCTGTCGATTTGTGGAATCCCGCTTTACGGAACTGAAACCGTTACTTTTTCGCCTTTCATAGAAATTTCGGGTCTGGGCATTTCGGGGCTTTCCTTCACTAAGGGGGACGCCTTGCGATACGCAATTAGCACTAATCGCATATTAGAAACCACCCCCTGTTTCTTGATTTGATCTCCCGTTTTGCCAGTTTTACGCCATCGCACGTCCACCATGGGCCAACGGTCTACGCACTCGATCGAGGGTCCTCGTTGCTCTGCTTTGGCCACAACTTTCACTGTCATGAGGATTCCTTCTGATAGCTTGGATTTTACTTAGACTTGAATCTTTTAGCATAATTGAAATAGTCATGAAAACTTAGAGAGTGTTCTAGGATCTAATTCGGATCACGGTCTTCCCACTGAAAAAGCTTTTGGACCACCAAAAGCTGGTTTTCTTTAAGCATCAATCAAGTGAGGGTATTGCTTCCTCGCTTGCTCAATTTCCATCCATTTCGCACTGCTTGGCTTTGAACCTTTGAGTCCAATCCTGAGGTACTCAACACCCCCTCTGCACGTGGTTCTTACCTTCCTGTCCAGAACTATATCTTCCTGCAATTCATTAAGATATTAAGGTAACAAATCATCAATAGAAGGCAGTTGACTCTGTTCTTCGGGATCTTCAATTAATGAAGGCTCAAATAGTCTCAAGTTGTCTACATTAATAACTGAGTAGATGTGCATGTAAGCTAGTAGATCAAGGCGAAAAGCGTTCTCACCAATTTTCTCTAGTATATTGAAAGGTTCATACCTTATTGGCTTTAGCTTTTTACCTTCACCTTACATTTTGTCTTTGCTGATATACAGCCAGACTTGGTCACCAACTTGGAAACTATGCTCCATTCGATGCTTATCATGCCTTGCCTTGTACTTGGTTTGGCTCTTTTCCAGTTGTTCCTGTACTGCCTGGTGAATCTATTGGATTTGTTCAATGAACCTGGTTTCCTTGTCCACATCGCTATGTCCATCAACCGTTATGTCCTTACCAAAGACAAAATCCAAGGGAGACCTTGGTGTGAAACCAAAACAGGTCTCAAAAGGAGATCTCTGTGTAGAAGAATGCTTAGCTCGATTGTAAGCATGCTGCACATAACATAAATGTTCATCCCAAAGTTTGGGATGCTTACTGCAATAGCCTCTGAGCAACTGGAACACTGTCTTGTTGACCACTTCTGTTTGGCCATTTGTTCGCGGTTGAAAATTTGTGCTCTTCTTCAACCTGGTGTCCATCAGTTCCCACAAATTCGACCAAAATTTCCCAACAAATCAGGTATCTCAATCAGATATAATGGAAGTGGGTAATCCAAAATGAACCCATACATGCTGAAAAAACAACTTTGCAGTATGTTCAGCTATAATATGTTTATTACAAGGTATCAAAATACACATTTTTCTAAACCTATCCACAAAAACATATAAATAATCCTGACCTTTCCTAGATTTAGGCATTCCTCCAACAAAGTCCATGGAGATACTTCCCCAAGGATGAGAAGGAATTGGTAATGGAGTGTACAAGCCTAGTTTTCTATTGCTGGGCTTGCTTTTAGCACACATAGTACACCCTCTTACATATCTAGAAACTGTCTCACTCATGTTCGGCCAATAACAAAATCTTTGCAGCTGTTTTACTGACACCAAAGTGACCTGATATTAGAGAAGTGTGAGCTTCTCAAATTATCTTTACTCTTTCAGTTTGTGGAATGCATAGCTTCCCAAAATGATACAAGAGTCAGTCCTTAGCATGATAATCCAATTCTTCTACTCATTTGCCTTGACATATACATCTTTAAAATCTATATCTTGAGCATATTGTTCAATGTAGCTCTCATGCAATACTGAATTATGCTTAAGTATAGTAGATGCATCTATAATTGGTCTAGACAACATATTTGCAACTTTATTGTGTATGCCCTTTTTATATCTGATGACTAAATGAAACTGTTGTAGAAAACTCGTCCATCTATAGTGTCTTGATTGTTGCAACTTAGTTTGGGAGTGTAAATATTGAAGTGGTTGATGATCAGTATGTATAACTATCTCTTTGCCCATTAAGTAATGTTTCCACTTTTTCACACTCTGTAATAATGCATACAATTCTTTATCATATGTGAGATAGTTAACTACTGCAAAATTAAATGTCTTAGAATGATAACATATGGGTTTACCGTGTTGCATCAACACTGCTCCCATGGCATAGTCACTGGCATCCGTTTGAATCTCAAATGGTCTTTAAAGATTGGGAAATGCTAGTACTGGTGTTGTACTAATCTTTTCTTTCAAGGTGTCGAAGGCTTTCTGTTGTTTGCCTCCCCACTGAAACACCTTGTTCAATCCTGTTAAAGCATGTAAGGGAGCTGCAATTAAGGAGAAGTTAGAAATAAAGTTTCTCCAATATTGTGCTACTCTTAAGAAGCTTCTAACTTCTGTAGCAGATTTCGGTAGTTCACAATGACTGCAACTTTAGAGGGATCTATTTTCAATTCACCACCCCCTACTATATGACCCAAATAATTCAAATATGTTTTACCAAATTCACATTTTGAGAGTTTAACATAAAGTTTTTCTCTTTTCAAAACATCTAGAGTCTGCTTAACATGCTTTAAATGTTCTTCCCACGTTTTGCTGAATATAAGAACGTCATCCAGATATACAATAACAAAATCATCAAGAAAAGGTCCGAGTGCATCATTCATTACTCTCATGAAAGTAGCAGGAGCATTAGTTAAGCCAAAAGGCATAACCAACCACTCATACAATCCCTGCTTTGTTTTGAAAGCAGTGTTCCATGCATCTTTCTCTGCAACTCTAACCTAATGATATCCACTATGCAAGTCTAACTTGGAAAAATAAACAGCTTCTTTCAATTGATCTAATAGATCATCTATGTGAGGAAGGGGATAACGATTTTTTATCGTTATCTTATTCAGTGCTTGGTAATCAATGCACATTCTCCACGAGCCATCTTTCTTTCTCACTAAGACGATTGGAGACCCACATGGTGATGTGCTAGGTCTAATGAACCCCTTCTCGAGCAGCTCCTGTACCTACTTTTTGATTCCTGCATTCTCTAAAGTGGACAACCTGTACATTCCGATGTTAGGCAATGGAGCATCTTGCTGCAAATTAATATCATGCACTATTTCCTTTTTGGGTGGCAGACCTTTAGGTTCTTGAAACAAAATATCATATTTTGAAACAACTTTTTCTAAATCAGCTTGTTGTTTAGCATCACAGCCCTCAAATACTTTGGTTTTATTAGGTTTCTTTTCCTTTACAACCATCAGTAAAAATTGTTTGCATGAATTTACATTTCGTTTCATTTGCCCTGAGTTTATGAGAGTATAATTATTTTTGAGCTTATGAGCCCTTAAAATATATTTGATTCCATCTTTAATGAGTAGATGCTTGTTCTCAGCTCTATAGAAAATCGCTTTTCTATCATACAAGTAAGGACTTCCTAAAACAATTCCACATATATTCAAAGGAGCTATATCTAACTCAACCTCATCCACAAATACTGACCCAAACGAAAACTTAAGTTTGCATTGTCTAGTCACTTGTAGTTGTGCTTTATCACATAACCAACCTAATGGATATGGTTTCTTGTGAGGTGTGGTTAGTAATCCCAACTTCTTTACAATTGCTTCAGAAATTAAATTTACTTGTGAGCCACTATCAAACAAAGTATCAATATTTTGATGTTTGGAAACAACTCGAATATGAAAAAGCTCATGTCTTCTCCTCTCATTTTCTTCATTATCAGTAGATTGTGCAGAATTACTAGTAGATGCTTCAGAATTTTGACCTCTTAGACATGTGGCTACGATTGTTGTTTCATCTCCTAAGTCTGACCCCAAGTCCTTTTGAATAGCTGCAGCAGTCTTCTTCTTCTTGCCCTCGAACTTCTTAGGTTTCAGCTCCGGATGCAAAATCCAGCAGTGTTCATCATCATGCCCCTCCTTCTTACAGTGAGTGCATGAAGACTTTGTCTTTTGTACAGCATTAGCCTTCCTTTCTTTCCATTTCTGTTTTCTTTTCTCCTTATTCTTGCTTGCAGTGGGTTGGGATGATCCCCCAACTTCTGGGTTCCCATTCTTACCTCTAGCTTCTAGATGCGTAGCCTGAATAGATACCTCATCTATACTAGTGGGATTAAACATGAGGATGGTGTGCCTCATGTAGCTGTGTAGACCACCTATATACTTCAACAGAGTCTCAGGTGAGTCTAAAGAAATTCCTAGAATCAAAGCTCTTTTCCTAAATTCTTGGGTGTAACCTTGTACACTTTTCCCTTTGAGTTGTCGAAGAGTTTGCCAGCTCATCATGGCTTGTTGCATATAAGCCAGTGGATAGAATTGCTTTTTGATTGCAGAAACAAATTCACTCCAGACAGAAAGAATCTTACCATGTTTCTTCATGTCAGCTTGCATCCTGCCTTCCCACCATACCAAGGCAGTGCCTCCAAGGCGTAGGCTGGCCAGCTGAATCTTACTTCTGTCTGAGTCAATATTCTGCACCCTGCAATACATATCAATCTGTCTAATCCAATTGTCTAGCTTCTCTGCATTTAATTCTCCATCATATATAGGCAAATCAAATTTAACATCTAGTTTAATCAAAGATGTCCTCTTCTTATTTTCAGGGCTATTAGGAGGTGTGAGAAAGCTTTCCTCTTTCCCTTTGCCTTTAGAGTGGTCATGGAGGAGAGATTCTTCTTCTCCTTTATCTTTGGAGTGTGATGAATCTGCATCTCTACCTTTCTTAAACTCCCTATACATTTCCTCTACCATGGATCTCATGGCCAGGAAACTGTCCATGAACTGGGGGTCTAATCCCAAGGGACTTTCTTCTGACATTTTCTTCTTAGGATAGACTCTTCCAATTTTTGGGTTAGCTTCAACCAACTCTTCTTCTCCTAATTTAAGCGTTGATCTAGTTAGCATTCAACAACGAATCTAGCACAAGCTTGTCTAACCTTAGTAAACCTAAAGCTCTGATGCCACTTGATCTGGAATTTATCCAAGATATAGAATTAAAGGTATTACAGACTCATGTGCATGGATGTGCCAATGTTACTTAGGCAACGAATCGATAAGATTGCTAGTATACATAGAAAATAAGGCAATCAAAGAAAAACATAACAGTCAAACATGTGAACACAACAAGTTTAATAAGGAGTTCACCCAGTGCTCCTGGGCTACATCTCCTGGTCCAACCCTCAGTGGTGGCCTCTCTATTATGTTTTCAAGCAATGTTTTACAACAATGAGCTCAAATTGAGTCTCACTTAAACAGATATAAGTCAGTAGGACTGGAGTACACAGACTCTCCTTACTGAACTCGACCTCTGAGGGTCACAGTAGTATGACAGGCCTATGTCGAGGAGTTTGCTTGAACCTCTCAAGCCTTCTGGAGTGCATAGACTCTCGGACTCTACTCTGGCTCTGTCTGGCTCGATGCTGCCTTCAGGTCAGCTCAGCTTCTACTCTCTACTCTTAGCTAGCTTCGTGTAACTAACTCTTGTCACTGCCTTTCTGTTTGTCTTCTCGGTTTCTGCCTCTTTTTCCTTGTCCTCTGCTTCTGTCAGTTCATGGCTTTAAAGCCAGTCTGCTCTTTCGACTGTTCATTTCCTCTTCCTGGCCTTCTGGTTTCCTGCCCTCTGTCTGTTCAAAATCCTCTGCTCTGCGTCATCATCACCGGGTAATGTCTCGCAGGGAGGTGGCCACCTATTTGCCAATGAACTGGGTGTCAGATTCCTTGAATCATATTTGAATGGTTGTTTATTCAGTTTGCTTCAATATCGCCCGTGAACATGAATCATCTGTCAACTCATCGTCCACGTCGGACTCCAAATCTCGTTGAATCTTTCTTTTTGATTGGTCAAATCCGGTCGATCATCGGTGTTATGCTCCTATACTAATAGGTGTCATATTTCATGATTGACTTGATGAGCTCTATAATATTTTCTTACCTTTCCTTGTTGCAAAGGTTTTCCATATTATCAAAAAATCAAAAAATTTAAAAAAATGTAAAGAGGGTATGCCCTAAAAGAAAAATCAAAGGGTAAAAAGAAATAAAATGGTCAAAAAAGTGAAAGAAATGAACCCCTAACAAAAATAGACCAGGAAAGTGTGCAAGTCCAAAATGCCACTACTTTTTCATTTTCTGTAATAAGCATTGTGTGCTGCTCGTTAACTCATGCCACAATTGATGAAGAGTCAAACAACTTAAACTTGGCTCATTCATATTTGAATTTCATGTTTTAGAGATAGAGAATAAAATATGACCAAACTTTTTAATCTTGGTAGATAAGTAGATAGGTAGAGTAAATAAAAAAAGGAGCTCAACAGTTTAATCTGAGCCCTTGGATGCAATAAGTGCAGACTTAGGTAGGCTTACTATGCTCAAAAAAGAAAAGTTGACGAGGGTTTGCCGGTCTAAGCGCACCCAAATAAAGAAGAAAAAACGTTGGGCCAAAGTAGGCAGGGTAGGTAGAATGGTGTCGCAGAATGATACTTGGGATAGATTATGTCTCTAAATGTGTTAATCTTTATCTCTACCACAAGTGCAAGGCAGACATTATACTTGATGCAGCTCAAGCGAGGCAAGGTTACATAACTAACTCCCCTTCATACTTTTCCCTAATCATTCACTAACTCCCCCAAAAATATTAAGCCCTGTGCTTAATATCACTCATAAACCATTCAGTCCATTTCATAAAGTTTGCCTAAGTGAATTCCTATTTTTACTTAGGAAAAATGTGCAATATCATATGAAAAACCCTTTTTCTTTACCCTTCAAAACCTAAGTTTAAATTGTAAATTTAACTTGGAGCTTATTATCATTTCGAATTTGTATTAACTCTTAACAACTATTATATAAATCCCAAAAAACATTACCCTTCCCGTAATATGTAAATATATTAAAAAACCCCAAATACTATATATATCCCGCCCCGGTCGATTACGATCATAGTCCGCCGTTTCAACAGGAATTAATAAACTTATCTGAAGTTTTTTAATAACCTTTCCCCACAAACTACGGGATTAGTTAACCCCTGGTTAACTAATAACCATTTCCCCGACCAATCAAAATAGCCCCGAAATGATTAAAACATGTTTTATCGTGTCGGGCCCGCTACATTAACTCTCTGCCATGTTCCCTTCCCGTCTGCCGTCCAATCTCCGCCTTCACATCCAACAGTCGATAACAATATTGCGACCCCCCTTTTGACCGTGCGTTAACTCGCGATCGCTGGCAGTTTTCTGCCCATACCAAATCCACGTGTCACGCATCCGATGTGCTCGCTCACCCTCCGTCCAAAACCACCCAGCCCCAAAAGCGGTGCGATGAAACCGCTTACCGCCCTCTGTTAACATCAGTCTAATTCTGCCTATGTCATTCGCCCAATGAAATCCAAAAAATCCCGCCAAACCTTCGTTTTTTCAAATAAAACCGATAAAATGTCATTTTTTCTATAGTTTGCTGCATACCGCGCTCTTATGCAAGCAACATCCTGCTCCAGTTTTTCAGCCGCCACCTGACCAGAAAGACTACAGCGAAGAAGCTCCACAGCTTGTCAGCCAACCTTCTACTGTATGGTTTCCTTCTTTAACGCAGTCGGTGTTGCTGTGAAGAGTTCCCAAACCATCTGTTGGTCTATTTTTCCTCAGAAGGCTTGAATTCTAGTTTCAATATACAAAGAACTAAAGATAGAAACCCCTGTAACCCTGAAGGTTGCACCCCTCAACGTTCCTCACGGAAAATATGTTGGAAATATTGTTAAATTCACCCCGGGTAAAAGGTAAATACAGAGCTATTTACCAAACAGAGCTATTTACCAGAGCAAGATGAACAAAGATGAACATGGGTAAACAGGTCAAAGTGTATCAGACCAGGGTTAAAGAGTATCCGTAAAGACAGGGAAGCCAGCATCGAGTGACTGAAGAGGACAGCTGCAAGTCGAATCAAAGGGCCTGCCTCCAACACATTCAACAAAAACAGGACCAGCACAACATCAGTTTATCTTTTTCCTATTTTCGAGACTAGTTGTTTCTATTTTCTTGTAAAACTATTTTTAGTCATCCTAGATATTATCTCACTCTGTTATGAGATATTTGTTGTACAATTTTGAGCATAAATACCCCCTCAATTAGAGTATTGAAGGGTGGATTCCTAGACTTTGTTGTAATATTGATTTTTTGGAATAAAGAGCTGTTGGAATCAAATGTTGCATGGCTTACTGGATGAAGAATTGAAGCAGAGGATTTGTCACAGATTTCTTGAATCAACCACCAGATCAATAAGTCCTCTATATCTTGTGTCTTAAAGTTTTATTGTTTATTATATCATCTGTGTTTCACAATCTGAATGATAAAGAAAATATTTAATTTCAGAATATGCTTGATTGCACTCTGTTTTCAGTCATTATTGTTCTCTGTGTTTTCTTCAGAATTAGGATAAGCAGTGAAATCTTAATTGCTCCTGTTTCCTAATTCTTTCATGTTGATTATTTGTTAAAGAATACTTAACTGCTCCTTATCAGTAATCATCCAATTTCCCTCTTTAAATAGGCTGAAGGATTCTTAACTACCCTTCACCCAATTTGAGCCCATTCCATCTATTTCAAGTCTTTATTAGTTCCCTGTTTGACTACCTTGCTCTGTGAAACCATCCTCTGTTAAGAAACCAAATCCAGTTAAGCCATCTTCCTTGACTCCATTAGCCCAATGGCCTGAACTACTCTGTCTTACCTCTCTGCTCTATTGAATCTCACCACCCAAACTCAAACAAAACTCCTAAACTTCATAACTAGCCTAATACCTTTAAAAACAAAGCTAAATCATAAAGAGAGAGCCCTCTCTGGATACAGATTGGCTAGATTATGTATCTAAAAGATTGGTTTGTGGTTACCTCGGCCTCCTTTCCCTTTCTTACAACTTTTGGGAAAACCTGAGTGATAACAATCGGGACGCATCTCCACCGTCGATTTGGGCCCCCCAGATCCTACAGCTGTCCTTCATATCGCGCGGGTAAATCACACGACGTTTACCCGTGCGATGTGGGCGATTTTCTCTCTCATCCGCTGGACGCGTGTTGCTCGATGTGTGGCATGGGGCGGGACTCAGCCAAAATTACTTACCGCCTTGAAGCCTTCCGATATCCTGCCGGTTTGTGGAATCCCACTTTACAGAACCGAAACCGTTACTTTTATGCCTTTCATAGAAATTTCGGGTCCGGGCATTTCGGGGCTTTCCTTCACTGAGGGGGATTGATACACAATTAGCGCTTAGCGCTATTCGCGTATTAGAAGCCATCTCCGTTTTGCCAGTTTTGTGCCATCG
Source organism: Pinus tabuliformis (assembly GCA_031772625.1). Classification (NCBI taxonomy): domain Eukaryota; kingdom Viridiplantae; phylum Streptophyta; class Pinopsida; order Pinales; family Pinaceae; genus Pinus; species Pinus tabuliformis. The sequence goes on from CM062810.1 coordinate 952,780,047, forward strand.
CGCATCCACCATGGGTCAACGGTCTGCGCGCTCGACCGAGGGTCCTCATTGCTCCACTTTGGCCACAACTGTCACTGTCACGAGGATTCCTTCTGATAGCTTCGATTTTAATTGGACTTTAATCTTTTAGCATAACTGAAACAATCATGAAAACTTAGAGAGTGTTTTAGGATCCAATTCGGATCACTTGGAGAATACATCCATACTATGATGGAATAAACTATATTTCATGAGATTTCTATACATATATATTGTATTTATATGATTCTTGTTTGATTATAAGTTGTATTTCTATAATTAATGTAGGTTGCAATAATATTAGTTTATCTATGTCATAGATTAGTAGTAGCATTATATTCTACAAATGCAAGGGCCCATGAGAGAATACCAGAGTGTTTCTTAACGTAGGATGTATTTTATTTCCGTTTTTACAAGTATGATTTATTTTTATGCAAATTTGGAGTTTTTCCTAATTCACCAACATTAGAATGATGATCTTTGAAAAGTTGGAAAGTCTGCAATTGGAAAAGGGATAACTTGGTGATATTAAGATCCCAATAGTAAGATCAACGCCCAAGTACATGATCCTCACCAATATTGTTTGAATTAGCTTTTAATTTCGTGCAAGTGTGTTTCATTTCCATAGTTAAATTCATTTATCTTCATTTATTTTCCATAATCATTTTAGGTAAAACATACTCCAAAAAACTAATTATGCACATATTTTGCTTGCATTTCATAAGTTTACTAGCTCCATATTCATTATTAAATATAGTAGGATTTAGACATATGCATTTCCTTAATAGCCACAATCAAAATTCCAACAAAAATTGATGTAGTTTTGGTGTTTTCAAAATCTGTCACTGGAAAATTCTTGTTGCATTTTGACCTTGCATTTGAGAAGAGCCTGTAACACACCCTCTTACATTCCTGACCCAAGGAGGTGTTTATTAGGAAGACTCGACTATCAAGGTGAAATTAAGAGAATGAGATCTAGAAATTTCTTCTTTTATCTTTAACAACTCTTATTGGTCGAAGCCACAATTTCCAAAGACAGATTAGATTCCATAGTTGAAAATAAGGCATAATTTTCAATCGATATGAGGACTTGTTGTATCCGCTACAACACCACACAAAATTTAAGCCTAACACCAAAATTTTGTGTCCCCCCTATGCTTTAAAAGTTCCAGTGGTTAGGTTTTTGTTTATGAATTGGTCAAACTCTTCATTTTTTTAGCTGCCATCGTATCTTATGTGATCTTATACTCTCGTGATGTATTTTGCATGTATATGCTTTGATTTATGTTGTTTTGTGATCTTATAACCGCATTAGTGTTTAAGGATTTGTTTTCATGCATGTTTTACTTGATGCACCCTTTAACTTGATTTCTCGAAGTGTTTCGTGACATTTTACAATCACAGTGGTTGCATGATCATGATTAGAATTTAATTACATAACCATGCCGCCTTTAGTTATTAGGACAAATCATATGCTTGAGGTTAAATAGGTTTGATAAAAATGCTTATTCACATATTCAAGAAAAAACATTCATAAGCACCTTTGACAATTTTACATCTCATTATGCCACCTCATGCTTGCAATCCATTCTCCATTCTTAAATTGTAAAATCTCATGTCACATAATTCATTAGTTCATTTTATGGTTGGCTATGTGAGGTAATCTTTTAGAGTCTCTTGAATTTCATCATTTGATCAAACCTGGAAGAATAACATATGTGGCACTATCACCGTGCATTGGAGGGACCTACTTTCTGGACACTTTTCACACTTTTAAAGGCAAATCCATTTGAAGAGATGAAATCATATCATCCATCTAACCGGTTTCATATGCCCATGGGTTGATCATCCAGGAAGCTAGCACATATTCCCAAAATAATTCACTCTGATGCCTGGGACAGATCCCTCGATGCGGGACAACATACCAAAATCGTTAAGATATGAGAAATTTACTGGTGATGGATGGATTTGTTCACATTGGCTTGTTTCATTCTTTTCCTATTTTCCAAGATGTGAATAAAACAACTAGATGTTTTCCTCAAAGCAAAACAAAACTTACCATAGATGCATGTATTTCAATTTGACTCCTAAAAGTGGGATTAGAAAATTGTGCAAATCTTTACCTATTGTACGGAGGTTTATGGCATTCTTGGGTTTAAATCCTATTTTAATCACAACCAGTGTGATGCTAAAGGTTTTTAATACCATGTTGAATTTAGGACATAGAGATGGGAGGTTTCTACTTTTTCTACATTCAAACAAGGAGATATTTGAGTATCCAAAGTTAGAAAAAGGAGAAGGGATTAACACAACCACAATCACTTGTGCTATCAAAGTTTGACCTTTTATTGCTTTGTGATAACAAGGCTAAGTTTGCAAATGATGTGAATCAAAATATAAAATAAGAGCTACAATTTGATCATGATTTTGGCTTGAATTCTAGCAAAGTTCTTGGACCTTGCAGTGATGCTACTATTGGTGTGTTCTATTCTTATAGTTAAAACTCCACATTTGAAGATATTTGTACATGATGAAGACCAGAATATGTGTCAGTTTTATTTGGAGTTGAAGGGATATGATGATAAGAATGCACTTGATAAAGAATAAATATACTTAGCACAAGATGAAGTTGCCTTCTCTGTTGAAGATTTCATGAGAACCAAATAATTTTATGCCAATACTTTGTTAATCAGATTATGATGGAAATTTCTTGGAAAGTTGGACTTCAATACGTAGCTCTTTATTTCTATGGGTAAAACTAAAGGTCTTCAACACTTTCATGCTTTGAGACCACCCTATAGGTCACAAATCACATTACTAGGCATCAACGGAGCTAGTCTCCTAAATTGGGACCTCGCTATTTTGGGCGCACGTGATAAAATTAGTGCACAAACTGGGCTTGGGTCCCCTCTGGATAACTAGTGCAATGATAACGCTTTGTTACTGCACTTGTCAGTTATCTAATCGTTTCTCTCTCTCAAGCTTTCACATTAGGCCTGCTCAACTTGACACTTATGTTTTTAACACTCAGACTCTTGCCTCATGACTTGGTGCCAAATTTTTGTCCCGGGGTCTGCATGCTAGATAAGATTTTGACTAAACCATTAACAAAGAACTCATAAATCGAAAAATTCTTGATTGGAAGCAATTTATCGATTGTGGGTTACACTTGATTTTGGTATTTTTCAATTGCTAACCATTGGTGTTTATCGCCCTCACGCTTGCAATGGGATTACGATCCTAGATCTTGAATTTTTCACAACAATTTTAGGTCCGATCACTAGCCACCAAAATCACCATTATGATATTGCATCATACAATAATGATTAGTTCCTAGTCGCAAGGTCGCTTTCATAACTATTAGTAATTTCGATGTACAAAGAGACTTGGTGTGGGGAATGGATATGCAATCCATGAAAGCACCTTGAGATGCAACTAATGTGAGATTTCAAGTCGCCTCCCCAACCCTTAATTTTGATAAATAAAATGTGACCTATGGTGAGTTTGAAATTTGTGCCCTCACTATTTCAACTAAGTAATTTTACTCATTCCTTGAGGTCACAAGTCACAATATCAGTCTTTCATGGCGTTGATAATCAAAGTTGTGACTTGTGATAAGATAAGGATTGTGATATATTCTATCTGTTGAATTGCGACCTACTATGTGGATCAAAGTTGGAATTAAGCTAGTTTACCCATGTAATGAGGTTGCATGTCACTGTGCCTATCTTTAAAGATACTTCAAATAAGGAATCATGACCTGCTCTTTCAAAATTGTGACTTGTCCACTAGTCATGTTCTCACTTGTGGCTAAGGGCGTAGTGAGGGAAATAGACAAAAGCATGGGTGGAGGAAGCTATTGGATTTTTTTGGACCCGGTTTTTGGGTCAAAATTTATTATATGTTTGTGGAGACAAAATATGCCAAACCATATAGTGCAGAAGTGATTAAGGGACTATACATTTCAAGAAAAGAGGCCTTGGAGCAACTATAATAGTGATCTCTCTTCTTGGTGCAATGATCATGTCGCGTAATTTTTTTTTAACATTCAACTCTTGTGTTGTCAAGAAAAATTCCCATAGCAACTTAAGGAATCAAGGATGGATGTAGATACAATATTATTGAGTTCAACTTGGCTCTTCTATTATCAATGTTGATGTTGTTTGGAGTGGTCTTGATTTGAATCGAGCACCTTTCCTGCTAAAGCATGTTCTTGAAAATTTGAGTTCAACATTGTTTCTATCACTATGTTAGCTTCTGGACAAAGTTCAACAATAACATGGACCTATGCTAGCTCGTATGTGATGTAGGGTTCTTTACAACCAATTTTTACACCATGGGTTAGGAATATGCTTACAAGTTGTGTGGTAATAATCCCTAGCTTGATTGTTGCCCTTATTGGAGGCTCTAGGGGTGCAAGAAAGATTATTCTCATATCTTCAATGATTCTTCCTCTTATGCTTCCATTTTATTTTCTAGCATTCTTGAAATTTACAAGCAATAATGTGAAGATGGTCCTCATGCTAATTCTAAGAAGGTTGCAACATTGACATGGATCATACTAATTTTCATTAAATTGGTAAACATGTTATATTTAATACTTGGCATTGTTTCCTTGATAGCTTATGTTGGTTTTTCATTGTATTTAGCATTGAGAACATACAAAATATATACTTTGAAAAACCTTGTAAATGACCTTGATGAGGGTGAACCTAATGGGAATAATATAAAATATGATGGAGAATCACCAGATGAGTTGACCTTGTTTTGAGTAATAAACAATTGCTTTGAGGAGACACATGTCTGTGGTTGTTTGTGATCGCATTGGTCCCATTTTTCTTTATGCAAAGGTGCATACAATGTCATTTCTAAGATATTTTGTCCTAGAGCTGAAGATTGGAGAATTACAACACTAAATAATAGGAAAGAGTATGAGGAAGAATACTTTAGAACATTCACGCAAAACTCCATGGCTTTGCAACATCATTAACAACAAGTGTTTTATGGTTTCAAATAACCATCTCTTTTCTCCTCATAACTTCTCTTGTATCATAATGTAAATGTTTCTTATCATGATACTAATAGCTATGCAAAGATCGACTTGAGCATGTAATAATCTTTATACAATAGAGAGTTGTAAAAAGGTTCAAGAGTCATCAGGGTAGATGAAAGGTCACGGGAGAAGGTGAAATGTCACCCTCCTCACTTCTATAATTATACCTTGATGGCTCATTTGTTAAGGACTTTAGCACTTGAGATAGGACTAGCATTAGATAGGTTATTTGTGCTTAAGAAGCTAGAGGCACTCTACTCTTGGCATCTAGTAGGGTTAGTTGTGGTGAGTGTAGGGTTTTTCATTGGAAGATGGTATGAGAAGCTCATATTCCACTATTGGGCTAGATGGTTTACAAGACTTTTACTTGTATTTGTAGCAACATTAATAAGAATTTATTCACTTTCAACATTGGTTCTCGTGCTTCTTCATTTTTGTTGTATTGGTTGTCTAGTATTTCCATGGTGTTTGTATGTGTGTTTTCATGTGGGCTATATGTTAATGTACTATTTTTTGTCTTATGGATCACATGTCCACTTTGAATCCTTGTTTCCTTATTTCATGCTATGCTGGTAACTTATTGTGAACTGATTTGCAATTAACTTCTGGAACTTTCCTATTCGTGTCTACTTGAGATGGTTTTAGCTCACTAACCCTTCTTGAGGCATAATTCTTCTTATTGTTTAGATATTTCATTCTTGTATCTCATTATGTAAATTATCAATTATGGGTTCACCTCGTTCCTACTGTTCGAGCATATATTTCCTGCCCTTGATCTAATATCCTCACATTTGATAACCAGGAGAAAAACATTCATGGTGGAAACCGAGCCCACATATCAAATGGGGCTCCTATCCCAAACGGTGTGAGGTCTAAATGGTACCTTCACACTTTAGCTGTTGGTGGGACTTTTTCCCTTGTCAATAGATTTTTGGTGCTAGACGGAGGACCAGATCACAAGATAATCCAGTGGAGCCTTCATTTTAACAACATATCTTTAAATGGCTCCTTCATAAGTCTTTCTCCCGAAGTGTTTTTCAAAAAGTCTTGATCTTTCAGTCCTTTAGGAAATAGTTCATCACTTGTCACATACAAATTTTGATAGCGAGGTTAGAATATATATGTTTCAACATACACATCAATTTCTCCAGTTTTATGTTTCTAATGAAGTACATTGTGAGATGCAAATTTTGGAATTTTCACATGTTTTCATTGTGACAAATACCCTCCAAATTTTTCTTACACTTAAATTTTGGAGCCTATTAAGGATCTTGCGATCTGTCATCCCATGGTCACTTCATGGTCATCTAATGTTTTTCAAAGTATTAAGTCTTTTTCTAAGTTTCAAAGTCACTTGCTCACACATGTTCTATCTTCAATAAATTCACAAACACACATCTTTCTATGCAAGCTTAGATAGGAATTGTGCATCTCTTGAAGGTAAATCTTGCACAATCACTATTGATAGTGACTGCACAATCCATAAGCATAGTGCACTATGAAGCACATAATGACAATCAATGCACACTCTTTATTGACAATGTTCCTCACTTTGATTACAAGTGTACTTCAATTTTGGTGAGTTTTCTCAATTATCGCTTTGGCCCAACTTTTTTTTTGCAAGTGTCACTTTCACATCCGCAATAATATTTTTTTCTTTCTTCCACTCTAAAAATTGTCATTTTCAAGTATCTTCATTCTAAAATGTGTCGCTTTCATTTCCTTTAAGCCTTTGCAAGTGTCATTTTCAATTTTCTCTTACTTTCATAAAGTGTCGTCTTGTGGTTAGGGAAGTGTCGCATCTAGTCAAAGGGAGACATTTGTACATTCTTGAAGGGATGATCTGATGCATTCTCCTACACTATTGTATTCCATATATCATAATGACATGCATTAGATGCATTCCCCAAGTTTAATGTATTGTTGTACTGGTTTCATCATTGTCGTCGCAAAGTGTACCATAAGTGTCACACATGGAAGAAAGTATTGTATTGTTGTAATTTCAACAAGAACATGATGATTGTGGGTGGTAAATGCTTCCATGTCTAGTTGGTTATTATTTATAAGTTTGTGATCATGATAAAGTCATGCTCTATTTCCATCTCCCACCTCTTCAATCCCACACTTAGTCATTTTCTACAATTGATCCTTCTTCGGTCGACCTCCTCCAAAACTACTTCCCTAAACTGCACATTTCACAGACTCAGACCACAAGAATCTTGTCCTTCCCTCAAGAACTGTGCAATGCATAGTTACTGTCTCCAAGGAATGTACATTGCGCAGTCATGGTGCCCAAGAACTACCTCATCACCTCTATAACTATGTAATCCTGCCTCCTAGATAGTCTCATTTTTCACATTACACAATTGCAAAAAGTAGTATGTCTACTTGCCTTCCTAAACTGCGCAATCCTCTTATCGTCTCCCTCTCCTAAACTACACATTGCATAGTTATAGTGGGAAATCCTACCCCAATGTACTCAACTGTTCATTCTTGTCTCCCAGGCCTCTAGATGTTGCGCATTGCATAGTCACATTCACCAAAGCCTCACTCTTACCTCTTAGAACTACACACTGCACAATCTCTGAGCCTCATCCTCAACCCAATACCTTGTTCCGGATCAGCCAATACATTCATGAAGAAGGTTAGAATAGGATATTTTTGGGGGCAATGTTGCCTTTTCATGAGTGAATTTCAATTGTAGGTATTGTACTTTGACATGACAAGATGATGCTCAGAAAGGAGGAGAAGGAGACTATTCTAGAAGACACTTGTGAAGTGAGAAGCATGAAGAATCCATCAAGAAAGAAGATGAAGGGGCACTAGTTTATGATAAAAGAACAAAGATTAGGACCACATGAAGAATCCATATCATTCATCACCTTGGAGGGCGAATATGAGTAAAAAAGCAGATCATTCATGAAGATGAAGTATTGAGTAAACCTCTAATGAAGATTAAAGACAAAGCAACAAGAAGAACAACTTGGCATTGCCATCTCATCATGAATTCCATGTCATCATTGTCAAGTTGTGACTTGTACTAGTGTCATCACAATGTCATGTGTGTCCATGTGTCTTGCCACATCATTTGTGGATGTAATGATGTAATTATCAAATGGAAAGGACAAAATATAATGTGTGGAAGTACAAGAGTCATATTTGGAATATGAAAAGTCACATAGTAATATATGGACAAAATAGTCTTTAAGAAAAGTCCAAAAGTCATATAGAAGTTGAAAGGTAACATTAGAATTCTAAGAGACATGAGGGTAACTCAAGATTCATAGGGGATATGAAAGGTCATCTCTCTTGTTTTAAATACACCTTCATAACTCAAGCAAAGGGCTTTTGGAGGCCTAGCCTTTGGAGAGCTAGCCTTGGCTTCTCTATCTTAGCATAGGAGAGAATTTCATTCTTTGGAGAAGCAAGAAGTGACTTAATATTCCACTATTGGAGCTATTGGGTCACCATTGTAGCTGTGTACTTGGATCTTTCACTTAATAATTAGAAGCTCATCCAGCCAACAAATTTTCATGCATGTATCATGAATACTTTAAGACTATTCTTTAGATTTTGTGGTATATGTTTTGTTCAAATGTACTAAGGAAACCGAACTTCTTAATTGGCTTTGGTACTTACCTTGTTGAATGCGTGTTGTATTTTCTTTAGTGTTCATTGTGTCTATGTGAACTTTGTTACTAGATAGCTAACGAAACTTTCCTTTCTCTCGTGTGTCTCCCTTAGCATAGTACTATTACTTTCCTTCTAGAGGCTCACTTTTATTTCCCTCCCATGGAAGTCTCCTTTTACACATGGAAATTAGTGTTTCACAGTGTCATCTTGTTGATTTCAAAGGTTATGTGCATGCTCTCTTATGTGATTCATTAAATCCAAGGAAAATCTTAGATTTATGGTGGTCAGGGTGATACTCTAGATGGGGCTTCTACTCTAAACAATGTGAGGTCTAGTTGGGACTTCATACCAAGGAGACCCCTTTGGTTGACAAATTTCCAACACCATAAATAGTTGGAGCTAAAAGGAGGTCCATATGACAAGTTGTGCATGTTGAGTCTGTTTTGAATCTCCTATCTTAAATGGCACATTCCCAAATCATATTCCCAGAGTGTTTTTCCAATAGATCCAATGGTCAACTTTTAATCCTCGATGAATCTCTTTATAGCTTATCCCAATTGAAGTTTGATTGTTAGGATGAAATATCCATAGTCGAGCATACATCTAATTTTCTCTAATTCTGTGAATTTTACAAATTTGATTGTGAAGATGTCGCTCTTATATTTTTCTTCCTCGCCCTTGAAGGTCAATTTAACCGATGTTGTCATACCTTGCCATCTTCTTCCATCCATTCTCTTGAACACTACATTAAAGAGCTTCATTTAGCATTCGATAAGTATGATTACCAGAATGTCCTTAAAAGGATTAATTAGCTAAGATTGAACCCTAGTGAGTCAATCGAGGATTTTTCTAATCGATTCCTTCGCCTATGCTATGAATTTCATAAAGAATATATGGATTGGGATTTCTTTAAAAAGGAGTTTGGAATTTGATTCATATCTCTTTAAAAGCTTAGTTTGAACCCCTGATGATTTTTCTCTCCCAACTTTTCAAATACATGAGACATCTCTAATTTCAGAGGAGGAAAATACTATTCCTTTCATTCCGTGTCCTCCATTTTTTGTGCCTTATGTTGAACCTATTGAAATAAGAAAATATGAAAATCAGATTGTTGATTTGTCTCTTCAACTTTCATCCACTTCCCACGATTTAGATCCAATGGAGGAAACCTTGGAATGGTTCGTGGAGCCTAGGGTGAAGAATAATCCTTCCATTCCTCAAGATGATATTAGCACTATTAACCTTAATCTTGAATTTGGTTCCACTGAAAGTATTACTTCTTCGAGGGACACCTTGTTGAAGAATGTAACTAGTATTAGTCTTCATAATTGTATTTGAGTCATAATGAAATATATTTGTCAAAAGAAAGAAAAAGAAATAATATTATTAAAGAAATTGACTTATTAAAACATGGGTTTCATGCTTGTGTCAATTGTTTATAGGTCAAAGCCTCCATTGCAGGCATCTAGGGTTTATGTTAAGTGTCCTTGTTCATGTCATAATGTAAAGAACCATTCTTGGGATTTATTTGTCAAGAAAGAAATATATTTTATTGTAAAATAGGTCTTCTAAGCCTCCTACACCAAGTCAAACTCAAAGAAGGACAATTCAGCCTCAACAAGAGAACTCGTCCTCACAAACTCACTATATATTGGAGAAATTCGACTCATTTGGAAGCACATATCTCACAAGTTCGAATTGAAATAGTTGGGAAGCATAAAAAGTGTGAAGTTCAATAAGGAAACTAGAATCAAGTTTTTGGGTCTCTCTCTATCTATCACATGTGCAACAAAATTTTTAAGCTCCATCGAAGTTGTGAAGTTGCATCAAGTTCGAAGCTATGAAGTTGCATCAAGGTCGAAGTTATGAAGTTGCATCAAGGTCGAAGTTGTGAAGCTGCATCAAGATCGAAGTTGTGAAGCTGCATCAAGGTAGAAGTTGTGAAGTTGTTAGGCTTAAGTTATTAAAGTTTATAGATCGAAACTGTAATCATGAAGCTCGTGGTCGAAATTCTCGATTGAAGCTGCATTTGAGAAGTTGGCACTTGGTAACTTTGGAAGAGATAATCTATCAGAAGGAAGAGCTTACTTGGTGGATGAGGAAGGTCTTTTGGTCTAGGTTCTTGGTCTATCTCAATTTGAATCTACTGAAGGAAGAGTTCTGATTGGGCTTTCCCCTATAAAGGGGTTTTAGCCTAGGTTAAGTGCCTAGATCTGGTGTTCATGATCTTCATGTTTTTCCTTTAATAATCGCTTGATGAGAAGAAGATAAAAGAAGAACATACAGAAATAAATAAGAACATAACAATATCACAAGTAATTATCAACATAAGAAAATATTCCTGCCTTTCCAATTTTCTAATACACCTATCATCCTCTATCATCTACGTGCCATGACTCTTTGTACATTGATCCACTTGATCAATTTGCCCACCAACTAGTTTTTTAGACTCTCTTGATTTTCAAGTTTCTAGTTCAAATTGTGATCAAGTACAAGGTGGTCATATTACACAGGTAGAGGAGCATAAAAGTGAAGATACTTTTGATCTCTCTTCCCTCTTTCAAAACCCTCTATGTCAAGATGTTGTTCCTTCATTCTTGGATGATTTTCAATCTACTAATCTCAGTAGTCAATCGAATGAAGTTAATTTTATTAATCAATCTATAGTCTTGGGAAACCATCATTCTAATGATGATGACTTTGTTGATGTGTATGATGATGAATGCCCAAGTGCACCAGTTGATCTTTCAGTTTCTCAAGAATATTTTGATTTGAAAGAATTAGATCTAGAATCTGATTCGATCAAAGAAGATGTTCTTATGGAAACTTCCTCTTCATCTCACTATCCCTTGTGCCCTACTATTTGTAATGCATCATCTTGTGAGCAATATTATCCATGCTCTTCAGTTTCATCATCTAATAAGTTGGATTTTGAATTGACACAAGGTAGTGAGGTTATCCATGACGAAAAAGGGAACAATCAAACATTGAATATCCATTCTATCCCTTTTCATTTCCATTCTTGCATGAACATTGATCCAATTTATACATCCTTGATATCCAATTAGAATAATATTTTGACTTGACTAATCTGGTTGTTGAAGTTGTAAATTCCAATGAAATCAATGATAGAGATGGTTGCCATCCAGATAGTAGTGGTCTTATTGAAATGACTGGTAGTAGCTATCCACGAACCATGCATGATCTAATTCAATCTTCAAAATGTTCTTTTAAAATCCTTGAAAGTTCCAATACTTGTTAAGAAGGCGAGACGCTTCAACTTCCGTTGATGGTTATATCGAGATCTTGCGACTCTGGTAAGATCCCCAAACTAAGTCAGATTTGGGTTTTCTTGCAAAATTCTTTTCTTTGCATGGTTTCACTAGATGTAGATTATTTCTTGAAAGATGTTTGGTATTTTGGATATAGCCTTTCTAATTTTCAATATTTGGTTTCTAATCAGATTGAAGATTCTATTTCAGTTGATTCATCTCCATGCAAGTCTCTTATATCGAACTTGGGTTTGGAGTGTATATATCTCATTGAAGCATGGAACTGTGAAGATGATCATTTCAAATATTATTTTTTGGCTAAAGGAATCATTCCTATTAGACACATTTGAGAATAGTCAGCTCCTAGTTTTTCTTGTGTATGTTATACTGTTAATATTTTTATTCATTGCACATGAAATCCTCTTCAGTGCTAGTGAGTGTATGAGTTATTTGGTTAATCAAATTCCTCTTCACTCGTTACATCCTAACGAGTTTCATGTGTTTACTATGTTAGCATTTCTTTTCACTTCTTTCGACGATTATGATGCTAGTTAAGTTTGTAACCGGGTACAAGGAAATGGTCTATCATATTTATCGTTCGAGGGAGTTGATTCTATTGTTCAAAGCATTTGTAAAGTTGTTCAAACTAGTCTGCCTTTATTGTCTACTAATCGAGAATATCATGCCATAATCGGTCTAGATAATCATAATGTTTGTTTTAGTAAATGTCATTCAACTTATCATTTTCCCACCAACATATCCAATGAAAGTTGTTTTACATCGATTAATCTTTTTGGTTTATCTCACTATTCAGATACGTTTCAAGTAGTTGAGCCACTTTAGCCTTCATTGATGGTTATGTCAGGTCCTCACTATCTTGACAAGCCTTATGAACATGATCATATTCATTTTCCCTTACAAGTTTCTCATCTCAATCCGGTGATTTTAATTGAAATTCATCTTTTCAAGGATTTCAGGATTTTCAAAAGGATTGTTTTCAATTTCATGATCCAAACTATGATCAATTGGAAGCATCGTACTTAGCAAGCCCTTTTTCTAATAACAAGCCCCGATCTTTCTTGATGCTTTCTAAGAAGGAGAACATAGATGAAGGTGCATTCACAAGAAGATTTCAAGGTTTGTTTGATTATGGTTTTCATAAAAAAGGTAAGATTGCAAGTTGGTCAAAGGTAGTTTTTGTGACACATCTTTCTGTTGACAGGTAAGACCTTCAATTTTTTGTGCAAGTTAGTTAAGCTTTTATCTTTTCTGTTGCACATTGCTTTATATCGACTTTCATAACTCATATGTTTGTGATTGGAGGTCAGGAGGAGTTACTTTGGTTACATTGGAAATTTCATTATACTTAGCCCTAGCCTTCTAGATGGTTAGGTTAGGAGTAGGTATAGCTAAATTTTAGTTCCCTTGCATACTCATCATGCACTCACTCTCCATCTAGTCTCCACATTTGTTTTATTTTCTTATTTTTGTCGCACATCTTATTTTAGTTTAGTTCTCCATCCGCTTTATTCTTTCGATCTTGTTTTTTGGGTTTTTCATGTCCTTTATTTTATGTTTGTTTAATAATACTTTTCATGAATGATGCTTCTTTTGGCTCAAAATACAACGTGGCTAAATTTGAAAATGGAATTGTGATGATGAGAAATGTTTGGATAATATGTTACCTCTTCTCAATTTTGGTTTACATATCTTTAAAGTTGATGATGTCTGAATCGAAAATACAATTCATTCCAGTCGAAAAGCCTTTGGTTGCACTTAGAAGCCCGTATCTTTATTAGGATATTCATTCTAAGTCAACCTTGTATTGAATGGTGTTTTGACCTTTCAACTCAACTAAGTAGATAAGGGAAAGGAGAAAAAATTAAAAATGGTCATATTAACTTTAATTGTATTTCAAATCCATTAAACAAGGAACAACCTCTCTTTCTCTCAATAAGTCAGGATCCCTCTTCCACCCGTACTACAAATATTCAATAAATGATTCAAGCATATATTTAAGAAAATAAAATAAAGAGTGAAGAAGAGAAAGGCTTCCTACGTAGAGAGGTGAAGCAAGCAACTTCATCAGGGTATTGTCCAGGCCTGTTAGTAGTGAAGGAATGCTTGTGTCTCCTTGAGGTGACTCATTCGGGGTGATCTCTACGCTTGCAAGCAGTGGAGAAACACTGGGGAATGTGCTTAAAAATTCTCAATATACTTATTATCCTTCTCCCCTATTGAAAAGTTAATATATGAATAGTCTTATGTTAATGTATCTGAAGCTAAGCAAGAAATAGAAGAGACTATATCTTTAACCGAGATAAGTGGAAAAGTTGGGGTAATCCATATGGTGAATCAATATTTCTTGAAATATTGAGACCTTGCACTTAAAGATGAAACTTAAGTAGAGAATTTGGATTTATACCAGTGTGTCGCCAAGTGTTGTCACTGTGACAAACACCCTCCAAAATTTTGCTTACACTTTAATTTTGGAGCCTACTGAGGATCTTTGGATTTGTCATCCCATAGTCACTTCATGGTTTTCTAATTTTTAGCAAAGTATTAAGTATTCTTCTTAGTGTAAAATTCACTTGCTCACACATGTTTTGTCTTCGATGAATTCACAAACATACTATAATGCCCTCCTCCCACACTTACCCAAGCTTATCAGTCCACATGGTAAATATGTGACGAAGAATTACTATGATAGGAATCAAATACCTAAGTACAATTAAGGAAGTTGAATCAACAAGCCAAAACTTTATTGAAATCCCTTGGGTGCTACAGTACCACTAAGAGCTAATAAACCACTCTAGGTGCCCAGTTTGCTTAGTTTTCACTTACCTGGGATCTTAGTCACTCCCATGACAAGGCAAGCCAATGGATGATACCCTTTAGTCACTCCCATAAGCCTACATCCCAACTACTATAGACTTATTCACTCAATTTTGTGCTTGCCACCTCGATATCTCAACCACTTTTTTCAGGGCTAGGATTCATACCTCTACTTGAAACTTAATGAAACTCTCAGAAATGATAAAGAACACAAAGGCAAGGCCTCTAAATCAAAATTTGAACATGGAGTTAACCTGGCCCATCCCAACCATGACATACATTTCGTCAAACACATCATGAACATGTAATCTATAGGTCATAATTACATATCTGAACATAGGGGTCTCATACTTATCTAAGAATCGTCAAGAAGGTCTGATGCCCTCTAACAATAATTGCATTATCATATATTAGGTAATAAATTGATTAACCATTAATTCACTGATAAAAGCATGCTAAGAGTCGTAATTAAAGTCTTTCATAAATTCGTGCTTATAACCAACATATAACCAGAATAATAACAATGATAGAAAAACCATCAAAGCCACATAATAACAAGTACATTTAGTCATGAAATACAAGGGAAAAAGGAGCTCTTATTAGAATATACAAAATCCATCCAAGTCAGGGACTTCCATGTACCACTCAACCATATATTTGGTTGAACCAAATATTTCTTTCAGCTAATCACCCCCATGCCATATTCTAAGCATGGATGTGGGACTCACAACAAAACCAAACAGGGTTTCCTCATGTTTTACCGCATATCCTGCCATTACCGGTCAAGGGATATCTAGGCTTAAAACCCTCATATATACAACCAAGCTTTACCATGTATCTCAGCATTACTGTTCAAGGGATTCCTAGACCCTTGGGGATTTTCCTAAGACCACCTCACCTGGTTCCAAAACCATCCAGAAATCTAGCTCAACCAAATGAAAGAACCCCATCACACCATGACTATCTAGAAATGGAAAGGCAAGGTTGAAACCACTATCACACCCAGCAAAACCCATGTCAATGACAACAAGATAACCAAATAACCACATGCATGTACCATGCATGCCAAAAATAGCATGGAAATCATACATGCAACTCGATACCTGCAGGTAATCTCGTTGTAGCTGCTTGATCCAACTCTTCCTTTCTTTATCTTTGCTTCCCTTTGCTCTATTTCCCCTCCTTTTTCTTTCTTTATCCAATGCTAGAGTGCTCCAAGAATGCTCTAAGTGTAAAGAGTATGAGAGAGTAGAGAGAAAAAAGAGAGAGCTCCAAAACTAAACCGATAAAGGATATGAATTGATCCTCAAAAGCCTTTTTATTAATGAGGCTTCTTCAATTTCCTCTATTTTTCCTTCATTTTCCTCCTCACATGAAACCTATGACCTTTCACCTTCCTTTTCTCCTATTTTCCTTTATTTTCATAAATAAAATGCCAATTAATGCCTCTTTTCCTTTTCAATACATTTTCCAATTTTCCAATTTTCCCCTTATCCATAATAAACCAAATGAACACCCACTAGGATGTCTTGCCCAACATTCAACTTGGAATGTGTCCCACAACCTTGGTCTTATTTTTCCTTTATTAACTTTATTAAATGAACTTTTAACCCGAGGTTATTACACAAACATCTTTCTATGCAAGCTTAGACAGGCATTGCACATCTCTTGAAGGTAAAGCTTGTGCAATCACTAGTGACAAGGACTGCGTAATCCATAAGCACAGTGCACTGCACAACACATGATGAGAGTCAGTGCATACTCTATACTGATAGTTTTCCTCACTTCGATTGCAATTGTACTTCCATTTCATTGAGTTTTCTCAATTAACACTTTGGCACACTTTTGTTTTTGCAAATGTCGCTTTCACATTCACAACTATCATTTTTTATTTATTTGACTCTAAAAAGTGTCGCTTTCATGTTATATTCATTCTGACATGTGTAGCTTTCATTTTCTTTAAGCCTTTGCAAGTGTTGTTTGTACTTTTCTCTTACTTTCGTAAAGTGTCATCTTGTGGTTGGGGAAGTGTCACATTTAGTCAAATGGAGTCATTTGTACATTCTTGAAGAGTAGTTCTGATGCAATATCTTGCACTACTATGTTCCATCTATCATAATGACATGAATTATATGTATTCCCTAAGTTTTATGCACTATTGTACTGGTGTCATCTCTATCGTCGCAAAGTGTATCTTAAGTGTCACACTTGGAGGAAAGTATTGTACTGTTGTAGTTTCAATAGGAACTTGTTGATTGTGGGTGGTAAATGCTTCCATGTTGAATGTTTTATCATATATAAGTGTGTGATCATCCTCAATTCATGTTCTAGTTCCATCTCCTGCCTCTTCGATCCCACACTTAGTCATTTTTTGCAATTGATCCTTCTTCAGTCAACCTCCTCCAAAACTTCCATTGTGAATTGTGCATTGCACAATCTCAAGCCACAAGAAGCCTGTCCCATCCTCAAGAACTACACAATGCACAATTATTTCCTCCTTGGACTGTGGATTGCGTAGTCACAGTGCCCAAGAACTACCTCTTGACCTCCAGAATTGCACAATCTTGCCTCCCATCTAAGTCTCCTTATGTGCATTGCACAGTTGCAAGCTGTAGTATGTCTCCCTTCCTTCCTAAAATATGCAACTGTGCAATCCTTTGACCCTCTCCCTCACCTGAACTGTGTATTGCATAATTGTAGTGGGCAAGCCTGCCTCACTATGACCCTCAATAGTGTAGCCTTGTCTACCAGGCCTCCAGATGTTGCGCATTGCACAGTCAAAGTCACCATAGCCTCACTCTTACCTCTTGAGTGTGCAGTACGCGATCCATATGCCTCATCCTCAACCCAATACATTTTTTTGGATCAACCAATGCATTTCATGAAGGAGGTTAGATTAGTATATTTTTTAGGTTGATGTCGCCTTGTCATTAGTGAATTTCATCTGTAGGTTACTTTGACATGATAAGATGATGCTCAGAAAGGAGGAGAAGGAGACTATGCTAGAAGAAAATTATGAAGCGAGAACCATGAACATCAAGCAAGAATATGAAGGGGAACTAGTTTACGACAGAAGACCAAAGATCAAGACCGCATGAAGACTCCATACCATTTAGACCCTTGGAGGGTGAAGATGAGGAACAAAGAAGATATTTCATGAAGATGAAGTACTGAGAAGACCTCTCAGGAATATTAAAGACAAAGTAGCAAGAATAAAAACTTGGCATTGCCATCTCATCTTGAATTCCATGTCATCATTGTTAAGTTGTGACTTGAACTAGTGTCATCGCAATGCCATGTGTGTCCATGTGTCTTTTAAGATAATTTGTGGATGTAATCATGTAATTATCAAAAGGAAAGGACAAAATATAATGTGTGGAAGTCCAAAGAGTCATATGTTGAATATGAAAAGTCACATAGTCATACATGGACAAAATAATCTTTAAGAAATTTCCAAAAGTCATATAGAAGTCGAAAGGTCACATTAGAAGTCTAAGAGTCATGAGGGTAACTCAAGAGTCATAGGGGATATGAAAGGTCATCTATCTTGTTATAAATACACCCTCATAACTCAAGCAAAGGGACTTTGGAGGCCTAGCCTTTGGAGAGCTAGCCTTGGCTTCTCTAGCTTAGCATAGGAGAGAAGGTCATTATGTTAGAAAGTGTCGCAAGAAGGTCTCAATTTGAATTTAGCCTTAGTCAAATTGAGTAAATCAAATTTCCACATCAACAATACAACTTGGAGGAAGTTAACTAGGGTGACATGGCTCTTGTCACTCAGTTATATCAACAAATTCGAGTTAGTGGTCTTGGAGTTCAATCATACATGTGTTGATCCCTAAATTTTAGAAATCTAGTTCAATTATTTTCAATTGTACTCAGTTAACGAACCTCTAATAATTATTAGAGTCAGTTGAACATCAATTGCGCAGTGAGACAAAAGTCTAACTCAGATATCACCCATACATGCATGGAATTTGAATTTACCAACTGGAGTGGAGTAGACAAAGGCTGTTATATCATTAATTGTATACTAGTTAAGTGTACATTTTTTACATGTAGTCAGGAGATCAATTCCTTGGGAATTACGCAATGAAATAGGGACTTCCCTATTGTTTAGGAGATCAAATTAGCTTAGAATTATGCAAGGAAATAGAGGATGGAGGAGGCATAAATTGGCTAAGGGTTGGCTAGAGGTTCTAATTCAACAGAGATAACAGATTTACTTTTGCAGGTGGTGCTCAGAGTTGTATCATGCAATTGTAATAGTTTATCTATTCAAATTATTAATGCAAATAGGCTTGAGGGGTTTTTCCTAGTTGGGTTCCCCTATACATAATTGTGTAGTTATGGTTTTTGTTGGCTAGAGGGGGCTTGGACCTAGGTTCAGAGTTAGTTGCACTAACTAACGAAACCCTACACTAGCGGCCCTTTTGGAAACAACCTGTGTAGCACAGGCTACAGTCTCACCTGAGGCAGTATTGGGGGATACTAGAACTAGGCTTCTGCATCTAGAAGGATATGTGATGTGGTTAAGGTGTTTCTTGCAGTTTTAGTTCTGATCTGACCTTCGCGAACCCTTATTCATGAACTTAAGTGATTTTTAGTTAAATAAAGTTATAAACTTCGTGTAAACATCTAATCATGCATAAAATAACATCTAACAGTAGATCTAGATCTTCACAGAGTACTTAAGATAAAATACAAATAAATTTCATTCGATTGCGCGAAAATACAGAAAATACACAAGTGCATAAAAATAGACACAAAATTTCTTCAAATATATTTTATTACTTCATATATTCTTCATACAAACTTTCCAAGTCCTACACACACAACTGCAGGGGCCCACGCACTCAGCTACGGACTTACCAAGGTCTCCACACACTCAGCTGTAGGAGCCTTCCCCTTCGCTCGAATACAGAAAGATCTTACAAAATCAAACTCAAAAGTATTTCATCCATCGAGTGATTCCTTTAGATTCGTTAATCTCAAAACAATACCATGGGTGAATCTCAAAACAATACCAAAATGTAAGGGGTTTTAACCTTCCTAAAACCCCTTGACTCTTATTTGACCTGTGCTACTCGCACTCTGCTCCTCAAAATGTGGAGATTTACAATATTTTAACAAAATTGACCCAGGGGACCCCATCCCAACAGGTCCCCAACACAATTATGTGACTCATCCTCGAGTCACTCTGCTGGTATCTGTTGGATCTTTTATTTTAGGATGATGAACAAAGACTTCACTGGGTGAAGCTCCTCTGTGCATTGAACTGCTTCCTAACAAAGTTATTTGACCAACTTTTCCGTAGTTGGCCCTTCTGCTACTAAGCTGATGGTTTTTTGTGTTTGCTGCATACTCTTGAGTGTGCCTTCCACAATCTGTGAGAGATGCCCTACTTCTTCTTCAGTGAGAGATGCCCTACTTCTTCTTCTCATGGATGCATTCGTGCAGTGATTATCTGCATCTTCTTCCGCAACTCCTCGATCTTCCCTTGCAGGGATTTCCCCTCTTTCAATTGGGTGAACCGTTGCACAGGGACTAAGTTCTGCGTCGTTGCCTCTATTTCATCATACTGCAACTGCTTACACCGGATGGAAACTTTTATATTTTTCACCTGTGGGTCCTCCTACAGCGAGGCCCATAGTTCTAGAGTCTCTTCAAACATTTGGCTACACTCTTTGACTACAACATCGAGCTTTTCCTTTCTTGTTATGATGGTAGCCTTGCACTACTCTTGGATCTCCTGTGGTGTGGTGGGTTGCAGCTTTAGTTGAAGCTTAGTAATTTGTAGTTGTAGATCGAAGTGAATTTTATCCACCTGCGCCTTTGATTCTGTAAACCCATCTACCAGCTACTGCAATTTTTCTTTAGAAGCGGCTTCCGACTGAATCTAGAGATTGGGGATCTCGCTGCATACTCTGGAAACGGCCTTCTCCACCTGTGCCCTTCTCACAGTTGCCTCGTCACGATTCCAGAGATATTTTGGCATTTCATCGCACATCTGTTGATTGGTGATCTGCGCATCCTTGATCACCATGAGAGCTCATTGCTCTCGCACCTTAAGCTCATCTGCTACACCCTAGTGTAACTCATGTAATGTGGATATGGTGAGCGCAACGAGATTGATACTTATGTCTTTAGGTAGTTGGGCACTATCTCGTTCTATGACATCATTCATATGTAAGGATCCATCAGGAAGGGGTACAGTGCGGAACTTTGAAGTGAGTACCGACTGCACACTACCCGATGTCATTGGTTGCTCACTTGCTTGAGACTGGCTCGCTTGAACCATGCTTGCTTGAACTTGGCTCGCCTGAACCTGCAACTCTTTGAGGCTCGCCTAGACCTTCATCAAAACGGACTGATATTGTTCTTCAATGTGGCCCCAAATATCTTTTGTTGTGGACCTGACAGTATCTCCAATTTCATCGAGGTTCCCCTCAATGAGGACCACGGCCTCTGCATTGGCGGACTTATTAGACTTGTGCTTCTTTCGTGCACCTCCCACACTTGACTTTTGTCACCATTTAAGAATAAATGGAGAATCAACATTCTTCGGATCTACAAAGGGGTCTTCGGTACCCTAATCAATTTCTTATGTGTGCTGCTCTTCGTCGTGCTCGCCGTCTACTTCCTACACAGTATTCTTCTCTAGGTCGATGGTCACCGTCTTCTTTTCCTTCTGCACCTCTTTACTAGTGCCTACTGCGTCTCCTACACTAGTCCCTATTATACATTTGAAAATATCTATTGGAAGGAGCCAATCAGTTGGCCACTAAAGGACTAACTGTGTGATATCGTCTTCGGTGACCAAAAATGGCAATGTTGTCCATTTCTTCGTCAAATCACGCCTTGCACGGATATATACATGATGAAAATCATCCTTAAAATTTGCAATGCACCGATATTCTTTGAATATACTTTGTGACAACCATGGATTTTGGTTAATCACCATACACAATTCCATCTCAAACATGACCCAGAACATCTTATTTTCAATGACACGGCAGGGTCCTTTGTTTCCTACAGCGAGGAAAATTTGGCAGCCTCACACAACTCTGGATCCGTCATAGGGAACTGGAAATCCTCTGGCGTCCTCCAAGCTATCAACGCGATCAATAATAGCAACCATGCGTAGTGGAATGATTTTCCTTCTTCTTGCGCTTTGCGAAAATCATCCAAGAATTCTTGGCATAAGTATTTCGCCCAATGAATTGGACCCCCTTGCTGCACTGCGCAACCAAGGATACCACTAGTGTTAGCACTTCATCAACAAGACATCTTCTCATGATTTTTCCTGCCAAGATTTGTGCAGCAAACCACACAAATTCATCCGAGATAGAACTAATGCCATATCCCGGTGACTTCTTCATCAACCCGAAGTCACTTTTCATTTGGTCCACGAGCTTTTTCTCTTATGACTTCCTGATAAAAGAATATGTGGGGTTCGTGCCCTGATATGGTAGCGTTGTGATTCTACGGATCAGAATATCATCATTTGGGATGGGCCCTCCCATCTAGAGACACCCATCATGAACCAACGCCAACAACTGGCACACACAAATGGTATTAATAATGTTGTGGCTAAAATATGGGACATATAACATATTGAGCAACCCTGCACGCTCAATATTGGTCACCCACTTCATCAGTTCAAGTCTTGTAATGCCTGCCTCCTCATAGTAGACCAACTTCAAATACTTGTTGGGTTCCAATTGTGGAAATTTTTCATGCTCACGCAAATCCTAATCTTCCATATTCAGATATGGAACCCAAGCCAACAAGTCGCCCTCAATAGGTACTTCCTCTGGCAGCAATGGCGTGAATACCTTGAATTTTACAGAGTCGAGGTCCCTAGTTATTTTGGTGGTTGGTTTCCATGGGGGTATATACGGTGGCAGTCGAGAAATTGGCTCCATGCCTTCTGCGTTGATATCCTCAATCACTACATTCATTTCTTATTCGTCTAGGTCTTGAGGTTCCATACGCTTCTTGTTTTTATCCATTCTATCCTTCTTCCTTTGCTCAATTGGGATATTTCACGACAATTTCCGAACCAGGGGTTGCTGTGGTTTTTTCTGCTTTTTTCTCTCCTGCCATAGAGGCAGTAGGCTTTGGTCTCAGTGACTTGGTTGTTGTAGTAGGGATGTGCAGTGTTGCAGTCATGATGTTTCCTAACCCTCTCTTCAAGAATTCTTGCTCAACTTCTACCCAACTTAGGTAACCAGACATACAACAATACACTCGTCTCTTTAAGCGCAACAACACATAATAGTTTCTCAAGAAGAAAAGTGGCCAAGTGTGGAGTGGGGTGCAATATTTATAACCCAATTTGAATTCAAATTGTTCGTTCCCCCGTAAATCTTTCTCATAAATGTGATTTTGGTGGCAGATTCTCCCAGATTTGCACCTTAAATGCACTTCCCCCGCTCCTTTTAACAACAAAATCATTTTCAAATCAACTGTAGCAGTTCCAATGGTCACTTGCTTGCCAGGTTGCACGACAATCCTCCTTGTGGCACAGCTACCTCGTCACAACTTCCACCTGAATTCTCTTCCAACACATCATGCAGTCTTCCTTCTTTGATAAAAAATTTCCTTGGCAGAGTAGTTTATAGTCATGTGCTTTCTTTCAACTACCAGAAGCACTAAGACTTTCCTGCGGACATGTAGTCATTGTGTAGGGACAAGATCGCCCCTATAAACCTTTAGCCTGCTCCCATTAATCCTGCCAGGAAATAATTCCCCATTCAGCTTCGCGAGCTGAACTATGCCACCATCTGAAATTTCCTTGATTACATATAGTCCCAGCCAGTTCATTTGAAACTTCCCTGGAAATTTGGTAAACTTGTTGTCATAAATTTGTACCGAATCACCATTTTTGAAGGTATGATGCTTGATGTGATGATCGTGCCATGCCTTTTCTTGAGCTTTATGTACCTGCTGATGAAATCTAACCAAAAAGCGGTCTTCCTCTAATGCCAATAGCTAAACTAGGCATTCCTCCATGACGTCGCGATCTTCCATCTCGGTTACTATTGCGATCCTTAGGTTGGGCACTATGTATTCCATCAGCATTACTGCTTCTTGTCCATAAACTAGTCGAAAGGGTGTATGCCCAGTCAATTATTACAGGAAGTCTTATATGCCCATAGAACCCCTAGTATGCACACATCTCAATCATTCCTATTAACATTGCAGATATTTGTGAGGGAATTTTCCAAGATCTTGTTGAAAGCTTCGACAGTACCATTCGCCTGGGAGTGATATGGCGTACTCTTCTGATGGTACATCTGGAACTCTTCTGTTAAAGCTGTGATTGTCTCATTCAAGAAGTGTGACCCTCTGTCACTCATCAGAATCTTCAAGCATCCAAACCTTGATAGAATAAACTCAAAGATGAACTTCAAAGTAGTGTCCGCACTGCAATCCGTCATGGGTTGTGCCTCGGCCCATCTGGTTAAGTACTATGTCGTAGTGATAATATAATGTGCTCATGCCTTCTTTCTTGGTGGCTGAATAGGTCCAAAAAAGTCAATTTTCCATTTATTAAATGCTTGTAACGTGACCTGTGGATTTAATGGAAGTTCATCCCTTCGCGGTGGTCTCTCGGCCCTTTGACACACATCGTACGCACTTCAGTATTCCTTGGAATATTTATGTACTATTGTCCACCATAATCCTGCACGTAGGATCTTCTGCGTAGTAGCCTTACCTGCATAGTGTCCTCCAATGACACCACCATGTGCTTCATCTAGAATTATGTGTCTTTCATATGTAGGCACATATCGACATAGAACTTTATCTGACCCCATCTTATATAGTTGTCCTGCAATCACAGAAAAATCGGCATCGCTGACAACTAGTTCCTTCTTTTTTTGTGTCATATAGTCTTCAGGAGCTATGCTTGTAGATAAAAAGTAAATAATGTCTGCAAAATTCTCATCCGCAACCCTAACAGAAAAGAGTTGTGCATCAGGTAATCCTTCCTCAATATTTGTAGGCTCTTCGCCATTTTCAATCCGAGAAAGGTGGTTTGGTCTAGAATTCAATCTCTTGGGCTTCACTATCACTTCAAAATCATATTCTTGGAAAAGGAGCAACCATCTACAGATTCCCCCCCCCCCCCCCCCCCAACAACACAAGCTTATTGACTAGGTACTTCAAAGCAGAATGGTCCGTGTACATCTTAAAGTGCGCACCTAGTAGATAATGCCTGAAATTTTGTAGTGCATAAACCATGGCCAAACCTTCGTGCTCTGTGGTTGAGTAGTTCCTTTCGGCCTTAGATAGTTTCTGATTGGCGAAGGCAATCGGGTGATCAATATCTCCTACCCCTGGTTGTGTTAAGATGACTCCCAACACTATGCAAGACGCATCCACATGTACATGAAATTCCTTCTTCCAATCCGGGAATACTAGGATTGGCGTCGTAACCATCTTCTCCTTCAGAGTATCCAAGCTCTTCTGACAATCATCATCCCAACAAAACGTAACATCCTTCTTTAACAGATTCTCCATGGGCACAGTGATTTGCGCATAGGCCTTAATAAACTTCCTATAGTACCCGGTATGACCCAATGTCATGTGTAGCTACTTTACGTTCCTAGTGGGATCCAGATTGATAATTATGATGATCTTAGTAGGGTCTACCATCAATCCCTTCTTACATACAAGCTGGACTGAAAATATTCTGTAAGGTACACAAAAAATGCATTTCTTCAAGTTCAAAGAGATATGATACTTCCTACATGTATCCAACATCAGGCACATACTAGAGACATGCTTCTTGACCAGCCCAAACACTGTCCAATCTAATGAGCCTAGGTATTGTAGCAAGAATGCTGAAATTCCCAGGGCTACTAGCTTTCCTTATCAACCTGGGGTTTGTACAAACTTGGAGGTGACTGTGCTATATACACAAGTAGAAGTGAAGGTACTGCCTGTTGTCACTACTCATCTGGCAAGAGACCCCAGGGATTCCAAGCCAGACTTCTATAGGGTCAGAAGAAGCTTAATTTTGATGGAAGGAGAGAAAACCTAGTCTAGGGGAGATCTATTCTATTGCATAAATGAAGAAAACAACATGCAAACCTAAATCACCATAACCTAATTAATCATGAAAATAGCTAAACTAAGCAAAATTGCTAAACAACATTGATCTAATGCTAACTATCTAAGTTGCAGAAGTAAAAGGGCATAAAACTATCCTAAGGTGCAGGCAAAGGCAACTAGGCTAAGCTGTGTATAAGCGGAAGAATTGGTCAGAGGGAAAAATGGTGAAAAGAGGACGTAATGAAAAACAACGCATGAGGACCGTTGGATCAGGCGGGTGAAGGGTAAATGAATGGTTGAGATCGGATAGTAGGAGGGTACATAGGCAAATGGGCGGACATGGTGGACTAACAGGATGGATGGTTGGGATTATATCGTGGAGGTGATCGGTAAATGAACAACAGAGATAGGTCATGCCAGTTGGCGATCGAGTGAAGCGATAGTCGTCGGATCAAGAGACAGATTGACGGTGGAGAGTTCAAGGTGATAAAGTGATTGGCTGATGTGACAGTCATCAGATCTGGCAGAGTAGATCGACGGTTGAGATTGAAGTGGGAAAAAAAACGTGCGGAAATGACGAGTGGGTTCGGAGGGCGGTAAGCGGGATATCGCGCGCCCTCAAAGCCGTAAATGGTTTTGTATAATTTTTCGCGATTAGCCTCCCCAGCCGACATGTAGCACGGGGAAACCGCCCATATTATGTGCCCTCAGCCCGATAACGGTCGAATGGAAATCCATGCGATATCCTACGATGGCCGTTGAATCTAGTAAGGTAGATCTACGGTGGGGATGTGACCGAGCAGGTTGGTGAGTGAGTGTGCGACAGCCGTCGAATCTGACAAGGCAGATCGATGGTGGTGATTTAAAGGGAAAAAAGGTCAAATGCGAAAAGTGGATTGGACTACGATTGGTGGGTTTTGCATGTGAAAGGCGATCGAAAATTAAAAATCATTTGAACGTGAATTAACAGCTCTCGCTGAGTGTTTCAGGCTGAAGGAGAATGACATGGGAACGTGAGTGAGGCCTGAATGACAGAAGGAGAGCGAACAAGCTGATGACCATTAAAGGGGCAGAGCACTATGAAATGACTTTAGTGACTGTATTAAATGACAAAACTCCATGAAAACCAAAACCCTGTGTTTTTGGGGTTGTTGCAGGGTTTCTTCCTCACATCATGGTCCCAGAGGGAGGAGGTGAGGCCGAGACACCTGTGAGCAACCTTGTGGATCTTTTCTTTGCTACCAGGCTAATTGAAAGCATAAATGAAACAAACTAGAACACAACTAATCTGCTCTGCACTACTGTAATGAAACTGTAACTATTCAAGAAAATGAACAGAAAACAGGAAGACTACTTAAGTCAATGAGCAGGAAAGCCATGAATCTGTGTTGAACCATTGTAATGAAAATGCACCTATTTAACCAGATGAACAATCAAACCATGCATCTATGCTACTGCTGTAATGGAAATGAACTGCTTAAGTAAATGAACAGAAAGTAGGAATCTATGCTAGAATACAATACAAGAAAGAGGAGATTTGGCTGCTAGGGTTGGGCCCTAACCCAAGAGCTTCAGCCCTCTGAGTTAACTCAGTGCTGGCTCAAATCGAAACTCATCTTCATTATCAAAGAACATTGTATTACATCAAATTGTTACAAGTCAAAAGGTCTGAATACTTGCTAACTGACTGACTAACTATTGGTTAACTGACTAAAAAACTGAGGTCCTAAGCCTCTCTATTTATACATCTAAAGTCTCAACGGCTTCCCTCAAAATTAGGGAGGTACAACTCCCAACTTAATGGTAACTTGTCCTTTCACTTTCACTAGCTCAACTACCTTCTAGTAGGGAGGCTGCTTGTACTTCCACTTGCTTGGTTGTCTTTTAGTACTCTTGATTTGGTTGTGTGTACTTTTAGCTGATGGAGTGATATTTGAATTCATGGGTAGTAAATGAGGAGGATTTACCTCCTGTAATTCCTCTCCCTTGTCTCATCTGAGTTTTTACCAAGGTCTTTTACCATTGTTCCTTGCTTTTACCTTTTATCCCTGCATTTCCCTTCCTTTTATCCTTTATTCCTACATTACATGCACATTAGACCACAACTCAAAATATCCCACTCTAACTCAACTCATAAGCAAAATAGAATCAAAAGTATGCAATAAGTTGTGAGATGGTTGGTTTGACTAAGCTAGGAGGTGAATTAAGGCCAATTAAGGCCCATATAATTACTCAATGATGAGACTCATCACACCTGTACTGAAAGTGTTGCTCATCCTCTGAGCAACTTAGTGGCTCTGGTAGCCTCTCTAACATCTCATTCTTTTGTTGTGGTATTTTCTTCTTGTTTATAGCAACCTTCTTTCCTTTCTTTTTCTTCCCACTGATATTCTCTGATCTTCAAGCTATCTGGCATTGTTTTATCTCTTTTAGCAGGCACGTATATTATCATTTCTTATCAGCCTAAACATATCCTCAAAATTAGTGTTTTAATCTGAAATTGCAGCCATTGTTCTATGAGGTAAGGAGCATAAGGTTTAGCTGGAATTCTATACTAGATGGCCTTCGAGGAGAGGCCGGCTATAGATGCTAGTTGGTTTTTCTGTTCTTCCCCTTTTGTTTCAACACCTTCTGCCTCTCTGTTTTTTCTTGATTTCTTCTTTTTGTTGTTCTTGCTCATCTCCAACGGTTTCATGCTTCGTTCCTCCTCTGTTTCAGCATCATCCTTGCATTCTTCTTCATTATGTCCCTCTATATTAGTTGCTTCCTTGTCCATCTCATCCCCATCTATCTCTGTATCTCCTTTTTCTTGTTTTGTCTCCTCCTCACCGACAGGTGGACTAACACCATAGATGAAGGTTTTGATGTCATCCTCTTTTGGTAAGTCATTGAGGACTGCCCATGTTATAGGGATCCTGAGGTTTTGGAGGGCATAGCCCTTTTTAGAGGAAATTGGCCACCTTTTTACTTATAAAACAACTACCTCTTAACCTTTACAACCTTTGATCAAATGATGTAGATGAGTGAGTGAGTAGGATACTTACCTGTGGCCTTAATGCCACACTACAAGTGTCAAAGATCAAAGGTGCTACTGATGGTCATTCTTCTTCCTCCTCTACTGTCTGTTGATGGTTTCTTGACTGCAGATCTGATGTTGCTGCTATTGTGTAGCTCTTTCTTCCTCCTCTGTTGTTTGCTGATGGTGTCTGTGACTGCAGATCAGATGCTGCTGCATGTACAGAGGGAGTAGGAGTGTGTGTGAAGGTAGGGATGATGGTAATGGATGAGGTGATGTTGTGGAAAACACAATCTTCTCCTAAATTGAAGTAGTGAAGTGAAAAACAATGGAATTTATGGAGGGATGCATGGTAAGGAGTGGGGGAGATGAACATATGTGAGGCAGGGCCCCCTTTGGATCTTCTCTTTGCTCCTTGATTGTCTTTCTCATCCTCCTACAAACAACAATTATGTTTTTTATTTTTCATTTATTATTATAATTTTTTGAAAAACACCTAGGCTGCCTCAGAGAGGTTTTCACCCTAGGTATCTACCCTGGGCACCTCAAGGAAGGTTTTCACCTAGGGATCTTCTTTTTCTTTCCTTTTTTCTCACCCTTGGGCCGCCTCATGGAGGCTTTCAACCCAATGATGGGACTGAGGCACCTCATGGGGCTTTTCACCTAAATCCTTATTCTGGTTTTTTTTTTTTTAGTGACCTGATGATGAAGGAGATGAAACTTGCTCCACCATCATCACTGTCTTATTGATGTTGTCAATGAAATCTTGTTTAGATGAAGGCCTCTTGTATAATTTCAATCTGTGTCCATTAACTAGCAATGGAATGGCTTCTTCATCTATAGTCTTGATTCGCACTGAACCATTGTCATGGCATCTTTCCACCACATATGGTCTGAGCCATCTTGTTCTTAGCTTGCCCTTGAAGTCCTTGTACCTTGAATCATATAATAGTGCCCAGTCTCCTTCTTGAAATAGCTTCTCCTTGATATGCTTGTCATGCCAGATCTTTCTCTGGAGCTGAATTATCTATGTATGGAGGAGGGCCTGCATTCTGAATTCATCTAGGCCATTCAAATGGAACAACCTCTCTTTTTGTGCATGATTGAGATCTAAATCTAGTTGGGCTTCCATCCTCAATGTGTTATATTCAATTTCAATGGGTAGCAAATCCTTTTTTCCATAGACCAGCTCATAGGGTGTGAACCCAGTGGTGGTCTTCCATGTTGTATTATAGGCCCAGGTGGCCTCAACTAGTCTCTCAGCCCAGTCCTTTCTGTTGTTGTTCACTACCTTGGTCAGGATCTTTTTCCAGTGCTCTGATGGTCACCTCCACTTGCCCATTAGCTTGTGGTTTATAAGGAGTGGAGGTCCTATGTTTGATCTTGTGATGCTTGAGTAGTTCTTCAATCATGCTGGAGGTGAACTGGCTGCCTTGGTCTATGACTAGCTCTCTAGGGTACCCAAATTTGTAGAATATGTTCTCCCTTAGGAACTCAGCCACCTTTTCTTCTGTTGCTACCTTGATTGCTTTGGTTTCTTCCCACTTAGTCAAGTAACCAGTGCATACAATGATGTGATGTTTTTTCTTGGAAGGAGGGTTGATAGGCCCAATTAAGTCAATGCCCCACTTGTTAAATGGCTCGAAAGTCACTTGAGGTTGCAGGGGCATTTCATCCCTTGGAGTAGGTTTTCCCATCCTCTGGCACCAATCACACTGACTAACATACTTCTTCACATCCTGATGAAGAGTAGGTCAATAATAGCCTGCTTGCAACACCTTGAATGCTATCCTTTTTGTTGCGAAGTGACCTTGTTGGGTCCCTATAATACTAGTGATAACCCCATTACTATTGTAGTTTTACCCCTTATTAATATTGGTGTGCCCCTATTGTCCCCATATTGTTATTACTGTGCCCCATAGAATCCCTCTATTATTATTTTTGTGGTTTTATATTATTATTGTTAGGTCAGCTGGGTTATATTGTGACTCCTTAGACTCCTATATATAGAAAGGAGGTTTTTTCATTTGAATCATCCAAGAATTATTCATTTATGTAATGTAAAGGAGGTTGCCCCCTCGAAGAGGCTGAATTCTAAGGCGTTGATCTATCTTTTATATCTTTTCTTGAGCTGGTTTCATAACATTTGGTATCAGAGCTTTGGATTCTAGGGTTTCGCTGCTCCAAACAGGTCATCGTGGCATTTTCGCTATAACTTTTTTTTTTTCTGCGACATTTCAGAAGCGAAAAAAAAAAAACCATTTGAGACGAAATCGCACTGAACCTTGGATCCGAATTTCAGAGCTTTTCGTGCTATATTTGCGGAGATATGATCTGAGGAAGTTGGTCTTTTTGCAGACTCCTGAATTACATTCCAAACAGGTGACCTGCAGAAAATCATCATAACTTTCTCTTTGAGCATCGGATTGAAATTTTGTAAGAAGGTACAGAAAGAGGACGGACTGTAGTTTCTTATATATATTTTTCAGAGCCAAAGGTCGAAACAGGGACACGTGGCACGTCGTACAAGATCGCTCTACTGAATTAGTCTATAATCAGGTCACTGTGGGAGATTTGGCATAACTCTTCATTGGAGAATCCAATTGGGGTCAGACTTGTGGCATTGGAAAGAGGACACAGAGGGCTACCATAGGTCACAATTTTAGAACTGGATGATCCGAAATTGCAGAGATACATCAGAGGCAATATCGAGCTCCTACAAAGTGAAAATAGGTGTGTAGATTTTTTAAATTTTTGCTAAAGGGCATAGTAGAGCATTAGTATCGGTAACTGATGCCCCGAGGAAAGAAAATTCAAACACCTAGTAAGCAATCTGAAAGCTCTAACATGACTCATGAAGAAGAGGAAGAAATGCTACATGATATATCAAAATTACAAGACCAAGTGCAACAAATTTCACTCTCACAAAAGCTAACAGAAGCTAAGATAAATGGCGTGGAATCTAAGATAAAGGGCGTGGAAGCCAAGATTGATGATTTGAAGATAGATTTGAAGGCAGATTTGACAAATTTTCTACAAGAAATACTTACTAATGGTGAAAGGGGAGTAAAGGAAACTCATGATGCGAACAAAGGAAATGTTAATCATGATTTCATAGACTCTAATGTTGGATCGAAGACGCACCATATTCCAAAAATTGATATGAGGAAGTTTGATGGAAAGGACCCCGCAACATGGATATTACAGATGGAGCAATTTTTTTTATCTCAATAATGTGCAAAACACACAAAAGGTACGTATTGCAACTCTATATTTGGAACCAAATCAATTTGTATGGTATCAATGGCTTTACTCTCGTAAACAATTTATCACTTGGGCAATTTTTACGGAAGAATTGATAGCACATTATGAGGATACAAAAAGCATCATTTCTTTTAGCCAATTGATAAGTCTCAAACAAAAGGGTTCAATAATGGAGCACATTGAGGAGTTCCAAAAATTGAACATAAGGGTAAAAAATATTCCAGAGGAGCATAGGATTGATGTGTTCATAGGGTATTTAAAGGATAATATCCAACATGATGTTTGTCTTTGGGAACCTGATTCATTAAAGAAGGCATTCAGGTTAGCAAGAAAAATGGAAAGCAAAATTATGGCAACCAAGAAGCATACCACTCACAACTATGAAGATGGAAGTGTTGTTGCCGCTAGTCTTCCACAACCTATAAGGTTGAAACCACAACAATTGGAAGAAAAAAGAGCAAAAGGGCTTTGTTACAGTTGTGATAGCAAATACACTAAAGGTCATAAGTGTGCTGAGAAGAAATTATTCTACATAGATTGTGAAGAGGAAGAAGAAAAGGAACAAGAAAGGTCAAAAGAAGAGGATATACTCCAGGAACAAAGCCTAGATGAAGAACAAATGAATCCGACCATATCTTGTAATGCATTGGCGGGAATTACCACTCCTCAAACCATCAAGATAGAAGGACAAATCAAGAAGAAAAAGGTAATAGTGTTGATTGATTCAGGAAGTACCCACAATTTTATTCATTGTAAGGTAGCAAAAGAATTGAATTGCTTCTTATATCCAGCACCAGAGTGTCAAGTGATGGTTGCAAATGGAGGAACAATAAATTGCTCTGGAAAGTGCCATAATATCAAGCTATCCATGGGAGAATATGTATTGACTAGCCCAATTCTTTCCATTCCAATGGGAGGTGTTGATGTTGTATTAGGAGTCCAATGGCTACAACCCTTGGGTATAATAGCTTTTAATTTTCAAGAACTTTTCATGAAATTTTTTGTGGAAGGAAAGGAAGTTGAATTAAGGGGTATTGCAGGGAAGCTAGGAAAGATAATAAGCTCTAACGGTATGACAAAGCTTCTAAAAAAGGAACAAAAAGGTGTAATTGCACAATTATGTTTGCTAGATGTTTCCACATTGGAATCATCTATTTCTCCAGATCTCCAAAAATTCTTGGACAATCATTCCAAGGTATTTGAGACTCCCAAAGGTCTCCCACCTATTCTTGATCATGATCTTGTTATTCATCTGATTCCAGGAAGTGTTCCTCCAAAAATCAGGCTGTACAGATATCCTTATGCCCAAAAGAGTGAAATTTAACGTATGGTTGCAGAAATGCTAGAGGCTGGTATAATTCAACCGAGTCAAAGTTCTTTCTTTGCTCCAGTAGTATTGGTGCACAAGAAGGATGGATCATGGCGCATGTGTCCGGATTATAGGGAGCTCAACAAGCTCACTATTAAAGATAAGTTTCCCATTCCTGTCATTGATGAATTACTGGATGAATTGCATGGATAAATTTACTTCACCAAGTTGGATCTTCATTCACGATATCATCAAATCAGAATGAAGATTGAAGACATTCTGAAAACAGCATTTAGAACTCATGAGGGTCATTATGAATTTTTGGTCATGCCTTTTGGCCTTACCAATGCACCTTCAACATTTCAAGGTTTGATGAATTCAATTTTCAAACCATTCCTTAGAAAATTTGTGTTAGTATTTTTTGATGATATAATAATCTACTGCAAGTCTTGGAAGGATCATGTTGAACATGTTGACAGGGTGCTACAACTATTGGAGGAGAAACAATTATATGCAAAAAGAACCAAATGTTTCTTTGGAGTACAAGAGGTGGAATATCTGGGTCATATTGTATCTCATGAAGGAGTTAAGGTAGACCCTAGCAAAATTAAAGCCATTAAGGAATGGAAAATCCCCACATCCATAAAGCATCTACGAGGATTTCTCGGGTTCACAGGGTATTATCGCAAGTTTGTTAAGAATTATGGGAGAATAGCAGCACCTTTAACAACACTATTGAAGAAAGATGCATTTTCATGGACTCCAGAAGCAACAAAGGCCTTCGAACATCTTAAAGAGACAATGTGCCAAGCACCTGTCTTAGCTACACTAGATTTCACAAAAACCTTTATTGTGGAATGTGATGCTTTAGGAAATGGAATTGGTGTTGTTTTAATGCAAGATGAAAGACCCATTGCTTTTGAAAGTCGTCGAATCAAGGGAAAGTTTTTACACAAAGCTATTTATGAGAAGGAAATGTTGGCAATACTCCATGCACTTAAGAAATGGCAACCCTACCTAATGGGAAGACACTTCAAGGTAAAAACGGATCATGATAGCCTTAAATACTTTTAGAACAAAGATTATCCTCTGAAGAGCAACAAAAGTGGGTCACAAAGATGTTGGGTTATGACTTTGAAATCATCTACAAAAAAGGGAAGCAAAATGTGGTGGCAGATGCACTCTCAAGAAAGGATGAGGATGTGGAAGCATTGTTGTGTGCCATTTCTATTATCTAACCAGATTGAATAAACGAAGCAAGGGAGGAATGGAAGAATGACGAAGAAGTGTGGGCACTTATTTGAAAGTTACAACAAGATTCCAGTACGTCGGATACATTTAGCTGGAAAAATGATTCGTTATGGTACAAAGATCGCTTATACCTCTGTAAGAATTCCCAGCTAAAACAAAAGATTCTTATGGAATTGCACACTTCTCCCTTAGGAGGGCACTCGGGATTTTTAAAAACTTACCACAGGGCTAAGAAGGAATTTTTTTGGGATGGCCTTAAATCAGATATTCAAAAGTTTGTGGCGGAATGTTTGGTTTTCCAACAAAATAAAGTTGAAACAATTAAGACACCGAGTCTATTACAACCTTTATCCATTCCAAGTCAACGTTGGGAGGAGTTTTCAATGGATTTTATCACAGGTTCACCCAAGTCTGAGGGAAAGAGTGTCATCATGGTGGTAGTTGACAGACTTACCGAGTATGCACACTTTTGTGCATTATCACATCCATTTAAAGCCAGTACAGTTTCTACTGCATTTATGGAAACAATTCAAAAGCTACATGGAAACCCAAATATTATTGTAAGTGACAGAGATCCCATTTTCACTGGAAATTTTTGGACAAAATTATTTTCTTGTCTTGGTACTCAATTAGCTCATAGCTCATCTTATCATCCTCATTCTGATGGGCAAACTAAGATAGTAAGCAAATGTTTGGAAGGATATCTTTGTTGCTTTGTATCTGATAAACAGACACAATGGGTCAAATGGTTGCCTCTAGCTGAATGGTGGTATAACACTTCCTTCCATACATCAACAAAAATGACCCCATTTATGGCACTTTATGGGTATCATCCACCATCCATCACATCAAATTTAAGAGAAAATTTTAAGGTTCAAGCAGTGGAACATCACATCAAACATCAACAACAAGTCCTCCAACTCTTAAAGGATAACCTCGTGTTGGCACAGAATAGAATGAAACAACAGGCAGATCAACATCACAGTGAAAGAAGTTTTGATGTAGGTGATTGGGTATTCCTACGACTACAACCATATAAGTAAATGTCCCTCAAGAAAGCTAAGAAGGATAATTAATTATCACCAAAGTATTATGGTTTGTACAAGGTGTTGCAAAAGATTGGTACTATGGCATACAAATTGGAGCTTCCTGCAGCTTCTCTATTGCACCCAGTTTTCCATGTTTCATGTTTAAAGAAGGTTATAGGCAATAATCTCCCAGGTCAAACAATTTTGCCAGAACTTGACGAGGAAGGAAAAATTATATTGGAACCAGAAGCAGTCACAGAAACAAGAACTTGATAGCTACGAAATCGATCAATTTCAGAGTATCTTATCAAGTGGAAGAACTTAGCTGCTAAAGATTCCACATGGGAGGATGAGAATTTTATATAGAAGCATCCAGAACTACTCAAGCGTTGAGGACAACACTTTTTTGAAGGAGAGGGGCATGTTGGGTCCCTATAATACTAGTGATTACCCCATTACTATTGTAGTTGCACCCCTTATTAATATTGTTGTGCCCTATTGTCCCCATATTGTTATTATTGTGCCCCATAGAATCCCTCTATTGTTATTTTTGTGGCTTTATATTATTATTGTTAGGTCGGCTGGGTTATATTGTGACTCCTTAGACTCCTATATCTAGAAAGGAGTTTTTGTCATTTGAATCATCCAAGAATTGTTCATTTATGTAATGTAAAGGAGGTTGCCCCCTCGAAGAGGCTGAATTCTAAGGCGTTGATCTATCTTTTCTATCTTTTCTTGAGCTGGTTTCATAACAGACCTCCACAATGCCCATCATGATAGGTCAGAAGGATGTCAAAGACCTCCTCTTCCCTTACACATCTTCTCAAGATTTGATCTGGACCAAGTTTGAACAAATTTCCCCCAATCCAGGTGAAGGGGGCACTCTTCCTAATTATCTTGCTCTTCTCTCTGGAGGGCAGGTTTGGTGGGAACTATGCTAACACTAGATAGTTTTCTATATCAGCAAACCATGGGGAGAGCACTGAAATAGCAAACAAATGCTCATCTGGGAACTGATCATCCACCATTCCTTCTTCACCTGCAGGCAGATTCATTCTAGACAGAAAGTCAGCAACAACATTTTCTTTACCAGGCCTATCAACAATAGTTAAATCAAATTGTTGCAATAAGAGTAACCATCTTATGATTATGGCATTTACATCTGGTTTGTTCATTAAATATTTAATTGCAGCATGATAAGTATGCACAAATGTCTGATAGCTTGTAATGTAATGCTTAAACTTGTTCAATGAATGCATGACAGCCAGGAGTTCTTTTTCTGTCACAGTATAGTTTAGCTTGGCCTTTGACATGTTTTTACTGATAAAATAGATGGCATAAGGCAATTTCTCTTCTAATTCGTTTGACTCCGCTAACCTTATAGCTGTCAAGGAAAAGACATTGAAACCCGTTACGTTTGACTCCGCTTTCAATGCGCAGCTTGAGCAACCGGTTATAATCAGAAATAAAGGCAACTTAAATTCGGTTGACAGAAGCTCAAATATTACGGCTGGTTATAAAGACTTCAACACCGTATTACATGCGCAGAATCAGTTTGAGCCCCATGTAAACCTCGATCAAGCTGACCTAGTTTTGGTGGGCAGAGACTCACATATGTTCTCGAATGATGATTCGATGAATCGAAATTTAATGGGCAGAGACTCACATATGCTCTCGAATGATGAATCGATTAATCGAAATTTAAGGGCGCCTTTTCAGTTTGATTCTCTGGTCAACTCATCCGGATCAAAGCTTAATAGAAAGGTCGTAAATTTATCTTCCCATGGGTTAGAACCCGAGGTCATTAACGTCCTCAGAAAAGGCCTTGGATTTGCTGTTGCCCCGAAAAATCTTCCTGTTGAGAAAATGATTTGTAATATAGAAGATGGGATTTACAACCTTCCCTTGGAAGATAAGGAAGCATTAAGGCAAGAGTGCTCCCTTATTATGAGAAAGGCCAAGGTTCCCAAGAGTAATTTGAGTAAAGCAGAACAAAAGGCCTTCAAATCCCTGCGTAACAATGAAAAAATTGTGGTTCTCAAGGCAGATAAAGGAGGAGCAGCAGTGATTCTGGATAAGGAAGATTATATATGCAAAATGAACGAACACCTCAATTGTGGCAGTTATAAGAAGCTGAGCAAGAACCCGATCCCCAAGATTATGAAAGAGGTGAAAAAGGCAATTTTGGAATCCAACCTTGATGATAAATTAAAGAAGAAATTAATTCCCTCCAGTGAATGCATCCCTAGGATTTATGGGCTACCAAAGATCCATAAAGAAGGAGTCCCTCTCAGACCAATTGTCAATACAATTGGATCCCCAACCTATGAGCTCGCTAAATACGTTGCAAAAATCCTCAGGCCCCTTGTCGGAAACACTGATTCTTTCATCAAGGACTCCCATGACTTTGTGAATCTCATTAAGAATGAGAAATTAGAGCGTGGAGACCTCCTTGTTAGCTTTGACGTTGTGTCCCTTTTCACCAAGATTCCTCTTGAAGAAGCCATTCAAGTTATAAAAGAGGTTTCTGATCCAGGGACTGCAAGATTGGCCGAAATCTGCTTGCGATCAACAGTTTTCACCTTCCAAGGAACATTTTATGAGCAAACAACTGGAGTGGCAATGGGATCCCCCCTCTCACCGATCGTGGCCAACCTTTACATGGAATATTTTGAAAAGAAGGCCCTCGATTCTTACCCTTTGAAACCAGCATGGTGGAAGCGATTCGTCGATGATACTAATATAAAATGGACTCATGGTAAAGCAGAGCTTGACAAGTTCTTTAATCACCTAAATTCCATCTCCTCAGAAATAAAATTCACTATGGAGCTTGAAGAAAACATGAGCATTCCTTTTTTAGACATCCTGATCATGAGAAAAGATGATGGCTCCATAGGGCACAAGGTCTTCAGAAAGACCACCCATACAGAGAACTACCTCCACGCTGACTCCCACCATCATCCGGCCCAGAAGCTTGGGGTTCTAAACACTCTTGCTATCAGGGCCCTTCGAATTTCTGACGCTGATCATCTGGATGAAGAAAAGAGGCATTTAGTCTCAACCTTTAAAGGTTTAGGCTACAAAGAAAATGAGATTAAAAAAGCAATTCAGAAAGCCGAGAAAAGGTTGTTATCTCATGAACCTAAAGCCCGAGATCAGCCAGAGGGAGGTAGGGTTTTTCTTCCTTACATTCATGGAGTTACAGATAAGATTGCGAAAGTCCTACGAAGGAAAAACATAAGCACGCAATTCTCAGCCCCTGGAACTATCAGGCAAAGTATGAGATCAGTGAAAGATAATATTGATAAACAGCAACTTAAAGGGGTCTATAAGATCGATTGCTCATGTGGAAAAAGCTACATTGGTGAAACAGGCCGCTCTCTGCAGACCAGACTAAAAGAACATGGAGCTGATATTAAAAATGAGAGGTCTCGTTCTTCCGCCCTCGCAGAACATTCGTCAAAAACTAAGCACCATGTCTTCTTGGAAAACGCCTCCATTATCGCTAAGGAAGAGCAACACCATAAGCGAAAGATCAGAGAAGCTCTTGAAATTTTCAAACACCCGCATAATCCTTTTAAAAAAATATATATATACTGTTTTGGTATTACTCATCACTAATTATTATATTATTGCAATAATTAATGTAATTATAATCTGTTCTATTAATTTTAATATAAATATATTAATTTATAATAATTAATTTGTATTAATAATAATAATAACTAATATCTAATTAATTAATAATTATAATTATCAATAAATAAATAAATAATTTATTTTTAATTAGTAATTAATTTTTAAACTAATAATTAATTAAAAAAATTTATAATCATTATTTATAATTATTAATAATTAATTTTAATTAGTAATTAATTTTTAAACTAATTATTAAATAATATTTATAATTATTAATAAATAAATAAATAAATAATTTTTAATTTTTATTTAGTAAGTAATTTTTAAACTAATAATTAATTCAATATTTATAATTACTAATAAATAAATAATTAATTTTAATTAGTAATTAATTTTTAAACTAATAAAAATTAAAATAATTAAGTATTATATTAATAGAATTAATTATTATATTAACATAATTAATTATTATATTAATAATTAATTATTTTATAATTAATATAATTAATTATCATATTAATAATTAAAAAAAAAAATTAAATTAATTAATTAATTATTTAATTAAATTAATCAATTAAATCAAGAGGCAGCCGACTTCTCAAAAATTGAGAGCCGACCTTCCCCTCTTTTCTCTCCTCATTTCTATTTAAACCCTAAATTCTGCTCTTCTTCTATCAAAGCATTCAAGTTGTCCTGATGATGGATCCCGGTTGGGATTTGAAACGTTGGCAGACAAATGTTCTTACTGTGGAATCTCCGGTGACTAATTCAAAAATAATGTACCACAGAGGTCTTAAATCCAGAATTTCTCTTCTACCCGTCTTAAAGTTTCTCCTATGGCTTTATGTGAGGCATCAACATGAATGTGAAAAGGGAGGGCCTAGTTTGGGCCTCTAAGGATTGGTGCGGTGGTTACCTTACCCTTTAAAATTTCCAAGGCTCTTGACAGCTCTTTGACCATATAAATTCAGAATCTTTGGCCAATCAACCAAACAAAGGAGTGGTTAGCTTGCTGAAGTCTTTTATGAATCTTTTGTAATATCCAGGTAGCCCTAAGAAACTCCTAACATCTTTCTGCTTTTGTGGAGGTGGGACTCTTTGGATGATGGCTACCTTGTTTGGGTCCACCTACAGTCCTTGCTGAGATATGGAATGACCTAGCACAGTCCCTTCAGTCATTAAGAATTCACATTTTTCTGGATTAAGGGACAAGTTCATCTTAATGCATTTGCGTAATACTTTGCCTAAGTTAGTTAGGGCCTCTTGGAAATCACAGTCATAAGGTGTAAAATCATTCATGTAGATCTCCACAACATCATGAACTAATTTAAAAAAAAATAATTAGGAAAACTCTGTGGAAAGTGGCTGGAGCATTGCACAGGTTGAAAGGAAGGACTCTATAGGCAAAATTGCCCCATGACAAGTGAAAGTGGTCTTATCCTGGTCTTCAGGGGAGATTTGGATTTGGTTTTACCCACTGAATCCATCTAGGAAAGAAAAGAACTTCTTCCCTGCCAGGCCATCTAGCACTTGGTCAATGAAGGGTAAGGGAAAGTGATCCTTATTTGTGGCCTTGTTCAATTATCTATCAGAGATAGGGTAAATGAACCCTGCATGTAGCAGTTTCTGCAGTTCTTCTTTGACTATGTCTTTAAGGGATGGATTCATTCTCCTTTGTGGTTGCCTGACTGGCTTGCAACCTTACTTGACGTATATGTGGTCAGTGCACACCGAGGGGTGTACTACCTTCATTTCCTTGTAGTTCCAAGCAAAGGCTTCTAGGTTCTCCCTCAACAAGTTGCATAGTTGTTCCTCCTCTAAAGTAGAGAGAGATGGATTAATCTTCAAGGTTTTCTCTGGCCCAAATTCTATGGTTTTGACTCGGCATGGGTCAGAATCAGCCAAGCATAAGTCAATTTGATGATTGTTCAGTGTTTCTTTTACTTCTTCTTCTAGGGGTAATGAACTAGGAGCTGGACTCTGGAGCAGGTGTTCAATTAAATCATCCTCATCTTGTTGCCCTCCTCCTATTATGGCTTCCAAAGTATACAGTTCGGGAGAATAAAACTCATCTTCTTCCTCCTCCTCCAACCATAAAGGTAAGTCCTGTTCTAAGGAGGGTTGAGCAGGAGGGTATAGGACTAATTGTTTGGACATATGCCAATTCTTAATGGTCATATTCCGAGCTCTGCAGCTAATGTAGGCATCAGCTGTGGCCAGCAATGGCCTCCCAAGGATGAGAGGGTAATTGGTAAGCTTATCCTTGGGCTAGAGAACTAGGAAATCTACAGGGTACTCCCCGGAATCAATGGAGACCATCACATCCTCCACAATTCCCTCAGGGGTGACTGTGGAATGGTCTGAAAGTTGCAACGCTATTGTGGTCTTCCTTAATGACCCTTGGAGGTTAAGCTAGAGCATGGTGTCCTTGGTCATCACATTAATGGCAGCCCCAAGGTCAATCAGAGTGTGTGGGACAATGGTGCCATTGATGTGGACATCAACTACTGGGCTTCCAGGGTCTAAGTATTTTTGGCATATTTCCTGCCCTAGCATTAAGTCAGATAACTAACCAATGACATTAATGGTAGGGGCGTCCCTTTTTCTTCTTCCTGGATGTTTAAAGTACTTGTTCTTAATCAATTTATTGTAAATAGGCACATCTTTGATTGCCTGGAGAAGGGGGATATTTACACATAGATTTTGCAATTCTCCCAGAAGTTCAATTTATTCTGGGGTAGGCTGGTGTGGCTGGGCTAATCTTTTAGGAAAGGGTGGATTTTCTTTGAGGTTTCTTTCCTCTCTTTTTCTCTCAACCTCCTTATGTGGAGAGGGAGGTCGGTTATCTGGGACAATTCTCCCAGATCTTAGGTTGATCTCATGTATTTCAACAGCATAAGCTGGGTATGATGTCTCTCCACCGTATGTTTGTTGGGTCTCCCTATTGTTTGGGTTTGGATTTGGCTGGGCATGCATCTAGGGTTGCCTAGGTGGAGCAGAGTGTAGGAGCTATGGTTGGGTAGGTGATGGAGGCAATAGAGCTGGAACATTGTTGAGTTGGAGCCTCCACCCCTGGGGTGGGGGATTCCACTGATGGTGTGGCTGATTGTAGGTTTGAAAGGACTGGATGGTTGTCTGGGAATGATATTGAGATGCATAGGCCCAAGGAGGGGGTGTGGACCAGGAAGTATTGGCAGGGGGTCCCCAAGAAGGCGTAGCTGTGTTTTGGTTGGGTTTGTAATATGCATGGGATGATCCTTGCATACCCTGCTGGTATGGTCTAGGCCTAAAAGGTCTCCTCTGGTTGATGTAGAAAAGCTACTCATTGACCCGTTCAACTCCTTGGTATACAAATTTGAGTCTAGGTAAGTAAGGGCACTTGTCTATGGAGTGGTTTTCTTCACAGACTGAGCAAACCTCAATACACTTTAATGGGCATTCATTCCTAGGATGCCTTCTGGTGTATCTAGGACAAAAGATGGCCAGGGCTCTCTCTGCTTCCTCTTTTTGTCTTGTGATATTCATGATATCTAATTGCAAGGCAAGGGTTTTCAGCATCTAACTTTTGAAGTCCTCCAGCATATTTCCAATTTCAGCCTTGATGGATGAGTTGGAAGACGAGGTAATGGCCATAGGTTAACTACTTCTACCCTTGTTTCTGGTTGCCCTAGAATGGTTTCTAAAGACAATCTTGACGTCCTCGTAGTGTAGTTGGTAGATATCTCCTCCTTATAACATGTGTAAGGTGTCTAGGATATCCTCCATTACTCCTCTAAGTAGGACCAGCTTTAGTGACTTAGGGTCAGGTGTGCACCTGGCCCTTTTGTAACTGAGCTGGAATCTTTCTTCATAGTCTTCTAGGGATTCATCATCACCTATGGTCATCCTAAAAATCTCATCCTTGGTTTCCTTTAACCTACAGTAGTCCCCATATTTGTTGTTAAAGGCCTGCTACATCTGAACCAACGCAATGCTGCCTCCTTGAGGGCAGATGGAAATAGTTTCAACTTCTTCTCATCATCTGTGTAGTCATAGGTTCGGCAGACAATAGAAAACTCAAATAAGAAATTGTCAGGGTCCTCTGTGGTCAAGCCATGGAAATGAGGTAGAGCAGAGGGCCTTATGTCATTCATTTTAGTGTCCCCATTGGTTTCCCTGATGGGGAAGGCACTCCCAATTCTCCCTCTATCTCCTCTGTAATTTAAGTGTTCAACCATTGGTTCAGTAGGAATGGGTTCTTCCTCTTCTTCTTCCCCTATAGGTTCCCCAAATATATGAGGTTGCTCACCTAAAGGGGCTACCAATTCACCATCAGTGAAGAAGAAAGAAGGTTGACCGTTGGATGAGGTGGGGGTATTTGGCAAGAATTTTCCTGAATTATCCCTAATCCTACGAGGCATGAAAGGAAATTTTTTTGGGTTTTTGAGAGATTTTCTTTAAAGCTAGAAAGTACTCTGTAGAAAGGGAATTGCTAATTAAATGAAAGATAACTAGTAGAATGGAAACTACTTGCAGAATGAAATTGCTGAATTGAATGAAAACCACTAACAAAAGGAAGCTACTTGCTGAATTGAAACTGTTGAATGAAAGACTACTGACAGAAAGAGAACTACTTACTGAATTGAAATTCTATTTGCAGGAAAGGAAACTATATTAACTTGCAGAAAGTAAAGGAAAGTAGATAACTGACAAAATGAAAGAAAGAAACTAGATTACTTTTGCAGAAATAAACTAATGGAAAAAAATTGGAAACTAGAAATAGAAGAAAAGAGCAGTAATCACCACTACTCCGACACCTCCCTGGCAACAGTGCCAAAAATTGATGAGCCTAGGTATTGCAACAAGAATGTTGCAATTCCCAGGGCTACCAGCATTACTTATCAACCCAGGGTTCGTACAAACTTGGAGGTGACTGTGTTATATAGACAAGTAGAAGTGAAGGTACTGCCTGTTGTCACTGCTTATCTGGCAAGAGACCCCAGAGGTTCCAAGCCAGACTTTTATAGGATCAGAAGAAGTTTGATTTTGATGGAAGGAGAGCAAACCTAGTCTAGGGGAGAGTTGTTCTACTGCAGAAATGAAGAAAACAACATGAAAACCTAAATCACCATAACCTATCATGAAAATAGCTAGACTAAGCAGAATTGCTAAACAACACTAATCTAATGCTAACTATCTAAGTTGTAGAAATAAAAGGGCATAAAACTATCCTAAGGTGCAGGCAAAGGCAACTAGGTTAAGTCTGTGTATAAGCGGAAGAAGCGGTC
Source organism: Pinus tabuliformis (assembly GCA_031772625.1). NCBI lineage: Eukaryota > Viridiplantae > Streptophyta > Pinopsida > Pinales > Pinaceae > Pinus > Pinus tabuliformis. The sequence continues at coordinate 952,824,696 of CM062810.1, forward strand.
AGAGGTCAAAATGGTGAAAAGAGGACGTAATGAAAAATAGTGCATGAGGACCATTGGATCAAGCGAGTGAAGGGTAAATGAACGGTTGAGATTAGATAGTAGGAGGGTACGTAGGAAACTAGGCAGACATGTTGGACTAACAAGATGGAAGGTTGGGATTATATCGCGGAGGCGATCGGTAGATGAACAACGGAGATCGGTCAAGCCAGTTAGCGATCGGGTGAAGCGACAACCGTCGAATCAAGAGACAGATCAATGGTGGAGAGTTCAAGGCGATAAAGCGATCGGATGATGCGACATTCGTCAGATCTGGCAGGGCGGAGCAACGATGGAGATTGAAGCGGGCAAAAGAAAATGTGCGGAAATGACGAGCGAGTTTGGATGGAGGTAAGCGAGATATCATGCACCCTCAAATATGTAAATGGTTTTGTATAATTTTGCGCGATTCGCCTTGCCGGCCGACACGTAGCATGGGGAAACCGCCCATATCACGTGCCCTCAACCTGATAACGATCGAACGGAAATCCATTCGATATTGCACGATGGTCGTCGGATCTAGTAAGGCAGATCTACGGCAGGGATGTGACCGAGCAGGTTGGTGAGTAGGTGCGCGACAACCGTCGGATCTGACAAGGCAGATCAACGGTGGGGATTTAAAGGGGGAAAAAAGTCAAACGCGAAAAGTGGATTGGGCAGTGATTGGTGGGTGTTGCATGTGAAAGGCGATCGATGTTTAAAAACCATTTGAATGTGAATTAACAGCTCTCGCTGAGTGTTTCAGGCTGAAGGAGAATGACATGGGAAAGTGAGTGAGGTTGAATGACAGGAGGAGAGCAAACAAGTTGATGACCATTAAAGGGGTAGAGCACTATGAAATGACTTCAGTGGCTGTATTAAACGACAAAACTCCATGAAAACCAAAACCCTGTGTTTTTGGGGTTGCTACAGGGTTTCTTCCTCACATCATGGTCCCAGAGGGAGGAGGTGAGGCCGAGAAACTTGTGAGCAACCTTGTGGATCTTTTCTTTACTACCAGGCTAATTGAAAGCATAAATGAAACAAACTGGAACACAACTAATCCGCTCTGCACTACTGTAATGAAACTGTAACTATTCAAGCAAATGAACAAAAAACAGGAAACTACTTAAGTCAATGAGCAGGAAAGCCATGAATCTGTGCTGAATCGCTGTATTGAAAATGCACCTATTTAACCAGATGAACAATCAAACCATGCATATATGCTACTACTGTAATGGAAATGAATTGCTTAACTAAATGAATGAAAAGCAGGAATCTATGCTAGAATACAATACAAGAAAGAGGAGCTTTGGCTGCTAGGGTTGGGCCCTAACCCAAGAGCTTCAGCCCTCTGAGTTAACTCAGTGTTGGCTCAAATCAAAACTCATCTTCATTATCAAAGAACATTGTATTACATCAAACTGTTACAAGTCAAAAGGTCTGAATACTTGCTAACTGACTGACTGACTATTGGTTAACTGACTAAAAAACTGAGGTCCTAAGCCTCTCTATTTATACATCTGAAGTCTCAATGACTTCCCTCAAAATTAGGGAGGTACAGCTCCCAACTTAATGGTAACTTGTCCTTTCACTTTCACTAACTCGATTTCTTTCTAGAAGGGAGGTTGCTTGTACTTCCACTTGCTTGGTTGTCTTTTAGTACTCCTGATTTGGTTGTGTGTACTTTTAGCTGATGGAGGGATATTCGAATGGATGGGCAATAAATGAGGAGGATTTACCTCCTGTAATTCCTCTCCCTTGTCTCATCTGAGTTTTTACCAAGGTCTTTTACCATTTTTCCTTGCTTTTACCTTTTATCCCTACATTTCCCTTGCTTTTATCCTTTATTCTTGCATTACATGCACATTAGACCACAAAGCAAAATATCCAACTCTAACTCAACTCATAAGCAAAATATAATCAAAAGTATGCAATAAGTTGTGAGAATAGTTGGTTTGACTAAGCTAGGAGGTGAATTAAGGCCAATTAAGGTCCATATAATTACTCAATGATGAGACTCATCACAATCATCGAAGTAGACTTCCAAAAACTTATGAATGAACTCCCTAAATGCTGCGACAACCACCCTAGAGAAAATCACAGGAGAATTTTTGAGTCTGAAAGGCATGATTGTGTACTGGAACGACTCCCATTCTGTAGTGAAGGTAGTCTTGCTTCTATCCTCCGGCGCGATATTAATTTGGTGGTATCCCAAGAATCCATTTGTAAATGAATAGGCTTCATGTTCGCCAACATTTTCAAGAACTTCATTTGTAAATGTTGTATGGAATGGGTCATGTACACCTGCATCGTTCAACTTTTGCAGATATACATAGATCCTGATATCAATTTTTTTCTTCTCTTGGACCACCATAGGACTGACCCACTCAGATTCTTCTACAGGCTCAATTATTCCGGCTGCGAGCATTTTATCGAGTTCCTCTCATACCTTTTCCTTGTATTTGGGGTTCAACTGATATGGGCACTGCTTAATTAGCTTCGCATCAAGTTTTAAATTGATCTTCATCATCCCTAAATCTCCTACTATCCCCTTCAAGTCAAAGAACTTGGTTGGAAATAAATCCTGATATTCATGTAATAATTCAGCTACCTTATCCATTGTATCTTCATCCCAATAATTGCTAATGTTCACGAATTTTGGTTTTGCTTCTGAACCAATGCTTTCCTGCTTTGTTCACATCGGTTGTGAAATCTTAGGGATCTCTGCAATAGGTCCACCAACTTCGCGTTGTCCCTTTGATTTAGGGATATTAATATTCTATGGATCCTCATCAGCTTCTTCCGTTGTAACATTGTAACATTTTAAAGCATGTTGTAGTTGCATACTCCAGTCAGGTTGTACCCACATGATAGGTTTGATGGGTGTTCGGAAGATTGTTGCTTTAATTTCCTAAAGTGCTTCATCAATGCATGTGAACCCATCTTCAAAACTAAACGTCATCAAGAAGCTTTCTTTCATCTCATCATAGTCAGCGGTTTCGTGTCACAGCTATGATTCTAAATACCAGTTCTTCGGAATAACACCCAGGGTATGAATAAAGACATGCACCCACTCAAGCTGAGGAGATGTTCACATGGATAATCCTTCCCTATGTATTTTTAGTGAATAGGGTATTCGCGTAGCCAAATCTTAATCGCTTCATTCTACAATATTCCTTCTAGTCAACAAAATTATCCATGGGTGTTCCCCTCCATCTTACAAGCGTAGTTCTTAATGCTAGATCTAAGGCTTAGAACTGATGTTCCTCTGGTACATGCCTTTCAAAATGGTCAAGAAATATATTGACATTACCCAAGGCATCATAATAAGGTAGTTTATGTACCTCAGTAGATACACAATATAGCGATTTTGTAAGTCGATTACATCTTAGCGTAGAGACCTCATGCAATTGATTCTGCCAGTTTTCTAATTTTTCGTCTAAATTTGATTGGCAGGAACTGTCCTTCTCCCATTTGATCTGTCCATCTGCAGTGGGATTGATCCAATCTTCATTTCATACAATTAACTTATAGATGTTCTCAATTTCATCCTCTTCATAATAGTCACAGTTCAATTTTGTGTATCGCACACCTTCAATTGGATCCAACAGGACAATTACTCGAAGTTCATTATTTTTAAAGGCCATGCTTCATTTCTTTAAGTTAATGATGGCATTCATGTCAAATTCCCAATCAATCCTGAGCAACGCTGGGTATGGATTACTATCATCAATGATCTCAATAACTTCGTAGTCAGCCACTGCTCTTGCACCTTCAATATCGACAGTTACTCCATGAAGGCGCCCCACTGGAATTATCTTTTGTTGATTTGCCATGCACAGTTGAATTGGAGACCACTATAACTTAGGCTTTCCCATACGTTCCCAAGTCTTCTTCGGTAGTATGTTAGCATCAGAGCCCAAGTCTAGGATTACCTGATCCATTTCGAAATCACCTATCTGCGTAGTCAGGTGCATCTCACTGCCGGTTTTCTTCTTGCTTTGGTTCACCTTATTGACTATGCACTGTCCTTGTAACGGCTTATCCTTGCTAGTGCAATTATCTATCAGTTCTTGCAATCCCTCTACTACCCTCTGATCCTGTAATGACTTCATGTAGGTCTGCAGAAACGATTTTAACACTGTGGGATCTGAATCTTGTGTTGCAGTAGCATCTTTTTTTTTTCTCCTTTCGCGAGACTATCGACATCTGGTTCTAAGATGTAGAAGCACTTGGACTCATAAAATTCTTTCTTTCCTTGATGAATGTCTCGCTTTCTTTATGTAAATCAAACCCATCATTCTTCTCATCGGCTTTTTGGAACCATGACTCTGATTCTAGTTGTTTTCCTTCAACCTTGTCTTTGCCAGTGGCTACACTGCTTCACGTGACTATGTTGACACTGGGATTGTCTTCGTGTGGCTCGTATCTCATCATTTGAATATTCTGCGTCGGTGGCTATCTCATCTTCTCCCGCATATTTCTTATTAAGATTGGGCAATCTTCTATAACATGATCAAATTGACTAAAATATTAACACGAAGGGTGCATTGGATTTTGACAGTCGCGCGCGAAGTGTCCTAGTTCTTCGCAGTTGTAACAAAAAATCTAGCCCCGACCTCTTCCAGCTCCTCCTCCTTGTTCTCGTCCCCGTCCTTGAAATCCTCTACGAGCTATAGGTGGGCCTTGGTCATTTTGCGAGTGGTTTTCAACCTGCTTCCTATATAACGAATTTTTGTCCATCATTAATTCATATCTTTGACAATTCCGCTCATCATGACCATTGATTTACATAAGTTGCAAAAGAGTTGCTTCGAAGACTTATAAACTTCTGTATTAGGGAACAATTATCTGTCAAATGTTATTCTAAAAATTGGAAGATACTACACCAAGTACTTGCATCGGTACTTGAGCCAACGGAAGATTTTTGCTTCAGCGGGTTAGGACCTCCCGCAGCTATATAATCCTAGAATACAGGGCATTGATGCTTGTGATGATCTTCAGCCTTGCATTTTGTGCACCAAACTTCAGAATGTGTCTCTCACTTAACCTCGTTTCCCTTCTTTAGATCTTGCAACTCCATAAGCAGGCTTGCTAGCTGCACCTAGATCTGCTAAACCCCTACATTTGTATCCTGGATCAGCGAAGCTTCTAGATTCATCGTGATTTCCAATGCTTTGGCCTGAGACCCAATCTTCTACTAAGATAATGGTAATCTTAAGTGAGGTAATAGTGAAGCTATGTACTAGTCCCTATGTTGTTCATCTGAGATCTGAAGGTTAGCTTGACTCAGTAAGCACTTCAGTCGCTAATCTATATCCCACATAGATTCATTAACCCTTTGCTTGATCTCCTTGATTTCAGTCACACACTGAGCTTTTGACTTTAGCTTCGTAAATTCTACATTCAACGCATCCTTTGTGTTAGCCAATGATGCAGTTGGGTGAGTCGTATTATATATGATATACTAGGTAAGAGCCCTGTCTTGTAGCACTGTAACTAGTTGCACTTTCTTTATATCATCATCATTGGTCTGCTGTGATTTCCATACAATTTTTGCGACGAACCAAAACTGTTTGGGATCCTCTGTTCCCTGACCCCGTAATACAAGCATTTTCACTGGATTAGCCATACTGAATAGCAGAGGTGGAGGTGGAAGTGGAGGTGGAGTCAAAGGTGGAGGTGGAGTGGTTGGATGTTGAATTATAGAAGTAACCTGATCTACAGTCTGCGTCGCACCTCTGGGCGTACTAGGGCTCCTTCGTTCTTCTTCACTTTCAGACTTTCCCAATAAGGGATTATATTCAATTTCGACAAATTTGTCTTGATCTACTCTGAATCGCTTTCCAATTCGCATAGATCCAGTGGTACCCCTCTTAAATATTAAGGTAAAGGCATAACCCTTTTTTCACACAAAAGTATTTTAATCCAGGTTTTTAATGATTTCAGGTACTTACCTCTTGGACCTTTGAAGAATCGTTGTTCAGCTTTGCTATAAGACACTGATGTATCTATTGCAAATTCAGTGATAAAACCACCCAAAATACTATCAATCCAGTAATCAACATCCCTCACAACCTTATAATATAATCTTTCAAGATGTTTGACTAATTATGGAGTGCACGCAATAGGACGTCGTGCTTCCAAGTAGGTTTTCTATCTGCTAATTTGGACAGCCACTCGTATAATTTGTTGGGGAACGATGAAAAGAAAACTCTGTGTACTTCTGTGTAGAGAAGCCTCTGTAACAAATTTTCTTTTGATAGGCGTGGATTCCTATTCTCCTAAGTTGCAAGCAGGTGCAACTTTCGATCTGTCCACTTCTCGATTTCCTTCTTAGTTAGTATCCACTTATGCCACATCACACATCCCTCAGATAGATATCGATCTTGTCAACAGAACCATTTGTTGGCTTGAGGGGGCTTGGACCCAGGTTCAGAGTCAGTTGTGCTAACCAACAAAACCCTACACTACCGACCCTTTCGGCAACAACCCACATAGCGCAGCTGAAATCTCACCCGAGACAGTATTGGGGGATGCTAGAACTAGGTTTTTGCATCCAGAAGGCCATGTGATGTGGTTAAGGTGTTTCCTGCAGTTTCAGTTCTAATCTGACCTTCGCAAACGCTTATTCATGTACTTAAGTGATTTTCAGTTAAAGAAACTTATAAACTTCGCGTAAACATCTAATCATGCATAAATAACATCTAATAGTAGATCTAAATTTTTGCGGAGTACTTAAGATAAAATACAGATAAATTTCATTTGATTGCATGAAAATACAAAAATACACAAGTGCGTAAAAATAGACACATAATTGCTTCAAATATCTTTTATTACTTCAGATCTTCTTCATACAAAATTTCCAGATCCCGAGCACACATTTGCAGGGGCCCACGCACTCAATTGCGGACCTACCAAGGTCTTCGCGCACTTACCTGCAGGAGCCTCCCCCTTCGCCCGAATACAAAAAGATCTTACAAAATCAAACTCAAAATTATTTCATCCATCTAGTGATTCCTTTAGACTCGCTTAGACACCTTTTTATACTCTTTTCTATTACAATACCATGGTCAACATAGTTACCGATCAAACGAGAAAATGACCTAGTACCCGTTTTTTTTAGGTAGCAAAAAATCACTCGATTTTGAAAAATGGTGGTTCATAATACACCTTTTTTTTTAAGAAATTTTTTTATGTATCAAGTATGAACATTTTTTTTAAATGTTAGTGATTTTCATGCTGATTTTGAAAAGCATTGATGCAACATCAACACATTTTTTTAGAGGGCTTACTTTTTACACTTTAAATTTTTGTATGTATCAAGTGTGAACTTTTTTTTTGTTAGTGATTTTCATCTTGATTTTGAAAAGCGCTGATGAGCATCAACCATTTTTGTTTAAAGGACTTAGTTTTTACACTTTAAATTTTCTAATGAATTAAGTGAGGATAAATTTTTTAAACGTTGGTGATTTTCATGCTAAAAAAAAAACAACAACATGACAAAAAAAAAATCAAATACAAAAAAATATATAAGAAAAGAAAAGAAAAACAAAAAACCTATAAAAATTTAAAAAAAAAACATAAAACATAAAACATGACAAAAATAAAAATAATAAAAACATGTTTGTAATAAAACATAACAAAAAAAAAAAACATAAAACATAAAACATAAAAATAAAGATAAAAAAACATAACAAAAAAAAAAAAAAAAAACATAAAGCATAAAACATAAAACATGTCAGTGATAAAACATAAAAATAAAAAAATAAAAATCAAATACAAAAAAAATATATACAAAAATACCTAAAAAAAAAAAAAAAAAAACTCATATAAAAAAAAAAAAAAAAAAATTAATGAAAAAAAACAAACAAAAAATATCGACAAACAAATTATTAAACAAAAAAGGCAAAACAAATTAAACCACAAAAAAACTCTAAGAACATTTTTTTAAGTTAAAAAAACAAATAAAAAATAGAAACCTCATTTAAAAAACAAAAAAGTTAAGGGAAAAAAAATAAAATTAAAAATTAAAAAATATTCAAATTAAATAATTTAAATAAACAAAATACAAAATAAAATAAAATAAAATTTAAGAATTATTTTTTAAAATTAAAATTATAAAAATGAAGAAATAACATAAAATAAAATTTAAAAAAATAACAAAAAAAAAATTAAAAAAATAATAATAAAAAAATAAATAAACTATATAAAGTAAAAAACAAAATTAAAAGAAAAAAAAGAAATTAAAATAAAAATTCCGAACATATTAAAAAAAATTCAAAACAAATAAAAAACAAAAAAACAAAAAAAACAAAAACAAAAACGATTAAACCTTGCTTGTCTCCCCTCCCCTTGCCACCTTCAGCTCTCCCCTCCCCCTCGCTACCCCCACCTGTCGGGGGGTGGGGGTAGCGAGGGGGAGGGGAGAGGGGAGAGTTGAGTGTGGGAGGGGAGTGGAGGTTGTGGGGGGGGGGAGAGGAGAGGTCGGGGGGAGGGGAGAGCGGAGGGGTTGTGGGGGAGGCGGGACGGAGGGGGAGGGTGGAGGGTGCGGAGCGGAGGGGGGACGAAGGGGGAGGGTCGAGGGTGGGGAAAGGAGGGGGGACAAAGGGGGAGGGCCGAGGGTAGGGCGCGGGCCGGCGGAGGGGTGCGAAGGGTTAATTGTTTTTATTTTATTTTTATTATTTTAATTTTTTTTTAATTTAATTTTTTTTTATTGTTTTTGTTTTTTATTTTTATTATTTTTATATTTTTTTAATTTTAGTTTTTTATAGTTTTAATTATATATATATATATATATATATATATATATATATATATATTGAAATTTAAATATTTTTATTTTTTATTTTTTTTAATTGCTTTGAATTATTTTTATTGTTATTTTAATTTTTAAATTTTTTTTTTTGATAATTTTTTTTATAATGATGTTTTTATTTCCATTTTTAACTTTAAAAAAAATGTTTTGTTTTTTTTGCTTTATTTATTTATTTTCTATTTAAATTTTTCATTTTTACAAGTTAATTCAGATTTATTTATTTATTATTTTTTTTTAATACATTTTTATGGGTTTTTTTAAATTTTATTTTATTTATTTATTTATTTTTTTTTTTTTTTTGGGTTATAAGTTTTTAATTTTTTTAATGTTGTAATTTATTTTTGTAATTTTATTTATTTTACTCGTTTTTTTTTTTTTTTTTTTTTCCATGGTATTGTTAATTTTTGTTTTTACATTTTATAGTTTTTTTATGTCATTACTATATATTTTTTATATTTGAATTTTTTATCATGCTTTTTATGTTTTATTACTTGTTATTATTATTATTTTTTTTTCTTTTCAATATTTGAATTTTTGTTTTCTTATGTATCTTTCATATATATACATATTGTAGGGTCCATGTCGATGCTTCTCTAGCAACCCGATCCCATTATGTGCAATTTGATATTTGTTTTTGTTTTTGTTTTGTTTTTTTGTTTTTTTTGTTTTTTTGTTTTGTTTTGTTTTTTTTTTTTTTTTTTTTCGCAATGTATCAAGTTGTCTTAGGCTAAAAATCGCTATACATTTAGCATTTAAAAAAATACTCTTGGTATAATAACTCTTTCATTAAGGTGTTCATTTTAAAGTTTTTTTAGTAATAAATTTTTTCCATAATGTCATGCTTGAAATATCTTGCAAATTTAAGATTGTTTTGTAGTCATAATATTTGGTTTTAATTACATGGTTGAAAAATTGTCAAGATTTTAATGTTTTTCTAAGTAGTGATATTTTATCTTTAATGTTATGGTTGAAAACAATTATAAATATTTTTTCTTAGCACCATGCTTGAAAATTGTTGGAATTTTAAGGTTTTTCAAATAAATGATATTTTAAATTTAATGTCATGCGTAAAAATCATTGGAATTTTAAGGTTTTTCAAATACGTGATATTTTATCGTTAATGTCATGCCTGAAAATCATTGGAAATTTAAAGTTTTCAGAGTCACGATATTTTATTTTTAACGTCATTATTAAAAAAATGTTGAAAATGTACCCTAAAAAAAAAAAAAACCGGCATCAACACTTTTCGATTTCAAGGTGTTTTTTGCACCAAACAAAATGGTTTTTATTTTTTTTAATTCTTACCTTTAAAAATATTGAAAATTTACACTAAAAAAAAATGGTGATGCAGAATCAACACTTTTTAATTTTTGGGTTGTTTTTTCATGTTTTTTTTTGAATTTTTGGGCTCGAGTACCTGTTTTGAGGTAATAGTTCATGTTTGATCGATAACTATGTTGGTCTGCAAAATGCAGAGACTTACAATATTTTAACAATTTGAACTAGGGGACCTCGTCCCAACAATTTTTCTTATTGCATGTCTATGCATGTTGTTCTAAATTGTGATTTTCATTTTGCAGATTAGTAAAGTAGAATTTGTGTCTCTTGATTTCAGTTCGATTTCTTGAGAAGTTGAAATTTCTATCAAATTTATACATGGTATTAGAGCCTTGAAATCACATTAGAGATAGTATTTCGAATTTTCCCTCGGAAATTTTGAATTTGCAGCTTTAATGTAGGAGAGTTTCTTTAGATTTGGGAGAATGTCTTTCAACGGACTGAGATTCGAGTATGCCCTAGAGGGTAGCTCAAATTTCATAGTCTGGAAGGACCGAATGGAAGTAGTGATTGATGATAATGGTGTGTTAGAATATGTTAAAACTGACATTGTGAAACCCCATTAGTCTGATGCACAATAATTAACCTAATGGAAGAAGAATGTTGCAAAGGCCAGGAGAATCCTTCTAGAAGGTGTGAGAGACTATGTGGTCTCAAATATCCATGGCAAAGAAACAACCTTTGCTATGTGGAAGACATTGACTGCGCTATTCGAAAATAGTAGTGACCATAGAAAATTGGACTTGAAAGACGAACTTTGAAATATTAGGATGCAGAAAAATGATACCATTTCACAATATCTCTCTAGATTCTTTCAAGTTCGAGATGAGCTTGGAGGGGTTGGGGAGAATGTTGTAGAAGGTGATCTGGTGAGCCTAGCTCTTCTAGGCCTTCCAAAATCCTGGCACAACTACCAAGACTCTGTGAATGGAAGGGAAAAATTACCAAATTGGGAAAGGTTGTGGTCTGATTTGGTTCAAGAAGAGATCAAGAGAAATATCAGAGATGGAGTATCATCCAGAGCAGAGGATGAAGAGAATTTTTCCTTAGTTGGGAAGGGGAAGAAGGGAAAAGTAAGGAATACCCAAAGAAAACTTCAATCCATCTAAAATAATGGCAAGGAGGAATACTTGAGCAAGATAAAATGTTTCCACTTCCATGAATATGGGCACTATGTAACAAAATGTCCACACAAGAAGTCTAACAAGAATCCTTCAGGAGGAGTATGAGGTGAAGCATTGTCTTCACAATTCGAATTAGAATTCACCCTAATCGCATGCATCGACAACAATGTCATGGGGAGTGTGTGGTACCTATATTTTGGTGCCTCGTTCCATATGACATGGTGCAAGGAATTTTTTAGTAGCCTAGATGAGAAGGATCTCCATATGCATATTGAATTAAGGGATGATGGGAGGTACAGTCTACAGGAATTGTTAATGCCACCTTTGAGAGGGAGGAAGCCTCCCCTCTTCACGTCAAAGATGTTGTGTTTATACTTTTGGTGAAGAAGAACCTGATCTTTGTAGAACTATTAGAGGATAAAGTCTATGATGTTATTTTCAGAAAAGGGAAAGCCTTTCTGAGACACATAGCTACTAAGAAAGTGAAGAAGATTAGAGTTCGAGTGAAGAACACATACAAGATTGAGGTGGGAGATTGCTCTTCATTCAGAAACAAGGAAGAAAAAGTGCAAATTCGAGATGTTGGAGAAACATGACACAGGATATTGGGTCATCTACACCATGGTGCCTTAAAAGTAATGCATCAAATTACCACCAGTCTCCCTAAAGGCTCCCTTGACCAATAGGATGTCTGCAAGGGTTGCACATTGGGGAAATATGTCAAATCCACCTTCCATGGATGAGATAGCAGAGCAGATGCAATCTTGGAGTGAGCCCACTTTGATGTTTGTGGACCCTTCTCTATAGCCTCCACAACAAAACATAAGTACTAATTAATTTTTATTGATGATTTCTCTAGAAAATTTTGGATTTTCTTCATAAGGAAAAAGGATGAAGTGTTTTCCAAATTTGTATAATTTAAGGCATTAGTTGATGAGGGGACTGGGAAGAGGGTGAAGGATCTTAGGAGTAATAATGGAGGTGAATTTGTTTCGAATACCTTCAAGGATTTATGTGCCAAAGAAGGTATTCTAAGAGAAGTAGTGATGAGACCAGAAGGGAAATCTATGGTTGGTTCCAGATGGATCTACAAAGTGAAGCAGGCAAGTGATTGGAGCATCAAGAAGTACAAGGCCATATTTGTGGCCAAAGTATTTTCTTAGGTAGGGGGAGTTGACTATGAGGATAAATTTTCCCTTGTGGCAAGATATTCCTCCATCAAGTCAATTCTTGCATTAGTTGCGTAGATGGGGTGGAAGATCCACCAAATGGATGTAAATATTGCCTTTCTCAATGGTGTTGTTGAGAAGGAAATTTACATAGAGAAACCAAAATAATTTGAGACATATGATCGGGAGTCACATGTCTGCAGACTCAAGAGAGCATTACGTGGTCTCAAACAAGCACCCCAAGCATGGTACACTTGGATCAACAGTTATCTTAGTGGATTGGGCTTCACCAAAAGTGAAGCAGATGAAAACCTCTATCACATTGCTATAGATGGTAAGTTGCTTATTCTTGTTTTCTATGTGATGATTTAATATTGACAGGTGATGAGAAGCTAATCCACTCTTGCAAAGAGGATCTTGCAAGGGAATTTGAGATGAAATACATGGGCTTAATGCATTACTTCCTCAGGATGGAAGTATGGCAAGGTGATGGTGAATTGTTTGTGTCTCAGGGGAATTATTCCTCTGAAATACTTCAGAGATTTCACATGGAGAATTGTAAGCCTATGGACGCACCTCTAGCTACAAACTGGAGGAAGGAGAATACCACTTCAGGTGAAGAGGTTGATGCTACCATTTACAGGCAACTTGTAGGGTCTTTAATGTATCTTGTGAACACAAGACTCAACATGTGTTATGGAGCAAACTACATTAGTCAAGCTATGGCGAGGCCTACCAAGTTGTATTGGAAGGAATCAAAGCATGTGTTACAATACATCAGCGGCACTATCGAGTATATATTATGGTATAGGAGGACAAAGGGAGTGAAGCTCTAAGGCTTTACCAATGCAAAGTGGGTAGGGAGTCCATCAAACAAGAAAATTACTTCAGGTGTTATCTTCAGTGTTGGGTCCACAACTATTTCCTGATATAGTAGGAAGCTGAGGTCTATGGCGCTCAACATAGCAGAGGATGAATACATGGCTGCAAGTCCAGTAACATGTGAGGCCATATGGATGAAAAAAATACTTGTAGGTATTTTCAGTCAGGCAATGGACTTGACAGTGATATATTGTGATAATCAAAGTTGCATTGATATCTCTGAGAATCTGGTATTTCATGACACGTCCAACCACATTGGTATCTGGTATCATCATTTTCGGGACTCTGTGTAGAGGAGAATTATGTTCCTACAATACATTCCAATTGAGGAGAAAGATGATGATATCTTGAAAAAGGCATTGTCAAGAAGTAAATTCGAATTCCACAAGTGCAGGATAGTGATGGTGAAAATATCTTTCTTTCTAAGAGAGAGTGTTAGAAATTTTAGCAAGAAAGGCTCAATTTGACTTTAAACTTAGTCAAATTGAGCAAATCGAATTTCCACATCAACAAGACAACTTGGAGGTAGTTAACTAGTGTGACATGGTTCTTACCATGCAGTTAGATCAACAAATTCAAGTTAGCAGGCTTAGAGTTTTGTCATGCATGTGTTTATTTCTAAATTTTAGCAATCTAGTTCAGTTATTTTCAGTTGTACTCAGTTAACCGACCTCTAACAATTAGTAGAGTCAGTTGAAGGTCCGTTGTGTTGTGAGACATCAATCTAACTTAGAGATTTGTCAGTTAACTAATCAATCAGCCCAAAATAGCCCATACATGCATGGAATTTGAATTTCCCAGCTGGAGTGGAGTAGACAAAGGCTAGCGTAACATTAATTGTATACTAGTTGAGTGTATAGTTTTTGCATGTAGTCAGGCGATCAATTCCTTGGGAAGTGCACAAGGAAATAGGGACTTCCCTATTGTTTAGGAGCTTGAATTAGCTCAGAATTGTGCAAGGAAATAGGAGGTTGGAGGAGGCAGAAATTGGCTAAGTGTTGGCCAGAGGTTCTCATTCAGTAGAGAGAACAATTTTTCTTTTACAGGTGGTGCTTAGAGCTGGAGAATGCAATTGTAATAGTTTCTCTATTCAACTGATTAATGCAAAGAGGCCTTAAGGGTTTTTCCCAGTTGGGTTCCCCTAGAAATCAATGTACTTGTGGTTTTTCTTATTGCATGTCTATGCATGTTGTTCTAAATTGTGATTTTCATTCTGTATATTAGTAGAGTAGAATTTGTGTCTCCTGATTTCAGTTTTATTTCTTGACCAATTGCAATTTCTATCAAATTTATAAACATTCTTTGGAGAAGTAAGAAGTGACTTAATGTTCCACTATTGGAGCTAGTGGCTCGCCATTGTAGCTATGTACTTCGATATTTGACTTAATAATCAGAAGCTCACTGAGCCAACACATTTTCATGCATGTATCATGAATATTGTAAGACTATTCTTTAGGTGTTTGCAATATATGTTTTGTTCATATGTACTAAGGAAATTGAACTACTTTATTGGATTTGGTACTTATCTTGTTGAATGTGTGTTTTATTTTCTTTAATGTTCATTGTATCTATGTGAACTATTTCTCTAGATAGCTAATGAACCTTTCCTTTCTCTCGTGTGTCTCTCTCGGGATAGTGCTATTAATTTCCTTCTATAAACTCACTTTTATTTCCCTCTCGTGAATGTCTCCTTTTAAACATTGTAGTTGGTGTTTCACAGTGTCAACTTGTTGATTTCAAAGGTTATGTGTAAAATCTCTTATGTGATTCATTGTAGTCAAGGAAAATATTAGAGTTATGGTGTCCAGGTTGATACTCTGGATGGGGATCCTACTCCAAATGGTGTGAGGTCTAGTTGGGACTTCATACTAGGGAGACCCCTTTTTTTGACGATTTATAGCATCACCAACATCACCCTAATGCTTGAAGGTTGCATCAAAGAATGGTGCAAAACATTTCCAATTGCGCCCATCCATTCTTTCAGCAGTTCATCAAGGAACTTCATCACGCTTTCTATAGGTACGATTTCCAAAGTATGTTAAAAAATAACAATGAGTTGAGATGGAAACCACATGAATCTTTGGAACATTTTTTCGATAGTTTTTTCATCTTTTTTTTTTCAATTTCCTGAAAGAGACGTGAATTGGATATATTTGAGTGAAAAAATCCAACTATTGGTTTGCCTTTCTTTGAAACAGTTTGAAATGAATCCTAATTATGGTGGTAGTCCTGGTAATTTGAAAGTTACAAATCAGCGATAATTTATCCTTGATTTTGTCTTGCCAACTTTTGAGTCGGGAAAAGTCTTAAAGCTCTGAGGATAAAATCACCTCTTATGAAATTCCATGTCCTCCTTCAGCTTCATTACCTAATGAAATTGTTGTCATTGATAATTTAGGTAATGAAGAGTGTTTGCAAGAAAATGAATCAAGTTTCCCTACTCCTGGAGCTCTCATACATCCAGGTGAAATTGGACAACATGAAAATTGACTTGATAAAACAACCCCTGTAGTTGATAAGATCCAACTTGAGCCCTTTAAGCATCCTCCTGAATCTATTTCGAAATCTTCTCATATTATGCTCCCTCATTCACCTTCTTTCAATGACCTGGAATGTCTCTCAAATAGTATTGAATCTGCAATCAATTCCATGGAGCATAACATGCAGGTTGGTTTGTTACTTCCTCAAGTTGACATTAACGTACAAAATTTGAATCTTGAATCAGTTTTGGTTCAAATCGATGCATCTTCACCCGAGTCTTTTCAATGTTTTCAACCTAATATATTTCATGAGTTTATTGCACCAACAATATCTCCAAACCCTTTAAATATTTATCCCGCTAGTTTTGAATGGAATATGGTACATAATAGTGTTGCCTCTCAATCAAAATATGGAAATATTGAATCCCTTGTTTATGATCTTTTCCATCTGCAATCTATAATAGGTGAAGAGGGAGATTTTTCATCTCAAAAATCTCAAAGAAGCCCATTGGTCGATTCATCATCATTCTTAATCCTTGAAGAGTCTCATGAGTTAAATGATAAATATGATCAAATTAGTGGCTTTAATAATTTCCATCCTATCAATGATGTCTTTACTGATATTGTTGATGATAGTTATTAATTTTCACTTGTTGATTTCACTAAACCACCAAAATTTGATGATCCACCTTTTGAAATTTTAGGTACTTACCAAGAAGTTGAGGCACTTCAGCTTCCGTTGATGGTTATGTTAGGCTCTCACAATCCTAATGAAATCCCAAAACTAGGTCAGATTAGGGTATCCTTACAAGATCCTCATGTCAGCACTATCTCACTAGATGAAAGCTTATCTTTGAAATTTTATGATCTGAGTGACGTTTTTTCAAGGAAAACTTTTCATCTTCTATCAACCGCTATGCACCACTCCTTATACTCTAATTTTTTTTATGAAGAGAGTACACTGACAATTATGTCAAATTCTTCATCCTCTCATCTTGTTGGTTCAAATTGTGAAAAGTTACAAGTTGGAATTGTCTTACATTCCACTGTATGCGAGAGAAGAAATCACATAACTCATCTCTTTCTTGAGACTCATCCCGATGATTCATCACCATATTGGAAATCAGAACAATCTTACCTGTTGAGCAACTAATCTATCAATACTAGAACATTTGGTCACAACAATGATATATTCAATAATGATTTTGGTGTCACGGTTTATGATTACCATGTGCATTCATTTTTTGATCTTATGAAACCAACAATATTTGATGATCTACCATTTGAGGGTTTAGAGGTTTGTCAGGATAGTGAGGCACTTCGGCTCTTGTCGATGGTTATGTTAGGTCCTCATGTACTTGAAAAAATACATGAACAAGCTCAAATTAGGGTTTCTAAAATTAGGGTTTCTTGAATGAATGCTCATTTTTTAGAAGTTTTCAGGGTTTTCAAGTTGGTTGTTTTGAGTACCATGATAAGATTGCTAACTGGTTGGAAGAGTCATTTCTAGTGAATTCCTTTGCAAGGTGGCATATCATCTCTCTTGTGATTGATTTAGGGTTAAGAGAAAATGACTGCATGCCTTGGATAAATGCTCATGGTTTTCAAGTTTATCATATGTTTATCAAGATAGAATTGCAATTTGGTTGGAAAAATCTTTTCTGGCATGCTTTCCTACCAATATGCATGACCTTATTTCTTTTGTGTGTAAATTACATGTAAGAATTTTTGTTTTTGCATTATACTTCGTCCTAGGTGTAATCGTTGACATCTTTGTTATTGCAGGTCAAGAATTGCTATGATGACTGCACTGGAATTTTGATTTCAGATGACCTGATATCCCCTCTGGTTAAATTAGGGTTTTAGGTTTAGACTAGTTTAGAGTTTTCAAATTAGGGTTTACTTGCCAGAGTTTTCTAATTAGGATTTTAATTTAAGGTTTTAGGTTTAGATTGGTTAGGGTTTAGATATGATTTTTTCATGTTTTCTTTATTGCAGGTAGTTAGTTTCCTGCATGACATTATGCATTTATCATGCATTCATCTTTTTGCATTACGTTTACCAATTGTCTGCATAGGAATTACATCATCCTTTAGTCACATTTAGCTGGTTTTTCTTGCATGACATTGCATTGCACTGCACCATTTTTCCTATATCACATGTAGTTTTGTCTACTACAATACATCATGCATTCAATCTACATTTAGCATTATCTTCTCCTTGTATTGCATTTGCTTGTTGTTCACCTAACATTGCATCTGTTTTCTATGTTGCATGACATAACATGAGCTTTCACAAGTTGTGTTATGTGCATGCTCCTTGCAAACCTTGTATGTCATGAAGAGCTTACCTTATGCCTTCTTTGTGCGTGTTTAAACCCTAGAAGAAATTTGGCGTCTTTGCACATGCTAAAACCCTAGAAAATCTCTCCTAGTCACTTTGCCCTAATATTGAAACCCTAATCCAATGTTTGTGTGTGATTGTGATGGAAACTCCAAGAGGCATCCTCTCATAGATCCAGTTATCAAGACTGTGTCCCTTACATACTTCCTTTGAGTCTGACTCATTAATAAGGAAAATATGAACAGGTACCTGTGGGGAACCCTAATTAGTTCATATGACCTATATCTGTAACCTGAACCCTATACATAGTATAATCCTGGATATTCTAGGATATGTTTTAACTATCCACTTGTTAGTTGGAGATATGATGTGGAAGTAGGGCATGATGGAAAACCTAAGTCATAAAATCCTTTTATTTTTTAAAATAAGGAACAACCTCTCTCACCCATAAAATAAGTTGGGATCCCTCATCCTCCCTGGCGCAATAAACACCCTATAAATGATGTCAATGTATATGCAAAAGAAAAGCAATTAAATAGAGGGTAAAGGATTGAGAAAAGATTCTTGCGCAAAGAGGTGATGCAAGCAACTTCACCTGGATACTGAACAAAATTGTTGGTAGTGAATCAATTCTTCTTATTCGTTGAGTGACGCTATTAGGGTACTGAATATACCTACTGGAAGCAAAGCAGCACTGGATGCTCACTTTAAATTTATAAATACAATAATCCCTATGTCATGTTTTCTGCATCATCATCGAAGACTTGCATGTGTGAGCTCTTTCTTTAGAGTGTAAACACTAACACAACCTAGCTAAGGAGACAAAGGAAGGGCATATCTGTAAAAGGTCAAGTAACTTAAGGAGTACCCATAATTTTTATTCAATACTTCCTTGCATCATTCATGAGACTCTATTTGTTATAGGGACGTAGGTAGAGATGTTAGATTCTACCAGTGGTTTGTTAATTATTGTAGCCGCTACAACACCACCCAAAATTTCATCCTAACACCAAAATTTTGGGCCCCCCCATGCTTTAAAAGTTCTAGTGGTTATGTATTTATTTTTGAATTGGTCAAACTCTTCATTGTTTTAGCTTCCATCGAATATTATGGGATCTTATACCCTTGTGATGTATGTTGCATATATATGCTTGAATTCATGTTGTTTCATGTTTTTATAACCGCATTAGGGTTTGAGGAATTTTTTTCCTGCATGTCTTAATTTGGTTCACCCTTTAACATGATTTTCCTTACATGTTTCATGGCATTTTACAGTCACAGTGGTTGCATGATAATGATTAGAATTGCATTTCATAACCATAACACCTTCATTTATTAGGAAAAATCATATGCTTGAGGTTAAATAGGTTTGAGACAAATTCTTGTTCGCATATTCAAGACAAAAACATCTATTGGAACCTCTGACAGTTTTACATCTGATTTTGCCACCTCGAGCTGGAAATACATTCTGCATTTTTAAATTGTAAAAGCTCATGTCACATAAATAATTAATTCATTTTATGATTACCTATGCAGGGTAATATTTCAGAGTCTCTTGGATTTCATCATTTGATAAAACCCTGGAAGAATAACATATGTGGCACTATCACCATGCATTGGAGGGACCTGCTTTCTAGACACTTTTCACACTTTTAAGAGGAAATTTTATTTTAAGAGATGAAATCATATTAGGAATCGCACTAGTTTCACATGCCCATGGGCTGATCATCCAAGAAGCTAGCACATATTCTCAAAAGAATTCTCTGATTCCTAGGACATATCACTCTATGCGGGACAACGTACCAGAATCGTTAAGATATGAGGAATTTATTGTCGACAGATGGATTTGTTCACAATGGTTTGTTTCATTCTTCTCTCCTTTTCCAAGATGTGAATACAACAACTAGATGTCTTCCTCAAAACAAATCATGTCTTGCCATAGATTTAGGGATTTCAATTTGAATCCTAAAAAGGAGGTTAGACAATTGTGGCAATCTTTACTTGTTTTAAAATGGTTTATGGAATTCTTGGGTTTAAGTCTTGTTTTAGTAATAGCCAGTGTGATGCTAGAGGGTTTTAATACCATGTTGAATTTAGGACATATATATGGGAGGTTTCTATTTTTCTATCAACATTCAAACAAGTCCCTCTTTGAGTATCTAAAATTAGAAAAGGAGTCGGGATTAACAAAGCCACAATCACTTGTGCTATCAGAGTTTCACCTTTTATTGCTCTGTGATAACAAGGCTAAGGTTGCAAATGATTTCAATCAAAAGTTCAAAGAAGAGGTTGCAATTTGATCATGATTTTGGCACGAGTTCTGACGAAGTTATTGGACCTTGCAGTGACGCTACTATGGCGTGTTCTATGTTTATAGTTAAAACTCCACATTTGAAGATATATGTACACGAAAAAGACCAAAATATGTGTCAGGTTTATTTGGAGCTGAAGGGATATGTTGATAAGAATGCACTTCAGAAAGACTCAGTATACTTAGCATAAGCTAAAGTTTCCTTCTCTACTAAAGATTTCATGAGAACCACATCCTTTTATGCCAAGACTTTGTTAATGAGATTCTGATGGAACTCTCTTGGAAAGTTGGACTTCAAGATATGGATCTCTATTGTTGTGGGTATAACTAAAGGTCTTCAACACTTGCATGCTTTAACACCACCCTGCAAGTTGCAAATCATGTTACCAGAAATAAACAGTGTTAGTCTCCTAAATTGTGACCTTGTTTTTTTAGGCGCACACAATAAAATTAGTGTGCAAATTGTACTTGCGACCCCATCTCGATAATTATTGTGATCATAATGCTCTCTTTTTTCACTTTTCAACTATCTAGTCATTTCACTCTCCCAATATTTCAAATTCGGCATGTTCAACTTAATGCTTATGTTTTTAGCACCCGAATTCATGCCTCACAACCCAATGCCAATGGTTTGTCCTAGTTTCTGCATGCTGGATAAGATTTCGACTGAACCATTGACAAATAACTAATAACTTGGAAAACTCTTGACCAACAACAATGTATCGATGGTCGGTTACCCTTGCTTTGGGATTTTTCAAGTGCTAAATGGTGGTGCTTATCACCCTCACGCTTGCAATGGAACTATGACCCCAAAACTTGAATTTTTCACAGTGGTTTTAGGTCTGGTCACTAGCAACGAAAATCATGATTGCGAGATTGTGATTTGCAATACCAATTATTCCCTAGTCGCACGGTCATGTTTGTAGCTATTAGTAATTGGAATCTCCGAAGAGACTTGTTCTAGGGCATGGATATTTGATCCATGATAGCACCTCGAAATGTGACTAAGGTGAGGCCATAAGTCACCTCTCCGATCCTTTATGTTGATAACTAAAATGTGAACTACGATGAGACTAAAAATATATGCCCTCATTGTTGTGATTAAGTCATTTTACTCATTCCTTGAGGTCGTAAGTCACAATATCAGTCTTTTGTAGTGCTGATAATCAAAGTTGTGGCCTATGATTGGATAAAGGATTGTGACCTACTCTATCTATTGAATTTTGACCTGCTTTGTGGATCATAGTTGTGATTAAGTCATTTTACCCATTCATTGAAGTTCCAAGTCATGGTGTCAATCTTCAAGGATACTTGAAATAAGGAATGTGACCTACTCTTTCAAAATTATGACTTGCCCACCAGTCGCATTCTCATTTGTGACAGAGGGCGTAGTGAGGGAAATAGATAGAATCATGGCTGGAGGAAGTTGTTGGATTTTGTTGGCCCTGGTTTTTGGGTTGCAATTTCTTATATGTTTGTGGATAAAAAATATGACAAACCATCTAGCGTAGAAGTGATGAAGGGACTATTTTTTTTAAGGAAAAAGGTAATGGAGCAATTCGAATAACGATATCTCTTCTTGTTGCAATGATAATGCCACGTAATTTGTTTTTAACATTTAGCTCTTTTTTTGTGAATACAAGCTCCTAGAGAAACTCAAGGAATCAAGGATGGATGAAGATACAGTATTATTAGTATATATTGTCTCTTCTATTATCAATGTTGATGTTGTTTGGAGTGATCTTGATTCAAATCGAGCACCTTTCCTGCTAAGCATGTTCTCGAACATTGGAGTTCCACATTGCTTTATATCACTATGTTAGCTTTTGGACAAAGTTCAACAATAAAAGGGACCGATGTTGGGCAGTATGTGATGTAATTCTTTTTACAACCAATTTTTACACTATGGGTTAGGAATAATCTTACAAGGTGTGTGGCAATAATCCCTAGCTTGATTTTTGCCCTTATTAGGGGTTCTAAGGGTGCAGGAAAGCTTGTTCTCATATCTTCGATGATTCTTCCTCTTACGCTTCCATTTTCTTTTCTTCCATTCTTGAAATTTACAAGCAATAATGTGAAGATGGTCCTCATGCTAATTCCAAGAAGGTTGAAACATTGACATGGATCATAGTAATTTTCATTATATCGGTAAACATGTTATATTTAATACTTGACATTGTTTCCTTGATAGCTTATGTAGGTTTTTCATTGTATTTAGCATTGATAGCTTATGTAGGTTTTTTTATTACTAAACAATTGGTCTGAGGAAATGCATGTTTGTGGTTGTTTTTTATCCCAATGGTCCAATTTTACTTTATACAAAGGTGCATACAATGTCATTTTTCAGAGATTTTGTCCTAGAGCAGAAGATTGGGGAAACACAATTACCCTAAAGCATATGAAAGAGTATGATGAAGCATATTTTAGAATGTTGACACAAACCTCCATGGCTTTCTAACATCATCTGAAACAAGTTTTCTAGGGTTTCAAATAACCATCTTTTTTCTCCTCATAACTTCTCTCTATCATAATGTAAATGTTTCTTATCATGATATTAACAGCTATGCAAAGCTCGACTTGAGCATGTAATAGTCATTATACAATAGAGAGTCGCAAGTAAGGTCAAGATTCATGAGGGTAGATGAAAGGTCATGGGACAAGGTGAAAGGTCACCCTTCTCACTTCTATAAATATACGCTCATGCCTTATTTGTTGAGGACTTTAGCGCTTGAGCTAGGACTGGCATCGGATAGTTGATTTATGCTTAAGAAGTTAGAGGCACTTTACTCTTGGCATCTAGTATGGTGAGTTGTGGTGAGGCTAGGGTTTTTCTTTGGAAGATGGTATGAGCATCCCATGTTCCACTATTGGGCTTGATGGTTTTCTGGACTTGTTACTTGTACTTACAGCATCATTAATAAGAAGTTCTTCACTTTGGGAATTGGTTCATGTGCTACTTCATTTTGGTTGTATTGGTTTTCTAGTATTTCCAAGGTGCTTGTTTGTGTGTTTTCATGTGGGTGATATGTTAATGAACTAGTTTGTTGCTTATGACTTGCATGTCTACTTTGAATCATTGCTTCCTTAGTTCATACTATATCGATAACTTATTGTGAATTGATTTGCAATTAGCCTCTGGAACTTTCCTATTTGTGTATTTCTAAGATGGTTTTAGCTCACTAACCCTTCTTTAGGCATACTTCTTATGGTTTAGCTATTGCATTCTTGTATCTTGTTCTACAAATTATCAATCATGGGTTGACCTCATTCCTACTGCCTAGACATTTCTTTCATGCCCTCACTCTAACATCCTCACATTTGACAACCAAGAGAAAAATATTCACGGTGGCAGTCAAGCCCACATATTGGATGGGGCTCCCAAACGGTGTGAGGTCTAATTTGAAACCCCCTAGCTTTTGGCGGGACATTTTCCCCTGTCAACATGAATCTTTAACAATTAAATATATGATAGATAGTCAGTAAAAAAACCACTTTCCAAGCGTTGGAAAATGCATTCTTTCTTAGTGAACAAAGCATAATTTTCAAAGTGATGAAACTGATGTGCACAAAGTAAAAACATAGCATGAATAGGAACATAAACCCATTAAGTAACCAAAAATGGTGTGCGTTAACACCCATAACTACTAGGTTTCTTTTTAATAGCAAGAAATATGTATTGTAATGTGAAACAAGATCATATTTAATTCCCAACTTCGAAAATGGTTAAATATGTTGACCAAGATAGTATAATAATGCGGTATTTACAGTCCCATTCACTTTCAATTAAGCAGGGTAAGTAAATTTAAGGTTGAGATAACCTATATGGTCATATGATTGATGCGATGCACACATGTCCCTTCTACTCTCTTATTACTTAGAACCCACAACCACTAGGTAACATTGAGGCCTATGTTGGATGTGAACAACTTACTCTCAGGACCAAGAATATGCAATTTCACCAGGTATCCATGAGGCCAGACATATCTAGTCTAGGTTGGTTAGTTTAGTTTAGCTTTCATCTTTGGACGTGACAAGTAATGGATTAACCAATATTTTATTTACTGATCTGATCTATAAAAAATAATGAAATGCCCATTTTATCCTATACCCTGTCAAAGGAAAACCGAAGAAAATCAAATTATAAATGTGGAATAAAAACCTTAATTTATACATACATGAAGCACCCTGTTTGCAGATGGTACAACCATCTTATGGAGATGGGTTTTACTACGACTCCATGGGATGTAACTAGTAGACCTTTCCTACCGAACCCAATTTGTTCAAGTAGAGGACATTAAAAACAGATAACTAGAAGTTCAGAAAAGAATTCAATTTAGTAATCTGTCATTAATAAACTAAGTTGATTTTAAAATACTAGTTATTAGACTATCAATTCCAATTGTGCTATCTAAAGTCGATATCATAGAAATTGAATGTTACAATGCTCTCCTATCTGGTAAGCATCAAATACATTGTATTCTGCAATGTAGATTGTGTTATGAGATCATGTTGATGGTCGTATACTTTGCTCTATTTATCAGAACAACACCACATGAAATTGTGATATTATCAATTCATTCAATAGAATTCCATATTAGAGATGAATAATATATGAACCTTGCACCTAGCCTCTTCCCCAAGGAGAGCCTCTATATGTAGGTGACACAACCCACAAAGAGAAAACATGGCATTTTGGGGATTTGAATTATGGAAGAGCATGTAACATTGATTAACATGATTGAATAGTTTTCATTTTCAGTGGTTCAGGTGAACAGAGTACCTACTACCAAGAGCATTAGAAGGCATGCAATTAAGTTCATGGATGCTCAAAAGATTCAAAAGCATAGGACAAAGCACGCAAGTGCATGGGTGCTTAGAGGATTCAAAAGCATAGGAAATCCGTATACATGGAAAATAAATACACAATTTGAACATGCAAATCTGAACATCAAATGGGTTCATTGCATATAATTACTTTTCTATTGCACACACAACAGCACTAATGTATCTATGTTTGGATCAACTATTGTAGTTTAGATTATATCCACTGCCACAAATAGATACGTGGGAGAGCTATATAGAGAATACAAACCTCGGTGATGGTGTAGACAGGTATGTAGTGGGGATGAGGAGGTAAGACATGCAGGTATGACAGAAGGGTCCTGTACATGTGCTTGAGAAGTAGTTGAAAATATGAGTATATTAATTCCAAAGTCCATAGTAGGCCCAATTGAAAAAGGTTCCCTTTCCATTGTATACAGTGGGGATCCAGAGATATATGTCCACTTGAAGGGAGTGTGAGACCTTGTTGGACTCTATTTTACAAAGTTTTCCTTGTAACAGAGAGGGTACACACAACTCTCTTCTAATATTTGTCCTAACATTTTAAGTTCTAGATTCTTAACTCATGAATTTGTTACTTACTTAAGGCAAGGCGAGGCCCCCAAGCTGGTTTCTGACTCATATTATTTACCATAATACATAACATAACTTCGTGGACATAGCTTAAACTACATAGAGAGCATTACAACTTTTGCACCATGTTATTTCAACATCACATTACTTAACCCAATAATCACATTCGAGGCATGCATAACAAACATGATGTATCATAGTTACATATGGCCATGGCACACACACACAACATGAGCAACAAATTATTCATAATGGATCAAGGTGATTTCATTTATTAAGGAAACTTATTGTACATATTGTCATGAACACAAATGGGCAATTGAGTTTGCAAAAATACTCACCTCCCAACGACAGATTTACTGCAACCCAGTTTCTTGTGCAACTATCATCGTCGAGCTTGATTTCAAGCTTGAGAGGATTGTTCAAGGACCAAGCTACCAGTTAAACTAGGGATTCTAGAGGTCAAGTCTACCTCCACCCTTTAGGCATAAGAATACTCCAACATATGTTAGTCTAGGGCTTCATAGATTTTCTACCTCCACCCACCAGCCAATCAAGGAATATAGAGGTCTAATATACCTTCATCATTTAGGCGTAAGAATGCTCCAACACAAGCTACTATATGGCTCCATAGGTTTACTACCTCCACCCACTAGCGAATGAGGGAATCCAGATTTTTCAATATGGAAATTCATATCAGAAAACTCTATTCTTCTACCGGCAATCCAAGTATTTCTTAACAATTTCTATTAATGTGGTCTTAGGCACAACTCCAATTACTATGTATTTCTTCTCTCCACTCTTGAAAACCATAACAATTAGAATGCTCCACATGCCATATTCAGTGGAAATGTTAGAACTTTCATCATTGTTAAGTTTCAAGCACATGATCTTACCAACATATTTCTTTGCAATTTTATCTATTATAGGTGAAATCATTCGACAAGGTCCACACATGGAACACAAAAGTATACAAACATGGAAATGTCACTATCCAAGACCAACTTCTGTGAGGTTGAATCATTGACCTCCAAAGCTTGAGTTGTTATTTCTTGGGCTTTGCAAAAAACTCTTCTTGTATATGCCTTCATTGTTGTCTTATTTAGAGTTTTTTTTCATAACCAGAGAAAGAAGTGGAAGAGGATTTAAGTCTAAATCTATTGCAAATAGGCAAACCAGCTCGGCCTCTAACCATTTTAGAATGTAATGAAGGGGCCTATATACATGAGGATGAATAAGCCACCGCGTTGAAATGATGAGAATAAATGTAATTTGCAGATGTCATTGCCTTTGCAAATGAAATCACCCTTCATGTAGTTATACATGCTTTTTCAACATCTGTATGATGGATCCTCAACACGATACGATGATCATCCTCTGCATAGATGCACAGTCTCTTTAGTCGACTATGTTATGATTGTAACAGTCCAAAGATAAATATCTAATTAACTTTTCTGATTAACATTAAATTCAACTAAGATACGGTCCAAAGATAAATATCTAATTAACGTTAAATTCAACTAAGAGTAGTGCTTACCTGTCGTAGAAGTAGGCTTACCGCAACAAGGTTTTTGGGGACGACTCTCCACCCAACCGTAGGCTCAATTGTGCAAGGATTCTGCTACAACTAGCCACCCCCGAGCCCTCAATCAACGTACTACTGCCAGTGACTCCTAAGTCTTAGAACACCATTCTCCCAAGAGAATGCAAGATAGAATCTCGGAATGATGGAATGCAGGAATGCCTCTCATCTTCCTCACCATCTATTAAATAGAACAACATTGGAAGGGGAACCACATGCACACACTCCATGTGTCTACATGCAACTTTCTTTTGATTTTTAGCTTTCTTGTTTTATTTCTTTACTTTTCTTTTGATTTTTAGCTTTCTTGTTTTATTTCCTTCTTTTTGATAGTTTTCTTGTTTTATTTCTATTTATTCTGATTTAGAGTTTTAGTATAGTTATTACTATTTTTATTTTTATTATTTTTATTTATTTTCTTGTATATTTTTAAATATCATTTATTATTTATGATTTATTATTTTCATTATATATTATTAAGTGATTTATTATTTATTATTTATATTATTATTATTTATTTGTATTATTTATTATTATATTATTATTTTTATTTTTATTATTTATTATTTATTATTAAGGGAAGGGATATTACATACTCTCCCCCTTTAAGGAACTTCGTCCCGAAGTTATGTTGAATTATGTATTATGTATTGTTTTTATTATTTATTATTTATTATTTTATTTACTTCCTGTTGCCAACACCCTCTGCTGAACTAGTATAACCAGCAGGCATCGAAAGTCCCCAACACCCTGGGAAATCTCAAGGAATCTCTGTCCTTTTTCCCACTTTCGGCACGAGGCTAAGCCTGACCCGGTCTGTATCCTAGTCCAAGGCTGGCCCCAAGGCTCGGACCTGACTCAAACCTCATTTGCCCCAAGGCAGGCATCCGGTCCGGTACTCAATGACCTCAGGCATCTGGCAAGGCTGGCCCACTCCCTCCACAACTACTAAGGCGCACAGCCCCAGGCATCGAAGTCTTATACAACCCTTCCAGACTTCGGCATCCCAATCCAATAACAGGCACCAAGCCTAGAACATCAGGCACTTGGCCTCCTCAAGATGGTCTCATAGCTCTTCAAGAGCTATCCATCAAGAGTTGTACACAAGACAAAGGAACCACTGGCATATGTAGTGTTGATTGAGTTTTGTCCCCAGCCCATATGGTGTTACTTATTCTCCCTTGTGCGTATGGGCTCGCACAAGATCATCAAATAAATCGGCCCTCTCAGCCCATTTGTGGAGTCCTGTGAATCATCACATCTCAACATGCATCCAATGCATTAACCATGCCATCAGAGTATCATAGGAAATAATCCACATGCGAAGTCTTGCATGTCATCATGAGAACGCTCATCTTTGTTAATCACAATATTATGAATAATAAGGGACTGCATGCTCATGCATGTCATAGATTTGTACAAAACTATCATATGCTTCAGTTATACCATCAACATAATTATATCTAAGACATGTCATGACTTCACATAAATAAACCACATGTCAATAATCCTCATATTATAGCGTCATAATTCCTATGCCACATACCATATCCATCATGAGTATTGAACATTAAATACCTAGCATCACGTGGTAAATGAATATGTCAATATTCCTTGACATAACGTCATAATACCTATGCATATCGCTTATTATCATATGGATACATTATCACTATAAGAATCATATATACATCATTATCTTGAGTCTTAATCTCTCGTCATATTCTTCCTTCCCCAAGGAAATTCTGGTGAATTTCATTGTTTAAGATATTACTAGTGATACCATCATTATTGAAATCATCTATCTCAGAATTAAAATCCCTTGATTTTACATCCATTTACCCTTTGGCTTACTGATTCCAATCCCGCTATATGCATATAAATACTATTTTCATCATGATTTAACTTTATATCATGCTTAATTTTCTTGCATGAGAATTTGTTGATCGATGTTGACTTATTTAACAATTAGCACTTCATCCACGGAAATATTTTCTTTTCTCGTCAAGTTCGTCTCTTTTAATGTTATGGAAAGTCCTAGTCAATACAACCTCGATTAATTGACTTTTACGTCTTTGTCACTATGTACACAATCCTTCTCACGGTATCCTTATAACATTTCTAGCAACATTCTTTCCTATATCTTCCAAGTTTATCATTACTTGGTCATCATGCAACTTCATACATTACTCTTTCCCAACTTGGGTAATACCTAAAAATAATTTCATTAAGATAGCTACCAAATGTAATCCGCTTATCAACATAATAAAATTACCTGATCATACGTCTTGTTATCCATAATTCCTTCATATAGTTAGTCACCTATGGAAAACTTTACAATGTGGTTCTCCCATTAGAGAGAAAATTGCTATAGATGTTGTCACACACACAACTTATCCTTTCCAATCATTTTATCATACCTTCCAAGTTTTGTAAAATTATTACCATAATTATTCAACTTCGTTGGTTGATTGCCAATATTTTCTTCCTTATGTGCATCATCCTTAGATAGACCTTATAGTGATACCTTTAGAGTACCAAGTTATGTTTATACTAAATTCTTCCATTATGTTCCAAAATACCACAATACTCTTCTTTTATGTTCCAAAAGAGGTTGTCTCTTCTTACTGATTTATTATCTTTGTTGTGATAATTCTTCTTTGCCACCTTAAATATCTGATCCAAGTTGGCCATAATCACATGAACTATCATTAGTTATCATCCTTAAAAAAATTGCAAGTTTCTCCTTTCCATTTCTCTTTAGAAAACTTTAACCATTATATGTAATTAACCTTGAATCCCGAACCATTATACTCAACATCTGAACTTTAATCCAAATCTGTACGATTTGCCACTGAGACTATATACTCTCTCGTAGCTTGATGATGTTTAATATACAAATGATATGAGTAGTAAATGAGCAGATACATGTAATCTGAATGGCAATTGCAATGCAAAATTAAATTTATTAGAAGATCATATGGAGAGAGTTGTGTTCTTGCAATAATGGACCAGAGAAATGCCAAGCAACTGCTATTGCTAAAGGTCAGTAATCCAACAAATAATTAGTGAATAATATGATCAACATTCACAGAATGTTATTGCTGTGTTTTTAGATCAGATTGAACCATAAAATAATGAGCAGATGCAAGTGAACAATGATCAACTAAAGGTAATAAGATATCAGAGTTTATCCATTGTGAATTGGAATAGATCTCACTATTTTAGAGCACTTTAATTGGTGACAATTTCAACTTCAATTATCCAATTACTTCAAGTGCTATGTAAATTGTGTTGTAAAATGAACCAGTGGTGAGTAGTTATGCCAGTATACCATATCAATAGTGTGATCTTTCAGAGAATTTATATATCGTCAATTATGGGTAGATTATCACCATCAAGATGATAAGATTATATACTTTTCTAATGAATCGATGAGTCATAACAAAACTATATACTTTTAATTAGGTGAGTCATTTAGAATTTCGGTTTGTTATATGGTTGTAATGGAGAGAACCGTTGTAGTTGATTATAGCACTTTTTATGTTTAAAAAATGATAAGAGGATGGGAACACAAACAACTCAATAAAATGAGATAGTGGTTTTACCATGTAATGAGATTCTAATGCGAACAGAGAACCAAAGAATCTACTGTCTATAATGATGCATGAGAATACCAATGAGGAATTTAATGAATGCACCAACTTTAAATCATACCAACGTTATTCTGTTGTCAAGAATCTGATTGTTGTAGCTTATTGCCAAGAATATATCAGTCCTTAGATACCAAATTGGATAGCTAATTAAAGTAAAACTGCAATGTGATGTGAGTCACTAGATGATTCAATCAATCCACTAATTCACTTTTCAAATGATCACTGAATGCAAGATAAGGAGTACTAATGATCTAGATTCAAGCTTAGTGCCAAATGAAAAGGTAATATATCATGGTAATGTCAAGATCAGAGCTATATCCGACCTCTAAAAATATCAGATTTCTAATAGTGAAATCAAGTCACCCGCATATGCATGCAATGATATCCAAACACTGTAATTAGTCACTAATATCAAGATTCATCACTGAAGAAGCATAAAATAAGAACCAAAATACTTATATTATCGTTGTGATAATTATGCAGTGAATTTTTAACCAGATATGTATTAACCATGCCAAATTTATTCAACAAAGTTTTGAAGATTCTTGATTCATTTCAATCTATATTTTTCCCCTACTGCATGGCATGCAATCAGGCCATTGCCAAATTTGAAACTGTGTGATTGATCATGCAAATTATCAATAATCACTAGTTTTGTAGTATTAAAACTTAGAGAATTGTCTCAACATAAAATCAAAATTCCAATGAGTAAAGCTTACGAATATTAGTGGCAATATTGTTTTAAGAAGGTACTTGAATTCTGAAAGAAATTTCACCATGACTTTTGAAATTATATGTCACGCCAATATTATGTCTACAGATTCATGACCTTATGTGCTAGGATAAATTGAAATTATGTGCTGTAGAGTGAAATATTGTGAGTATCTGTTTAAGCAATCATAACTTATGTTAGAAGAATTAAATGGACTGCTTTTAACAAAATAAATCAGGAAATTTAAGAAATAAAACAACCAAGGAAATATTCCACATCATAAAGAAGAGACACAGTCACCCGATCCAGAACCGGATCGGATGACTGGGAAGGTTATCCCTCCCCAACACAAAATAAAATCATTTTGTTAATTATATGGCTTGCATGCAAGCGCACCCACGAAGGCAACACCATCCCTTAAATTACAATACATTTAGCCATATTAATTTCCTGGATAAGATGTCAAATTACCTACATAAGATTGTAAGCTTGCAGCCATGGCTATGCGTGTTCCTACAAATTCCATTGTTCCTTTTGACAACAATGTCGAGAAATCTGCACACACTATAAGATCAATAGTACCATTTACCCAATCAATAGTACCATTTCCTCATCCAAGGTAGGTAATTGTTCCTTCAACAAATTATATAGAACTGGTATTTGTTTATACTCGTTTATCGAAGTATTCACACTACTAGTACCGGAAGAAGAAATTATACAACAATATTTTTTTCACGGGCTGTTGTATTGAGGGGCAGAGATGGCAACAGAATTAGTCAAGATCGGATTCCTTCCAAAGGGCAGAAAGTGACTAGAGGTCAATGAAACATGTTGGTTAATATATATATGAAATTACATATATGATTAATAAATTAAAAAAAAAAATACAAAGAAAATCATTGGCATGTAATAAATAGTGAAAGAAAATGTACTTCTCATACTTGAACGGCTTATAAATCTTATCTCACCGCCTATTAATTCAATCAAGCATCAGCTGATACTAAGGCCATTCATGTGTAATCATTCTCAAAGTCACATTATAGAATTTCCAATAGTATTTCCTCCTACACTTCATGCTTGGTGCTTTTCATTAGTCATAGTGTCTTTCATTTTCCAAAAGTTAAACAATCATTATCCAAATACTTTATTGTGAAGAGAGATGCTTGTTTGTTTTTGTCAAGATAGAAAGAAAGTAGTAGCCACATGGGCCTTAATTGGTATTTCTAGTCCCTTCGCTCCAAAAAAAAGAGTTAACCAATCACTATGTTTGTATTTAGCATTGTGCATTACCAAGTATCCTGATTAAGAAGGCTAATATTCAACATCATTATTCATTAAGTTTTTCCTTGCCATAGTTAAGATATCCCCTTACACTAAACCAACATATACAGTTTCAATTCTTTTTTTTTAAATAAATTCATCTTTTATAACTCATTTAAAAAAAAACAACTTCACTACAACTTATAATCTAATAACATAACTAATTTTATAATTACTACTCTATACTAATTAACAATATACCAAATATTTTCACCTATTATTATATTTCAATACACAATATTACATTTTCTCACAATATTTTTATTTATTCTATCAATAAAATAATTACCATTCATCCAAAATAATTATATTTATTATTTTAATTTAATTTCACTTTGCAAAAATTATATTTTTATAACTCATATATATATATATATATATATATATATATATATATATATATATATATAATACAAAATTACAAATACATCTCAGAAAAAGAATGTGATTTTAAATGTGCTCACACGTATATTTTGTTAAAGAATTGATTACTAGATTTAAACACGTTCTACCTTATTGTATTAATAAGAATAAGTACGTTAAACTATAGACCATGTTAAAAAAAAAAATATGTCCAATTCACTCTATTAAAAAAAAAAAATGTCCAACTCACTCTATTAAAAAAAAAAATCAACGCGTACTCTATCAAGCAGGTCTTTTACCGAATGCCTTTACATGTCTATGAGCAATTATAGCATGATTTTTGCTTTTCTTCTTCTTAAATTAGATACGGAAACACGATTGGTTTTTTTTTTTTTTCGGTAACAGTAAAATCAAGTCTCCTCCGTTACAGCAGCAGCTAACAACGTGAGAACAAAATAGTGAAATAAATGAATAATTGACGGTTATTTAAAATGCTCAGAAGTAATTGTTTTTCCGACGTTTAGAAAGCTTCACAACATTAGATATTTATTAAATATCTAATTAATAATAAATCTGATAACGTATGAATCATGACTTCCAATATTTAACAAATAATGAACTGAAACATCCACCTTTACCATACGGCCAATCTGTAGGAATTATTCTAATGCATGGACCAGCTTCAGAAATTTCGCTTTGAGATTATAATTTTAACCCTTGAAAAACGGAAGACTCGCCAAATTCCACGGAAAACTAAAATATTTTGAAACATAAATCATTAGATAGATAGCATAGATGTCTGGTCGCTTCACGCGGGTAGCATATATTTATGTTCTCATTTTACTTAGATTATCTTTATTGAAAATATGTTAGGACTATAATACTATTTATCTTTTACATGTTTTTGTGAAACACCGTCATTTTCACAAGATAAATTCAACTGTTTTTACAATGGTCTTTTGCTTCATCGGATTACTCGCCTTTTCGCAAAAATGAACCTCAGAAACTCGAAGATGCGGACATATCAAACAACCGTCATAAAACAATGATTACAGATGAATTCTCCAACGCATTGCAATCTCCTTTAATCGTATGACAGCAAAATTACTCGTATTTACTATGAGTTTAGGCAGGAATTATTAAGGGATATGCACGAATTCCAACATACAGAAATATCAATCATCATCCATGCATGGCAGGAGAATTATAATCCACATTAAATCAGACGACATCATGACTGGAAAATGTACACTCTTGCATTAACATTAAATTATTGATTACTAACATTCAAAAATACGAAGATATATCTATAAACTTGTAATTATAGATGACAACTAAATATTCATATTTATTGCAGAACGGCTTACTGTAATTCAAACATTTTTCAACAATTCTATTAAGTATCAAACTATGGAGTTTAAAATAAAATGATGTTACTACCCACGAAGTCTATACATACCACAGGATTTCCTACTCTAAAACATAATATTATTAGCTTGTTAATAATAATAATCCACAGTCAAAGAAGTTCCAAAGAAAAACAATAAACTGTATAATAGACTTGAACCCACTAATGATTTTCCTTTGTAAGCGTACCTAATCATATTGATGTTCTGCTTTTTAAATAAGATCATACCAATTGTTTTGCTTTAAAATAAGATCATCCTACGCTACAATCCTCATAGGCTTAATAAAAAAAATCTTTATCTAGAGGTCACCCAGAGTTGAACCAGCTCTGATACCATATGTAACAGTCCAAAGATAAATATCTAATTAACTTTTCTGATTAACATTAAATTCAACTAAGATACGGTCCAAAGATAAATATCTAATTAACGTTAAATTCAACTAAGAGTAGTGCTTACCTGTCGTAGAAGTAGGCTTACCGCAACAAGGTTTTTGGGGACGACTCTCCACCCAACCGTTTGTGCAAGGATTCTGCTACAACTAGCCACCCCCGAGCCCTCAATCAACGTACTACTGCCAGTGACTCCTAAGTCTTAGAACACCATTCTCCCAAGAGAATGCAAGATAGAATCTCGGAATGATGGAATGCAGGAATGCCTCTCATCTTCCTCACCATCTATTAAATAGAACAACATTGGAAGGGGAACCACATGCACACACTCCATGTGTCTACATGCAACTTTCTTTTGATTTTTAGCTTTCTTGTTTTATTTCTTTACTTTTCTTTTGATTTTTAGCTTTCTTGTTTTATTTCCTTCTTTTTGATAGTTTTCTTGTTTTATTTCTATTTATTCTGATTTAGAGTTTTAGTATAGTTATTACTATTTTTATTTTTATTATTTTTATTTATTTTCTTGTATATTTTTAAATATAATTTATTGTTTATGATTTATTATTTTTATTATGTATTATTAAGTGATTTATTATTTATTATTTATATTATTATTATTTATTTGTATTATTTATTACTTATTATTATATTATTATTTTTATTTTTATTATTTATTATTTATTATTAAGGGAAGGGATATTACAATGATTCCATCATAGTAATTTGATTATCATCTTCAGTGTAGGTCTCCCTCTCTTCTCTTGTTGCTTCATTCCTGCTCATACTTTGTCTCCCCCTACTCCTAATTTCTCCTATCTGAATTCTTCCAGCTGGTAGTTAGTGACCAGTCTGGCCCAGACCCTCTAGGCGAATCAACTTAATTCCACTTAACCTTTTGTACCCTAGTATCCCATATGTTAGAATCTAAGGCCTATGCCACAACAAAAAAAAATATTCATGCATAAAAAACTTCCCAATACTGAAATCAATTGTCCCTTTACCTTGCTCATCTATCTATGTTTTTATTTCCAAATATTTACAAAATCTATAATGGTGGAAGGTGATCGGGGTTATCACAGAGCCCCAACTTTATTGCTTAATCAATTTGGTTATTTATGTCTACCCATGGTGCTTTATTGCTTAAGTACTTTCGTTATTTATGTCTACCCATGGTGGGGAGCACCCTAGATCTTGAGGGTAAATCACACACATTTTTATGCACTATTGATAGGACATTTCACCTTGGATGACTTTGTGGAGGTTGTTGCATAACCAATTTATTTATTTTATTATTGTTGACTTATCTTATGGAGTTCGTTAGATGAGAGCATTATTTCATTGACTACCTAATATATTTAACATATTATTCTTGGAGAAGAAAGTGGATCTCAACAATCCATCATTGTTTTTAGTAATGAAGTTATTCAAGGGGTTATTTTATTGTATTATTTGGAGTGATTAGTAGATCTGAGAAAACAATTATAATTTTATTGTTGAAGAAGAGTTGAGTTGAAACCTATATAAGGGTTTACTCTCCCTCATTTTTGTATGGTTGAAGAGAAATCCCTCATAGCTTAGTTGAATATATTTTGGATGCTTTTGGAGGATCAAGCATTGTTTGTATAGATGAGGATGTATTGACGTAGATCTTAATGCTCTCTCATGTTATTGGAGTTATCTTGAAAAGTGGTTAATTCAGTAGCTATGTAATAATCCAAAACACCTTAAAAAGAACAAATAATCAATGAATACAATGCACTTTTTGGGGAAAACCTCAGTTTACAATTAATATAATACAAAAGACAATATGAAATGATCTTAAGATTATGTCTCGTTGGTGTATATATAGGAGATAAAGGGTGCAATAAAGGTTTTGGCCTACATAATAATATAACAATAGAAATGTAATAGCTTAATATGTAGGGCTTAATAAGGGGTTTTATGTGATTAAATGTCCCTCCCCTTCAAAAAAGTGTTTTCCTCGACACTTGATTGACTGCGGGCATTTTCGCATGAATAAATCATCTTCCCACATTGCCTCTTCTGTGGGTAGGTTCTTCCATTCAATGAGGTACTTAGTAATTTCCTGATTTCATAACTTCTTAATCCTTGTTTCAAGGATTTATTTTGAATCTAATATGATTTTTCCTTCTTCATTAATCTATGGTAAAATATCCCCCATGACGGGTGAAGGATCCCACCACTTGTCATAATAATGATATTAGCATCTGGATTGAATGGTCACCTGGAACATCTTTCACTTCATAGTGTGTCCGGCCATACAATATTAAATGTTCAAGTGCTACGAGCCTTCATGCACCATCAATCATTGTACTCTGCTTCCTCCTATGCTTATTGTATAATTATTTACCGCCATTATTATCTAGACAAGATCCTTATTTCCATGGAAACGAGATTTGTCATGGTATGTGAGTTTCCTCTTTTAGATGTTTCTGTAATCTCTACAAGTAGTTATGAAACTGACTATGTGTCTTTTGCAATGTTGGTATGCGGTTATCATTCCCGCACTTCTCTTAATTGTGAGGCGTTCCCTGGTTGGACCAACCTTGGGTATTTACTGGTTTTCCCAAAGATGGCACATTTTCATCTCCATTCATGTTTCATTCGGTGTTGCCCCATCTCCTGTCTTTGCATGGTAGCTTGGGGACTTTCTATGGCCCTCATGACTCACATTGATGATTCACCTCTCCCATTGGGTTCTATGTTTTATGTCATTTCATGGGCTCCACTAATATATTTTTCAAATTATATTGGCTCTCCCATGGAAAATCTGAGGCTTCTCCCTTCTTGTTCTAGCATTGGATCTAGAATTGTGCTAGTGGGAAACATTGTATTTACTAGTCAGTGGCTTGTCATCCTTAAAGGATCATCTGCAAGCTTCCTTCATTTCATTCAACCTTGGTTAAAAATCGCAATGCCCCTCTAGTGGCATGCTCCTTCCAATTGGTCTTTTGTTTATTTCTAGCTGGTGTGAGACATTACATTAGTCATGTTCCTAGGCAGCTAGCAGAAGGCTCAATATTTGGAGTGTGAGTGTGAGAACTATGGTCGACACCACCATGTAGATTGTATGTCAAATATCATGGCATGTCATTTCTCATTGTCTGTCATGGATCGTGGTGTGTCATGGTTTTTCCTGGTTTGTTGACATTATTCATGGTTGGTTGAAGTCACTCGTGGTTCGTCGATGTTGCTTCCCTAGCAGGCCCAATGCATGTGGCTCAATGTGTGCAATTTCCAGGTCTCTTTACAATGAGAGTTCCTATTTTGGCTATGTTTTTATGGTTCCTTTTTGTATATTTGACAATTGGATTTTTCCTTTTTACTAGTTGTATCTTTGTCTGTCAGAGCATTATTATTTGTAACTGCTTGACACAGTTGGTAGACTAGGGAAATGTCTTTTTTTTTATTACTTGATCTAATAAAACTTGGTATATGTAATCTTAAAATGATCAACCTGTGCTACTAGGTTGGTTTCTTAGCGGGCAGGCTAGTAGCACAAAAAACTATCTTTTATATTGTTTCTATTCGATAATAAAAAGTTGAACTTTACATAAAAAAAAATCTATGGTAAAATAGTTTGGACTGAGATGTTTGTTGAATTTTTGTAACTATGTTTGGTCTTCATAATGTACGTTTTGATTCTTATTGTATTTGTAGGCATGTTCTTCATGCTAGAGTCAAAAAGAAAATTTTAAGGACATGTTCTTCATGTCGGAAAATTTTGAATTTATAAAACTTAATATTTGACTCCAAAAGATGAAGTCAACCTTCTCCTAGTCAAGTCAACCTAGTTATAGGATGCACCCATTTGGATGGCCAATTCACTATATATATGATCCATTCGACCTCACTCTATCACACAATTTAGATCATCTGTTGAAGACAAGTTCAAACGTTATGAGGCAATCAAACGAATATGATGCAAGAAGATAAACTAAATTTTCTTAGGCAAACCACCAAACTTTCTGAGGCATTATGAGGCAAAGAAGAAAGGCATGAAATATCTGTGTAGTTTTTCTGTGAGACAAAACTTCTGAATAAGTAAGAGGTCGAGTTTCATACCTCTGTTATAGACCTTAATAAAGTTGACAAGGAGCTTATTATGGAATACCCTTAATTGGATTCTTGATAGTCAGACTTGTAGCTTCACAAGGAATATGGACTAGGTTTAACCTTGTTATTGACTAAGATGTATCTTCGTTGAATTGAAGAATTCTCTATTGAAAGGATGTTGGGTTTTTTCCGATGTGGGTTTTCCAAAGGTAAACTCTTTTGCTTCTTGTGTGGCTATCTCTTTATAATCATCTAGCATTTGTGTTTTACTGTTGATGTATTTTTTATAATTAGTTGATGATGGAATCATGGATACAAAATGTAAAAGAATTAAAATTCATTAGAAGCAACTATCAAAATGAATGAACCTATGAAAATGAAAATTGTATCAAAGCTTAGGATTTGAGTGCAACCTTGAAGTAACAAGCTAAGTTCTAAAGAATAAGAAGTAGATTCAAAAATGTATTTGCTCCCTAACCCTAATTTGATGGACGAGTTTGAATTCAAGAAGGTTGAAGATACATCAGAGGTCGAAGTATTCTAGTAAAGGGTTGAAACCCTAATCAAATCTCATAAGGTATTAAATATATATACCTTTGTCTCTTTACAGGTAGGCCAAAGTTTCATTGTGAAATGAGATTCATATAAGAAAAATCATAATCCATCTTTAAGTCTAAGAGAAGGTAGAAGCATACCAGAAAGAAGATTAAAAGACAAGTTCAGTTGATTTCAGTAAAGGCTATAGAGCATATTTCATAAGGCCGAATCTCAAAACCTCAAACAAAGTCACCTCATAGAATTTCAAAGGTTTAAGAGCCTCAGTATGTTAACCAAGAAATTTCAAACCATTAAAGTCCAAGGTTATGTTGACCTTGTTGCAAGTAGATTGAAGAATTTAGGACTAATGTCACATTTAGAAGAAGAACAAAAGGGTTTTATTATGATTCTAAAGAACAAGTCCCTTAAGGATTTAAGATTGTATTAAACAGTGATTTTTTGTATTTTCTTGGAGAGCATAAGAGATCTAAGGTGTAGCAATAAAGCTTGAAGTTCAATGGAAGCGAAAGAATGCAGTCCAAGGCTTGAGGTATGTATCAAAGTTTTATTTGGATAGACCATGTAAAGCCAAGCTAGTGTGTCATTGTGGAAGAATCATTCCAAAAGAATTTGAAAGCATCTATGTTTAAATATAAGATAGTATTAAAAATAAGTCTTCACAATCCTCTATAACTAAGGCCAAGAAAATGTAGACATGGAATCATGTGAATGCTTCAAGAAATACTGATGATCTTGTCAAAAGGGAGCTTGTTTACCTAAATCATATCTAGTAATAAAAACATGTCTACAGTTGAATCTATTCGTATGATTAATTCGTGCTCTACTCAGGCTAAAATAAAAATAGCAATAATCTCATCCAAAGGGAGGGAGTTCTGTTCTACGCAAGGAAGACAATCCCTTGAAATAAGACCTAACAAAATTCAGATTAGACCCACTGTGGAAGGATGGAAAATCTTAGATGCTTCACTGAAGTTATGTGAAAGGAGTTTCTCTCAAATACTTGAAGTAGCATTGACATTTCACTCTTAGTTTATGCAAAGGATACTACAATTCAAAATGTTTGAGAGCTTAAGTGTGAAGGTTAATGTCTCCTAGAACCTCTGGAAAGTGAGGTATGTATCACTACAAACTTGTTTGAAGTATTTTTAGGATCTCTGTTAGTGAAGACAAAATATGAATATGTGTATCATGTACTAGTATGCCTTATTCATAGGAATGTGTCATTGTCCTGAAAAATGCCACCTTACAAAAATATATGCATTACATGAAGATATTTGAGGACAATGATGCATACATCTATTAATGACTGATATGATGTATTCAAGTATATTTTGAGTTGTGTATGAAGTTCTGAAAAGTCTGGATGTTGAAAAGCTCTAACATTTGTTGTCATATAATTTTTTATTGCACATCAAGGGAAGAGGATTCACTATCACTAAGTTTTCCTTTGTAGAAATCTTGTTTACAAGAGGTTGTGCTCCTCCTTAAGTTTAAAGACCGAAGTCATCTCAAGAAGAATGAGTAATTTGTATAGCTTGAAGTGCTTGGGTTGAAAGAATCGAATCCATTAGTTGAATTAGTAATGTTGAGATAGTACTCGAGTATGATATGGTACTTGAATGTTGAAGATAATGTTCATATTTGAATGATGAAATTTACTCCTTGCACTTTGCAAAAACAATTGTTATTGCTAAGAAGACAATCTGCTTTGCTTAGGATGATTATTGGTTGACCAATGAAAAGAATAACATAACTATGGTTTTTAAACCCTAGAAAGGAACAAGTATTAGATAATAAAGCCCTAGATTTTATGGAAAAAACCTTAGGACTGTATGTTTCTACTGAAAGAAGGAACCCTATCCCTTGCAAGGAAGGAATGGCATCTAAATGATGATGTCGATGAAGCTGACATAGTAGTAGATGGATGCAATAAGACTAAATATTAAGAGGGAGCCAACATTCTTCCCAAAAGATAAGTATCTTATATCTCTCTTATTTGATTATTACTACTATTGTTGTTTTACTAGTAATTAGTCTCTTGTCTTTGAATTCTTGGTTGTAATCGTTCTGCTTTGGCCTCCTAGTGAGGATTGTAAGTGCTTAGTAATATTGCCAAGGCTCTGAAAGAAAAGGAAAAGAATGGAATAACATAGAAAAGTTTGTGACAAGAGGACTTGAGTTGAGAGATATTGTACTAAATGAGATCTAGATTTAGAGGGAGCAAAAAAATCAACAAGATTGAAGTATGGCTTGATTTATGTCGAAAAGAAGTCAATTGTGAATTCCAAGACAAAGTATGATTGGATGAAAAGAAGTACAAAGTGAAAGATTAGCTCAGTAAGAGGGAGGAAGAC
Source organism: Pinus tabuliformis (assembly GCA_031772625.1). Lineage (NCBI taxonomy): Eukaryota > Viridiplantae > Streptophyta > Pinopsida > Pinales > Pinaceae > Pinus > Pinus tabuliformis. The sequence goes on from CM062810.1 coordinate 952,867,014, forward strand.
TATGAAGGGAAGTCTTGTTAGGTACACTCTTGTTAAAATATATTATCTTTGTGATTCTTGTTGAAAACTACATCAGTTGAATGTAGAGATCATTTTCCTCAATGAAAGGAGAAATGTACATAAGGACTACCTCAAGATGGTGAGGTACATGAAGAAGTCTTATACTTGTAAGCAGAAAGAAGGCTCTGAATAAGCTCCTCATATTTGATAACCTTGGATCAAGTTTGATCATATATATGATTTGTTTTCTAACGATAGCAGAACAAACCTTGTGTCAGAGGAAACAACATTGACCGAAAATATATGTTGTAGAGGGAGCGATTAAAGGTTCCTCGGGATCCCTTGTTGTTGCTTCAAAGGGAGTTGATCTTTGGATTCAAATTAAAGGATTTTGACTAGATAGTCGATGCATTCTAATAGCATAAGTGGTAGAGGGAGAAACCATGATTTCCTCAGTAGGATCTTCTTCAAAGAGAATAGCCAGTTAGGGTAACCTAAAAGTAGCCAAGATGACAGATTAATAGAAGGAAGTAGATCAATATATGGTTGAGCCAAGGCATATAGCTCAACATGTTTTTAAGTACCTTCATGGTACAGTTGATCATGGCACAATTAGTTATGATTTGAGATATGACTCAAATAGTAATGTACAACTGCAGGGATATACAGATTCTGACTGGGAAAGGAGTGAAAATGACAAGAAGAGTAATTCAAGAGGATGCTTTAATATGTGTTCCACTATGATTTCTTGGACAAGCAGGAAGAAAAAATATCTCACTCTTAGCACTGCAGAAGCAAAGGATATCGTAACCTAAGAAGTTTGCATTGAATCACTATGGCTTCGAAAGATGATTGCAAGATTTTTTTATTAGGTGCAGATGACAACATGATGATAGGTCAAGGCACCTTGAGATCTATTACCAAAATGTGATTAGAAAGAGATCAGAATGGTTGCACTATTAACAAGCATATTGTTCTGGAACAAGCTTGGAGTGATTATGATAGTAGCATGAGAGGACAATCATTCTTATGAAAGAATGGTCCTATACCTCTCAGTGAGAGAGAGTATTGATATGATAGAATCATGGACAATCATTCTCCTTGTGTCAAAGATGTTGGCCCATTGGGGGGAATGGTCTAGTAGAGGACAATTTTTCTCCTTGTGTTAAAGATATTGACTAGTTGGGGAGAATAGTCCTAGAAGCCCAGAATCACTCAGTTGAGTTTGTGGATTTCAACATCAAGCTCAATCTCTCTAGATTGGATGAGGATCTCATTTATCATCAGGCCCAGTTTCTTAGATAGAGTGTGGCTTTTGGAGTTTTAAGTCAAAGGTATTGACCAGGATGGTGACCCAAGACTAGTCAAGGTCAAGAGTACCAACCAGTATGGGTCAGTGGTACCAACCAAAGTTATGATGACTAGTTGACGCTAAATGTTGTTCTATGTGTCAAGAGTACCGACTAGGATTATGGGTCAGTGGTACCGACCAGTTGTGGCTACTAGTTGATGATGACAATTTCAAAGCTTCCAACTATTCGATGCTAATATTGATGATAATGTTGATGATTCATGTCAAATATGCTGACAATATGATGTCAAAGATGTAGACTTACCTTATGTCAATAATGCAGACAAGGTAAATGATGATTTTATTATAATATATTCATAGATAAATTTTGTCAACGTGAGAACATCTATATAGTCATTATGAAAACCTCTGTAGTTAAGAGGGAGTGTTGAATTTTTGTAACTATGGTCGGTATTCATAATGTATGTTCTTATTTTTAATGTATTTATGTGCATTTTTTTCATGCTAGAGTCAAAAAGAAAATTTTAAAGGACATGGTCTTCATGTCAGAAAAAAATAAATTTATAAAAATCCCTAGCAGCTGATTCATCTTCGTTCGTTCTTGCAAGCAGCGAGGTCAGCATGCGCACAAAGAATAGATATATCCGTTCTTTTTCACTCCAAAAGATGAAGTCAGCCTTCTCTTAGTCAAGTAGTACTAGTTATAGGACACACCCTTTTGGATAGCTAATTCACGATGTATATGAGCCATTCGACCTCACTCTATGACACAATCCAGATCATCTGTTGAAGGCAAGTTTGGACCTTCTGAGGCAAGATGACAAATCGAATTTTCTAAGGGAAACCACTAAATTTTTTGAGGCATTATGAGGCAAAGAAGAAGGGGCAAAAATCTCTATGGTATTTCTATTAGAAAAAACTTCTAAAGAAGTAAGAGGTTGAGTTTCAAACCTTTGTTACAGACCTTGACAAACTTGAGCTTATTATGTAAGACTTTGACTTGGATTCTTGATGAGCAGACTTGTTGCTTGACTAGGAGGATGGACCAGGTTTGACCTAGTTATTGACTAAGATATATCTCTGTTGAATTAAAGAATTCTCTATTGAAAAGGTTGTTGGGTTTTCACCATGTGTGTTTTCCCAAGGTAAACTCTTGTGCTTCTTGTGTGGTTGTCTCTTTATGATCATCTAGCATTTTTGTTTTACTATGGATGCCTTTTTTGTAATTGCTTGATGATGGAATCATGGATAAAAATATGTCAAAGAATTAAAATTCATTAGAAGCAATTATCATAATAAAATACCCTATGAAAATCAACAATATTGTCATTGGTTTCCGTCTTTAAGCAAGAAACATGCAAGACTAGATGTGAACATGAAGATGGAAGAAACTCATATTTGTAAGCCATACTTCAAATCCTTTGCAACATCTTATAGGGGACATAATACTTGGGTGCTAATTTATTTTTCTTCTTTCATTGCTTAAAGAACATCTGTTTATATGGTTATAGCCTAAAAAATGCACAATCCCCCCCTTGAAATTCCATTTCACTGCAATGTTTATCTACTTGGTGTTTCATCCTATTCTGTGACATAACCAAGTTTTCCTTCAATAGTTTGAGAACCTCTTATCAGTTCCCTATGTGGTCTTCTGATGCTTGAATATTTTTAGTTCCTTTCAAGGGTGATGTGATGGATGGAGGATAATATCCATAAATTTCCATAAATGGGGACATTTTTTATAAAATATGGAAAAACATCTTTTATTGCCATTCTACCCAGGGAAACCACTTGATCCATTTTGTTTGTTTATCAGATGTAAAGAAATGAAGATATCATTCTAAAAATTTATTCATAATATTTTTTTTCCCATCAGTTTGAGGATGATAAGATGAATTGTGAGCCAAACCTAAACAAGAAAATAATGGAGTCAAAAAATTTCTAGTGAAAATTGGATCTCTATCACTTCAATAATATTTGGGATTCCATGTGGCTTTTTTATTGTTTCTTGGAATGCTATTTCCACTACACTTGCTTTAGAAGGGTGAGAAGGAGAGAAAAAATGGACATAATTTTTAATTCAATCTACTACTACCACAATGGTGTCTTTTTCCCCTGGAAAAATCGTAATCTTTCATTAAACTTGAAAAATTACATATTGTAGATGCTTTTATGCATATGCAGTTTGTCTGTCAGCCTTCTAAGGGCTTAGTATCAGATCAACAATATCAGCATATAATCCAAAAAACATCACGCAGGATGTTCGTTGAAGTTCTTCTATTTATATGTACATATTGCCACGCAGGGCCCTGTAGTATGTATTCTGTTCACTATATACATAAAACTGTTCCAAAATATCAAAAATTTATCAGATATATAGATCAAGGGCTATCCGCCCTATGGTAATGTGGGTCTATGTAAGGTCGATGATAGTACTAGTATGCGTTTGACCCACGCTGCTCCTGGATCAACCACTCTCCTCGGGGAAGTGTCGTGGCCGCCTTGGATAGTTGGTCGGCACTGCTGTTGTGTTCCCTGTAGATATGATTGCAAGTAATGTCATTAAAATGAGCCTTCAATATATTTATTTCATCCAAAATATTACTGAGTGTATGTGTGTGGCAAACAGTAATATTATTGAACCAATCTATAATAATCTTTGAATCTCCAAAAATATGAATGTTCATGCAGTTATGTCCCAATGAGAAATGCATGAGATGACGAAGAGTGATGAGTTCAGCAAAATTGTTTGAGCCAATCCCCAAACCCATCCGGACTTTGTAGAAATGTTGATCGCTGATGTACAGGATGAAACCACCCCCGCAACCCTGCTGCTGGGCTGCGCCATCGAAAAAATCCCAAGGGATATTTTTATCAATGTGTGGAGGGTCGTGGGGTCTTCGGGGGCGAGGCTGGGGTGGCTCAGGCAGCTCATTGTAAGCCGATATTATGAGGGCTGAAAGATGTGGCCAGCTCACAGGTTTGTCATCAAAGATGATCCGGTTCCGGGACAACCATAAATACCAACTGATAATTAGAGGAAGACTCTGAAGTTTTGTTCCTTTGTGCCGGTGGTACCATGTTTCCCAAACTCCATTTATATCATCGCCTTCCCAAGAACCCGTGTAATGTATAGATGAGGAGATGATTTTCCATAGGTTCGTCAAGGCTGTGCAGTTCAAGAATAAATGTGAGATCGATTCTACTGCATTTTTGCAGAGTGTGCACCAGGTAGGTCCGTAGAAAGCTCTGTGCATGAGGTTTTCACCTGACTACCATAATGGTGTTATTTCCACCTCATTTTGGTAAACATGTAATAAAATCTAGTGAAAATTCTTCCCAACGTTTATTTGGTATAGCTAATAGTTGTAGGAGACCATATGGAACAACCTTGGTGAAAATTCTATGTAATAATGTAAATAAAGGAAAAATAAGACCACGAGTAAGGGACATTTATTCCAAGATGAATGTTGGGCAAAGATATCCTAGTGGGCATCATTGGATAAGTGTTTTGGCTAAGGAAAATTGACAAAGTCTAAGGCAAAGGCATTAAAAGGCAAAAAGGCATTTTTGGCACATTTATTTATGAAAATAAAGGACATTAGGAGAAAAGGAAGGTAAAAGGTCACAAGTTGCATGTTAACAGGAAATTGAAGGAAAATAATGGAAAATAAAGAAATTTAGAGGCCTCACTAATAAAAAGGTTTCTGAGGATCAGTTGGAAAGCTTGGTTAGTGTAAGCTCTTGGCCATTTCAAGTTTAGAGCTCTCTCTCTCTCATACTCTTGGACACTTAGTTTTTCCTTGGAGCACCCTAGTTTTGGAGCAAGGAAAGGGAAAGCAAGAAAAGGAAAGGAAAAGAAAGAAAAGGAAAGGAAAAGCAAGCAAGGATCAAGGAAAGGAAAGCATGATCAAGCAACTTCAACAGGAATACTTGTAGGTAACCTATTGCATGTGTGATTTCCTAGCCGGTTTGGACATTCATGGATTTTCATGTTGGTGTATGGTTCTCTTGTTGTCAGTGGCATGGTTTTTCCAGGTTATGGCAGTGGATTTTAGCCTAGCCTAGCCTTTTTTTGGTTGCCATGGTGGGATGTTTATTATGGTTTTTGAGCTTTGGAATTGTCGAATGGATTTCGGAATCCGAGGCGAAGGTGGTCTCAAGCTTCATTCCCAAATGCCTAGGAATCCCTTGACCGGTTTTGGCAGGATACACGATAAAGCCTGAGGGATCAGTCTCGATTTAGGGCCTAGTGATCTGGTTTTGGATTGCGGTAAAGCCTGAGAGACAAGGAGATGGAAAATTCCTCAAGGATAGTGATGGATTCTTGATGGCATTCCAAGTTCTGTTTGGTTGTGATCGGAGCATTGGTTTTGGTGTGATCACAGTTTGATGAGGGTGGAGGTGGTTTAACCTCTGGATTCCCTTGGTTCTTCTTAGATTGGTTTTTCTATGAGATCCCACATTCATTCTTGGAATATGGCACGGGGGTGACGGGCTGAAAGAGAGATTTGGTTCAACCATGTCTACGGTCAGGTGGTACGTGGAAGTCCCGAACTTGATCGGATTTGCCTATGATTAATAAAAGATAAGTTTTCTTACTTTTGCACTGATTTATATGTGGATTTAATGGTTATCATATCTATGATATTTATATGGTTTTATGTTGTTTATAAGAATGGTTGAATGACTGGTTTATGTCATGGTTATTTCATATATTTACTTGTAAGTACTAAATGGATGGATGTAAGACCTAATTGATGATGTACTAGTTCAATGGAGAAGGAGGTGATCCTTCTAGTTATGTTTCATAAGTTGTTTTAGTTGTTTATGCTCTGTCTTGTATCCTAGACCTGTAGGTTACATTGATGCCAAGTGTTTGACAGAATGTTAGTCCCGGTTGGGGATGCTCAAGCCTATTCCTAAGCGTGATTTTTGATTGATCAACATTGTTATCTTTTTTTTTAATGAATTCTGGAAGTTACAACAAGTTATGTGCAGAGGCCAGGATTCTGGGCTAGAAAAGTGGCTTAAATGCCAGGGTCACTGGCACAGAACTAGCAATTTTGGTCCATAGTCGTTGGCAAGCAGGCTTGTGAGAGCGACTTTGGATTTCTGGTCGCTCCCTTTCCCATAGCATGAGAGAGACTATGGCCTAAGAGATACAAAATAGTAGTGGGACCCAAGGACATGCTGTTTGAGTGGCTGAATTGTCTCCTGAGGGTTCTGTTGATGATGTTGGATGATTGTATGTGATGTTCCTTCGATTCCACTTCCTTAAGGTGACATAGGAGGTCGAATCTGATCATAGTAGCATATCTCCTCATGTTTACCCCGATTGGCATGGTTAATTTGGGTAGACCTGGGAGGGTGTGTTACAGAGTGGTATCAGAGCATGGTTGCACTCTCCTTGGGTGAATGCATTGGTCATGCATTCATGTCAGTTGCATGTGCATCTCTTACACTTGCATTCCATGTGCTTGTTGCATTGCATAATATTGATCATGGTAGAAGTAAGGTTATCATGAGTAACTTGATGTTGATTTTGGAATGCATTTGTCATGACTATATGACTCGTTATATATTGGTATATGTCACTTACATATTGATTGTATGTCACCTACTTACATCCTTATATTTTAAACCTACATTCTTGTAGGTTTGATTACATATATCAGTCTTGTAGGTTGATTACAAGAATTGATCGTTCATGCTCGACTACATGTGGTTATACGTATATGCAGTTGAATAGGTAGCGCTTATGCATGTTGATAGTTGCATGTGGCAATGTGTACAATGGAGTAATGGTTGTGGTCATGCATGTATGGTCTTGATTACAGTTATGCATGAATATTAGGTCACACATGCCTTATGAATATTAGGTCAGTAGGGTGCTATTGGTTTCTATGATGCTAATGTGTTGGCTGAGATAGTGCAGAAGATGCAGATCATTGAAGTGAAGTTGCGGCATTGGAACTCAAGGCAAGAACATGTCGTCATATAGGTATTGTATGCTTGGCATGCAAGTACATAAGTTTAGGATTTTTATATGTATTAGGTTTATGTACATGTCTTTTGATGTTATGGTTGCATACATGATAGATTCTAGTTTATTGGTGTAGTTATATGCACACGATAGTAACCTGTGGTTGTATGCATTGATTTTGTTGTTCATGTTGGATAACTTGATGATTAGGTTATATGTTATTGATGAGCATGATATATAGATTATTGTTGTTATATTCTAGTAACTTGATGATTAAGGTTATTTCATTTAAAATCTTGACGTCATATGTATCATGCTAAATTGGATTGGCTTATGCATATGGTTAGGGTTACGACATTCAGTTATGAGTTGAATTATTGTGTTGCATTATGTTGTACTAATCTAGACCGATCGTACATGTGTGATTGCTATGCATAAATGGTACTTTATTATGAGCTTATGATGCGAACATGTTAGTTAGTGATTGTTATGGATAGAATGATATTATTTATGTCTAAGTTGATGTGTTGAGAAGTTATATCGTGCTAACTAGCCTGATTGTGCAGAAAAGATTGCCTCCCCTAATATACATTAAGGTACGAGTTTGATTATTTCATATATGTGGTGCTTGATTGTTTGATTAGGTCATCTAGTTGATTTATTTAACATGTAATGTTTGCAAGTAGGTTGAATGCTTGATTAATCGCATGATATGAGTATGAATCTATAGGATTGCATGAAGAAATAAGCTTGTTTTAAGATGATTGTACTAACACATATGTGTTGAGACAATTGATATGTACTTGAATGAAGTTGAAAATTGTAGCATTATGTCTAATGACTATGAGTTGACTATGGATTATGACATGATTGTTAGTCTTGCTAAATGTTGAATTCAAATTGATAGAGATATGATTGTCTTGATATTTGGAACATGTGGTTGACATGTGTGAGTAGTTGCAAGAAGTATGTTGGTATTAGCCTAACAAGGTAATAGTTGATGTGTTTATATCACTAACAGTCGAGTGATGTGATAGTGCATAGTATAACTCAATTGGAGTAAGGAAAAGGTCAAAGAAAAGAATTGGGAAAGAATTCTTTTGGCTATGTTTGGAAACCCCAATTCTAAATGCATGAGTTCTTTGCATACAAGAAGTCTTCTTAACCTTTATTTTATCGAACATTATGTGGATACATTCTATATTGATGAACATGTACTTGACAGTATATTAGCTAGTCTTTAGTTATAGGTGGATATGTCAAAGGATTGGAATCCCTTGAGAGATGGCGTGGATGTGCTCAATTGCAAGCAAAATGCTTGGCACAACATGATAAGGTAACTAGTGTATTGTTATGTTTAATTATGCACTGATAATTATGTGTTTATGGCAGTATAATGCAGGTAGTGGCATGGCAAGAGATTTTGTCATGAATATTAAAGAAGGCCTAGATTGAGCTTTCCTTTGGAAGCACTAGGAACCATGGGGATTGAGTGTTGGTGTCTGTTGTTAGTCTTGTGCTTTTAGTCATTTGCAATTGTTGTGCTTGATTTGTGATTTTGCGTGTTTTTAGTGCATAACTATGCCACTTTGTTGCAATGTCGTATTGTTGTTATGGGTTTTCATGATATTCTTCTTGTTTGTTACTTGGGTTTCCTTTTATGTTTTGAGTCTTGGGAATTGGTTGGGAAAGAGGAAAGTTAGTGGAGCTCAGGGAGAGTTGTGTGGTATCCAATAGGTAAGGTAAGACTCAAATGAAGCTTTGTTCATGAGTAAGCGCGACAGAAGGTAAGACTATGATAGTTGGTTGGACTAGTTGGTCCATAGTGGTAAACGGACGGTGGCAGTACAAACATGTGAAAGCTAACTAGAAAAGGTAAAATAAATGGACCTGAGGTGTTAGATGGTTTGACTAAGTTGGGAACAATGGTTCTCAATGTTGTGCATGATGTGCACAAATAAGGAAGTTCTCTTAACCTAGACCTTATGTTATCTAGTAATTATGTTATGATCATGATTATGTTGATGTTTATATATGTATACATGTATGTATGTATGTTTTTGTCTGACAGAATGACGATTGTTTTATGCTAATGATTATATATGTATGCATGTATGTATCTATGTCATTGTTTGACAAGGTCATTAGGAATCGTCCTTGTGGAGGAATGATTGCTTACGTAGGCGAATGGCATGAAGAGGTTCCTGGTCTTATGAGGAATCAATTGAGAAGAGTAGTCATGAAAAATATACAAGGTCAATATCATATGGTCATAAGTTGATATTATGTGATTATATTATGTCTATGTTATGGACAGGTTATATCGATGGATACAATAAGGAAATGAAACCAGTGTGGTCTGCGACATGCTGGGACAAGCATGGATAAGACACTGGAAGCAAGGTTGCTTGGTAGAGATAGTGTGGTTTTGGATGTGCGATAATATTGTTGTGCACATGTTTCATATGTGATGTTATGTGGATGTAGTGTTGGGCGGATATTGCATATGCGATGCTATGTATAGATGATATTATGTACGTGTTGGATATGCAGTTCTATGTACATGTGGTGTTACGTGCATGTTGTACACGTGGTGCTATGTACATATGGTGTTTTGTGCATGATTGCACAAGTGGTGTTGTGTGCATGTGGTGTTGTGTACATGTTGTAGAAGTGGCGCGGTGTGCAGGTGGTGTTGTGTACATGTTGTCCATGTGGCACTGTGTACATATGGTGTCGCATACATGTCATGCTTTTGGTGTTGTGTACATGTTGTACAATGGTGGAGTGTGCATATGGCGTTATGTACACATTGTGCAGGTGGTTTTGTGTACATGTGATGATGTGCACACATTGCGTAGGTGGTGCTTTGTACATATGGTACTGGTGTACATGTGGTATTATGCGCGTGTCATACATAGTGTGTTGAAGGCACGCGATACTAGGTGTATGTATTGCATGGTGTTGTAGGTCGCGTGTGTTTGTATACGTGTGATGCTCACTATGTGTGTGCGCACATGGTTGTGAAGAAGGAAGTGGGTGTTTGCCGGGTGTGGCGAGCGATCTGGAGTGCGTATGGAATAAAGACATTGGTAGAAGCTAAGGATTGATGAAAGGATAAGTATCAACATTTTATTTCAATATAATTATGAATGTGATTTATGACTATGGTATATGATGATTATATATGATCTATGATTCTGGTTTATGATAGTTACATGTGATTTATGATGTTGGTCTATGATGGTTATGTTTTTAGCTAGCCTAATGTGATATGTTTATACATTATTTTTTGATCAAACAGTTAGTTTGACTTGTTGTGACAAGAAGTGAACAGGATTGCAAGTGTACCTTATTGACGAACTACCAATGAGGTACGATTTGAGGTTATTTTAATTTATTTGAATCTAATGGAAATTATGTGCTTGGAACAAGAATGCATGAACATGCCCAGTTGGGTGTTTGAAATCAACTGCAAGAATTGGCAGCAACAGCAAAAGAAATTGGAACATGCAACAGTATGTTGGTAAAGTACTTCGGGAGCAAGGCCATTGTGGGACACTGGTACCCAATAGTGTCCAATGATTTCCAGGAGCATGCTATGACCCGTATGATGGTTTTGAGGTGGGTGTATGCCTTTGTTGTTGATCTTACGATGCGAGGAATCTTTGCCAAGGGATGGATTGCCCGGGATAGGGGATTCTAGGGAACTTGGAAGGTGAGTAACTGCACAGAAAGGGGTTACCAGATTTCCCGAGGTACTATGTAGTAGAGAAGGGATGTTCATAGATGTATTTGTTTTGGTCATTAGCATTTCCATATGGAATCAGATGCACATTGGGAGTGCGCCTGAAACAATGAGCAGTAACTATTCACTGAGGGGACAAATGGCACAGGATTGTAGCGTTGACATTAGATGCATCTTTAACTGTGACAATGGATTATGGACTTCCTGGGAAGGAGGTGAATTCGGGTATTACTTTGAGGGTGGAGGTGTGATCCTCTGGACTCCCTTGTCAATTGATATGGGCATTGTATCATTTTATTTGTTGGTTTAGAAAATGTACATATGTGCATATGTGGTTATTATAAATACCGTAATGAACTGTGTTATAAAGCTCTAGTATGCAGTATGGTTGTTATTTGGTCATGTTGTCATGATGTTTTTCTTTTGAGTAGGTCTTTCATTGTAAATAATGCAACGAGCTAAGTTATAAAGCTCCATGGGAAGTATGTTTTGTTTTCATCGATTTTTCTGAGGTCTTGGTTTAACACCAAGGACGGTGCTACCCGAGGGGGGGTTCTGTAATAGCCCTGCTGAGAATTCTATGTAATAATGTAATAAAGGAAAAATAATACCACGAGTATATGACACGTATTCCAAGTTGAATGTTGGGAAATGATATCCTAGTGGGCATCATTGGATATGTGTTTTGGCTAAGGAAAATTGGCAAAGGATAAGGAAAAAAACTAAGGCAAAGACATTAAAAGGAAAAAAGGCATTTTTGGCACATTTATTTATGAAAAAAAAGGAAATTAGGATAAAATGAAGGTAAAAGGTCACACGTTGCATGTTAAGAGGAAATTGAAGGAAAATGAAGAAATTAGAGGTGTCACTAATAAAAATGCCTCTGAGGATCAGTTGGAAAGCTTGGTCAGTGTAAACTCTTTGTTAGTTCAAGTTTGGAGCTCTCTCATTATTCACTCTATCTCTCTCTCATACTGTTGGACACTTATTGTTTCCTTGGATCACCCTTGTTTTGGAGCAAGGAAAGGGAAAGCAAGCAAAGGAAAGGAAAAAAAAAGAAAGTATCAAGGAAAGGAAAGCAGGATCAAGTAACTTCAACATGAATACTTGCAGGTAACCTCTTGCATGTGTGATTTCCTGGATAGTTTGGACATGCATATCTTTGCATGTTGGTGTATGGTTCTCTTGTTGTCGGTGGCATGTTTTTATCGGGTTATGACAGTGGATTTCAGCCTAGCCTAGCCTTTTTCTGAATGCCATGGTATGTTGGGATGTTTATTTCAGTTTTTGAGCTTTGGAATTTCTGGATGGATTTCAGAGGTGGAGGTGGTCTCAAGGTTCATTCCCAAAGGCCTAGGAATCTCTTGACCAGTTTTGGTAGGATACGCGGTAAAGCCTGAGGGAGAAGTCTCAGTTTAGGGCTTAGTGATCCAGGTTTGGATTACGGTAAAGCTTGAGAGACAAGGAGACAAAAAATTCATCAAGGATAGTGATGGATTTCGTATGGCATTCCAATTTTTGTTCGGTTGTGATCGGAGCACCGGTTTTGGTGTGATCACGGTTTGACGAGGGTGGAGGTGGTTTAACCTCTGGATTCCCTTGGTTGTTCTATGAGATCCCACATTCATGCTTGGAATATGGCACGGGGGTAACTCGCTGAAAGAGAGATTTGGTTCAGCCATGTCTATGGTTGGGTGGTACATGGAAGTTCCGAACCTGCTCGGATTTGCCTATGATTAATAAAAGCTAAGTTCTATTACTTTTGGACTGATTTATATGTGGATTTAATGGTTTTCATATCTCTGATATTTATATGGTTTTATGCTGGTTATAATCATGGTTGAATGATTGGGTTATGTCATGGTTATTTCATATATTTACTTGTAACTATTAAATGGATGGATGTAAGACCTAATTGATGATGCAGTAGTTCAATGGAGAAGGAGGTGATCCTTTTGGTTATGTTTAATAAGGTTTTTTAGTCGTTTATGCTCTGTGTTGTATCCTGTACCTGTAGGTTGCATTGATGCCAAGTGTTTGACAAAATGTCAGTCCCGGTTGGGGATGCTCAGACCTAGTCCTAAGGGTGATTTTTGATTGATCAACATTGTTATCATGTTTTTAATGAATTCTAGAAGTTACAACAAGTTTTGGGCAGAGGCCAAGATTCTAGGCTAGAAAAGTGGCTTAAATCCTGGGGTCGCTGGCACAAAACTAGCAATTTTGGTCCACAGTCGCTGGCAGGTAGGCCTGTGAGAGCGACTTTGGGTTTCTAGTCGCTCCCTTGCCCATAGCATGAGAGAAAATATGGCCTAAGATTTGCAGAATAAAAGTGAGACCCAGGGACATGATGTCTAAGTGGTTGACTTGTCTCTTAAGGGTTCTGTAGATGATGTTGGATGATTGAATGTGATGTTCCGTTGATTCCACTTCCTTAAGTTGACATAGGAGGTCAAATTTGATCATAGTAGGATCTCTCCTCATGTTTACCCTAGTTGGCATGGTTAATTTGGGTAGACCTGGGAGGGGGTGTTACACCATAATGGTGTTTTCCCTTATTTTGTTAGTAGACCACACATTCCTTCGCAAAATTTTGAACATTAGTTTTAAGACTTTGTATAAAAAATCATTCTTGATATAATCGTAAGTTTTAAAGAACCCTAAATGTACTCCTATAGGAGAAGGGTGCATTTCCAAAAGGACCCTTTGTTTGAGATGGGAATTCTTACATAAATATAGGCAATATTGGTACCATAGTATATCATTCTTCCATAAAATATTATCTAATGAACTTGGGTCCTATTACCCCACATGTCAATAGGGGCACATATATCTATGATTCCAACATTCACCGCCATTGTAATCCTAAGGCCAGAAGACAAAAGTAATGAAAAACCATGTGAGGCCACGTATTACGTATCCTATATGTATGTATTTTGAGTCTATATCTTGTTACCTTTATCGAACCATGGATGGTCCCTTAAAGTTTCACTTTAGGTTACACTTATCCTGTATAGGATTGGAGGGCCTTGGGTGGACTCTCTTCTCGACTCATAGTTTTATGGAAGCTTGCATTTATAGGGGTGATCACCGATGTATGGGCATGTCTATCCCACATCAAGTTGCACCTATGTCATTCCACATGGTTAGGGTCCAATGAGTCTATATATGAACCTTGGATTTGGTGCAATATTTCTCAAACAAGTCTTAAAGCATGGCAGTATAATTTGACAACTTTTCATGTGTCCCAAGACAAATCATGGTTCCTAATATAAAGTGATCATGGTGATAAAAAAGTAAATTTGGTCTCAGAATGTGTATTTTGAAGAGGAACCCATGTCGCATCAAAAATATGTAATAAGTGGTGGTAGTGGTCAATTATAGCTTGGTCAAACTTAGTCAATAGGTCAAAACAAGTTTACAGGTGACAAAACAAGGGTAACATTGGGTTTCTTGTGATATGCATTACGTTAAAAGTGGTCTACTCAATGAGAGGAACAAAACCCATGTTTTGGTTTCTTTAAGTTCCCAGGGGCATTAGAGTTCTAGCACAAAGCATGATGACATGGTAGGCATGTGATGGTGTGGCAACGCTAAGCAAGATATGAAGATTCTAGTAGATACCTAGTTAAGTTCCAATCTGGTTTCAACATACCCAAGTGTCAAAAAATTTAGAAAGTAAAGGGAAATGGAGATCCATCTTCCATGTGGCTAAGTCTAATTACTAAAGGGAAAAGTCAAGTTAAAAATAGTTGTTGGTGAAGTCAACTAGTTGTTAGAGGGCCTAACTACCCATTGTAGACCTCTTGAGCAGTTGACCAAGAAAGTAGTCGTTAGAAGATAAATTTCTCCTCCATGGGACCAAGTCAAGTTCTTCAAGGGTAACCAAGTGGAACATTGAGCTACTATTGTTTACTATTTTGACTTATGACTATTATGGACCACAAGCAAAGGGAATTTTTGATCTAACTTGTGGATATTTGTCCAATTCAACCCCTTAGTGGGTAAATTAAAATTATTTTGTAATCTTTTATGAATTATTTACTAACTTGTGGATGGCTAGTAAATTATGTTGTTGAGAGAGATTCCAACTAGTCGTTAGCTAGCAATTAACTAGTTGTTATAGTTTTTCTATAAAGATTAGCCTCCCATCACTGTAATGTTGTTGTTATCAATTGAGACAAGTGTTTTTTTTTTTCCAAAGGAAAAAACAAAACTTTTTATTAAGATTATAAAAAGTTTACATTGCATATGCTGATGCATCACTTATCATCCTGAGTGACTATCATGTCTGATTTACAAAATTTTCTGCCTTATGCCTGTAACCAGTTTCCTTTAAAGTGCTGAAACTGTCTCTGATATGCCCTGAACTGAGGTTCCTTTAAGCCGATATTCTTAACCAATAAACTGTGGCCTGATCAAAAAAGATTAACCAGCAAAACCGGGTCTCCTCAACATAGAGGAAAACAACCCGTCACCTGTACAGAGAGTTTATAATAAGCCGAATTGCCGTAGCTGAAAAAGTTTTATGTTTGCATATAATTACAAAATTTTTGAAAAGTGAAAAGAACAAAAAATTCTGCCAGAATATCAGAAAAATTGATTATAAGGCGGCTGATCGGATCTTCTGATTTGGCCTTGATCATCTTCTACAATCTTCCAGCTGCCCAAATCCTGTTGTACACCGTCTTTAGAAAGCTTATCCGTTGTGTCATTTCTTTCCCTGAAAATGTGGCATAGAGAGAAAGTGTTAAAAAATGATTTAAGTCTCTGAACTTCTCCCAGGATTTGTTTTAAGACTTGATTGCTGCAAGTACTTTGACCATTTACCCATCTGATCACATTTTGGGAATCCCCAAAGATTTGAATTGTGAGGGTGTGCCTTTGAATGAGCCAACATATAAGGAATTTCAGGGCAAGCAGTTCAGCAAAGTTATTAGAGCCTGCTCCTAGACCCACAGAAGCTTTTAGGATATGAGATGGGTTTTCATGGATGACTAGGCCTGCTCCTGCTTTATTGTTTTGGGATGCAC
Source organism: Pinus tabuliformis (assembly GCA_031772625.1). Taxonomy (NCBI): domain Eukaryota; kingdom Viridiplantae; phylum Streptophyta; class Pinopsida; order Pinales; family Pinaceae; genus Pinus; species Pinus tabuliformis. The sequence goes on from CM062810.1 coordinate 952,883,093, forward strand.
CGTCGAAGAAAGCCCAAGGGATTCCTTCTGTAATCTGCACTTCAGGAACATTTCTTTGGGAGTGGGCTTCCTTAGGTTCGGGAATACTGGAAAAGATGGCAATGCTCTGAATTGCTGTGATAGCTATGGGGGTTTCCTTGTCCTGGAAGATACTCCTGTTCTTGGCTATCCAAATTCCCCAGTTGATGATTAGAGGAAGGTTACGCAGATTCCCATTTGGATGAGAGTGCCACCACTTCTGCCAAGCTTCTTGCACATTGTTACCTTCCCATGCAAGCTTTTTGTTCAGAATATTTCCTGCCTCGCCCCATATCTTAAGAGATTCTGGGCACTTTAGAAAAAGGTGGTTTATGGATTCTGCTTCTGATTTGCATAAGGTACATCTCCCAGGCCCGTGCATGAATCTGGTCTGCAGGATGTCCCAAGTTGGAATTTTGCTTTTTAAGATGCACCAGAAAAAGATTTTTGACTTTGGAGGGCTCTTGAGTTTCCATAGCTGTTTCGACCACCACTCCGGATCTCCCCATCCTTTCCTTGACATAAGGAAATTATAGCCACTCTTTGGAGCATAATCCCCGGAGTCTGCATGTGCCCAAATTAACTCATCCTGTCTGTCGCTCAGCCTTACATTGGATCTGAAGAGTTCCTGAGTAAAATTGAGACAAGTGTTATAGTAATAAAGAGCTCATTTTTTCCCTATTTACTTATTTATTTTATTTGTTCATTCATTGTGTGGATTGAATTTCATTTTTTCTCTTTTCCTTGATATTATTTTAGGGTTTACTTTAATCTAACTATTTTTTGTGCTTAATAAAATTATGCTAATGTTAACAATTCTTGCCATTGAGGGGTTATTTAGTCACATAGAAAGGGCCAATTAGGGTGAAATATGGCTTGAGTTCTTTTATTTTCCAAGGAATCAAACCAAGCAACTGGAACATCACTTGAGAGGAGCTTCAACTTGAACGAATTTGAAATTCACCAAGAAAGTTAAGCAATAGTGGGTGTGATTTATTCCAGTACCAAATCCACTACCTTGAATTCAACCAACAATATCAACTTGAGAGGGTATTTTGAAAGTCACCAAAAAGTTTAAGCAATAGTGGGGACAATTTCTTCTGAGACCAAAGCCACTCCCTTGAATTTAACCAGAAATATCGACTTCAGAGGGCGTTAACTTAAAATTCCTATAAAGGTGAGGTAAATTAAAGGGCACCGATATTATCTAGCAACCATTTCTATATTTAAAAATCAAATAATTTATTTTTCTTCAGTTATTTTAGGATATCAAGCTTGTTGATTTTTCTTTTTTATCATTCTAGCAAGGGTTTTTCATGGGGAATCTAGATTTTATTTTTAAAACTAACCAAGGATAGGTACAATATTTATTCCAAGATAGTATTACACTTGTATCAAACTATTTGGCAATGCATATCTAAATATTATATTGTTGTACCAAGTTGGATTTGCAAATTTTAGAGAGGTTTTTAGCCATACAAGTAAGTGAATCCATCCTAAAACCCTTTCCTTTACTATATATTTCTTAAAACCAATATTTTGTCCATTTAGAGTAATTTTCAAGTCATTCCCGACCACTTTTAAAGATTGTAATTAAATATAAAAATTTCCAGGTGAAATAACCATGAGGAGTTTCACCTAGAATTCTTCACTTTTTAGTCTAATTTTGGTTGAGTATAGAACCTAAAAGCCTCAAATATAAACTCAATATCATTTTCACACCTAGAATAATCATATAGAAGTGCTAAGACACTTTTGGGGTAGTTATTACAGTTAAACCATATTCTTGTCCTTGCAGTTTTTGCAGATTTATAATTTATTACATAGGGTAGAAAGTTGTTTCGACTCGTAACTCTTTAACCAACAACCCAACTAATAGAATAATTACATATTTGGTTTTATATTCTCCCTGTAGACCAAAATCCATAGGTTACACGATGTATTTTTAGTGATTTGGTGCTACTAATTTTGTTGTTTAGTTTTCTGTTGTTACACATATTTTATAGCTAGACAACTCTTGGAAGTGAACGCCTCCACTCTAGGTGACTCCATATAAGGCATTAATCTTATTTTGGAGTTAATTAGGGTTATATTAGGGACTCCTCCCTTGGCCATTTAGGGGTGTTTCACCTAAATAGTGAGATCTTAGGCTGAGGTGACAGTGGGTCCTTGCCTTGTGTGCACCCATGCATTAGGTTTCCAAGACCTTAGTAACACTGCTAATTGGATCAATAATATGACTTCTTGTGGTTAATGATCTTTCATGCCTTATAATATTAATTCCATTATATCCTCTCTTCTTGCACCTAATCAAGTTGTGGAATAGAAATGACATATAATAAACTCTTTGTTTCTTCTCCTTTCCTTTAAAAGGAATTTGCACCATATTATGTTTTCCTTTTTTGTAGATAATTTTGAAATCATAAACTAACATCTTTGTAACCCATTTTTTTTCACTCTTCTAAATATAAAAGTTTCTCCAAGAATTATTTCAAAATATCATGATCTATTTTTACTTTAAAGTGTCTTCCTATTAGGTAAGCGCACCATATTCTAATTGCATCTAATAGAGCCGACATTTTTTTTCTCATAAATGGGTTTGAGAAAGCTCTTTCCTTTCACTTTGTTGATTTCAAAGGAAAGGGGCCTTACTTATTGTATTAAAACCACATCAATTCAATTGTGTAAGACATAACACTCCACAACTAAAGTTTTTGTGAAGTTAGGTGTGGCAAGGACAAGAGTTGTAAACATAGCCTCCTTAATTTTTTTAAAGGCTTTGATTTCTTGTCGAGTCCAAGAAAATGCTTCCTTATTTAATAATTTTGTTAGAGGTTTTGTAATTTGACCATAATCCTTGACAAACTTGCAGTAATATCCTATCAATCCTTAAAATTCTCTAGGTTTCTTCATGGTTTTGAATATTCACCATTCTATCATAGCTTTAATTTTGTTAGGGTCCGCTTTGACAATTTCATGAGATATAGTATGACCCAAGTATTTTGTACACAAAATACAAGCTTGGAAGGCTTTGCATATAGTTTTTATTATTCCAATAGTTTTAAGACCTTTTCAACATGTTTTACATGCTCTTCCTAAGATTTTCTATAGATTAGTATGTCATCAAAAAATACTAACACAAATTTTCTAAGGAAGGATTTGAAAATAGAATTCATCAAGCTTTGAAATGTTAAAGGTGAATTAGTAAGTCCAAATGGCATAACCAAAAAATCATAATGACCTTCATGTGTTCTAAATACTCTTTGGGAATGTCTTATTGACTCATTCTTATTTGATGATATGATAGATGGAGATCTAACTTAGTAGAGGAAACTACTCCATGCAATTCATCTAATAATTCATGAATGATAGGAATAGGAAACTTATATTTGATAGTAATTTTGTTGAGATGTCTATAATATAGACACATACACCATGAACCATCATATTTTGTAACCATCGCCACCCGTCAAGAGATATCACTTTGGCTAGGTTGAATGATGTCGGCCTCCAACATTTCTTGAATCAAATGCTCATTCTCACTCTTTTGTGCATACAAATACATGTAACGCTTAATGTTAGGTGGTACACTTTTAGGTTGCAAATGAATAACATGGTCATGATCTCAAGTAGCTTGAATACCCTTAGGCATCTCTCCAAGTACCTTGGAATGATTGTTGATTACTTTTTGGAGATCCACTTGAGTAGGGAATATAGATGTTTGAGCATCTAATGAGCACAATTTTACAATTACACCAGGTTTTCCATTTCTTGAGTAATTTTTTCATGTTGTTATATCTTATCACTTCAAATACTTTCCCTTGTATTTCGCTAAGCTCAATTTCCTTATCTTTTGAGGAAAATCTCATGAAAAGTTCTTGAAAATTAAGGACCATTGTTCCTAATGGTTGTAGCCATTATACCCCTATTACAAAATCAACACCACCCATTTGGATTGTAATCATGGAACTATCCAATAAGTATTGCTCCATATTTAGCCGAATACTATGACACTTACTTGAACAATTTATGGCACCTCCATCCACAATCATCACTTGAAATCCCAATGTTGGAAATACAAAACAATTGAGAAGTTTTGCTAATTTTTAATTTATGAAGTTATTGGTAATACTGGAATCAATCAACATTATTACCTTTTCATTTTTGATATATTCTTCTATATTTAGGGATTACAGAGTACTAATATTTACCAATGCATGGAAAGATATCATTGGAGTAGTCTCTTCTAGCTATAGATCTTGTGATAGTTTTGGTACTTGATCTTCTTCCTCTTCACAATCTATGTAGAATAACTTCTTCTCACCACGTTTATGCCCTTAGTATACTTGTTATCATAATTGAAACATAACCTCTTTTCTCTTCTTTCATCCATTTGTGAAGGTGTCAACCTTGTTGGTTGATTGAGGTTAGGAGAGGAAGCATGATGTTCTCTATAGTTGTTAGTGACCACTATTCTAGTGGCCATATTTTTACTTCCAACTCTCCTTGCTAGACTAAAATCATGCTCTAGTGATTTAGGTTTGAAGAGACACACCTCATATTGGATTTTTTCCTTTAAAGTTCCCATAAAGACTTCTAACAAATTATCTTATGGAATGTTCTTTAACCCAAGACTTAAATTTTGGAGCTATCTAATGTTCTATGTAATTGGGAATATTTACAGAAGATTTACCAATTGACTAAAGAATGTATTGTTCTTAATATCCTCATAATTTTCTATCAATTTCTCCATAAAAATGGACCAAGATGCAATAGAATACTTTTTCCTTTCACAAAGCTATTGATACCATACAAATTGATCTTTTTTCAAGATACAATGATGCAATAGTTACCTTTTGTAAGGTTGACACTAATGTAGATCAAATTATTGCTCCTATAGAATATCCATGTTATAGACTCTTCACCATCAAACTTCCTGATATCAATCTTTGGATTGGAGTAGTTTCTTGGTGCCAATTTGAACTTTTAATGTTGTGTATCTTGGAATGAGGAATGATAATGATTTTGTTATTCAATATTTGTGCTCTCAAATTGCGATAAAATAATCCCAACTGTGATTGAGTCCCAACACCATTGTTCTCCTTCTTTTTATGAATTTCCCGGATTTCCATATCCTTTTTAGGAAGACTATTTGACAGAATCTTTTCCGTGTAATTCGTGGATTTTTGTATTTCATTATTGAAATATTTTAGTTCCTGCTTATTTTCATCCATCTTATATTCAATTTCATTAATCTTATTTCCCATTTCATCCATCTTATTTTCCATTTCCTTATTAATTAATTCCTTAAAACATGATAAGTCCACTTGCTTCAACATAATACAACCTATTTCCTCAACTTGGCCTTTTAACTCGGAGAATCTTTATTCTAATTCTTCACTTCCTTTAGATGTCATATTTGAGTTTTTACAAGGAGTAGGATTTCTTGTAGAACCTTTGTCATAATACTGCTTCTGTTTATCACAATTCCCAAACACCTAAAAATCAATATTCCAATCAAAGTTATGCCAACTGTAAGGTACTTACCTTTAAAACATTGTTTTGGAGACTGTATGAATAACTAACATATGTCGTGATATATATATGAAACTTGAACCCTTCTGAGTCTAAAATTTTGGCTTGTTGCACCTTGATGTGATTTATTAAACTCTTGAAAATTTCATATTCTGAAACTTCACTGAATAAAAGTTATAGAAAAAATTACAAGATGACTTGTTTAAGAATAGTTTTAGGATTAGTCGAAAACTATAACTTCCATAAGATATATCTCATAAAATATGATGGGTCAAAATATGAAAAAATTTCCACAAGTTACTCACTATGTCTCCTACTATTCTAAAAATTTCAAAGTTTGAAACTTCACTAACTTTTTATTTATCCCAAATGGCTCTTTTAAAATTGATTTCAAGATTTGAATAATAACATTGTCCTCCATGTTTACAAAGAGATGAGGACAACTAGGGTTTTTGCAGCTCTTTGGTCAATGGGAATTCTAGTGATTCAAAGAAGAAATATGTTTCTATTTAAGGAATGGTAGCTCAATCCTTGGTTACATCCAGTGTTATGCTAAAAGCCAGATTTGTTCTTCTAGTTGTACAATAAGCTCCAACCCTTAATGTTCCTTTGAAAGAGGATGCCTTCAGTTGTGAATTTATTTTTAGAGTAGGGTTTGGTATGCAGATTTAATAGGTTTTGGCCATGATTAAACGATATCTACAAGTATGTTTTTGATATGTGGAAACCTCTCTTGATTGATGATCTGAATATTTACCCTTGGCTCGGTGTTTTTCTGTTTTGGTTTTTGATAATATTGAACCAACATTGTCAAACATAACAAAGCCTTGACTAAGAAGCTCTATCTCTCCACTAGATTAGAGATTAATGTTGGGAGGCATACATTTGGACACCACCACCGCCTCTTAAGGCACATACCCCATCTATATGTTCACTAGGTATGTCCTTAACAAGACTATTCTTATCTTAGATATCACCCATCCTCAAAGAATATCGACCCTCAGTACTGCTCTTGTCTTGGATACCCTATCCTCAAAGAGTATCATTCCTATATGCTTATCCAATCCACCATTCTCCCTACCAATGCCTTCATTAGGCTTATGACTACTAGTCCTGGCCATAGTGCATGACACATGGAGAATACGATGTCCACTCTCACACCCTCTCAACCAAGGAGAAACAACCACAAGCTTAAGCTTGTCTAAAAAATACTCATCAACTACATGTTCTTCTGTGGAGATCTGTTTGTAGCTGCTTGGCTCCTATTTGCATCACATTATAATGAGCTTCAACCTTCCTGGAACTTAGTCAAATCTCATGTAGCTTCAACATGTCAACAAGTAGTTTCATAAAACATCTTATGGAGGCAAAAAATTTCACAGTTGATTGTACAACCCTTCACAACTTCTTTCTTCGTAACAAGGTTATGCTTTCATGCTTTTTCAAGAAATCATATCAGCTCGCAATCATCAGTGGTATCTCTATTAGCATCAATATTGTCAACTCAATCAATGTATTCTTGAATCAAACCAATCAATTGTAGCTACAACGATATCAAAATTCTTCAACTTCCTACCAAAGGATCTTGTCAATGATTTGTCATCTTTTCTTTTTGGTCATAAACTTCTTTGGATTTTCTACCAAACTTCAAGTAGTATTGTATTTATTCAGGGCCTTACCATCTTCCTCTTTCTAGCTAAGATAATTAGACTTCTTCCCTTTTTCTTTCATTTTGCTATCCAATTGACTTCTTTTGAAGCGTACTTCAAACTACTTTCTTCTTTTCTACGTTCTTCCAAATCTTCCATTTGTTAGTCAAGATTAGAGAGATCTTTGTCGTGACTTGCAACCTTTGTTAGAAGATTATGAAATAACCAAAAAAAGGGGAAAGTGCATAGACAAAATAAAAACAAAAAGAATATTTATCCTTTTGAGGAGAGTCAACTCCCTTTTAAACTTGGACCTTTTCATCAACTTTGTCCTCTTATCATCATGATGTCATCCTTGTCAATCTCAAGAGTTAGGTTTTATTTTTATAGCAAAAACAATTAGTCGGGGTTTCTATTCCTAGGGTTTTCTAACTCAACCTTTTGCTAGGGTTTACAAACCCTGGTTTATCCATAGGCATCACTACCTTCCATTCAAGAATTGAAAAACTCTACAAGCTTGCTAATAGATTAGTTGCAAAAACATAATGATACTATTGACATGCCTTTTATCCATTTCATTTCACATGTAATGAAATACTCGGTATATCAACAATCTACACAAAACCCTTTTCTAAGATATCTTTATCTTTCAAGAGAGAAACTCATTCATGACCTAGTAGAATTGACATTATATGTACTAAATTGCATTGCTCAATAGTTGTGAGGAATATACACACCACAATTAACATTATTTGTCCTTTCTTTGCAGAGATCTTCTCTTTGGGATACGTCTTCTTCTTCTAAAAAAGACAGATCCGAATTTAGTGAATTGGTTTTGTGACTGCTTCATGTACTGATATAACAAGGATGAACTCCATATGTCATGCGAGAGTTCTTCAACGTTTAGAATACGAACAAAGGACAAATTTATTTTGCGTTGATTGCTTTGACAACCTTCACATATAGGTCAAATTTATTGATAGAGTAATTCCTTCTTCTATGGATTGGAGGTAAGCAATGGATAGTATGGTTGCTTCATACAATTGTCCCTCAGAGACATGCTCCAAATACTTCAGATTCCTTGTCACAGTCCACAGTACTTTTGATAATTTGTTTCAAAAAGATAGGCCTTATCATGTTGGATCTTCATGCTTGATATTTGGATAGATAATTTGGCTCAGATTATAATGATGACTTTGGTTTCTACCACATACTATGTACCATAGTCTTTCGGTTCTATAACATAGAGTTAATCACAATTTTTTTATTCATTTCATAAAAAGGTATAGAGAGGCTCAGTCCTTTATGTCACAGATGATCCATATGTTTTGGTTTCTTTCATATTTATTTTAAATCCAGATGTCAACATATTTTGTCCTTCATAATGGTTCTCAAAAATATCTACGGAAGTTGTCTCAAATTAATTCCCTACACATATATAAACTATGTCCATTGATTTGAACATTGTAACATCCCTCAAACCTTTTCTTTGTGTCTCCGAATTTATTCTCAAAATTTTGTAGCCTCAGATTGTATTCTCAATAAGCTTCAGATGCCTTGGGCATATTCTAACTCCAAAATAAACTTTGTACTGAATGGATTACCTTAGATTTTGTTGTCTATGTTGAGCAAGGGTCTTGTCTACTGTTTTGGATTCAAATGAGAGATGCAAGTGAATTACATAGTCTTATTCTTCAAGCAAACTGATGCTTCTCAAATTCATAAGAACTTTCTTCAAATGCTAGGTTAGTCTTTGAATCATGCTTTGTCACACAATGATAGTCTTTTTAGTAGGTCAAATGTTTTCACAAAAGGTTCAGATATCTCATTAAATATGTACTTCTTTGCATAATAAACCTTATCACTAAGATATATGTTACAGTAACTCGCATCAATAAATGTACCACAAAGACTTGCATTTTAACACATAAGTAATTGTCTTAACTTGCTTCACATTACACAAAAGAATGTGCTTCATTTTTCTTGTGTGTTTCTTCAGAATTCCTTATTCGAATTGTTCATAGTAATGTCACAAGTTCTAAAATAATTTTATTTCGCTTATGATCTTCACAACATAGGTCTCAGTCTTCTCTTCCTAGCCTAGGGCTCGTCCTAGTAACTATTTTCAAACCATAACCTTGATACCACTGAATTTAAGATGAATTTCAAATGACAATATAGACCTCTTGTAGTAGCCTTAACTTCAAAATTTTCACAAAGATAAAAGATATGCCATGAATCTTGTAATAAGCCACCACTGAATTTAGGATTACTTCACAAGTTTTTGAATCTTGTTTGGAGTATCACCACGGATTTAGACTGCACCCAAATGCTACCACATGTCACAGAGTATCACCATAACATTTATCCATCAAATTTGTCTAGAGAGAAATACATGTTGTTACAACTTGAATGCCACAGAGGATATGTTGCTACAAGGGTGTTGATTCTTCAAAAGTGAGTGATGGTTGCTTCTCCAAGTCTTCCTTGTTTAGCCTTGATAGAAAGAGATGTAACAGTTGCAATGATATCTTCAAGTATAACTTCTACAATGGAGTCTCCAAAATAAGCCAACAAGATGTGATCTTCAAACTACCTTTCCTTCACCTTAGCTCAAATACCATGTTGAGAAACCAAGATGTTATAGATTAAGGTTAATTTATCTTACTTGATAATTACTTATGAATGTTTGTTGGATTTTATTTATTTTATTATGTTCTCTTCATCAAGCAATTACTAGAATAAACAAAACATGAAGATCACAAGAGACAAGAACACAAATGTATAGGCTCTAAGCCATGGCAAAAACTCCACAAGAGGAAAAACCTAAGAAAATCCTCTTCTTAGAGAATCAGATCAAAGTGAGATATATAAGACTCAATACCAAGAACACGATTGTCACAATGAACCCAAGTTAACCCTCCTCCAAGTCTCCTTCACCAAGTCAAAGTCAATGTTGGTCAAATTTTTGAATTTTGGTCATCCCCTAAAATTTCGGGCCTTGAAATCTAGGCCCTATAACAACCTCTGAAAAATTGCAGGAACTTCAAACACGTGGATAACATTGGGGCCAAAACGATTTGTTTTCTCTCTCCTTTGATATCCTTCTTATTCCTTTGACTTTGCTAGTCTTTCTCCTTCACTTTGCACAAAAATTGATGATGAATGATAAGTGAGTGAATGATATCCAAAGTGGCTGAGTTTCCCTCTATATATAAACATCCAAGAGGTCGAATAACTGCCCTTAGGGCTGAATTGGTCTTGTGGATGTCAAAATTGTCTTTTTGACTCAATTAAAATAATTTTCTTTTGCCTGCAAATAGTGCAAATGGGACTTTGAATCAATAATATTTATTTGACTAATGGCAAATTTTATTTTGACTCAAATAACCCGATAAGCATGAAGAACGTGCTTTGACTACAAAATAAAATATATTATTTTTTCTTCTTTTGTTTTTACGTGAAATATATATTTATATACGTACAATGGTAATTACGAAGACCAAACCTATTTACATTTCCAACACAAGGGCCCTGATCATGGAGGGGGTCGAGTAACAAACACAGAGAGCAACAAAAAAAAGTTGGTTTTGGGAAAATATTTATAGGAAAACAATACATAAGAAAAGATAGGTGACAAAACCTACCGCCAACTCATCATATCCACAATATGAGAATCACATAAAAGTCAAGGCACATTAAACATGAGCACCAAAAGAAAAAGACAGGTGATAAAACATACCAGCAACTTGTCATATCCACCACACGCAGGAGCCTGAGGCAATGAGTGGCCATAACTCTCCATATTTTCAAGATTTGTACCATATATTACCCTCTTGCTCGTCCATCATCACTCCAACAATCAAACTTAGCATTCCCCAACTCATGTGATGAACAATTGACATGGAACTAGATGCATGTAATAACTTTACATAGCATGACTGTAGAACTCCACTCCCCACATTTACTATTGAAATGATAATCTGCCCCCGAGACATTAAAACTCACTTGTGTTGATGATCGCATGATCCCTTTGGGTGGTGTGCCATAGTAATGTTTTGAATGAATGTTAGATGATTGTCAAAGCCACGGGGGGGGGTTGTGCCACGTCTACCAATGGTTTTCCTCAGTGGGTGGTAGCCATGTGCTCCCCCCGCTCCCCACCTAGGCCCTCCCTATCACCCCAACTAGAGACTCAATACTATAAAGGTTAAATTCAAAGCACCCAGTAATCTCCTTGCAACTCTAAATTCCTCTATCACTCTTAGTATCTCTTCCTCTAAAAAGTTATAAAAACCCAAATAAAATTCCATTGTCCACCCATCTAGTCCCAAGTTTTTTAGCTTTTCAAATGATAATAACACATATTTTAGTTCCTCCTTTGTAACTTTTGTTTCACCTCTTCTCTTCGTCTTCATCATCCTTGAAAAAAAAGGAAACCACTTTTAAAATTTCAATGATGTTGGCTTTTGAGGTTCCTATAATTAACTTATAAAATGATTTACACATGCTTCTTCTATGTCATAAAAAAAATATCTTATTTTAAGCCTCTCCATGTCCTTTATCTCCCATGTTGTATTGATGTTCTTTTTTTATTTTGCATATTTATGAAAAACATATTGTCATCCCTCTTTACAAACCAAATTTCTCTACTTTTCAATCTCCATTATGCTTCCTCTTGCTTTAACCATTTCCTCTTTTTCCCTTTTAATGCTTCAATTTTTTTTATCTACTCTTATATAAATATGCCTACATTAATATTCTCTAATATTAATTTGATCCAACCTTTAGTTCGTGTAAGTTCTTTTTGATCCTTTTTAGCTTTTTCATTTGCCCATTCTGTTACAATAGTTTTTACTTGTTTGAATTTTTTTGAAAACTGATATATCGTTGATCTTGGGTTAGGTTCAAACCTCTTCCAGTTCTAATAACCATTTTCTTGAATCCTTCCTCTTCCAACCAATTATGGTTCAATCTGAAGGGCCCTAGAGGTTTAAATAATTATTTTTTACAACTACAACAATATAGGAAGGTGGTCGAAAGAACCCCCTTCTTCTACCCAAGATTTCAGTCTTTCCATCAAGAATTTTTTTTGATGACTAGGAATCTAGCCAACCTTTTTTAAACCCCTATCCGTTCCATATTACAAATTCCTAAATTTTCAAATAGTTGAGAAAAATAATATACTAGAGGGTCTTATCTAACATTTCCCCTCATTTTTCTCATATCTTCAATGTCAAATTTAGATTCCCTCCTATTATCACTCGTGGCCAAGCTTCAAGCTTTAAATCCATCCCAAAAAATCTTCCTATTTTCATAAGGGCCACACCTATTGATGATAGAGAAATAAATCCCCATTTCTTTAGATTTTAACTCTATTTGGATACCTATAGTTTGAAAATATGTATTGATAAGTTGCATGGATTTATTCCACCCTATAACTAAGCCTTGACTTATCTTATGCATAAAGGAGGAAAAATGACCAATCCCTTAAATAAGATAACAATATTGCTTTAGCTTTAGACCCCTAACACGTTATCTCTTATATTGTTATTGCATTCCTCTCAACTTCTTCTAGCTCCAAGCCCTTTTCTTCTTTAGGATTTCTACTTACTAAGGATTTTGATACTAATCCTTGGTACCGCAATGGCATATCTGATTGGGAAAGAAACCTATGGGAATGTTCCAAGTCTTTCAGCTATCTATTGTCCACATCAGAGTTTAATAAATACATTACTCTACCTAAAGGGCCATCTCGAATTGGAGCTTCCTTAGATTGAATACCCTTAATTTCATCCAGGTTCTCAACGAACAAATAATAAGAATGAGGGATATTATTATTCTCACCTCTTGTAGATTCAAGCCTGAGAAACCATTAATGTTGTTTGCAACTAAACACTCCATTGGTTTCTTGTATTTCACTCTTGATATCGCTTCAACTTGTTTTTGTTCAATGGACTTCTCCTCACAATTAGGTTCCACATTACCCTTTTCTTTCCATGATCTTGATTGAGGATTTCGAGTCTTCCTTTGATTTTGCCTGCAAACTTTCTCTTTCTCCCCAAACCTTCATCCTGATTGGATTAGGGAACTCTCTCCACACATGATGAGTCTAACAATAGTTTAAACATTCAAATGGAACACTCCAATACTCCAATGTTCAGGTAAACTTCTAGTTTCCCCACAACATATCCATTTATTTTGATAGACCCTTCCTAATATATGTGTATACCATAATTTTCACTACCATTTCATCCACTTTATATTCAAAATCCTTTATAAGTTTCCTTAGGCTCCTCCCAATGCCTTTAGGACATCTTTGATTTAGAGTTCCATTGGCAGGTTGAATATCCTCCCTAAACTAGCTAAAAGTGTAACACTCCATTCCATAGGTTAAAACGTAGTTCCTATATTTTTATGTCCAGAATAGAAGGCCCCTAGAATAATTTCTTTGTTAGAATATTCTCTACATCCTCCCTTAAATGGGGTTTGAAGGCTAATCATTTGCAAATGAGTATGTGAAAAATTGACATGTAACCTAGGTTTTTAGACCATATTGTCTACATTCACCTATACAATGTCATTTTTGTTACTCATTTTGCCTTAAACTAATGTATAATGGTTTTTTGCATTAGCCATGCAATACCTACCATACCAACACCCTCTCAAAGAACTAATTTAACTTTATCTCCTCAACTCCTGATACTCTTACGTTAAACATTTGTTTTAAAGGGTGAGGCTTGCCTCTTCCTGGTTACCCAAAGATGGTTCTATTTGCTGCCGCAAATCAATCTCTTTCTTCGGCACTGTCTACCAAAGTAGACAATGGTGAATGACCTTTGTCAGACAAGTAACCTTATCAAAAGAATTCTGTTCTAGAACAACCCCTCTTCCATTCACGGACGGGGTACGGACTAGTCACATTCTTTCGCGGAAATTCTACCTTATACCCAAGGTTTCCTCTGCCCAAAGCAGACCAGGATGCATGCCCCCTGGGTTCCAGTCCCATCTTTCCGAATCACTCGCACTCATCGGGAAGGAGGACTGGGGGTGGAGACATTTCTTGGGTGAATAGACCATTCAGGGTTGGTATCTGACTATTTGCGATGCGTGATCCCGGAAATGAAAGTTGGTCTACGAGCTTGACCATTCTTCCTTCGTGTGGAAAACACATTACTCTAAAGAGTGAGGAGACTATAGCTCCCATGCAATATATATAGTCCCATCCAAGGAGTAGGTTATAATCCAAGGGTCCTTGAACAACCATCACGTTCATTTGAACGGTCTTCCCTTTCAATGTAACAGGTACATTGGGGAGGATCCCTAATGGTCGACTGGTTCCTTTATCAAAGCCCGAGAGATTTCTTATCTCAGGCAAAAGCGTCGGGGAACCCAGTGCTTTCCAAGCAATGATTATTCACACAACCAAAAATGATGATATGACCCTTCCTCTTGACTATTTCACCTTTTCCTTTGGCTAGTTCATCAATGGATAACACTTGAAAACCCTTTCCTTCTTTGTTCATGTCCTGCGATCTTGAGCTTTTGGAATGGACCTCTATCACTGGTCAACAATAAAAAATATTGCTAATGGCTATTGATATATGTGCCCTTACTCCTATCATCTTGTCCTTTTGAATCATAATTCCTTAATGATTGTATTCCATTGACCTCATTGGAGATCTATTTCCTTATCCTGTCAGCCCTATCAATGCTAATTTTTGGTACCACATTCCCTTTTGGATTGTCAACCATAGGCTTTGGGTTTCAAAGTTTTTAGAGATACCTAGAGGCCCCTCCTTGTTGATGTCCTCACGAAATGCCTTAAACCCTTTCCATATTTAATTTAGTCTGTCCTTTGACACAAAGAATGATTTTTGGAAAGCCTCTTCTTCATCTTCCATATTGCTCCAATCCCGCCAACTGTAAGTATATTTATTTAATACCACTACACAATAATTCATGATTTATGGGACCACCCTTAAAGTCATAGATCAAACAATGCTAATAAGACTAGGAAAATGAAATATATTCACATATTTGGAAGAGAACCTTTACAAGACAATGGAAATAGAAAGAAAAGGGAAATAAAAGATTTTACCCAATATTATTCCTTATCCTCTTACCTATCAATTATAATAAACAAGTTCATGTGACACTTTCTTTATCTTCAATGGGTCTTGAATATCCTTGACAATATAAAAAAGTATTTACTTAGTATAACTATGAAGGGTTTAGAATAAATGTTATAATTAGAGATTTGTGATTTCAACAATCATTGATCGCAAATTCAATTATAAAGAAGTTAGTGCATATACTATAAATTACAATTTCCATGTACATAAAGGTTGATCCCGGTAATTAAGAGAATACACCAATCTCAAGTCATCCTCTCCGCCATGCACTTAAAAGAGTCACAGAGACAAAAATCATGGTAGCAATGATGTAAATGCAATAATTGACAACACAGTAAGAAACCTTTATTGAGATTAAGAGTAGTTACCTCCATAATTACAATACCATAAACTTACTATATTGTTAGGAATTGCAATTTCAAAATAAAAATAACAATTTAAACGAACTTCAAGAATCAAACACTATAATTAAAAGAACATTTGATTGACCTTTTAACAATTTCCACAATTAGACTAAAAATATTAATAATCTTCCATGAAAAAATTCGAGCAATTGAAAATTACAATGATGTTTTAAAGGATTTCACAAAATATGAAACTCTAAAATCCATCCCAATAGCTTCTTTGGTGAAAGAGGAGAGAGCTTACTTCACTACTAATTCATGTTGATTTTTTTTTAAGTTCTATTCATGCATTAAGATGGAACATTATAGCAAGTTCTGGTTTTCCCTATTCTGCCACTTGGGAAAGTAGAATAGTGGCAAAACCAAAGTGTTTTCAACATCCAAATAGGATAACCATGAAAGTCCAACAAAAAACATAGAGATTGTACCCTCAGATTTTACATCCTAATCTATCTTCTAACATGTAGACATAATGCCAACAAAAAGAGTTAAAGAGGTAAGAGTAGTTATGACCTGTCATTCAAACTTAGTTGATTTTGATGCATCCACAACATTGGCTCTTTGTTGCTGCCTGGCGAGCAACTTGGATCTAGAGGAAAACCTAAACAATCTTTAATGCGATGCAGGTGCATGTCCAGAGTTTTCATAGAGGGTTGTATCTCATCCAGCATGAGCAGGATTTCCTCCCTGGCCTCATTACGATGCAACAAGATGTAACCCATTTATTTTTATTTTTATTTTTATTTTTTATTTTTATTATTTATTATTATTTTTATTTATTATTATTTTTATTTTTATTTTTATTTTATTTTTTATTTTTATTTTTTATTTTTTATTTTTTATTTTTTTCAGATGCCAATAGATATCAACCATATACATGTATGGCCTATATTTTTCTTTAGTGCACTCAATAGACACCTAGTCTGCTACCTCAAGTACTTCAATATCTATTTAGCACCCTCCCTTGCAATGTCATGTTTTGTCGTTGCCATTTCATCTTATATGTTTTGTGGAGTGTTGTCATGATTTGCAAAATTTTCCTTTCTCTGTTGGGATCAAGAGCCTCCTTGCTTCTTGACGTATGGCACTCCTCATGGACTTCATGCTCGCTGATGAGGCATTGTAGGATTGCTAATAATAACATAATCTTCCCAAGAAGAAAAATTTCACACTAGACGTGGGGGTAAAGAACAAGGGAGGCTAGGGAGGGGATAAGCTTAGAAGGCAATGGCGAGCCTAAAAATGAACAAGTGTAGAGGTGGCCGTAGAGAAGAAAAACAATATCCAAAGAAAGAATTTCAAATCGAAGGGATGTTATCGTCTAACTCGACTACAATAGACCAAGAGAGAGGTTGAGCATTGATGCCACAATCAAGAATAAGGGAAACAATTGCACCTACTCCTAGCGGACACACTAGGGTAGCAATGCAAAGAAAAAAGAAACAATAAAGTAAAGCAAGTTTCCCATGATACATATCTAACTAAGGATCCTTGGAAGTCACCCTTTATGATGATTTCAAAATGGAGGAGCTTGAGCCCAAGCATGTTGATAATTCACTGCCCTATAAGTCTTGGTACCCCAAATGTACATATGCCTTCTTTAAATTTCATCCATCACTCGGGTCGAAAGGCCACACGTATGTGTGATGAGTGTTTTTGCATGGGAAAATAGGCTAGGAAAGGACTCAACTGCAGCTCTTGAAACCAGCCCCCCACATCATAACTGCAATAGACCTCCAAACGATCACCTCCATTAAACCAACACCAATTCTAGAGGTTTCCTACATGAAAACTATGTGAGATTACATAGTCATTCGTGTAGACTACATCATGGTTTGTGCATCTCATTAGGGAAGGCACATGGGCATGTCCTCATCTGGGAATGTTTGGTGGGACAACAACCATGGCTATATCTCTTAACCTTATCATGTGAACAAAAACACAAATTAAACATGTGGCATGAAATTGATTTACAACTTCCCAAATTTATAAAGATTTAAGCATGTCAATAACATTGATAAAGGGTGTCTTTATGGGGTATAGACATCCACATTGTCATTAAAATTTTCGACTAACATATCTATGTTTTGAGAGAGAAAAACTTATTAATAATTTGTAATTTATTTTGTATAAGAAAATGATTCTATACATAATAAATCTTTAACGATTATTAAACATTATTAATCTTTTTTTGAAAATTCTTTAACAAATTTCAAATATGGTTAATCTTTCTTTAATTTACCTAAATTAAACTTATTCAAAAATCATGAGAAATTAGTTATGGAAATGGTCATAAATGAATGACTTACTTAACGCAGTTGAATCCCAAAAAATGATATCTAATATAATGCACTGACAAAACCCCTCAATAATTAAATTTATTGTTAATTAGTTAGGAAATTCTTATATATTAGTTCATATAATTTTGAGGACAACATGGTTAAAGTGTAACTGAATTTAGGTTTCTGTGATCCATATTTTATGTTAAGAATATTTTTTATTTTATTTATTTATTTTTCCATATAATCACATTAGAGATAGTCTATCGACGAGAGAATCAAATCATGACACCCGATTAAATAGAGAAATCAATACAAAGACCCCTTAAATTTTAAACATTTGACTTAATATCTAACATGCATTAATAATTGATTTAATTTTATTTTTGTATATTTATATTTTAATCTAAATATTTGATTTTATATACATTTTATTCCAATTAATTTATTTTTATTCTTATTAATTTATAAACTTTTTAACTTAATCTGAATCTAAATATTTGACTTAATTTAATTTTTTTGAGTTAAGTCCATTTTAATCTTCTATTTTTTATTATTATTTTAAAACTAGCTATTTATTATAACTGTTAAAATTTAAGATTCAGATTCTTCATATTGATTGTCCAATTTGTACTGAGAATGAACCAGGTAAGTTCACACGAGATAATACCATAGATTATCTATCTCCAAAAAATTTCTTTGCAGGGTTAAATTGTTTTTTCATACATGACTAATCTGGATCTAGACTTATCCTGTAAATTTAAAAATTGAACCAACCTATAATTGGAAAACAAATTAACAAAATTTGAACTCATTGAAAGTGATTAAACCACAAAGATCGCTCTGATGGACCGAATGTTGTGTTACCTTGTCAAAGCTCCTAAAACGCTCTCGCATAAACTACAGCTAGAACCCTAAACCCTGACGGAATGGCTTTTCAGCCAGAAGGACCGTAAAACCCATATTCCATTATCCCGAATGAATTTGGATAAAAATGCTCCTCGTTTCCGCGTTCCACTGTTTATTTAGAGGAATCACTCCGAATACTAACCACCTCATTGGGCGTTTGGCGTTCATTCATTCGAGTGGACCCAATAGAAAGCTCTTTGTCGGAGGTAAATCCCAAATTGACTGAAACAAGATCGGTTGGTTCTCGATATCCAGAAACGAATTCTGAATTTTTGTTGCTGTAATTGGTTGAATTCATATATTATTTTCTCCATATATATTAATTCCTTGTATGTTGGGGTAGATATTTTGTGTTGTCAGGTATTGATTTAGTGAGTAATATACCATCTAGAATAGTGAATTTGTGGAGCATTTGACTCAATAAAGGATGATGTCAGTGTAATGGTGATTAATTCTGTCATGGTGACTTTGCGACCCCCCCTTTTTTTTAAGATAACAAGAAGCATTCATGTCAACAGAGAAACTAAGAGTTTCATGTTTTTCTCCATGGACAAAGTGTCATTGTGGCTTCAGACTGAGGTTATTTTGGCTTTGTCATTACATCTGGGAAACAGAGGCAGGTAATTCTTTCTGTTTCCTCACTCCTCACTGAGGGCAAATACTTGACTTGCACTCTAAGTAGGAGAAAACTATTACTCTTCGAGATATCCAAGATCAACTTCAAATGCTTCTTTCGCTGGAAGATCCATAATTCCATGGCACCTTAATTACTTTGCACAGAGCCACCCATCGCTTCAAGTCCAGGATTGGGAACTGCGGGTGCCACCTCTTGAAGAGCTGCAATTGGAGTCCTCTACGAGCCAGCCTTTTGTTAACTGCCTGAAATTGTTGAAAGCTACCCTAGCTGTGCTCAATAGAACGGTAATGTGTTTTGAAATTGTTGAAAGCTACCCTAGCTGTGCAAATACTTGACTTGCCGTCTAAATAGGACAGAACTATTGCTCATCGAGAGATCCAAGATCAACTTCCAGTTCTTCTTTCGCTGGAAGATCCATGGTGCCCTAATTACTTTGCACAGAGCTACCCACCACTTCAAGTTCAGGATTTGGAACTGTAGGTGTCACCTCTTGAAGCACTGCAATTGGAGTCCTCTACCACCAAACCTTCTGTTAACTGCCAGAAATTGTTGAAAGATGCCACTTCTGTGCTCAGTAGAGCAGTAATATGTTTTGAAATTTTAACGCTATCGCTTCTCCTCGCTCTTTTTGTTGACAAATCCTTAGGGCAGCTTGTTAAGGTGATTTCTCTTAACTTGATAGTTGCTTGTGACATTCTTTTACTTGATTGATTAGATTCTTCTTTTTCTTGTTATTATTATGTTTTTTATTGTCAAACAACTACCAAAAGCGTGAAGATCATCCAGGACAAATGAACACCAGATGTAGGCACTCAGCCAGGGCAAAACCTCTCTCTTAGGGGAAAACCCAAAAACTCTTATTCTCTTCTTTAGAATAAAATCAAATGAGACAACTTAGACCCTTTTGACCAAGACATAGACTTTCTCCAATCCACCAAGTCAGCCTCCCATGTAGACAAATCAAACTTCAGTCAAGTTCTCACAAATCAGCATAAATCATCCTTCCAAAAATAGGGTCTCGGCCTTCTCTCCAGCACCTGAAATCTTGGTCTGCACCCTTGGCTATTCTGCCACTGGTCTCCTCACACGTGTGGCAGAATATGACGAATTTCAGACTTCTTATACTTCGCTAAGCTTCCTTTACTTCTTGCAAAGAGATTGGCTTTCCTTTATGTATTTCAAACTTCTTCACTTCTAGAATTGCAGATCGAATTCCATTGATTGATGTCCTCTCAATGGGTCGAATGCACTTATATATATAGTCTTCTTCAAGGTGGTCGAATCCCTTTATGAGGCTGACTTGAGTGGAGGGCAGGCGGACTTGGTGGAGGAGCCATATTAGACGGATTTACATAGAAATAAATTTCCTTCTTTGATACAAAATGCCCAATAAGAGACTATTACATGATGACAAGGACTAAGACTCATGACTCATGACACAAACCCTAGAAGCACACAATGGGCGCTTTGACCTAGAAATAAAATAAATTGAGCATGAAACCCATGCTTATACATAATTTTCTTTTTATAATAATTTCCCTGTTTCTTTCTTTTGACAAATACATTACATCATGACTCAAATACAATTATGAATACTAGTACTAGTTACATTTCTCAACACCTTTATCCATTATCCAAAGGCAACCTCTGGAACTTGAGGGGCTGGGGTTGCCTTTAGAAACCCCCTTTAAACATTAGAACAGTCTTGTTTCTTGACTCTATCCACAGAAGGATGTCTTCTACATCGGGCACATTGACTCCTTTTGAAGCAAAACTGTTTAGGACAGATGGCCTACCAGCAATGCCTCAGGTATGGAGCCATATATCACTGCGAGCCATATATAACTGCTATTTTGAGAATGTAGAATCACATTCCTTGAAAGGTCGTGAAGATAGTTTCTTTGAGCGTCGAACAATGGAGTCTTTAACCTGTAAAATGGACTTCCCCTATTTTTAAGGATCAAACTATTTCTGTTAAGCCAAATTTTCTACGCTATAAATCTTGGGACTGAGTTCCAGACTGCTTTGAGAAGCAGCTTCCCTTTTAATCCTCTCAGGTAAGAATTCCCCTAACTAACAATGAACTGGTCCATAACTCTTGGCTTTATGTTCACTGAGAGATCTGTGTCCTGTCGTAGAAGTGATCAGATTTTTCTAACAAATGCACATTCAGTGAAGATATGAGCAGATGTTTTGTTCTCTACCTTGATAACAAACATCATGAGAGTCCTGCTATTTCTCATTTCGCTAGATTATCAGCAGTTAAAAGCCTATTGTGAGCCATAGTCCAAAAGGAAAATATTAATTTTGTATCGAACGTAAGACCCAAATCTTCACTCATCTTCCATCCTGCACCTCGGATTGACTTGGCTGCTGAATCAGTTGATTGTAGGCCTCTTTAATTGAGTATTTCCCTGAAGATGATCCCCTCACCTTCCATCCTGCACCCTGGATTTACTAGGCTGCTGAATCAGTCGGTTGTAGGCCTCTCTAATTGAGTATTTCTCAGAAGATGATCCCCTCAATAAGCAGTCCTTTGCTTTCTGATTCCTTAGGGTCAATAACACTTGACGCTTTAACAAAAAGTTCCCAGGCCCAAAACAGATTGGGACGAACTCCTCAGGTGTTAATTTTAGATAACAATGGTATGTTCTATGCTTAAGCACAATTTACTTCAATGTTCCTTTAGCAGCCCAATAACAATTTCCAATTATATCCAGTAGCAATCACATTAACTTATAAACATTGACAGTAAATGCAGATAGAACATAAAATCATATGCAGAAGACAATCAAAGACAAGAAGACACAAGATGTGGCGGTTGCCAAGGACAAACCCCAATGTGGGGAAATCCTTTGATCAAATCTTCTTATTATTCTTCAATAGTTCAGCAGAGAGAGAGAGAGTACAAATATCATAAAGACAAGCTCAAAACAGATCTACCAAATCAGCAATGAAATCAGTAGTCAACGCAGCCCTAACCAGAAAGTCAACAGTGGTCAAAGCTGTCCCAAATCAGCCTCTAATCAACTTGGTCCACAGCAAAATAGTATGGCCTCCAAAGAGGGTCAAAGTCAACCCAAAACAGCTCGGTCAACCCAAACAATCCTTGCTGTCATTTCTGCATCAAACTGAAAATAAACACTGCAGTCAACGTGCTTAAATTGTCCCCAATTGCCTCAATTTGTGTGCCAAAGAATGCAGCCTAAAAGGATCGAAGTTCTGGCCCAAAACAGAAGTCAACGCTTGGTCAAAGTCCCAAGTCAACGCTGGTCAACGCTGCCCTAATCACAGAAATTTCGATCTCTTGAAATCAGCCTTCCTTCCACACGTGCGAAGAGAAAAGAGCCTCCAAGTGTACGAACCAATCAAGAGAGGAAAGAGAAGACGTTGTGATGAGATGAGTGAGTGTCCAAATGAGAGGCTGTCATTCCTATTTATACAATTCATTGAGGGTGAGGAGACCCATCCATTGGGCTTCATGAGCCTACATTTGACTGAGGTCGACCTTGACAATTTGTCCATGAGAAAGAATAAATTAGAAACTCCATTTCTGCTTGTCAAAATGAGATGATCTTTATATCAAATTGCACTTCTCCTAAAGAGGAATCCAATGCAATAGTCATCTCCATCATATGAGTTGTCCTAAGGTGGAGGTTGGCCCTAGTTGCCAATTTTAACACTCCCTCTCAACTAGTGTTTTTAAAACCGGAATCGGTGACCAAACCGGTCCACCTAATGAGTCGGTTTACTCACTGGAACCGGTCTAACTAGGACTGCTTTGGTCTAAACAAACTGATTTTAGAAAAATACATTAAATAATTAATTTTTAATGAAAAAAACTATTTTTAAGATTTAAAACCATGATTCCAAGCCAATAGAGTCAAAATATGCAAAGATTGCTCATTTATATACCATGTAAAGGTGAATATATCAAAATGGCACCGAGTGCAATACATATCATCGACAAAATACATAAGCAATGAGGCTCTAAATGGCCTCTAGAGTGCAAAAACAAAGCCTACAAACTATATGGCCAGTGGCCTACTACAAGACTCAAGTCTACATATATGATAATACTATAATAGTGATCAACATTATCACTTGAAACTTCTCATGACTCATGAGTCATGATCAAACTCAGTTGGTTGAGTCTCGACTCCCAATCTTTGCAGTCACAAACTTCTCTATTGGTTCAGTGACTTGAGTCTCAAACTTCTAAAGGTATTCTGCCCTGATATGCCCTATTATTTCATTTGGTGCTCCACATGGCTTTACATGACCTCGTATCCCAGCCAAGTGTTGCTTGAACCTGTTAATACCCCCTCCTTCAATGGATTTTTGGCAATATTTGCAGATCATTTTGCCATCAATCATATCACAATGAGCCCATGCAGTATTTCTGGCTTTCGGAGGCATGATGACTACTACTTAGCTTAAACTCTGCTGTTCCACTACTCCAGCAAAAACTCAACACTCTCCAAGCTCCCAAGCAAACTCACAAACACTCCAAATGAGATGTGTGAGACAAATGAGAGGGAGAGGGGCCTCTTAAAGGCTTGGAGAGGGTGTTTTTGGAGGGAAAGCACCCTTAGTTTCCCTCCAAAACCCCTAAAACATAGTTAAAAAGACACTTTTTGGGCTCACGGTGGGCGTGCCTCCTAACCAGTTGGTTCCGTCCTAAACCGGCCGGTTAGGACCGGTTGTTTGCAAAAAAAAGGAAAGTGGCCCCTCTGATCGGGTTCGGTTCCGTCCTAAACCGGCCGGTTAGGACCAGTTGTTTGCAAAAAAAAGGAAAGTGGCGCCTCTGACTGGGTTTTTTGGCCGGCTTTGACTGGTGGGCCTGCTAACCGGCCGGTTAGACCGGTAACCGGTTAGCAAGGCCGGTTTTGAATACTATGCTCTCAACTATGGAGAATTCCACCTGCCAATCCATCATCATGCCAACCTATCATCCTGTACCATCCCTGTCCTCACTATCATGTTCTGCTCTGCTGAACCATGAAGTAATAATGAAGAAGAAGTGATCGAGAGTGTATCATACCACTCTCCACTGACTAAAGTCAGTCCTTGATCCCATATCAAGTTGTTGAACACCATGCATCCTAGTCATAGGGAGTACGACAGTACATGATGCGTCCATCGGTAGTGCTATGGTCCCTAACCAGCTTTTCCCAACTCATTGGCCAGATGAGAGGTACTTCCCATGAGTCCCGGACTCTATGGGTAGGATGTGTGTCGGGGCATCAATAGGAGAAGGTGAACCACTCATCCTGCTCATATGCCATAGGAGAAGGTGAACCACTCATCCTATGCATATGTCAATCGTAGGGGAAGGTGAACCACTCACCCTACATGCATGTGTCCGGGTAGGGGAAGGTGAACCACTCACCCTCCACACATGTCAACCAGAATGGGGTATCACAGGGGAAGGTGAACCACTCACCCTTTATACAGCGCACCACTAAAGGAAGGTGAACCACTCACCCTGTCTCCAGCGCACCACTAGGGGAAGGTGAACCACTCACCCCATGATCGCTCATAGCTAGCTCCAAGAAGTACCCCATGCCCCCAGGAGCTCCCAAAGCTCTGTGTCCAACTCATATGGGACCCTCATAAGAGGGTTGTTCCATGACTCCAAGTCTCTCTTAGAAGGTTATGACCTTCCTGAGAGGCTTCATGAGAATGTTTGCAACATGCTCATCTGTCCTGATGTGTTGGAGCTCAACTGCTCCCCGTTGTACCATATCCTGGATAAAGTGGTACCTGATGTCAATGTGTTTGGAGCGGTCGTGGAACACGGGATTCTCTGATAGATGAATCCCACTCTAGTTTTCACAGAAGATCACAGTGGTATCTAGCACATGCTCAAATAGTTCACTAAAGAGCTTCCTCAACCAAACTGCTTCACAACAAGCCATACTTGCAGCAATGTATTCGGCCTCGGCGATGCTTAGTGCAACCGATTTCTGCTTCCGGTTCATCCAAGATATAAGGCAGATCCCAAAGAGAAGCAACACCTAGACGTGATCTTACGATCCACCACACTGCCATCCCGTTCAACA
Source organism: Pinus tabuliformis (assembly GCA_031772625.1). Lineage (NCBI taxonomy): Eukaryota > Viridiplantae > Streptophyta > Pinopsida > Pinales > Pinaceae > Pinus > Pinus tabuliformis. The sequence continues at coordinate 952,908,724 of CM062810.1, forward strand.
TCTATGTATCCATGTAGTCTGAAATCCCCAGTAGTGTATCTCAATCCATATTGGATTGTGCCCTGGAGATATCTCAAGGGATTCTTGGCATCAATCCAATGAATGTGATGAGGCTCGACCATATATTGACTCAACGTGTTCACAATGAAGCATATGTCAGGACGAGAGTTGACCAAGAACATCAGTGCCCCCACAAGTTGATGATACTTGGTAGGGTTCACTAATCTGGGCCCAACAACACTTCCACATAGCTTCTTAAAGTTGGGTTCCATCAGAGTAGTCACGAACTTGCAGTCCACCATCCCACATCTCTCAACTTCACAGGAGGCCATACTCGCAGTAATGTACTCGGCCTCAACAGTGCTCAAGGCCACCGACTTGTGCTTCTTGCTCATCCAGGAAATTGAAGCAGAACCCAAAGAGAAAAAACACCCGGAAGTGCTCTTTCTGTCCACTACACTGCCTGCCCAATCAGCATCAGAATAATCATGCAACCTCACATCTCCGGCAGTTTATCTTAGTCTATGAGTGATTGTGCCCCGAAGATATCTCAGAAGATTCTTGGCATCAATCCAATGTGATTGATGAGGCTCAAACATATATTGGCTCAACGTGTTGACTGCAAAACATATATCCGGATGAGAGTTCACGAAGAACATGAATGCTCCTATGAGTTGACGATACTCAGAAGCATTTCCCAAAACAGGTCCGGCAGCACTACCGCATAACTTCTTGAAGTTAAGCTCCATCGGGGTAGTCACGGGCTTGCAGTCCACCATACCAAATCTCTCCAATATCTTCACCACGTATTTTCCTTGAGATAGGAAAATTTCTCCTGGCTTTTGCCAGACCTCCAGCCCTAGGAAATAGTGCATCAGTCCTAGGTCCTTCATCTCAAATTCGGAAGCCAACTCCCTCTTACATTTGTGAATGAGAGGGTCTGCACCTGTCAGAAAGAGGTCGTCAACATACAACACCAGTATGAGAGGCTTATCATCTTCAACCTTAAAGTAAAGGTTCGGATCGACTTCACTCCTAGTGAATCCCAACTTCATCAAATAGCTATTGATCCTCTCATACCAAGCTCTGGCTACTTGCTTCAGCCCATAGAGAGCTTTCTTCAACCTGCATACGTGAGATTCTCGATTATGAATCTCAAACCCCTTGGGTTGTTCCACATAGACTTCCTCTTTACCCCTTGGGTTGTTCCACATAGACTTCCTCTTTAATCGAACCATGCAAGAACGCGGCCTTGACATCCATCTAATGTAGGTTCCATCCTTGCGAAGCAGCAAGGGCTATGATCGAGCAGATGGTGGTGTATCGGACAACAGGTGCAAATATCTCATCATAATCTACACCTTCCTTTTGAGAGAAGCCTCGAGCAACAAAGTGAGCCTTATACTTTTCCACACTTCCATTAACTACATGCTTGATTTTGTAAAGCCATTTCGAGGTGACAACTGTTTTGTCCTGGGGTCTGGGGACCACATCCCAAACATCATTCTTCATGATGGACTTGTATTCTTCATTCATAGCATCCTTCCATACTTGATGCTTCATGGCTTCTTCGAACAATGAAGGCTCATTTTGAATGATGGTGCTCATAATGGTCAAGTATCCCTGATACCTGGTCGGCTTCTTGCTTTCACGGAAAGTGCGTTTGGGTGCAATATGTCTCTCAGCATCTTCAAGAGTCCCCCTAAGCCATGAGGGCCTTTTCCTAGAAGAGGAAGGCTCTTATGGTGGGGGATCAATAGGATCCATAGGTTCTTCAACATCGAGCATTGTTTCATCTTCCTTCTCATCCGGCTTTCTGGTGTCAGCTTCTTTATCTTTCCTTAGAATAGGAAGATTGTCAACCTTGCTAAGAGCCATATCTTCATCAAAGGTGACATCATGGCTTATTTAGACTTCCCTTTGACCAGCGACATAGATTCTATAGCCCTTAGAATTTTCGCTATAGCCCACAAAGATTCCCTTCTTTCCAGATGCACCTAATTTGCTCCTTTTCTCTTTCGGCACATGAAAATATACGGGACTTCCAAAAATTCTAAAATGAGAGACATCAGGTTTCTTACCAGTGAACATTTCTTCAGGAGTCTTGGAATCCAATGCTTGATGAGGGCATCGGTTTTGAACATATACGACGGTATTCGCAGCTTCGGCCCATAGAAACTTCAGAAGCCTTTGATCATGGAGCATGGAACGAACAACTTCCATAATCGTACGATTCTTCCTTTCAGCCACACCATTCTGCTTAGGAGTGTATGGTGTTGTGGTCTCCCTCTTAATGCCAACTTCTTTGCAAAAGTCATGGAACTCATTGGATTCATACTCGGTCCCATTATCAGTCCTTAAAATCTTGATTCTCTTCTCGGTTTGATTCTCGATCAAGGCTTTGAAGTGATGGAACCAGGAGAACACTTCATCCTTCTTTTTCAAGAAGTATATCCAAGTCTTGCGAGAATAATCATCTGTAAAAGTGAGATAATATAGATATCCTCCCAAAGAGTTCATGGGCATCATACCAGATATGTTGGAGTGAACCAACTGCAAAATGTCGGAGGTCTTGCTATGGCTTGGGGGGAATGGTCCCCTTTTAAGCTTCCCTTCGGCACACCCCGTACATACACCTTCATGCTCTACTTTGAACTTGAGCATCCCTGTCGCCATCTGTCTCACATCGGGTAGAGCCTTATAATGAAGGCGGACAAACCTCCGGTGCCATAATTCAGATGGTAGAGATGTGTCGCAAGACATGACTCCCAGCGGACTTCCTCCAACTTGATATAAAGAGTCAACCCGAAACCTAAGAGTAAAAGCATCTTAAAAATTCTTTCCACACACGTACCTTGCCAATGATGAAGGCCACCTTGTAGCCTTTGTCTTCCATTGTCGAAATGGACACCAGGTTCTTCTTGAGATCAGGTACATATAAGACTTCTTGCAAATGAATTGTGTTACCCTGATTTAATTGAAGAGTGACATTCCTTACACCCTTTACGGGATAGGTGGAATTGTCTCCAAGTTTGTCTCCTTCTCTATCAGATTAGAGAGAGCTTCCTTGTAACCAGTGAAGTGCCTTGAGGCACCATTATCAATAAGCCAATTGCCCAACGAGTCCGGAGGAGAGGTAGTGGAGAGTGCCGATATCAGATAATACTCATCTTGCTTATTGTTACAACATTTGATTCATACCTGGAGTTCCTTGCTTTCTTGGAGGGTTGACCACTTCCTTGATTTCCCGCATTCCTCTTTCCTTTGCCATTGAACTTGCCATTCCTTTGATTGTGGCTAGAGTTGCCCCTGGAGTGATTTTGATCATCATCATGTGATGTGTCCTTTCTATTTGGACACTCCCTCGCATAGTGGCCAAATTTATTGCAAACGAAGCATCTTCCCTTCCTTCCACCCTTCGATCCGAGCTTTACTTTGAAATGACTTTTAGACCCATAATTATTTCTCCTTTTGGCATGAGAGGAGAAAGCAGTGGGGTTGCCTTTGCTTGAAGACATTTCTTGCTCCACCATCCTTGTCTCTTCTTGAATGCATATCGACATCAATTCTTCAAATCTCGGAATTCGATCATTTTTGAGAAGAGTGGTTCTAAATATATACCATTCAGATGGGAGCTCTTCAAGGGTAGTGATAGTTCCCTATCAGGAATGACTTCTCCAATCGATAGGGAATCATTCTTGATCTTAGTGATCCTTAACAAGTAGGATTGAGTATCCTCGTCCTTGCCCTTCTTAATATCCTTCAACTTATTTTTGAGGAACAAAACTTGATTTGCATCACTAACTTTAAACAAGCTTACCAGTTTGTCGTAGATCTCCTTGGAGGTGTTCAACTCGGAAATGTAGGCCACCAGACGCTTGTCAATAGAGTCTCGGATAATCTTCTTCGCTTTGACTTCACACTTAGTGTACTTGTTCTTTGTTGCAGCCGTTGCATTTGATGGAGGTTCCATAATTCTGTCCCTCACATAGTCCAACACTTCTTGCTCTTCTAATGTTAGATCAAGAGACATCTTCCATCCGTGATAGTCAGACTTCTCACGGAGCTTGTCTTCGACCGAGAAGTGAGATGAGGAACCCATGAAGCCTTTTGACCTTTCCAACTATCTTCGGTGATTGCTCTTTCACTCTTGCTTGGGCTTTGTCTTCACCTCAGCTCTGATACCATGTTAAATTATGGTATGTTCTATGCTTAAGAGCAATTTACTTCGATCTTCTTATTTGCCCAATATCAATTTCCAGAATCATATCAGCATGACAGTAAAATGTAGATAGAACGTAAATGTAAACAGTAGAAGACAAGCCAAGACAAGAGACACAAGATGTGGCACTAGCCAGGGACAAACCCCAATGCGGGGAAACCCTTTGCTGAATTCTTCTTTTATTCTTCAGTAATTCAGCAGAGAGAGAGATAGTACAATTACACAATTCTGTAATTTTATGACAACAACAACTAAACCCTAACCAGCAACAACAGCAACTAAACCCTAACCAACAAAGTCAAAGTTGGTCAACCAACTCACAAATGACCTCAAGTCAACCTTGGTCAACTCGGCCTCCAATAGCAATGATAGGCAACCCAAAACAGTCCTGAAATGAAGGTCAAACAATAGTCAACGAAAGTCAAAGTCTATGGTCAACCCTCAACAATCAACGCTGGTCAAATATATGGTCAAACAGGTCAACGCTTTGCTGCCCAGAAATGCGGCTAGCCTAGGAGAGGTTGCCCAACCCAAATCGCAGTCAAACAGTCCTCTTCGCTGGTCAACACAGTCAAAATACAACCCTGCTGCTCCACGGTCAACCCTAGTCAACGCTGCCCTAGATCAGACTTGCGTCCTTCCTTCTTCCCACGTGTGAGTGACTTCCTCCTCCTACGCATACCCAATCAGACTAGGAGAGAGAGGAATGAGATGATGAGATGAGTGTCATAATGCCACAAGGTCTCCTCCTTTTATATGCCACGTTGAGGATGAGCTGGGGGTGTGAAACACTGTTTTGCTTGCTGGTCGACCTTGACAAATTGTTAAGAAATACAAATAAATTCATATCTCCATGAATACATGTCGGAATCGGATGATCGTTAGATCAATCCTACACCTCTCGATGAGAGGAATCCAAAAAAAATATCAGCTGCCATAAATAAGGTGACCCACATGGAGTTTGGCCCTAGTTGCCAATTTTAACAGGTAAGGATTTGAAATGAAGGTGAACAAATCTTTAGTGCCACAATTCGGATTGAAGAGAAGTATCACAAGTCATTGCTCCCAATGAACTTCCTCCAACCTAATAAAGACCTTCAACCGTGAATCCTAGAGTGAATGCATCTCTTGGATTCCTTTGCCAAAGATGGACCTTCCCATCAATGAATGTCACCTTAAAACCTTTGTTCTTCCATCACAAAAATAGAAACCAAGTTCTTTTTCAGATCAGGTACATATAGCACTTCTTGTAAGTGTAGGGTTTGACCTTGATTTAAGTAGAGAGTAACGGTCCCATTTCCTTTCATGGGATAAGTGGCATTATCCCCAAGTATAATCTCCTTATTTTTCTTCTTTTCAACCAAATTTGAGAGAGCTTATTTGTACCTAGTGAAGTGCCTTGAGGCACCACTATCAATCAACCAATGGTCCAATATATTCAAAGGAGAGGTGGTGGAGAGGGCAGAAATAAGATAAAATTCTTTTTTCTTTACAACATTAACTTCATCATACCTGGAGTTTCTTGACTTCTTGGGAGGACGACCACCTCCATTTCGAGCAGCAGGATCATTCCTCTTTCCTTTGTTATTGAACTTGTTGTTCCTTTGATTGCCATTTCCCTTGAAGTTGTTGTTGTTATTGTCATCATCTCTTGGAGTATCCTTCTTGTGAGGACACTCTCTAGCGAAGTGGCCAAACCTGTTACAATTGAAGCACCTTCCTTTCCTTCCTTCTTTGAATCCCGACTTGAACCCTTGTCCTTGATTCCTTGGACCAACATTGTTCCTTCTCTTAGAATGAGCAGAGAAGGCAGTAGGATTGCTTCCATTTAAGGGCTTGTCTCTTTCTATCATCCTTATTTCTTCTTGAGTGCATCTAGCCAATAGTTCATCAAATCCCGAAATCTTGTCATTGTTGAGAATGGTAGTGTTGGACACATCCCAATCTCTTGTAAGGTCCCTGAGAGCAATAAGAGAGTGTTCTCGGTCACTAGTGATTTCACCAATAGATAGAAAATTATTCTTGATCTTGGTAATCCTCATGAAGTAGGATTGGATGGATTCTCCTCTATCAATATTGGTATCTTTCAGTGTGTTTTTGAAAAAGAGAATTTGATTTGCATTGTTTACTTTGAACATCTTGACCAACTTTTCATACATCTCCTTAGATGTTTCCAAATCAGAGATATAGGCAACCAAAGGCTTATGAATGGAATCAACAATAATCTTCTTAGCTTTTACCTCACCTTTCTTGTACTTGGTTTGTGCAGCAGCGGATGCATTTGAAGGAAGCTTTGCTATCCTTCCTTTGACATAGCAAATGACATCATTCTCTTCCAAAGTCAAATCCAAAGTCATCTTCCATGCATGATAGTTGAACCTATCCTTAAGCTTGTCCTCGGATTTGAAGAAAGATGTAGTCGTCATTGGGACTAGTTCCAAGTCCTTGTCCAACAATTTCTCTTAGTGATTGCTTTGCTTTACTCTTGCTTGGGCTTTGTCTTCACCTGAGCTCTGATACCATGTTCATTTTAGATAACAATGGTATGTTCTATGCTTAAGCACAATTTACTTCAATGTTCTTTTAGCAGCCCAATGACAATTTCCAATTATATCCAGTAGCAATCACATTAACTTATAAACATTCACAATAAATGCAGATAGAACATAAAATCATAGGCAGAAGACAAGCAAAGACAAGAGGACACAAGATGTGGCGGATCCCAGGGACAAACCCCAATGTGGGGAAACCCTTTGATCAAATCTTCTTATTATTCTTCAATAATTCAGCAGAGAGAGAGTACAAATATCATAAATACAAGCCCAAAACAGATCTGCCAAATCAGCAGTCAAATCAGTGGTCAATGTAGCCCTAACCAGAAAGTCAACAGTGGTCAAAGCTGCCACAAATCAGCCTCTAATCAACTCGGTCCACAGAAAAATAGTATGGCCTCCAAAGAGAATCAAAGTCAACCCAAAACAGTTTTGTCAACCCAAACAATCCTTGCTGTCATTTCTGCGGTCAAATAGAAAGTCAATGCTGTAGTCAATGTGGACAAATTGTCCCCAATTGCCTCGATTTGCGTGCCATAAAATGCGGCCTAGAAAGATCGAAGTTCTGGCCCAAAAACAGAAGTCAATGCTTGGTCAAAGCGCCCAAGTCAACGCTGGTCAATGCTGCCCTAATCACAAAAATTTCGGTCTCCTGAAATCAGCCTTCCTTCAGGCTTCCAGACTTGCTCAGAGAAAAGAGCTTCCAAGTGTACGAACCAATCAAGAGAGGAGAGAGAAGATGATGTGATGAGATGAGCGAGTGTCCAAATGAGAGAAGGGTCACTCCTATTTATACAATTCGTTGAGGGTAAAGAGACCCATCCATTGGGCTTCATGAGCCTACATTTCACTTAGGCCGACCTTGACAATTTGTCCATGAGAAGGAATAAATTAAAAATTCCATTTCTGCTTGTCAGAATGAGATGATCTTTACATCAAAATTGTACCTCTCCGCAAGAGGAATCCAATGCAATAGTCATCTCCATCATATGAGCTGTCCTAAGGTGGAGGTTGGCCCTAGTTGCCAATTTTAACATCGGGGGATCTTCCATGCTTTTCATATTGGTAGGGTGTTTTCTGCCCATTCTGAAATATCAAACACAGTGCTGGAATTCAGGCTGCTAAACTACTCCCTCAGAGGCTGAAGGAGAGTAATTTAATCAAGAGGAGGTCTGCCCATATATTCACCTCTCTGCCATTTGCTGGGGACAAAGACGTGTTTTCTTTAATAAGAGAGAAGCTTTTGGCAATTAATCTGCAAATCTGGGATCCTCTCTCTGGAGGGGAACAAGGAGCAGTCTTGTACCTTTATGCATTTTGGAAGTGTTTTGCCTGCATAATTTCCTTATATGATGCACTTTACCCTCTAATTAGTATCCACAAGATCTTAGCTCATATGGCTGTTAGTTTACATGATGCTTGGAGAGTGTTTGACTCTTGCTTTGAGTGGGCACATTAGTGGGAGAGAGTCTCACGAGGACAAGTTGTCTGATAGCCCCCTTTCATCTATTTTTTGCACTCGGAGTTACTTAGGACTAGGAGGGCACACTACTGAGGTTGTTGCATAAAAATATATCGTGTTGCTTTAAAGTATGTGGAGTGGGTGGGTTGGCACGAATGGTATATGCTTATCCTAATTGACATATGTAGACTGTCAGTTGTGGATCCATTCTTCGTTTGTGAACCTAATCCAGAGTTAGGGTTTTACCCTACACTCCCCTTACTTTATAAAAGGAAGGAGGAGCAAAACACTGCATTACATTATTATGTTTCTTGATGAGAGCTAGAGAAGAGTAACGCGAAAAATGTAATAGGAAGGGTTTTGTCTTTGCTTTACGAGCTTATGAGAAGTTGGTTGGTTTTGCATTGTAAGCTTAGGAGAAGCTGATTTTGGCTTATGCAATCTTCCTTTCTGCTGTAATTGAAATATATGTGGTTGCTTGTATGAATTTAGTGCGCTGGTCTAATTTTTCCAGATCTGATCTATCTTCTATTTACTGCTGGGATGGTAGTGTGCTGATATGATTTCTTCATAGATCTGTTATCTGTTTTACGCTGGGCTGATTCCAGATTTAGCATGTTGATTTGATTTTCCAGATCTATCTTTTATTGGATTGATCGTTTGTTTAATGCTCGAATGATCTAACTTCTTGACATATGGTGTCTACACTCTTTAAAATTTCGGACAACATTTTGGTTTATACAGATTTGAAGCTTTGATAGGGCTTATAGAACTTTCGGATCCAATTTTAGTGTTTAAGTTCTATGAGTGTAGATCTGCTGTTACGAGGTGAAATTTTAATATGGTATCAGAGCCATGCTGTTGGAATTTTCCATCCAAGTGCATGGGTAATTCAGTGACTTGTAAATAGTAGCTGAGAACGGAAGATTTCAGTGGTGTTATGCCCAGAAATCTCCAATGGTTAGAGCAAATCCATGCTTGTGAGAGGCATTGGGACTCATGAGACATTAGTGGGTGTGATGCCTAGTAAACTCTGGTGATATGGGTAAAAGTTTTTTAATATCCCTGAGAGGGGTGATTTGAAATTTTGTGAGGTTGCTACTTTGGCCGATCTTCCAAAAGGTTACTATTTTGGTTGATCTGTTTTAATAAAGTTTTGTTCAAGGGATTGCAGCAATGACTAACGTGATCTTAGGTCTCAGAGAGTATGATTGACTAGCAGAAGATTCCAACTTAGGAAATGCAGGTTGCAGATGCTAATGAAGTAGATGGATCTTTGGGGCATAGTTGAAGGGAAGGTTATAGTTCTCATTGATCCCCAGAAGTTTGCTCAGTATGAGAAGAAAGTTGCCAAGGAGAAGAGGATCATCTTGGATTTCATGAAGGACTGCTTGATTTCTCATATTGTTGTTAATTTTAGGGCTAGATTGTTCTATGCTGTAGATAATCGCATTTTTGAACTTTTCAACAAATTTTCACATTTCATTCACCCCATATCATAATAAGCAATTATATAGAGAGAAGAATAACATCAACTATGTGGCGGAACAGTCAAAAACATTAGAAGAAAAACATACACAATAGAGACACTAGGATTTAGGTCAGAGACTAGGGCAAAACCCTACAAGGGGGAAAACCAAAAAATCAATTCTTCTTCTTCTAATGAATTAATCAAATGTTCAGCTGAGATACAAAGTGCATTAATAAAGAGACACAAGTCTTTCAACGTTCATCACATTAGGCCTCCCAGGGCCAACCCTGGATCATACAAGATACTCATAAGATGGCAGCAGACTGCATGATTAAGATTTAATGTCTCGATGACAAGTGGAGCCTATGCATGGAGCTTTTTTTACATGAATGGATATGAAGAGTGACTATTTAATGGATATGGAGAAAGTAGTGAGATATCTTTTGGCTTGGGAAATATTGAGAGGGAAGCAATAAAAGCCAGTAGAGGTAGTTGATTGAAGGATTGATCTCATTTGTGTTGATTGAGATATTGGTTGGGAGGAGAGTTGTCCTCCATGCTCATTTGTAGTTGGTTGGAGATCGATTTTTCTATGTTCAGCTAGATTGTAATTTAGTTGATCTCTTCAAACTTAGCCGGTAGAGGTAGTTGATTGAAGGATCGAGGGATTGTGAAAATTCCTAGTCTCAAGGAACCCCTACTGCAACAAAAACTAAATTTACTTCTCCTACTTGATTTTAATATACATTATCAAGTTATTCTTTGAATATTGAAGCAAATTACTTCTGCAGCCTACACTACTTTAAATATTTGATTACATGAAACAAAAAGCTGAGCAAAGAACAAGATACATATGATACAATTATTTTTGGACAAAATAGTCCCTGGAAAAACCCAATGCAGGAAAACTGGTGCAACAGCTCTAAGGGTTTTCTATTATTAAGCAGTAATTCTGAATACAAATGCTGGTTGCCCTCTCGACAAACCAGTGACAGAGAAAATACAATGGTGGAAAAACTGAGTGAGTTTTACCTCACTTCACTTGGTAGATTCTGGTTGATCCGACAGCTAAACTGGCTAACCCCGACTATCTCTGCGTTGGCCCTGCGTCAGTTTTACAGGCTCTGTGTCAGCTCTGCGCTGTCTCTTCTGCCTATTGCGTCAACCTTCCCGGTTGTTTCGATAGTTCCCCGACAATTCTGGCTTTCAACGTGGAGGGCAACTTCTGCTTCTGCGTTGCCCCTTCTGGCTCTGCGTTAGGCCTATGTGGGCCCAGATTGGCCCAACGTCAGTCCTCTTGGCTACTGCGCTGCCTCCAGTAGCTTCTCTCTGTCAGTACTCCCGAACCATCCTTGCCTCTCTGCTGCAGAATGATCACTTAATTCGAAATCTCAGCTTCCTAGCCTTAGAAATTGAATTCCAGATCAATTCGTTCTCTCCATGTGTCTTTCTAAATGAACCCCAAACCTCTTTCTTATACTTTTCTCATTGAGACTTCAATGACCGAGATTAAGTCTCTAATCAACGACTAAGATTAAAACTTGACTTGATCCGCCTTCTAGAGCATCCTCACCCATATTTTGATTAGTACCCATTAATATTTTAATTTTCCTAAGTTTAGATTTTAGGAACCCCATTAAAAATATTAATTATTTTAATAAAATACAATCCAGGTGGAATTTCACCAAACGGTATCTGGGTTCTTTAGAACTTATGTGCCTTAGCCTCTCCACCAATTTTCATTGCGAGATCACATCCTATGCTACAAAAAATTAATGCCCCCTCTTAGTGAGAAAAGTGCTCTAGCAACAATGTCCATCTGCATGCCGCTCTGCTTTTGAAGCACCTCCTTTTCGCACTGTTGCTGCCACCAACACTGTGCTGCTGCTGCTACTGTACTGCTGCCCATGACACTGCCACTGCCACTACTGCATCTGTACTACAACTCCCTCTCAAATGCTGCATCTGACATGCTGCTAGCACTGCCACTGCTAACACTGCATTCGTACTACAACTCAATTGCTAAGAGAAGCAACTGAAAAAATCCAAAATGACTGAACTTAACTGTGTTCAGCATAATACCATGAATGTTGGAATCTGATTGCTACTAGTCTCTGACCCTTTGAATCTTCTGCGCTGCTGCTGACTTCTGCACTATGCCATCTGCACTGCTGCCAACCTAGGCTCTGTGCTGATCACTCTCTCGTCTCAAGCTACTGCATCTGTCTCTCCAAACAATCCACTGCATCATCTGACACTAAGTCCATCTCGCTACTGTTGAATTTCGGGCTCCCGTAACAAGGAATTGATCCAAGAGGTGGACTCCTTAAGGATCCTGCCCACATGTAGTCCTCTCGACTACAACTCAATATCGCCCCATTTCCCTTTTGGAGATGTGTGGGCACTCATGGAAAACTCATCTTCGTCAATATTTGCTGGAGCAACCTTAGGATCATGTTTCTCATCCTTATCCTTTTGCTTCAAAGGACACTGGGATGCAAAGTGGCTCATCTCGCCACATCTGAAACATTTCACCTTTGAAATGTCCTTCTTCCGCTTCTGCTTTTGTTGTCCCTTTGATGCTAGAGCTATGTTCCGCTCCTCCTCAATCTTCGTGTCACTCCCACTGCTGCCATTGAGATTGACCTTTACCAGGTCCCTCCTTAATTCCTCCTGTTGAAGGGTTGTCCACATCTCCCTCCATGAAGGTAGTCTTTCCTTGCCCAATATACTTTGGATGAAGACTTGTCATTCATCCGAGACTCCATTTAGGGCTGTCCTTACCATCGCGGTAGACTGAGGAGTGGACCCCACTGCAGCAAGATGGTCTTTGGTGTCCTGAAGACGTTGAAGATAGGAGTTAACTCCTTCTCCCTTCTGCATCAATGTTCGCTGCAATTTTTATTCTAGGTACCTCTTCCGCTATTCGGATGAACCTTCATATAGTGAAGACAAAACTTCCCAAATCTCTCGGTCTATATCCTTGCCCTGCAAGTGTGAGACCACATGATCTTGAACTCCATCGAGTATGAACCTCTTCGTCTTCCCCTGCTCGGCCTTGTACTTTTTCTTTTGATCATTGTTAGTAGGAACAACCACAACACTCTTGACATAGGCTTCGAGATCGTACTCCTCTAGAGCAACTAAGATTCTGGTCTTCCATATGACATAGTTGGAAGCTCCTTCTAACCTGTCCTGATGTTTGAGCCCATGCGATGCCATCTCACCCAAACTATCGAATTGACTCCTCTAGTCATTGCTCAACACTGCTGCCCGACAAGTGAGAAATTAGAACTTTTGGCGAGAAAAGTTCTCTGAGGAGAAAATTCCCCTTCTATGTGTCTTCGCTCTTTTTCGACGAATTTTTGCCCCGATAGAAATGACGCTGAGGCTCTGCGTCACTCCCTCTGCCTCTGCAAACTCACGAGCTGGAAATCATACCTCTCTGTCGACTCTCTTAGAGAGAGATTTCCTCGGAATCTCTGCTTCCTGGCAAGGACTGCGCAATCCCTTCAAGGGGATTCGAATTGCTGCCAAGTGTAGCTTTTGGCCTCTCTGCTCAGCGCTGGATCTGCTCTTCCTGTTTCAAAATCAATGCTCTGATACCATGTGAAAATTCCTAGTCTCAAGGAACCCCTACTGCAGCAAAAACTGAATTTATTTCTCCTACTTGATTTTAATATACATTATCAAGTTATTCTCTGAATACTGAAGCAAATTACTTATGCAACCTACACTACTTTAAATATTTGATTACATGAAACAAAAAACTGAGCAAAGAACAAGATACATAGGACACAGTTATTTTTGGACAAAATAGTCTCCGGAAAAACCCAATGCAGCAACTCTAAGGGTTTTCTATTATTAAGCAGTAATTCTAAATACAAAAGCTGGTTGTCCTCCCGGCAAACCAGTGACAGAAAATACAATGGCGGAAAAATACTTCACCAGGCAGATCCCCACTGATCTGGTAGCAAAATTGGCTAACCTCGGCTATCTCTGCACTGGCCTTGCGTAGGCCCTGCGTCAGCCTTACAGGCTCTGCGTAAGCCCTGCGCTGTCTCTTCTGCTTACTGTGTCAAGCTTCCTGGCTGTTTTGACAGTTCCCCGGTAGTTCCGACTTTCTGCGTGGAGGGCAGCTTCTGCTTCTACGTTGACCTTTCTGGCTTTGCATCAGCCCTCTGTGGGCCCAGATTGGCCCAACGTCAGTCCTCTTGGCTGCTGCGTTGCCTCCAGTAGCTTCTCTTCGCCTCTCTGTCAGTACTCCTGAACTATCCCTGCCCCTCTGCTGCAGAATGATCACCCAATTCGAAATCTCAGCTTCCTAGCCCCTGAATCGAATTCCAGATCAATTCGTTCTCTCCGTGTGTCTTTCTAAATGAACCCCAAGCCTCCTTTTTATACTTTTCTCGTTGAGACTTCAACGACCGAGATTAAGTCTCTAATCAACGACTAAGATTAAAACTTGACTTGATCCGCCTTCTAGATCATTCTTACCCATATTTTGATTAATACCCATTAATATTTTAATTTTCCTAAGTTTAGACTTAGGAACCCCATTAAAAATATTAATTATTTTAATAAAATACAATCCGGGTGGAATTTCACAAAACGGGTTCTGGGTTCTTTAGAATTCATGTGCCTTAGCCTCTCCAACAATTTTCATGGCTAGAGAACATCTGATGCTACCAAAAAATAACAGGGATCTCATTTGCGTTGTTTGAGATATTGGGTGGGAGGAGAGTTGTCCTCCACACTCAGTTGTAGTTGGTTGGAGTTTAATTTTCTATGTTCAGCTAGATTGTAAGCATTGTTTTAAAAACCGGCTATTTCGACTCCGATTCGGCTGAGTTGGTCCGAGTCATAGCCCTACCAGGTTGACTGGGTCTTTGAACCAGACTGGCCAGCCGGGTTGTTACCGAGCCGACCAAGTTGGCTAACGACTTGGGCGGCTCGGTAACAGCGGCTGGTCAAGTCACTTCAGCAACATTTTTTTTTGAAATTTCATTTTTGGGGACTGCCTGGGCTTCCCTGTCTGACTCATGGGTTTCCCTGTCTGACTCTGATCCAGAGGTTGAGCCCGATGATGTTGGCAACTCTAGCAGTAGCCAGTAGTATTGGTCACAAACTTTTGTTGTAGAGGCCATTTCTAGCCTCCTTGGCTATGTGTTTTTGTTTTGATCTCGGTAACAACGGCCAGTCAAGTCACTTCAGTGGCATTTTTTTTTGAAATTTCATTTTTGGGGACTCCCTAGGCTTCCCTGTCTGACTCATGGGTTTCCCTGTCTGACTCTGATCCAAAGGTTGAGCCAGATGATGTTGGCAACTCTAGCAGTAGCCAGTAGTATTGGTCACAAACTTTTGTTGTAGAGGCCATTTCTAGCCTCCTTGGTTATGTGTTTTTGTTTTGATCTCTATATCATCATCATGTATGTATTGGACAGTGCACTGGGTGCCATTTTGATATAATGGATATATTCATGAGCCTACTTTGATCACATGTTGTCTTCTATCTATATTCTAATGCTATGTGTTTGGAAACATGAATGAAAATATTTAAAATTATGTGTTTTTATAAAAAAAATAAATATTTAATGTGTTTTTTACAATGACCGAGTCATTGAAATCGAGCCGGTTGAGTTGAAACTGAGTCGGAGTCGGAGTTGGAGTCGACCCTCGGCCAAGTTGGAGTTTTAAAACATTGATTGTAAGTGAGTTGATCTCTTCAAACTTAGTTGATAGAGGCAGTTGATTGAAGGATTGAGGGATCTCATTTGTGTTAATTGAGATATTGGTTGTGAGGAGAGTTGTCCTCCACTCTCAGTTGTAGTTGGTTGGAGTTCAATTTTTCTATGTTCAACTAGATTTTAAGTGAGTTTGTATCTTCAAAATTTCAGGTATGACTCATAACCCATTCCTCATGTTGATTATATTGATACAAAAGAAAGGATAACTATTATTATTGTTCATGTACGTTGACTTTTGGCATATATTCCTCAATTCTTAGCTGATGGTATCCTAGTTGCAAGTCAATCTTGCAAAATATTGAAGATCCCCTTAGTTAATCAAAGAGGTTGTCAATGCGAGGCATGGGATGCCTTTTCCTAATGGTGGCTTTGTTCATATTTGTGGTAAATTGGTAATCTATGCATAGCCTAAGGGTTTCGTCCTTCGCAAAGATCACTATTCCACTCCCCCACCCTCCGAGGTGATACACTAGGCCTGATCAATTCTTGGTCAATAAGTTCCTTGAGTTGCACACTTAACCATTAAGTTTTGGGATGGTCATTTGTAATGGAATTTTAGATATGGGTTTTGTTTATGGTTTCAGGGAAATGGAGGAATGAAATTTTCGTACAAGGGGCAAGCTTGGAAAATTCTCATGCTATATGGTGTATTACATGAAGATAAATTTTGTGCAATACATTGCACGAACCCAAATTTCAAGTGATGTGATAAAAGGAGGCTTAGTATTTGGGCCTTGTTACACGAAGAAATTTTTTAAGGGCGCAACATATCATGCCACAAAATTTTACAATGTGATAAGTTGCATGGTCAAAGATCTTTGAAGACGCGATAAGCAAGGAAGATGATGGAAAGTTTAAGGAAGTGGTAGAGGAGGAAGGTTCTCGTTATAAGAATGAAAACATCTCAAGCTGGGATACCAATTCCTTTTGCTTTTCTTATCTTTCCCTTCGTCTTCCTTCTTTTCATTTTTCTCCTCCTCTTCTCATCGCGTCTCAGAAAAACTTGGGTCTTGCAATATGTCGCACTCAAAAGAGAGTTTGGGTGAGGCATATGGTTGTTTAGGAAGTGGTAGAGGAGGAAGGTGTAGGGACCTTTCTTGTGTACAACATTTACACATTTAAAAAAAATCAAAATAACCGAAAAACAACTTGAGATAATAACATTCAAATTATTATATGTAGGATGCCATGTGTGAAAATTCCAATACTGGAACCCTATTGCAACAATTGGAATTTATTTTTCTAATTGTTAATTATTTTAACAATTTATCTGCTACGACAAATATCAAATAAATCACACAACAACTTTCACAAATAAAATATTGCGGAAATAATAGCGCTGGAAACTGAGAAAATACTAGCACACACACATAAAATATGACACTGTTATTTTTGGACAAATGTCCCTGGAAAAACCCAACTTGGGAAAACCGGTGCAACAGTGAGGGTTTTTATTATTATGCAGCAGTGAAAATCTGAGTACAATTTGGATGCTTGAAACTGGCAATCCACAACAAGAAAATCTGGGCAAAATTATTGAAGGGAATTTACCCTTCCTCCACAAGCAATCCCGACACAACTTGCCTACAGAAACTCGGCCTCCTGAAGCTTCTGCGTCACCCTCTGTGCTGGACTGCGCAATCACTATGACGTCTAGCCTTTGATTGGTCTCTGATGAAGTTGTTCTGCCTTTTGGTTATTATAATAATGCTATTTTAGTATTTAATGCTCATTTTATGTAGATAAGATCGTCTGTGATCTTATTAGCAGTTTCTTATTAAAAACTTGCTGTTTCTGTAAATACTTTTGTATTATTTATTGAGCTTCATTGCTCATTGTAAATCAATTTCAATTCATTCATTGATTATGGTATCAAAACTCGGGTATTTTTTTTTTCGAAATAATTTTTCATTGTTTGAAAAATTTCGTGCTTCATTTTGAAATTGCTTTCTAGGAGTCTGAAAATTTTTTTTGGGCGTCAAAATTTCTAAGCCGCAGTTTTTTTGGTTTTATTTTTTTCCCCAGTGATGATCTCTGTAATCTTTGGATTTGTTTCTATAAGGGTTTTGATCTAAGATTTTCGCAAATTCTCAGTTCCCAGATCGTGTGGAAACTCTTAAATCCCTTCCACGTCATCCTTAAATGTTGGCAACAGCTTCACGATTGCAACTTATCTGACAGTTTTAGCAGATTTTGGTGTTGGAAACGCGGATTTTGGTTGAGTTTGAGCCTTGATTTTGGCTTAAATTGGCTCCACTGGAACTCGATCTAGCCTTCGCATGCAGCGTCTGGTGCAAGAAAAATATCACAAAGGTTTTCTTGGTGTGGTGTTGGAGCGGCTCATTATTGCGTTTCTCTTTGAAGGGTCGTCTGCCCCTTGTTGCCTGTTTCATTTCGACTGTTCTTTTTAAGATTGTTGCCGGCAGCGTTGGACTCCTCGACCCTTTCCTTCTCTCGGGATGCGCAGGCAGATGAGGCGGTATGTTACTGCAGCAAATACCACCATTAGCTGCAAGTTCACATCGAGGTGTGTCTGCTGGACAGTCCGTATCCGATTTGCAGTGCGCATTCGTATTACAATGGTAGTCTAACACACCCGTCGCTGTCACACCCTGACCGCCATGGGAAACGAAAATCAAGAAAATGACGGCAATGAACCCCAGATTATAGTTTCTCTCCGGATTATAGTTTCTCTCGGGATGTGCAGGCAGGTAATATTTTTTTGACCTACGGGTTTTGGTACTTCGTTCGGTTTTTTTGTGAACACGCGGGTTTCTTCGACTGGCGAGTCCCAACTGAACCTCCTGTCCCCGACTCCCTACTCTCATCTTCTTCACTGTGGAATTACCACGCCAAGTGCTTTGAGCGCTTTTACGCTGAGCGAGGGTTAGACGGATATTGGTATCAACAACTGCCGTAATACTCTGCGGTTCCAACAACGTGTGGGTTGTTGGAGCTCTTTGAGGCTGTGCTGGACGTGTAGCAGTGGCACGGCTTGGTATGCAAACGGGTCACACTCTTAACAATTTCTGAGCAGTGTATAATTTTTTTTTTATGTGCGGGGGTGACATTTCTATATCTGTTAACAACGACAAATGCGAGGTGCCAAATCGTTATTTCTGTTGTGTATTTCATGTGTTGGTTGGTAGTATAAGGACCGTTGTGTAAGTTCTGTGCCAGCGTATTTAATTTTGGGGGATGTCTTCATTACCAAAGGCTGAAACGAATTGCTGAAGGCCTCTTTTGTCACTTTTACGGTTGTATGCGAAGGCGGTGAAGTCGATTCCAGTTTTTTATTTTTCGGCGGTCAATTCGGTATTTCCTGGCCAACGCACCTGTCAGATTTTGTTTGGATCAGCCGGCATCTGCATTGAAATCCGTGCCAGACTCCTTTGTTGTTTTCTGTGTCTTGGGAAACGTGCAGATGGCCTCGCTAACCAACCTGATGCTGGAAGGCAGTCAGCACTTTAATGGCACCAATTATAACATCTGGAAACAGAGAATGTTGACCATTTTTGAATATAGGCGTCTTGACCAGCTTGTTTTGGGCAAAGAGCTCAGTCCCGGTACACCTGGTATAGATCAAGAAAAATTTGATGATCGAAATCGAGAGGCTGTTATGCTTCTCAAACTCTCTATAACTGATGATCAGTTACCACAGATTCCTTTCGACAAGACAACTGTCGAAATCTGGCAACATTTGAAGGAATTGCATGAAACATCCGACAAGAGTAGAGCTTTCTTTCTAAAGAATCAGTTGTTCTCCATGATGATGGACGAACGTATGTCTTTACAGGAACATCTTAACAAGATTAAAGACATTCGAGATCAGCTCGAAGCCATTGGTCGGACCATGGAGGAAGAAGATCTGGTAGTCATCACTCTGAAAAGTCTACCAAAACCTTATGAGCACTTCATTGAAACACTCAACATTACCTGCATTAATGTGGATCTGAAATTTCCAGAGTTATGCACCAAACTCTTGCAGCAGGATCGTTGGAAACAACAGTTTGGTAGTGGTGCTTCATCAGCCTTCTTAGAAAATGCTTTTGTTGCCAAATATCAGTGCTCTTAGTCCTTTAAGCAAAAAGGCTCTTCTCAGCAAAAAGGCTCTTCTCAGGCTTCTGATCCTGCTAAGAAGAAAAGTGTGCAGTGTAATTACTGTCACAAGTTTGGCCACATGAAGAAAGATTGCCGACAAAGCATTGCTTCTGAACAAAAGAAGCAAGGAGGGTCTCATTAGAAAGCGAATGTTGCAAAACATTCCGAGCAACAGGAATCTGCCTTTTACGCCTTTATGGCTAAGAGGTCCTCAGATCATGCCCCGTCTTCTGCCTGGTACATCGACTCTGGTGCATCACGTCATTTCTCTCATAGGTGTGACTGGTTTACTGACTTCTCATCTTTCAGTGATTCCGTGGTATTCAGCGGAGGTGAGGAGTACAGAGTGGTTGGTATAGGTATAGTTCAGATCCAGTCTGACGGGCGCACACTCATCTTCTTGAATGTGTACTATGTTCCTGGTATGGAAATTAATTTGCTGTCTGTCAGCCAGATTATGAGGAACTCTCCTCAGCTCGATGTGGTGTTTAGTGCGCACAAGTGCTCCATTATTGACAGGGAAACTCTTCTTACGGTTGCTGTTGGCTTAGAGGATCATGGCCTATACAGGCTTCTTGACACTGGTGATTCTCTAGAAGTGACTCTAGCAGCTCGTGTTTCTCCCATCAGCACTCTGTGGCATCAGAGATATGGGCATCTAAACATTCAGTATCTCTCTCAGCTATCTTGGGAGGGACTTGTGTCAGGGTTACTTGATATTCAAACTCAGTGGTTGGGAGTGTGTGGCGCCTGTCAAGCTGGCAAGCAACATCGGTCTTCATTCAAGCATGGAGAATCTTGGCGTGCATCTAAGGTACTTCAGTTAATTCATGCTGATATTTGTGGTCTTATGAATACATCTTCAGTTACTGGTTGCAAATATTTTTTGCTTATTGTAGATGATTTCAGTAGAAAGATGTGGGTGTACTTTCTAAAACTTAAATCAGATGTATTTAGTATCTTTCAGAAGTTTAAGTCCTTAGTTGAAAAAGAGTCTGGCTGTAATATCATAACTCTTAGGACAGATAATGGGGGGAATTTTGTTCTTCTGCTTTCTCCAACTTCTGTGATACCCATGGCATCAAACGCCAGTTAACTACACCCTACACTCCTCAGCAGAACAGTGTTGTCGAACGTCGCAACCGTACGGTTGTTGAAATGGCTCGTTCCATGTTACAACACAGGAGTGTTCTGAACAAATTTTGGGCTAAAGCAGTGTTTACTGCTGTCTATCTTCTTAACCGATCACCTACTTAGGCTGTCAGGCGGAAGACTCCAGAAGAGGTTTGGTCTGGCCGTAAGCCTAAGATCAGTCACCTCAAAGTGTTTGGCTCGGTTGCATATGTTTGGATTCCAGCTGCTAAGTGCTCTAAGTTGGATTCCAAAAGCCAGAAACTCATGATGATAGGGTACAGTGATCACCACAAGGCCTATAGGCTGATAGATATAGACACTGGTTGTCTTATCTTTAGTCGGGACATAGTATTTGATAAAGACAGAGGGTTCTTTCAGTCTTCTCCTTCTGAGCAGTGTTTTGAGGATCAACCTCACAGTGTTCTTCTTCCGTTAGGTCCAGTTGATGGGAGGGATGATGCAGCATCAGCATTTGATGATGCACTACTTGAGCTTCCTCCGGAAAATAATCCTCCTCTTGTTCTTGATTATTGGTGTTGAGAAATTCGTCTCTTTGACCCTCTGGATCCTCTGCCAGACCTCTGGAACGGAGAACGATCTTCTCTTAAGCAAATCACACTGCGCTCTTTGAAGCTACTGCGCAGAGCTCTGCGCTGCCTCACTGGGATAACTCGACCCTCTTGCTGCTACCTCTCTGGATTTGGAAAACTTCCTCCGGATCACTGTCCCTGCCCCTCACTCACTGCTTTGATCTTTGGCTCTCTCTGACAACTGACTGCTGCTACTCTGGAAATTGATCTGCCAAGAAATCGAATTGCTCAAGTATCTTCTCCATCACCACATCGACCTCCTCTTATAATCCACTGTTGGAGCACCAATGACCAAGATTAAAACATAATCAATGGCTAGGATCATCTCTGGATCGATCCGTGTGAGTTTCTAGACTATTCTCGCCTTATCTCAATTAATACTGATTAATTAACCATATTCCCTAAGTTTAGACTTAGGAAATATTTAAAAATCGGTTAATAATCTAATTGAGACACTTCTAGGCGGAATTTCTAGAAACGATTTTTGGGTTTTGGAGATCTCATGTATTCTAGCCTCTCCACCAAATTTCGTGGCTAGAACACATCTGATGCTACAAAAACTAACACTCCCTCTTAGCGAGGAATGTGTTCTAGTGCTGCACTCCCTGCCACAACACTTTGTCTTTGTATCATCTCCTGTCACGCTGTTGATGTCTGGCTGCTACTGCCCACCAACTACTGTGCAACTCTAGTATACGCTGCATTTGTGTTGTTGCTAAAACTGCCATACTGCTGCCAACACTGCATCTGCATTTCAACTCCTTCTCATCTGTTACTGTTGCAATTGCAACTACTGCAAATGAAAAGCATCCAAAATATTTAATCAACTGTGTTCAGTATGATGCATTTGCCTCCATGGTCTCTGACTGCTACTAGCATCTGCACTATCACTGAAGAATCTACGTTGCTGCCAACTCTGCACTGAGCTACCTACTCTGCTGTCAACCTTGCACTACGCTCCTCAACATCTAATTATTACCAGTTTGCAATTGTCACTCTGGTACTGACTGCATCAACTACCATCTAAGTCACCTGACACGGGGATTCGGGATTCGTAGGATATGGGGATTCGAGTGTCGGATTCAGACATGTTGACCCCCCGGAATAGGATACGTAGGATTTTTTATATGTTATTTTATATATATATATAGATATTAAAAATTAGATATTTCTTACACAAATTCTCATTAATGATACAAATTCATTGATTTCAAACATAGATCTTCATCTAGATGTTAGTTTTACTGTTTACAAAGTAAATAACATTATAGCATGCATAGTACGTACAAAATTCAAATATTTGCATAAACCCTCACAAACCTCACAAACCCTCCCAAACCTCATAAACCCTCACAAACCTCATAAACCCTCACTTTTTTGGGATTCGAATCCCAAAATCGGGACATGATGTGTCCTAATGGAACACGACCGGGATTCGATCGTGTCCCATTAGGACACCTCGTGTCCCATTTTTGGATTCGAATTCCCATCGAATCGTGTCGGATTCGTGGGATTCAGACATGTGGCCTGTTTTGGACGAATCTGGTTTCATAAACTACCATTGACCCATCCTGCTACTGAATACTGTGGGCCCTCGTAGCCAAGGTTATGGTCTTGTTGCAACAACTGGAAACTGATTTGCTTGATCTCCTTGCTGCTTCTGCATTGGACCCTGCCCATCTGGCACACTAGAGTCTCATACTCCTCCTCCACCTGGATCTGGTGCCCCATTATCTCCTATCAAGCCTAGTCCCTGGCTGGGACCCTTCCTTTCTTTACAACTCGCACTAGACAACTCACACTTCCTCCTGCATCTGCCTCCGGCAACTGGAAGTTGGTTTGCTGTCCAGATCTGCAATCTGACAAAACTCGTACGAATTTCTCTGGAAATCTCATACGATCATCTTTGCAAAGCTGCAAAATCTCCGAAACTCAAAACTGGAGAAAATAAACCCAGAAATCTCCCTCTTTCCTATTGCTCGGTTGCAGGATTTGCTATTCGCACTCCCTCTTGGAGTGAGAAGATCTGTTCACAACTACTGCCAATCTGCAACTGGAAATGTAGATCTCTAAATCTCAAGATCCCCTGAGAGAAATTTTCCCTCTGTGTGTGCAATTTCTCTTCCACCTGACACTGGTTCTACTGCTACAAAACCCTCTATGTTCAACTAGAAATCTGCTCAGCGAAAATCTGAGTTGCTGTAGCTCCCTCTGACTGTTGGAAACACTCTCTTGTGCAAATCGAATTTTCTGCACCCCTGCAACTGGAAATCGAACTGTAGGCCGAACAATTCCGCCTGCTTGTCTGAGCATTGCGCTGCCTTAAGGATTTCAGCCTGCTGCTTCCTTTGAGCAACAAAATTCTCTTCTTTTGCTTCTTTCGTTTCCGGCTAATCACTTACTCTCTGATACCATGTGAAAATTGCAATACCAGAATCCTATTGCAACAACTGGAATTTATTTTTCTAATTGTTAATTATTTTAACAATTTATCTGCTATGACAAATATCAAATAAATCACACTGCAACCTTCACAAATAAAACACTGCGGAAATAATAGCACTGGAAACTGAGAAAATACTAGCGCACACATAAAATATGACACTGTTATTTTTGGACAAATATCCCCGGAAAAACTCAACTTGGGAAAACCGGTGCAACAGTGAGGGTTTTTATTATTATGCAGTAGTGAAAATATGAGTACAATCTAGATGCCTGAAACTGGCAATCCACAACAAGAAAATCTAGGCAAAATTATTGAAGGGAATTTACCCTTCTTCCACAAGTAATCCCGACACAACTTGGCTACAGAAAACTTGGCCTCCTGAAGCTTTTGCGTCACCCTCTGTGTTGGACTGCAATCACTATGACGTGTAGCCTTTGACAGGTCTCTGATGAAGTTGTTTTGCCTTCTGCTGTTGAGAAATTCGTCTCTCTAGCCCTCTAGATCCTTTGCTCGACCTCTGGATCTGAGAACGATTTTATCTCTAGCAAATTGAACTGTCCTCTTTGAAGCTACTGCACATAGCTTTGCGTTGCCTCACTGGGATAACTTGGCCCTATTGTTGCTGACTCTCCAG
This sequence comes from Pinus tabuliformis, assembly GCA_031772625.1. Classification (NCBI taxonomy): domain Eukaryota; kingdom Viridiplantae; phylum Streptophyta; class Pinopsida; order Pinales; family Pinaceae; genus Pinus; species Pinus tabuliformis. The sequence goes on from CM062810.1 coordinate 952,933,083, forward strand.
ATCTAGAAGATTTCCTTCGGAACACTGTCGTTGCCCCTCACTCACTGCTTTGATCTCTGGCTCACTCCGACAACTGACTGCTGCTACTCTAGAAATCGACTTGTTAAGAAATCGAACTGCTCAAGTATCTTCTCCATCACCACATCTACCTCCTCTTATAATCCACTGTTGGAGCACCAATGACCAATATTAAAACATAATCAATAGCTAGGACCATCTCTGGATCGATCTGTGTGAGTTTTTAAACTATTCTCGTCTTATCTCAATTAATATTGATTAATTAACCACATTCCCTAAGTTTAGTGTTAGGAAATATTTAAAAACCAGTAAATAATCTAATTGAGACACTTCTAGGCGAAATTTTTAGAAACGATTTATGGGTTTTGGAGATATCATGTATTGTAGTCTCTCCACCAAATTTCGTGGCTAGAACACATCCGATGCTACAAAAACTAACACCATGCACACATTTTTATTAACAAATAAGTTTATGAAACACATTAGTTGGTTCAAAATGTCGACCAAATCCTAACAATGTGATTAATCCGAAAGACTTATATCTACATTATGGATCGCAAAAGTCTTAGATCTAACAAATAAGTTGGGCATTCCAAATTACTGAATTACAAGGTAATGCACAATGGGAGGTGTTGCAATCAATTTGTCATAGTTCCAAGGAAGCGGAAGTACCAACTTTTTCAAAAGGGATCGGATCTCATATCAGTAGTCTGTGCATCATAGTCATCCCATTCTGCAAGTTATATGTTGTAAATGATCTTAGTAAAACTGTGAGTGTATGTAACAACCTAGGTAAGCCTATAATTTGATGATGAATTCCATCTTAGGAGGTTTTTTAACCTCATTGATTACTTGTGTTTTTCGACAAGGCTAATTAGATGAATTTTTTCCCTCCAGCTTAAACCCCTAAAGCTAGGGTGAAATTTATTGTCGAATTATTTGGTGAGTCCTAGTGTTTTAGTCGAGTCTGATGTAAAAGTGGTTTGAGAATAATTTAAGCTAATTGGCTAAATTATTTTATTACAAATCACTTGGTTTACTAGATCATATTGAGTCGCAGATGGGTTATGTGTCTTGAGGGTCTAAGACGAATGTGTATTCCTTCTTTGAGTCTTTAAATGAAAAATCATATATATTAGAGGGTTGAAAAAATAATTAACCCCCTCGTGTAAATTAAATAATTTTTATTTATTTATTTATTTATTTAATTCTGGTAAAATAAAATTAAATCCTAAGCCAAAAAATTAATTAATTTGAGTCAAAATTTTTTTTCTCGGGGAAATAGAGTTCATAATTTCTATTAAAAGTAGATAATAGAGATTACATGTTGTTGATGCCGAGGCATATGCAGAAGTGTGGCGAAAAACCACATACAATATCCAATACTTCAGGGAAGTATGCTAGTAAAGCCCTCAGGGGGCATCCAGAAACAGGGTATGTAAACCCCAACAGGAGAATACGCCAACCCAAAATTATCTAATAAAAACAGTAGTAAAACAAATGCTCAGAAACTGGGTATGTAAACCCCAATACAAGAGTATACCCTACCCAAAACAGCTAATAAAAACAGTAAATATCGATGGCTCCAGTGGGAAGTGCAGGAAGATGCAGCCAGGGGGAAGAGGCACGAAATGGAGGCCACACCCCCATCCCCTCAACTCTCCACCAAAAAACCCGCAGAAATCCACGCAACTGTCCAGTGAAACCAGAAAAGATACGAACCAAATACAGCCATAGAAGAGGGGCACGAATCGCAGATCCCTCAACACTCTCCAAAGCTGCAATGGAAGTCAAGCAGAGGACCAAAAATATGAACCCAGCAGCAGCAAAAGAGCCCGAACAGGTCCCAAAAATGCTGAGGCGGGTCGGTGCGGGGGCAGAGGCGGCTAGGGCAGCCACCTCGCCCCCATGAAGAATATCAGGCCCGAAGCCCCGGTTCCCACACAGCAGCGCAGCCCAAAACGCACAGAGGCCAAAACCCCTTGCAAAAACCGCCTAGTCTGAGGATGTGCAGAAGAAACGCCGCCGCCGCTCAGGTCAAAACCCGGGTCACCGAAGAGGTTGTCTCACCGCAGCCACAAGACCTCCAGATCCGGAACCGCAGAACCAGTAAGCCCCGGCGAGGATGGAGGCCGACCAGATCCCCGCCCGCGAATGGCCCAGCCGCCGCAGGCCAAGCAACAGCCAAGCCCAGAACCCTAAGTCGCCGCGCCGAAGACTTGTATGTCTTCAGTAGGGCACTATTCACATGATTCAAATATTTTCCCTTGAAGTGTCATTTGAGTCAAAATTAAATTGTCTAGGAAAATAAATTCTCCAAATGGAAAAATTCGTGGGCGTTGAAAGAATCAATTTGTAACACCCTCCTCCCACATCTACCCAAGCAACCGGCCAGTTAGGGTAAATATGCAACGAGAGGTCACTATGATAAGACTCAACCTCCTAGATAACCTTAAGGAAATGGAGTCGAGAAAACAAGAGCTTACAAACCTCCCTTAGGTGCTTCAGGACTCCTAGGAGCTAATCCACCACTCTAGGTCCCCAACCCCTGAGTTAACCTAGCATTTCAATGAACTAAACCCAAAGTCGCTCCCATGACAAGGCATGCATGTGACTGAAACCCTATAGTCACTCCCACAATGCCTGCAAGGGAGATACTGCAGTGTTTTTTAGCCAGTTCTGTGCCAGAGACTGCGAGATTTAAGCCACTTTTTCGGGATTAGTCTCCAAACCAATGCCTAGAACTTGATGAGACTTTCCAAGACAATACATGACACCAAGGCAAAGCCTCTAACACAAAACATGATCAAGGGCTTGACCTAACCAAACCTAACCATGACAGACATTTTGTCAAACACTTAGTAAATATGCAATCTACAGGTGTAAATAACAGATTTGAGCACAGGGATCTCACACTTATCTAAGATTCACCATGAAATGTTGTTTCCTTATCACTTTCACTGCCATTCCATCCATTAGGTCATAGATACATTGTTAATTCATTTACAAGTAAAAACATGATGAGAGGCATACATTGCTGCTATCATAAAACATATACATAACCAACATAATAGAGACAGAAATATCAATGAAATCACAGCCATATACACCACATATAATCCATCATAATACTCATAGAAATACCAGGAGAAATAACCTTTCATTAATGATGCAAAATCCAAACCTGGGATGGGACTTCCACGTTCCACCCGACCGTAGAATGGTTGAGCCAAATCTCTCTTCAGCCATTCACCCTCGTGCCATATTCCAAGCATGAATGTGGGATCTCATAGAACACATCAATAAAAAACCATCCAGGGCTTCCAGAGGCCATCCACCTCAACCCATCAAATTTGATTCCACCTCACGGTCGGACATCACCGAAACCATCATTCGATCGGTCTCTATCCAAGCTTTCTAGGGCTCTAGAGCATTTGTTCCAACCCGGCTCCAAGGACTAGTAATTCAACCCACGATTGCTTCCGGGCTCCAAAGCGTTTGTCCAACCAAGGCTCTAGGACTAGTAATTCAACCCACAATTGCTGTCGGGCTTCTAGAGCGTTTGTCCAACCAAGGCTTCCAGGACTAGTAACTCAACCCACCAAGGGCTTCTAGAGTGTTTGTCCAACCAAAGCTTCTAGGACTAATAACTCAACTCAAGTTGTTATAAGGCTTCCAGAGCATTTGTCTAACCAAGGCTATGGGACTAGTAACTCAACCCAAGCCATTACAGGGCTTCCAGAGCGTTTGTCCAACCAGGGTTTCTAGGAACTAATAACTCAACCCAAGCTAAGGAAACATGAGAACCAACCAAAACAAACAAGGAAATAAACCCACAAACTCCATGGCTATCCAGGAAATGGCAAGGCTAGGCAAATCCATTGTCAATCCAGGAAACCTCCATGTCAGTGATAGATCATTACCAATAAACAACATGCATGCGCCATGCATGCCAAAACTAGTGAGGAAAACATGCATGCAACTCGGTCCCTACAAGCAAAACCCGTTGTAGTTGCTAATCCTGTTGTCCTCTAGCGCTTTCCTACTCTTCCTTTGTCTTCTTGCTTCAAAAACTCCAAGTATGCCACACTCTCCAAGAGTGCTCTAAGAAAACTCGTGTCCAAGAGTATGAGAGAGAATAATGAGAGAGCTCCAAAACTGAACTGACCAAGTCCTGCACACTAATTATCAAAAGCCTTTTTATCAATGAGGCCTCTATTTTCTTCATTTTCCTTGGTTTCTTCCTCACATGCAACTTGTGACCTTTCACCTTCCTTTTCTCCTAATTTCCATTATTTTTATAAATAAAATGCCAATTAATGCCTCATGCCTTTGCAAAGCCTTTGCCATTGCTTTTGCCAATTTCCTTAGCCATAATAAACCGAATCAATACCCATTAGGATGTTTCCCTCACCATTCAGCTTGGAATATGTGTCCGTCATCCGTGGTTATTATTTTTCCTTTATTTACTTTTATTACATGGAATTTTCATCAGGGTTGTTACACAATTTTTAAAGGTCCTCCACCAAGGGAATATTGTATTTTTCAAGAAAATTTGGACCCTTGGACCTTGGTGGTTAAGTCAAAGTCAATTTTTTGAGGAAATTAGCTCTAAATAGTTAATTTTGAGTTAATTAAAATGGAATTGAATGATAAATTCGAAAATTCCTCAAAAATAAGAAATCAAAGGCCAATGTTATTTTGACAAGGATCAAAGAAACTAGCCATTATTTTTCCGTTTGGAGGATTTATCTATAAATTAGAGAGTCATTTGAGTCTCTAGTGATCTTGATCTCTGACTAGAATTTCTGCTGAAGCATTGTGTAAACTATTGTCCCGCTAGGAACTATTTTTTCTACCATAATAAAAGACTTTGGGGTGCAACTCGAGGTGTTCTAGTTTCGTTGATCTGTGGTATGTATTGACTACAAACTTCCTATGTGGTGCTTTATGATTATTATTTTGAGATAATACATCGTGTTTGCAAGGACTCGATCCTTGGTATCCAAGTTCACAGACTATGGGTAAGGGTTACTTTACTTGGATCTCTAGTTTTTATATGGTGGATTTAATTTTCGCTTGGGCTATAGTGATCATTAATTTTTCTGAAGCATTTTAGCCATTCTTTCAGGTAAAAAATATTATAAAAATTATTTTCTCTAAATCCATTTGAAAACCCATGTATATTTTGTAAATTTAAGTTGTATATTATTTTTCTAACTTGGGTTATGGTTTTTAGATTCATTTTGTATATATTTGTGGTTTGGGTGTTTCTATTTTCAGTTTTTCAGGTTAGATCAAGGAGTTAAGTGGAAGAAGAGCTAGATCTAGGCCCATGAGGGTAAGATTTAGTCTCTTGGAATTTTTTGCAGGGTTTCCATGGAAGAATTTTCAGAAAATTAAAGAGCTGAAGCATAAAAAGTTTTGGAGCAATGGTTTCAAGCTTTTTAGGGCTTCTAGCCTTGGTTTTGCCTCCCTAGGCCTCAACGTCAGCCTTTCTGTCCTTTGTGTCTTGGTTTTCAGCTTTCCTGAGGCTAGCCGCGACCCCTTAGGGCTGCGACTTCCATTCCTTGCCTTAGACGCGGGCCTAAAAGGCCTTGTGGCCTCCTCTTTGGCCCTCCTAGGCCTCCTGCAAGCCTCCCCTCCTCTCGGCCTCCCTCCTTTCGACCCTCCCTCCTCTCGAGCCCCCTCCTAGACTCTCATCCTCCCCTCGGCCCTTTTCCCTTCGGCCTCCTTTCCTCCTTCCTCTAGCCGCAACCCTCTAAGTGCTTGCAGCTCCCTTGTGGAGCCTTTTAGTCTCTAGGCCCTAGGCCTTATGCCTTAGCCCCTAAACCTTATTTCTCCAACGCTAGCCTCATTAGGCAAAGTGTTGGCCCTTCTTGGCCATTTTCTCCATCCTTGTGCCCTGATCTATCATCCTAGCCCATTTATCCCCGCAAATTCGCTTCCCTTGACCTTGTTCTCCAAATTTTGGCCTATTTTGCCCCAAAATTGACCTGAAACCCTAATATGAAGTTTTAAGGTTGAATACTTGGCAGTTTTGTAGGATTAAGATCTCAAAATTCATATCTAGCAAGTCTTAAAGTTTCAATGATTTTCAACGGTGGGATCTTCGAGGCATTAGGCCTAGGGTTTGACCTCCAAACCCTTATTTTGCTTCAGTTTCATTACAACAGTTAAATCATTAATTTCTAAGCCCTAAAATCATATTCTAATTGGTCAAAATCGATTAAAATTGCAAAATCTAAGTTTTCACAAGTTTTGGCCACTTGGGCATCTCTAATTTGACCTAGATCTAACATTTTAGCTTGCTGGAATTTACTGCATAATTGTGAAATTCAAGTCTGAAATATTTCTGAAGCATATATTTGATAAGGAATAAAATTTTGAATTTTCATTTCCTTGGCAAAAACTTAGTATTTTTAGACATTTGGGGCAGCATATTTAGTATTTTTAGCTTGTTGATCTGTAACTAACTTACTGCTGTAATTAGTTTATCAATTCTGAAATTTCTGAATCATATTCTCTAGAAAACTCAAAAAATTAATTTTTTCAAATTTGGTGAAATTTTTCTATTTTTAGAAGTATCGGACATCTATTTTTGACTGCATTAATTTGCTGATCTGTGGCTAACTCACTGTTGTAATAATCATATCAGATCTGAAAATTGCTAAGTCAAACTCACCGAAAGCCTTAAAATTGGAATTTTCAAGTTTTGGTGCATTTTGCTATTTTCGGTATATTGGATTATCTATCTTGGGCTGTTTTTATCTTGCTGATCTGTCTTTACTTATTGCTGTAGTCTTAAAATCAGACTTGAAATATCACTGAATAAACCATCGTAAAGTGTGCTAAAGAAGCTAATTTACATTGCTGGTCAAATTGGAAATTTTATGCTTCAATGTGTTGAGTAGTTTTCGTCATTTGAAGTAGTTTGTGTACTGCTGCTACAACATTGATAAATTTGAATTTTCTGAAGTACTATTGCTGATATAAACTGTCATAAATTTGTGATCGACATTTTGATTGACTATTGTTAGCATTTGACATCCTGGGTTACTTGATATCTTGTGAAATATTGTTGAAATTTGCACTCGTATTCGTAAGCAATTTTATCTTGTTTAAGATTTGCATTTCACTATTGATAAGTACTCTTAAAAGGATTCTAATCAAAGTACTTAAACAACTTAATAAAATCTTAACTCAAGATAAATCTCACTAATAATCTCTTGCATAAGCATTTTAGATCTAAATTCGCATTAATAATTTACCTCTTAGCATAAATTAGGTTGATAGAGATATAGGTCAACCCTTCTTATCTAGCTTGAGGGTTCTCGGCAACTCTTCGGTGGTTAACACGGTGACTTTACAGTGGTCATAGCCATAGTTTTTGCAGCACTAGAGGCATCTGGTGATAGAAGCCTAACATAAGGTATCGTTAATCAGGCCCTAGCTTGCTTCCTGTTAGCCTCCTTCCCACAACCTACCTTGGAGCCCAACTTCAAAATAGTTAAAGGAAGGTTACACTTAGACTAGGCATTTAACTAAAATTTACCAAGATCACTGCATCTCACATAGGTCCTAGGATTTGCACATCATATAGGTTAGTCAATCATTCAAGTAGCGGGTGTCCATCCGGTCATTTGGTTTCAATTCATAAGAAGCAAGAATTTGTGACTCCATTAAGGCATTGGTCTCATAATAGAAAAATCTAATTTAATCAATAATCTTGCTTAAATTCAACCAAGTGGCTAAGGCACTCATCCGTGTCTCCCAAGCAAGTTGATTCTCAACTTGCTTTCCTTCACTTCATTCCATAGGGTCTACCCGCCATAACCTGCTGTTGGGAGACAACTAGAATGGAGTGGGTGGGGATCAGAGTGACAACCTTTGTCCTGAGCGTTGTTGCGGTGTCTGTACAATTCGGGCGACAACAAGAGGTTTTCTTTTATAATTAATCATCTATTTGAATACTAACAATTAACATCAGAGTCATACAATAATTCAAGGCACATATGCCAATAGTCAAGAAATTTACAAATATACATCATTTTCTTAACTTTTATAGTTCGATAATTTATTACAACAAAACAATCATATAGAACTTTTTAAAAACCATTGATATTGTGCACCAAGTGGAAATGGAATCTCGATCTCAGGTTTGCTAATCCTTGTGCTCTGTTGATGTAGTCCTTGTACACTGTGGTGATTTCCGCATCTCGACCGAATGCTGCTAAAGATAATTAAATGAAAACAAAATAATATAAGAGAGACAAAAACTTTGGCAGAAAAGGCTTTAAGCTTGAATTGTGTATTCACAAAGAATGATGATACATTATAAATACATTAAGCAATGTCTCAAGATAATTAGTCTATCTTGGACATGCAATCTCTTGGTTGAGTGAATATCTCAACCACGCACTAATCTAGGAGGCTAACTAGTTGGAGAGAATCTCTCAACCAACTACACCTGTTCCCACCACTTTGTTGGTGATATCCTCTAGGAGAAATTTTTCTCAATGATGAGCCTCAACCGACAGTCAACAACCCCTTGATGCCTCCTACTAGTTCGTTGTGCCATTTCTCTACCACTAGAGACTACCATGTGGTCCCTCACCCACCTGTATTTATCGTATGTTTGAAGGTGGGCCTCCCGAATCTAAAGGTATGTCTTGTCATTTGATAATTGAGTATTGGGTTTACTTATCATGGATACTTCTGGGTATGGATTGATGGGGGGATTTGGCGGAACGAGTGGGTTTAGTTTGTACTCTTGTCTCATTGATCTCTTTTGGTTGTTACCCTTGAATCTTAGTCCTGTGGGATCTCCTTTATTGACTGTTTGGTTCTAGGGTGGTACTACTTGGAAAACCCCGACTTTGGGTGTGTGGTCCTGTTCCTTTACCCGCACATATTACTCCCTTTCCACTCACTATACCCCCATTCATCATTTCTCCCACCTGGGTCCACATTGCCATTCTAGGTCCACATAGGGCTAGCCTCCCTACCCCCTTGCCCCCACCTTGGGTCAGGCCTCGGATGATGCTCCGGAGGTTGAAGCAATTAAAAGAAAAATAAAAAGCATAATTGGCCACATTTAACAGGAAATTGTACCACAAAATGCAAAAGATGGTCGGGGCAAAATAATTAGCACGTGGGCAAAAGCCAATACATGAACCCTATCCCACCCATGGCCATCACCTTGGTTCCATAGACCCTAGAGGAGCCTCCTTTATCTTTTAGGAACCCATGATTTCCCAACCCCTAGAAGGCGATGAAACCCTACCTTAAAAGGGGTAATCACTGCTATATCTTACACATCATGCTCTTGGCCTTCGAGCCCCGAGCAATTATTAAAGAAAATTCATAAAAGGCAAAAGGCATCTAAAGAAGGGTGGCAAAATCAAGGCCGGGGCACCTCATGTATCACGACTGCTCCCTCCTATACATTACATACCCAATGTGGGCCTCCCCTTATCTAGCTACCCCTATGCCCCACTATGTGGCCCAGGGCTACCCCTCTCATTCCCTACTCCATCTCACTTATTTGTCACTTGCCACCCCCATTAGAGGGATGTACCTTGGACATACTATCCCCTCTAAGGCTGAAACCACCTAATAAGGTACTTGGCTAACCCCCTTTGGAGCTTGGAGACACTAGCACATGCTAAAGTAACTTGCATTAGAAGGCAATAAACTCGGCTACCACTAATTAGTAGCATTAGTCAACTACTTTTTGCACTCCTAACTTTTAGGAATTTGCCCTAAATTTTAGGAATTTGTCCTACTTTTTAGGAATTAGCTCCTAATTCATAGGAACTTGTGCATGTTCAAGGAAAAACTCGTTGTGGTTTCTTTGATTAAGGCACAAATCAAGAAACCCTTTCTCGCTATTATTTTCAACATCAAATACTTGAAGGGTTTATCTCAACAAGGGCCAATGAAACAAATACCAAATAAAATAACTTAGCACAAGAACATATATTCCATGGAACAAAAAACCAAGATAATGCAAATAAATTAACTTACTTTTCCATGCAACATTCAAGATCCACCATAAGCATCCATGGAAAGAGATCAAATAACATCACAAGATCCACCCAATAAAGTCACTCAACTTGGCCTTCATAGAGCACTAGAAAGAAAAATCACTAATGAAAGTTATGTTCCAAGGTGTGACAATGATCCAATGAGGAAATCGACTCCCTTACTTATATGAGGGAAACCAAGTTGATTTTCCTTTGAATTATGCTAAAATCCTAAATCAATGATACAAGGTTGATAGGTGCTAATTTTATATAACAATGGTATGTTCTATGCTTAAGAGCAATTTCTCTTCAATTTTCTTATTAGGCCAATATCAATTTCCACATTAGCAATCACATTAACATGATAGTAAATGCAGATAGAACATAAATAAAAACAGTAGAAGACAAGCCAAGACAAGAGGACACAATATTTGGCGCATGCCAGGGACAAACCCCAATGTGGGGAAACCCTTTGATCAATTCTTCTTATTATTCTTCAAAAGTTTAGCATAGAGAGAAAGAGAGTACAATATGCAATATTCACTTGCGCAATCAAAGTGAAATTTGTCCAGTCAAACAACAACCACATGAAGTCCTAACTAGAAAGTCAATGCTGGTCAATAGGGCAGAATTTATCCTCCAAAATAACTTGGTCAAACCCAGTCAACTCGGCCTCCAACAATCATCTGAATCAGCCTAAAACAATCCCGAAAAACTCTGTCAAACTTGGTCAATGCAGAGTCAAACTTGCGCTCAACCCTTCTTGCAGTCAACGCTAGTCAAACAGCTCGAATTGCCTCGATTTCTATGCCCAGAAATTCGGCTTGCCCAAATAGAGATTCTCTAAGAAAAAACGCAGTCAAATCAAGTCAATAACAACTTGGTCAACATTGGTCAACCCTTCCTGAAATTCGGTCAACGCTGAAACAAAAAATCCCTGTCTTGTCCTTCGCACGTGTGGAGAGAGAGGCTGCCTAGAAAAGTGTACAAACCAATTAGATGAGAGAGAGAGAGATGTGTGTGAATGATTGATGTCCAAATGAGGTAGATGCTTCTATTTATATGCAACGTTGAGGATGAATAGACATGATTGTTGGGCTTCTAAGCCTACATTAGATTGTTGGCTGACCTTGACAATTTGTCCATTAACAAAATAATTTATAATTCCATTTGTACATGTCAAAATGAGATGATCTTTAGATCAATCCTACACCTCTCGAAAAGAGGAATCCAATAAAAATATTAGCTACATCATATGAGTTGTCTAAGGTGGAGTTTGGCCCTAGTTGCCTAATTTAACACTCCCTCTCAACAAGAAGAACTCCACCTGCCAAATCATCTGACAATCAGTACCATCCCTGTCATCCTTGCTTTGTTGAACCATGAAGAAATAATGAAGAAGAAATGATTGAGAATGTATCGTACCATTCTCCACTGACCCGAAGTCAGTCTCTAATAATCGACAGTGTATCATACTACTCTCCACTGACCCGAAGTTAGTCTCCATTGATCCCAGATCAATATCAAACATCCTAGCATAGGGAGTACGGTAGTACACGATGCGCCCATTGGTAGTACTATGGTCCCTATCCTCATTGCCCTACTCATCGGCCAGATGAGAGGTATTTCCCATGAGTCCCAGATTGCATGGGTAGGATGTACGAGTAGGAGAAGGTGAACCACTCATCCTATGCATATCTCAACATGGGGTATCACAGGGGAAGGTGAACCACTCACCCTATACATCGCGCACCACTAGGGGAAGGTGAACCACTCACCCTATGGTCGCTCATTGCTCCAAGAAGTACCCCAAGCCCCTCGGAGCTCTCAGAGCTCAATATCCATCTCATACGGGACTCTCATAAGAGGGTCTCTCCACGACTCCAAGTCATTCATGGAAGGTTAAGAATTTGACCTTCCCTAGGGGCTTCGTAAGAATATCTGCGACCTAATCATCAGTCCCAATATTACTGCGCTTTATTGCTCCCCGTTGTATCATATCCCAGAAAAAGTGGTACCTGATATCAATATGTTTGGAGCGGTCATGAAACACGAGATTCTTAGAAAGACGAATCCCACTTTGGTTGTCGCAATAGATCACGGTGGTATCCAACACATGTCCAAACAGCTCACTAAAGAGCTTCTTCAACCAAACAACTTCACAGGAGGCCATACTTGCAGTAATGTATTTAGCCTCAGCGGTGCTCAAAGCAATTGACTTCTACTTCCTGCACATCCAAGATATCAAAGCAGAACCTAGAGAGAAGCAACATCCAGATGTGCTCTTACGATCCACCACACTGCCAGCCCAGTGAGCATTAGAATAACCATGGAGCCTCACATTCCTGACAACGGATCTTAGTTCATATGTGATTGTGCCCCAGAGATATCTCAATAGATTCTTGGCAGCAATCTAGTGTATGTGATGAAGCTCGACCATAAATTGACTCAATGTATTCACTACAAAACATATATCCAGACGGGAGTTCACTAAGAACATCAGGCCCCCCACGAGTTGACGATACTCAGAATGATTTCCCAAATTGGGCCTAGTAGCACTTCCGCATAACTTCTTGAAGTTAAGTTCCATCGGAGTAGTCACGGACTTGCATTCGACCATCCTAAATCTTTCAAGTAGCTTCACAATGTATTTTCCTTGAGAAAGGAAAATTCACTTGACTTTTGCCAGACCTCCAACCCTAGGAAGTAATGCATCAGTCCTAGGTCCTTCATCTTGAATTCAGAAGCCAATTCCCTCTTACATTGATGAATAAGAGGGTCTGCACATGTCAGAAAGAGATTGTCCACATAAAGTACCAAGATGAGAGGTCTATCATTCTCAACCTTAAAATAAAGGTTCGGATCAGCTTCACTTCTCGTAAATCCCAGCTTCATTAGATAACTATCGATCCTCTCATACCAAGCTCGGGGAGCTTGCTTCAACCCATAGAGGTCTTTGTTCAACCTGCGTACATGTGTTTGACGATCTTGAACTTCGAACCCCTCGGGTTGTTCTACATAGACTTCCTCGTTAATTGAACCATGCAAGAAGGCGGTCTTGACATCCATCTGCTGTAGTGAGGCAACAAGGGCTATAATCGAAAAGATGGTGATATATCGGGCAACAAGTGAAAATATATCATCGTAGTCCATACCTTCCTTTTTAGAGAAGCCTCGAGAAAAAAATCTGGCCTTGAACATTTCAGCACTTACATCAGTTCCATGCTTGATCTTGTAGAGCCATTTCGAGGTGACAACGGATTTGTCCTTGGGTCTAGGGACCACATCCCAGACATCATTCTTCATAATCGACTCACTCTTTGTTCATAGCATCCTTCCAAACTTGGTGCTTCACAGCTTCTTTGAATGTGCAAGGCTCAGATTGAACAATGGTGCTCATGGCAGTGAAGTACCCTTGGTACCTATTTGGCTTCTTACTTTCACGAAATGTCCCCCTTATGCAACATGTCTCGCAGCATCTTCGAGAGTTTCCCTAAGCCATGAGGGTCTCCTTTTCGAGGAGGAGGGCTTGTGAGCAGGTGGATCAATGGGATCCATTGGTCCTTCAACATTGGGCATCTGCTCATCCTGTAGTTCTCCCTGTTTTCCTGAATTTGCTTCTTTTTCCTTCCTTGGAATAGGAAGGTTACTAATCTTCCTGAGGGTAGCATTTTCACCGAAGGCGACATCATGACTTATCTCCACTTCTCTTTAACCAGGCACATAGATTCTATATGCCTTAGAAGTTTCACTGTAGCCCACAAATGTTCCTTTCTTCCCAGATGCATCCAATTTGCTTCTCTTTTCTTTCGGCACATGAAAATATAAGGGACTACCAAAAACTCTAAAGTCATCAGGTTTCTTACTGGTGAAAACTTCTTTGGGAGTTTTGGAGCCCAACGCTTGATGAGGGCATCTATTTTGAACGTACACATTGCACAATAGTGTTGGCAGCTTCGGCCCATAGAAACTTCGAAAGGCTCTGATCATGAAGCATGGCATGAGTGGCTTTTATAATAGAACGATTCTTCCTTTCAACAACCCATTTTGCTTAGGAGTATATGCGGTAGTAGTCTCCCTCTTAATGCCAACTTCTCCACAATAGTCATTGAACTCATTTGATGGATCAAAATGAACCAATTGCAATATGTCGGTAGTCTTGCTATCACTTGTGGGGAATGGTCCCTTTGTATGTTCCTTTGGCACATCCCTGACAAACACCTTCATGTTCTACTTTAAATTTAGGCATACCTGTCACCATCTTCCTTGCATTGGGTAGAGCCTTATAATGTAGATGAGCAAACCTCCAGTGCTATAATTCTGAATGAAGAGATGCGTCGCAAGACATAGCTCCTAATGGGCTTCCTTCAACTTGATATAGGATATCAACCCTGAATCCAATTGTAAATGCATCTTTGGATTTTTTATTCCACACACGTACCTTTCCGTCGATGAATGCCACCTTGAATCCTTTGTCCTCCATTGCCGAGATAGATACCAGGTTCTTCTTTAGATCAGGTACATATAGTACTTCTTGTAGATGCATGGTGTTACCTTGATTCAATTGAAGAGTAACATTCCCAACTCCCTTCACGGGATAGGTGGCATTGTCTCCAAGGATAATTTCCAAATTTGTATCGTTTTCTATCAGATTTGAAAGAGCTTTCTTATACCCAGTGAAGTGCCTTGAGGCACCACTATCAATCAACCAATTTCCCAAGGTATTCGGAGGAGAGGCAGTAGAGAGGGCAGATGTAAGATAAAATTCTTTTTGCTTGTTATCAACAACATTAGATTTTTTTTTTTTTGGGTAGGTAAGCACCCACGGGGGATTTGAACCAGTGACCTATCGCAAGGAGTGCCTTAACAGTGCACCCATTCACCGTCAATTTAAAGCTCCGTGGGCCTCAACAACATTAGATTCATCATACCTGGAGTTTCTTGATCTTTTAGGAGGGCGACCATTTCCATGTTGAGTAGGGAGAGCATTCCTTTTTCCTCTATTGTTGAATCTGACATTCCTTTGATTGTTGTTGCCCCCGAAATTGTTGTTGTTGTGGTTGTCATCATCATGAGGTGTATCCCTTCTATTAAGACACTCCTTAGCATAGCGACCAAACTTGTTACAAATGAAGCATCTTCCCTTCCTTCCATTTTTGAAACCCGGTCTTCCTTGACATTGCTTCTTTGAACCTGCATTGTTCTTCTTTTTAGCATGAGCGGAGAATGCAGTGGGATCATTCCTATTTGAAGGCATATCCATTTCCATCATCCTTGTTTCTTCTTGAGAACATCTAGTCAACAATTCTTCAAAACCTGGAATCCTGTCGTTGTTAAGAATAGTAGTGTTGAACACATGCCATTCATGAGGGAATCCTCCAAGGGAATTAGAGTGAGCTCCCTATCAGCAATAGCTTCTCCAATCAAAAAAAGATCATTTTTGATTCGGTAATCCTCATGAAGTCGGATTGAATATCTTCACCTCTTCCCTTCTTTATGTCCTTCAATTTGTTCTTGAGAAAGAGAACTTGGTTTGCATTGCTAGCTTTGAACATGCCAACCAACCTATCATACATTTCATTGCATGTGTTCAAATCAGAGATGTATGCAACCAAATGCTTGTTAATAGAATCCCTAATGATCTTCTTTGCTTTGACTTCACCTTTCTTGTACTTTGTCTTATCGGCAGCCGGTGCATTTGAAGGAGGTTTAGTTATCTTTCCTTGCACATAGTCCATAACATCCTTCTCTCCAAAGTCAAATCAAGAGACTTCTTCCATGCATGATAATCAGATTTATCATTGAGCTTGTCATCAGGCTTGAAGTAAGATGCGGAAGCCATTGACTCTTGTCCTTGTCTAACAAATTTCAGTGATTTCTCTCCTTAGTGATTGCTCTTTTCACTCTTGCTTGGGCTTTGTCTTCACCTCTGATACCATGTTAATTTTAGATAACAATGGTATGTTCTATGCTTAAGAGCAATTTACTTCAATTTTCTTATTAGCTCACCATCAATTTTTAGATTAGCAATCACATTAACATGACAGTGAATGCAGATAGAACATAAATAAAAACACTAGAAGAGAAACAAAGACAAGAGGACACAATATTTGGCACATGCTAGGGACAAACCCCAATGTGGGGAAACCCTTTGATCAATTCTTCTTATTATTCTTCAAAAGTTCAACATAGAGAGAGTACAATATGCAATATTCACTTGCCCAATCAAAGTGAAATCTGTCCAGTCAAACAGTAGCCACACGAAGCCCCAACTAGAAAGTAAATGCTGGACAACAGGGCCAAATTTATCCTCCAAAACAGCTTGGTCAAACCCAGTCAACTCGGCCTCCAACAGTCATCTGAATCAGCCCAAAATAGTCTCGAAAACTTAGTCAAACTTGGTCAATGCAAAGTCAAACCTACGGTCAACCCTTCCTGTAGTCAACGCTGGTCAAACAACTCGAATTGCCTCGATTTTTGTTCCCAGAAATGCGGTTTGCCCAAACATAGATTCTCCAAGAAAAAACACAGTCAAATAAAGTCAATAGCCGCTCGGTCAACGCTGGTCAACCCTCCCTAAAATTCGGTCAATGTTGAAACAAAAAATCCCTGTCTTGTCCTTCGCATGTGTGGAGAGAGAGGCTGCCCAGAAAAGTGCACGAACCAATCAGATGAGAGAGAGAGATGTGTGTGAATGATTGATGTCCAAATGAGGTAGATGCTCCTTCTATTTATATGCAACGTTGAGGATGAATAAACTTGATTGATGGGCTTTTGAGCCTACATTAGATTACTGGACGACCTTGACAATTGTCCATAAACAAAATAAATTCATAATTCCATTTCTACATGTTAGAATGAGATGATGTTTAGATCAATCCTACACCTCTTGGAAAGAGGAATCCAATAAAAAAATCAGCTACATCATATGAGCTGTCCAAGGTGGAGTTTGGCCCTAGTTGCCAAATTTAACAATAGGTCATCAAGCCGACCCCCAATGATAGCCATAATAATGAAATAACATGAGAATAAGCCTCAATTAACTCATGTGTGAGTCTAAAAGCCTCCAAGGGTGACTTCATCTTTCCAATTGTATCTCTCTCCATGAAAAGGTGCAAGGGATGACCCCAGGGGTTTGTCTCATCCCAAAAGTCATGTATCCTCATCAAAATGGTGCCTCACTACTAAAGAAAACTCTCTCAAGACCAATGTTGTCCTCTAGAAAGCCCATGTCATCAAGAAGTGCATCAAAAAGGTGACATCATCATGTTAAGGCATGATGTCACTAGCGTATAAAGTGTGAAATTCCCTCCGAAGGGATACCAAGTCATCATCATCCTCAATCGTTATCAAGAGAAGAACAACGCCCATCAACAAAGTACAATGCTGGTCTGGGGGTTGTTTTATCATCTCCTAGGCACACCTAATCTCCAGGCAAAGTTCTAGCTTGGATCACCAATGTTCAAGGTCTCAAGGCTAAGGGAGGGGCTCATCAACTATACCAAGTCACCATCAAGGTCAACGTACCTCAAAAGGTGCCCAACGTCCTCTGTCAAAGTGCACTGCATCATTATCAAAGTGCTTGGACATCATCCATGAAGAGTTGGAAAAGCATCATCTCATCCCTCAAGGGATCTTGGATACACCTAGAAGAATCATTTAACACATACTCAAAGAATAATGTGAGATCGACGTCATGGGCACAAGAACCATAAAAGCATTAAGGTGGACCATATTCAATGTCAAAGCCATCAACGTACTTGTCACATGCATCAACTTCAAATTTCCTACTAGCTTATGATTGTGCACAAGTTACCACAGTTAGGTATTGGTGGTTTATCAGATGACTTTATTAGGTCCTTTCAACCCTTGGGGAAGCAATAGTTCCTAGGCCAACTCTTTCAAATGATAGGTGTTATGGCTCAGTGTTTACTTCATGACAGGTGTCATGGTCTTATACCAAGTTATGCAAACCATTGTCCATGAGTGCCTTAGTTGAGGGAGCGGTAACTGCTTTAGCTTGCTTCCTTGGCCTTTGTTTTTCCAAGCCCTCACATTTGCCCTTTTTTTCTTGCTTTGATATAGATTGTTTATCGATTTATCAAATAATAACGATAATATAATCCCTCTATAATGATGGGTAGTTTATCGCTTCATTTAAGTTAGGATGTTCAAAGAGAGTTCCTTTTACTTTGATAGGTGTGATATGCATGGATACTCTCAGGGATGAGTGGCTATATAAGAGGGGGTAGAGCTCAAGCTATAATTGGCTTTTGATTGCTTTACATCCCTTGCCATTCTTTTGCATTTTAACATTTGGCTTATGTTTTTTCTTTTCTTATAACTGCATCAATGTCGGGTATTTTTAACCCCTTCTCATAAGACGAGGCCAATAGGGAACTAGTATGAGCAACTAACAACAACCAATCAAAAGATGGGATAACGGACATAGGGGAATGATGATGAGTGTTATGCATGAATAACATGGAGCAATACCATCATCAGAGCCTCCTAATTGTGCCCCTTCTAGACAATGAAAGGGAGATGCTAAGGAAGGTCACATTGGACTAGGGACACATGATAACCATCAAGGAGAAGTATGGGAACAAGTACACAACCAATAACGGTCTATAATCCAATTACAATTTATGATCCATGCTAGAATGCCTTCAACATTAAATGAAATGACTGGAACGAAAAAATGGTTAAAGTGCCTCACGATAGACGACCCACCTTCATCGTATGAGTAGGCTACGTCATAGGGTTTGCCGAATTTGAACCTTGGGGTTCGAAATTTGGCGAATCTCAAAAGTTTCTTTAAATTCGTTCAAGTTCACCGAATGTCAAGGGCAAATCTTCACAAATTTAATCTGTTAGAAATTGAACTGTAAACCAATTTAAAGATGAATTTCGAGCGAATTTTTGAAGGTTCATGGATTTAGGGTTTTATTGTTTACTAGTTTAATTAAAAAAATAGTGGATGTCAACATTTTGTTCCATTTGTTGCATGACCAAAAATGTGTAAACCATTCTCCAGCTCAAACCCCGCTCAAGCCTCAACCTTCTGAAATTTGTAGATTGACATCAAATTCACCATTTTGCTCAGGTGACAATTATGACAGGTTCAAGGCTTGGCTCTTCACAATGCGCACATAGGACAGGCCTTCTGAAATCTGTAGATTGACCCCAAGTTTGTCGTTTTGCTCAAGTGACAACTGACAGGTTCAAGACTTGGCTATTCACAATGCACACATAGGATAGGCCTTCTGAAATCTGTAGATTGACCTCAAATTCGCTGTTTTGCTCAGGTGACAACTATGACAGGTTCAAGACTCTGCTCTTCACAATGCGCACATTGGACAGGTCTTTATGTCAATATTCTAGTTTCATCCAAACCTTATCAGAAATTTCGAATTTGAATCAGACTTAATCGTTGTTGAACTCGAATTTAAACCTGAACCATGTGACATAGTGAGTTGGCTAGGTCAATAAGTGCACTAACCAGAATGGATGAGAGGCATCTGAGGTTGGCTATCCATGGATCATGGTAGGGCTGCTGGCTGGCAAGCTGCAATGTAGAGAAATTTTTTTCTCCTAGGGTTACCCCTATATATGGATGGGTAGCAGGATAGCAGGATAGAGAATTTTTTTTCTCCTAGCTTGCAATGTAGTTGATACATTACTTAGGAAATATTCTGTGTAAATTTCTAATGATTTAAGGATGATCATCGATGGATATCTATTGAAAGTTGCATTTGGGGGGATCAATACTTGGAATGTATCAGTTCAAAGTGCATTTGGGAAGTAATTTCCAATTTGGTTGATACTCAAACTACGTCTATTTATGTGTCCTGGGATATGATGTCAGATAAACACAATGGGATTGATGCCTTAAGAAAAACTCCCTTGGTAGGATGCTTGAAGAAAAACAATTGTCAATTGTCCACCACCATTTTTTTTTGAAGGAAACTAGCAGTATCTCCCCCTCCTCCCCAGAAAATATTTGGATGGAAGGTGGCTCAACTGCTAGCCACAATAGTGGCTGGTAATCCCAAGGGACTTGACCAGATTTGAACCTGTGACCTATGGCCTCCTTGTTGGCAACATATGGGTAGATGGTTCAACCAATCGAGCCAACTGTTGGGGCTTCAAGCATCCACCACCTGACAAGAGGTGGGAAACCATTGGACACTCGGAGGCTTGAGCTTAGGGTCGACTTAATGACCACAATTCTACTTCACAATAGCCCCCTGGCAGCAGTGTGCTGGCTCCAAATGGACAGACCTGTCTCTCTTTTGAGGAATCAAACCTGGGTGGGGGATGTAATAGTGCCCCACCTACACTGACCTGGCTCATCCCTTGTGTCTATTGATGTGTTTTTCAGATAAATTTCCTACTCACTTTTCATTTTTACATCTTCACAAGCTTGATGATAAACATGTCAAGTTGCTGGAACCAAGCATTGGTGGTCCAAAAGCATATGTGGACTTTTACCTCGTGGATAAGAGCAATAGCCATCATGTGGCACTGACTATATGAGACTTGCCACACGGGAGGTTTGGTGTTATGCATGCTTTATTGTCTCACTTGAGGTACCTAGTATAAAAAGTGCGTTGCCATTTTTCCTTGTGATTGAAGTAGGTTGCATTGCATGCTAACTTGCATCGTCTTCTTTACATGTATGAAGTTGTGGTTATAGGATGAAGGAGACTGATCTGTAAAACAGGCATGGCTAGTCTCCAAGAGAAAGAGATCATATTTTGCAACTTGATTGGGTTACTCCTGGTGCTTGCTACATCATAACTGGTGAACTCTATATATTCAAAAAAATTCTGAAACACAAAGTAAACAATCTTTGGAAGGTTACTTCTAGTGTTATGTCAATAGCTGATAATGCTGGGTAGATTTTTAATGTTTTAAGATCACCCTATTTTAGCTTTCTTTCTTGTATACTTAAAAATAAGTGAGTTCTAGTTTTGAATAGTATAACTATGGCAGAGTTTTCAAGAATAAGGTGACCGAAGAACATTATGTTTATGCAACTTTGACAATTCACTCAACTTGTGGATTGTCACACAAAGTTAGGATATAAGTAATAACTAATTCCGTCAGTTACCTTCTTGAAAATGCAGATATCTATATCAGACATGAAGGGGGCACGTACTTAAATGCATTGGATGGGAACTTGTAAGGTTAATTCTGAAGCATAGACAATCTTTGGAAAATTACTTCTAGTATTATTTCAATAGCCCATAGTGCTGGATAGATTTTTAATATTTTAACATGACCCTATTTTACCCTTCTTTCTTGTATACTATAAAAAGAGACTTCTGGTTTTATTTAGTGTTAGACACCTAATCCATTAGGGTTATGGTGAGGAATCCAACTGTCATTGGGAGTCCAAGATACCTCAGAGGATGAATCCAGCGGTCAGACATCTTGTATTAATATGTATATCATTTGAATAAAACATAATCCATGCTTATTCTTTTAATTTCTGGTGTAGTGTAACAGTGGTATCAGAGCCTGGGCACTCTCCAGAGCCTGCCAGATTTGAGCTGTGCTCAGGTCTGGCATTTCCTCATCTCTGTCTGCGGCCATTTCTTGGTCTGTGCGTAGAAATTGTGTTACTTTTCACCTTTGTGCATGCTCTTCTATTCAAAAACACATTCCAAAATTTCATTGTCTTGCCCAGTTCTCTGCCTGAGATACGCGGCCTCCTTTTGCTGCAATTTTCTTCCTTGGGATCAAGCCACTTGGTTTTCTTTTCACAGGAGACTCGCCCTCGCCTTCAGGATCAGGAGACTGCATTGGGAATCTACCCTATGGCTACTATGTATTCCTACTTTGCAGAGATTGTGGAATAACTTGTTGATATTTGGCCATCATGTGTTTGGTATTGAGTTTGTTTATCCTATTTACTGGTGATAGATAAGGGCCCAAGGAGTGCAAGCTTACTTGAAGCATTTCTCCTACACTGCTTTGAAGCGAACAAAGTTCCTTCTATAGATTAATTACTCCAGAAGACTTGGAATATGAAGTTATCCATTGAGGATATAAATATTATATTAAATATATGAATAAGAATAAGAATGATAATGAATGAATGAATTACAATGAGAACGAGAGGTTTGCTTATATATCATGCAAGTTTCTCTTCATGAAGAGTCATGTCTCATTTAGACATGCCTTTTCAACCTAATTACTAGTTATTATTATTTATGATTATTATCCTTTACATAATTTTACATTATATATATTTTATTCGTAGCATTGCCTCCTTCCTCAAAAAGCTTTGTCCTCAAAGCTTGTCGAAGAAAAAGGCTTGATCTCTTTTTCGGCTTCAAATGACTTTCTTTCTCGGGACAATCATCTTCGTTGACACAAGCTGATATGATCTTCTAAGTGACAAACAAAATTGTCGCACTGAGAAGGAATCAGACCATCCTAGATTAATCTTCTGTGTAGTATTGTGATTATTGGAATTTTGTAGCGACTTGTTAGCATAACACTGGATTGAGGTTACATCACTATTATCTGGAACATCAGTTTGTTGTTTCTGGTCTAAATGGTCCTGATACATAGCGCGGTTGATTCGTCTATTCTCATGATTTGGATGCCGATATGGGACTTTACTTTCCCTTATTGGGCATGTGGCAATTTTTAGATTTTCTTCTAGCGAAGATGTTGTTGAGTTGGTTATGGAACATTCACTGGGGATGTTCATTGTTTGAACTGCAACATCTAAGTGTGTCGTTTCTTCAACTAACTTGTCTTCTTGAGTTGTCATATTCATTGGATCGGTATTCGTTCCCTTATTTTCAACTTGAATTCCTACATTTGATGCTTCCTTCTCGATAAGTTGTTGTACCTTGTTTTCTAATGACGTCTTATCCTTCTTAAGTTTCTTAATTTGCGTCAGTAATTTTTCACTATGGTTTTTAAGTCGAGAAACTTCTTCATTTTTGTCAACAGTGATTTTGTCAATTTCATTTTGCATATTTTGTAATACTTTTTTACCTTCTTGAGAAATTACTTTTGAAATATCTGATATATCTTCTGGCGTTACTGAATTTGGTTTCAGTGTAACATCTTGGAGTGTTATTTTCTTCTTGTAAGAAAATGTTAAAAACTTTTTCTTCATATTTAAGATGACAGATCCTGGAGTTTCCATCTAGGGTGATCCCAAAACAATGTCACTATCGTCAAGAAATAAGGTTTTCACGGTGAATTGCGAGGTAAAAGTGTAATATCCAATACTTAGGTGTAGATTGCTTATGTCGTATTGTTTGTCATATGCACCAAAAAAATTCGTTTCAACTATATTTGATTCAGGAATCACCAATTGGTTAGCACATTTAGGACTAACATAATTACTTTTTTCAGCAGGACTGATAGAGATTATGATATCTCTTCCTGCGAGTGATCCTTTGATTTTAAATAATGTACCAACACTTTTACTAAAGGTTTTCAGAAACCTTTCATTACTAATCTCCATTTTACTTCTTAAATATTTAAATACTTTTTTAAATACTTTTTTTTTTTTAAATAAATACCTTTCTATATATATATATATTTCCAAATATTTCCTTTTTTTTTTAAATTATATATATTATATAATTATAATTTATATATATTATAAAATTATAATTATATAAAATTTATATACTTTTTTGAGACCCACTTTTCCTTTTATATGTAACTATATAAAGCTTATATGGTATCATTTTTTTATAATTATAATAATATTTTTTTTTCTTAGAAAATTTGGATGAGACGTGACTCTTGGTACGGTTACAATCTTCAGATTTGAATGATTAAAATTATTTGGATCACACCTTTTTTCTTCAATGTTATCAAAATATCTTTTGTTG
Source organism: Pinus tabuliformis (assembly GCA_031772625.1). NCBI lineage: Eukaryota > Viridiplantae > Streptophyta > Pinopsida > Pinales > Pinaceae > Pinus > Pinus tabuliformis. The sequence continues at coordinate 952,957,003 of CM062810.1, forward strand.
CATATAACTTTATAAGGCAGCAGGTGATAATGGTTCGCTCTGCCAATTCGAACAAGATGCAACGCGTTACAATGGTGGGTAGAAGAGTGGAACCAGTGGGTTTGAGGAAGATCAGCATGAATGCTGGCAAAGGTAGCGTTCGGCTATGGCTTTGGACGGCGACGTAGGCGTCTATTGCTTCAGATGTTTGGCAGGTTATGTGTGACGTTGGCAGCCTGTTAGGCTGTGGATTGCCACTGGACGACAATTGAAACAACGACCGCAGATGATTGTGGCTGTGACACCGTCTTGATGGTGGCTGGAATAATCGCCGTGCGGGAAGGTTTGCCTCCAGTGGTTGTAGTTGTTAAATTGAATGGCGACAGCTACAATGGCTGAGACAATGGGAAGCAGCCACGACAATGACTCACTTGACAGCACTCGGCAGCGTAAGGAGATTCGACCCAGATCCGACTAATGGTCTTGCCTGCAGAATGCGAATGCGAATGCAAATGCGTACGATTGATGAGGCTGGGCTGGCTTGAAGCTGCGGTTTTTATTTAATTTTAGTTTTATATAATCTGTCTTTATTTTTTTTTATTTTATTTCCTTTTCTTATATTTTTTATTTTTTTGAATCTTTTAAATGGCCAAAGGCCTAACAATAGTATGGAGAATCTCCAGAACTGGTAGCGAAACACTTTAACGGCAACGACATTGACGAATTTGATGGTCAAGGACCTGGATCGGAGAGCGAGTTTTGTGAAGCGTGAAGCGGCCAAAGGATCGAGCTGCTCTGATACCAAATGAAGAGAACAAAGTTCCTTCTATAAATTAATTACTCCAGAAGACTTGGAATATGAAGTTATCCATTGAGGATATAAATATTATATTAAATATGTGAATAAGAATAAGAATGATAATGAATGAATGAATTACAATGAGAACGAGAGGCTTGCTTATATATCATGCAAGTGTCTCTTCATGAAGAGTCATGTCTCATTTAGACATGCCTCTTCAACCTAATTACTAGTTATTATTATTTATGATTATTATCCTTTACATAATTTTACATTATATATATTCTATTCGTAGCATACTTCCAGTGTCGAGCATCTGTGCACGGGATTCTTTCCACCTAGGCAAAGCTTTATATGCTTTTGTATTCCACTCATTGTTAAACTGCTTGATTTCATCTTTATTGATATTATGCAATGTTTCCTTCGCCCAACCCTTTTGTCTGAATTTAGTTTTTTTAGTAATAGAATGACCCTTATCTTTAATTCCTCTCAAGATCATTTTGGTTGCGTTGCCCATTGTGGTATCCACTTCCATGTGCTCCTTGTGAGTCACCCCATCAAGGCCCATTCTCCTGGTTGTTTGAGTCCATGCTCTTTTGTTGGACATGGCAAAGAATCTGAAGTTGTTGCATATTTGGAAATTGTGTGTCAATTTGGCCATCTCCCCGATCTTGTGTACTGTGACTCCCTTGTGATGGCCATTCAAAAGACTGTGCCCAGGGACATTTTAACTCTGATCATGGTGGCCCAGCAGTTGAAATTGATGACCTATCATTTGAAAGTTTCAAACCATCAAAGTTTTGGGTGTGGTATGAGAAATGGGCAATACTTGTCACATATGCAATCAATGTAGATACAGTTGGGACACTATATTCTGAATCAAGGGACACATGCATCAAAGTTTTTGGGTTTCTTTGTTATCTTCTAAGTTACTGGAAACGCCTAAAGAAATTGCTGGAAACGCGGATCCCCATTTCCAAAACGGATATGATCCTTGTCCGAAACGCCGTAAAAACGTTTTTGTGCCGTTTCAAAAAATTGGAAACTTAGATTCATAATTGGATACGTTTCCAAGGGTTTTTAATTTTTTTGGATCTGTTTCCAGATTTAAATCGTGATCGGAATCCACCTTTAAAATGTTAAAACACATGAAAATTTGTTCAAAAATTTATACAAACAGAAAAAGATAGATGTTCAAAATTACAAACAAAAGGGTTTGATTGATGCCTTCATAAAGACATTTATTTGAGCGATAATTTTCAGTTTGGTTAAGGTTTTGTGAATTGTCATTGATTTTTCTCTTGATTTCATAAATCCCTCCAATATAACAAATCTTCTCTAGCCAATCTTTTGCCTGCATATAGTCAAGAGACCAAGCTAACATTGAGAAGATTGAAATGTTCAAATAGGTCTTGACAGAATATCCCAATGATCCCATGGGCCTTTTAATTGTTATGCAAGGAAAATAGATACCATATGCCATGCATGACACATTCTTTGAAGGAGTTGGACCCAAAAGCACAAAGGTTGTAGCATTTCTGATTACATTACTAATGATGATGATAATATGTTGAATGTTATAATAAACGCTATTGATGATGACAATGTTTATGCTGAATTGATGATGATGATTTGTTTATGTTGAATTCATGATGATGATTATGTATTTTTAGATATAGAATCTAGATTCTAAAAGATGAATGGTAATATATATATATATATATATATATATATATACATACCGTTTCCTTGTCGTATCGTATACAAATTTTTTGAAAATTTGTCGTATCCATTTCAAATTTCGTATCTGTATCCGTTCCCGTATCCATTTCAATGCAACTTAGGTTATCTTTCTTTCAAAGATTGAATTATTATTATTATTATGAGATGGTTTAGACTTTTTAAGATCTGTGGACTGACATTTTGGTTTGTGATAAATTAGGAGGGTTTTAATTAGAATTTAGCTAGGTGTCTCTATGACACTATGTTGAAAGCTGGCTTCAGAAGAAATATCAAGTAATGGTAACTTGCAAATAGTGTTTTTGCAATATTACCAGTTAAATTGCATTGTAAATAGGTCTCTTATGGTAGAACTTGGCACCCTCCATTTGCTGATATAAGTGTTTGACAGGGAGACTTCTAATTTGAATCCCTATTAATGAAGCACGAACAAGCTAGCCTGAATAGGTTCAAACTTCAAAGCCAGGAGCATGATTTGGTTTGTAGTCTTCCTAGAACCACTAGTTAGTAGAAGACTTACAGTTTCTGCTAGACATCAGTTTGTGGTCATCTTTGAATCACCATTTTGTGAGCACTTAAATTAGCAAAAGACATCAACTTCCAAAGAAATCAGGAAATGTTCCCGGTTGGTGTTAGAAAATCAGAGAGGAAGAAATATTTTCTTATATAGATAATTACTTGTGATTCTTTTATCTTTATGTTCTTTTATCTTTTAGTTCATCAAGCAATTACCAAAACTGTTGAAAAGTGTAACTAGGTTTGGTCTTCATAATGACTTTGTGTAATTGTGATTTTTATGTAATTGATGTAAAGAAGAAAAATAAAATGATTGTATGCTTGCTTCATGGGTTTCATGAGCAAGACATTTTATTTTTAGATGGCTCCCATTGAGAGCATTTAGGATTTGTCATAAAAGTCAAATAGAGTCAATGCCATGTATGAAGAACCCTTCTTGGGCATGTTACAAATGTATATGAGTCTATAGAATTATCAAGAAGCCCTCCAAGACAAGCACTAGTTACTCCTCTTCAAGTCGGCCTCAAGATAAAGTGAAGAACTTATGTCAGCTTCACCTAATGGAGACACAACTATTCGAATTCATATGTCGGCTCATTTATATGGGACAACCACTATATATATGTGTAGGGTATTCACATTTCCACAGAAAACAAGCTTGGATCTCTCTGAAATTCGGATCACAGTTACAGCGACAAGAAAAGGGACAAGTTCAGATGTCAAAGTGCAGAAGGAACTCGGATAAGTAATGAAGGGGCAACGAGGATCTTTTAGGGCTTACCACGGAAACAAAAGTTCGTATTTCTGAGAGAGTTTCGGTGCTACAACAGAAGAATAAAGTTCAGACAAGGGTATATAGACCACAGTTCGGTGCTATGAAGAAACTACATATCCCAGTGATTCGGTTCTATCTCAGTCTCACAGATTTGGTGCTATCTTTGCTGCGTTGCTGCTACAGTGATCACATTTTGGTGACATTACAGTGATGTGTTTCGGTGCCATCTCAAGTGTATCTACGGTTCGTTGCTATGCTAAGATAAGAGACGATTTCAGTTTGTTTTTAATGCTATGTCTCAGAGCTAAGAAGCTCAAAGCGGAAGAGGAGTCAAGAAGAAGAAAAGAGCAGAAGAGAGTCAAGAGAACTATTGTCTTGGTCTTGGAGTGGCTAATAGGTCAAGGGTCTTGGTTTTGGTATTCGTCAATTGGAATTTCTATAAGAAGAATTTGTGCGGGTTTTCCTCTCAAAGAGTGAGAGGTTTTGGCCCTGGCTCATAGCCTACATTCCGTGTCTCTTGTCTATTTATGTTCATGCATTGGTAGCTGTTTGATGAAGAACACTAATAACTAAAGAAAAGAAGATCCTAATGTAAAGTTGTAAAAAGCACTCACAAGCAATTACTAATGGAAGAGAAATCACCTAACAACTTGATGCCCTAGATTTCTCAACAAAAACAATAGCACAAATATCACAATCATCAGCTATAGGCAAACAACTAGGGCAAAACCCCTATCTAGGGGAAAACCCAGTCAACAACTCTTCCTTACTAACTCCTTGAGACTCCTTGAGATAATCCAAGACTCTTGACCTAGACCCAAACTTCCTCCACACCAAGTCAACCCTTTCTTCCTTCTTGCAGATGATAACCCTTCAATAGCAACTTCGACCTAGCAGCAACAACTTGCAGCAGCAGCTTCGACCCAGCAACTGGCAGCAACAACAACAACAACTTCGACTTGACAAGAGAGACTTCGATCTCCTAGAGGAATCCACACGAGAGAGATAGATAACCCAAAATTTCGATTTTCTCTTTTTCTTCCTCTTTCTCCAACTTCACACTCCTTTAGCCCTCCTTCCTTACTTTGCACTTTTCCAACTCTTTCTTTTGGATATCGAACTTGTGTGTGTGAGAGTGAATGCTCCAAATGAATTCGAATTGCTTCAATATATAGGCTTTTGGTGAGGTTGAATTACCCAGTTTGAGGCCGACTTGATCTCCTTGAGGCCGACTTGGTGTGGAGGGGACAAATAGCATATTTGACTCAATATTAATTCTTTTTACATGATTCAAAAGCCCAAGGGTCTCTTTAAATGGACAATGACTCTAATGACTCGGAATAAATCCTAGAATTCCTCAATGGAGACTTTGACCTAAAACATGATGACCCAAGCATGGAACCCATGCTTTAACAAGTCATAATAATAATAATAAAAATTTCTTTTTCATTCTTTTGATAAATACAATTCATTGTGACTCAAATACATTTAATGAAGACCGAACCTAGATACATTCTTCAGTAGTTGGGCCTTAGAGCCAAGTTTCACAATATGCAGTCATCTTCAAACCACCATCAGTTTGTGGTCATCTTCAAATTGCCATTTATGAGCACTTCCAATCCACAGAAGTCATCAACTTCTAGCCAAATTTTGAAATGTTCCTGGAAATGCTGAGCGTGAGAGCTGAGTTTTAGAGTTGGTAGTCAACCTTAGACCACCATTTAGTAGAAGATTTTGCCTTTTGCTAGCGATTTGGTTTGTGGTGATCCCGAAACCACTACGTTTAGAGAGCACATTCAGCCATTGATAGCTGTTCTAATTTCTAATGTCTTTGCTTGGATTCAAAATAACCCTTTTGGATTAAAGGTGGGGTGGAATGTTAGTTATCCTAATCCATTAGGGTTAGGGTGAGGAATTCAACCATCATAAGGAATCCAAGAGACCTTGAAGATGCATCCAATGGTCATATATCTTGTATTATTATGTGTATCATTTGAATAAAATGTAATCCTTGCTTCACTCTTTCAATTTCTGGTGCAGTCTAACATATAGTATAACTTTGACAGAGCTTCCAAGAATAATTTGACTTCAAACAAGATCATGTTTATGCAACTTAGACAATTCACTCAACTTGTTGATTGGCACATAGAATTAGGTTATAAGTAATAACTTGTTGATTGGCCAGCTTTCTATATCAAGCATGCTGGGGACACGTATTTAAATGCATTGGGTGGGATCTTGTAGGGTTGCGTGACGTCATAGATGTGTCTTATATTAAATGCCAATTTAATTGATCGCAGGGCTTTCGTTTGATACAAATGAGACAATTTTGAGAGATGCATTTTTACCTTATGGTGAAATCCTTGAAGGTATGTGCATGCATTTTGATTTTACTGTAAAATGTAAACGTATCTAATCAATTTATGCGTAATGCATCTGACCCACATGTTATGAACAAATCCTTTGCTGATGCTCTGTCTTTGGCCTACATGTTATGAAGTAGCCTATAGTTCGAACTTAAATAATTATGAACTGACTTGTATTTTCCTGCAGTTAGAGTGATAGTCGATCGTGCTAGTGGACTGTCAAAGGGGTTTGGGTTTGTGCAATTTTCTTCTGAATCAGATGCTGTTAATGCTCTGAAGGAGATGGATGGCCGGGTAAATGTCTCATATTTTATCTCTAGAGATCCATGGCGTACACATCAACAGATTATTTTTCTTTGTCTGCATCCAAAATAACGTTGTATAAGGAAAGTAATATATGCTTCGCTTCTTTTCGCAGTTTCTGGATGGCAGAAATATTCGTGTCAACTTTGCAAATACTAGAGCTCGTCCGAATAGTGCTCCTCTAAGGCTAGTCCCAGCTTCTGGCCTAAACCCATAAACATTGATTAACAAAGAAATATATATTCCATGCCACATTAAGAGATCTTGAACTTGATAAAGATGTCAAAATTTAGCACATAATTAGCGATTGCACCAAAAGGCATGCAAGGGTTCATCTAATTGTTAGGAAACTCTATCAAGCAGATGACTCGAATACAGATGCTGTTAATGCTCTGAAGGTGGTGGATGGCTGGGTAAAATTCTCCTATTGTCCATAGAGATCCTCGGCCTACACATCAACAGATGATTTCTTTTTTGTCTGCATCCAAAGGAGGATATGTACGGAAAGTAACATGTGATTCACTTCTTTTTGCAGTCAATGGATGACAGGAATATTCATGTAAACTTTGCAAACACTAGATCTCGTCAGGATAGTGCTCTTCCAAAAGGCTGTAGTACCAGCCCCAGGGATAAACTCATAAACATCGACTAACAAAGAAATATATATTCCACGACACATTGAGAGATTTTGAGCTTGTTAGAGATGTTCAAATTTATCACATCGTTCTTGATTGCACCAAAATGCATGTCAGTGTTCATCTAATTGTTAGAAAACTTGATCAAGCAGATCACTCTAATATGTTTTTATAGTGCACCTGTTATGAATAAAATATATAGAAAATAATGTAAATGATAATAATTATAAATAATGAGTAATTAGTTCTGAAATGAAAACTGAACCCTAGTGTACAGCTTAGAACTTGGTAATCTTCCTAATGAAATAAAGCTGGAGCTGTGGAGCATATTCTTGTCAAATTTTGAGATTTTAATTTATTTTGAAGCGATCTATCATGGTATCTGTTAATTGTATGTACATAGATTTGGTATCTGTTAAATGTATATCCATAGATTTGTTCGTGCTCATTGACGTAGAGGATTTAACCATGATCCTTTTTGTTTTCCCTTGCTTGGTTGTAAAGAAGGGTTTTGTAATCAAAGGGACATTCTTTTTTTGTAAACTTTAGAATGGGTCCTCTAACTGATATGGTTGGTTGGTTGGTTTGTGAAGTAAGAATATTGTAAATTCTCTACCGATGTTCAAATTTCTTAGAAATATGCATCTTATCAGTTGGTGTGGTTGGATAAGGGGGTTATTTATAATGGTTAAGATCATGTGTAAGTCATGGGAAAGGTGGGCAGAAGAGATAGCCATCCTAAGATTAAGTGGGATGCCTAATGGTTCGTGTGTAGGTACAAGTCTTAGAATTTTTTTATTGATTAGATAATGCTTAGTAACATCTATTTAGTGGAAGGATAGTTGTTTCTGGTAAGACATATCTCCCAATTACAACATCTTGGTTGAAGAATAAGCACTTTAAACATGTGAAACAAACATGCTCCATTATACTAAATTATGATATAAGGAAAATTTATGTGCTTACTTATCTAAATCAAACATTTAAAAAATAAGTATTTAAATCTAGAAAATCGAATACCCAATCTACATATGTCATTGATTGAATGACCCAACTAATTAATAATGGTTATGCTTTGTCAAATGGGTGCATTGAAGGGTATTAATTTTGTGTTTTTAACATTCTAGTCATTCAGCTTTATGCTACAATCAATGTTTTCTAGGAAATTCAATGCAACTTCTATGGTAATGCACTAATATATTCATAAGTTTGGATTCATCATATTTAGGCTTTTATTAAATAATTATTGGAAAACTAAATTTAGTGGCGTAGAGTTGGTAGAGAGGTGATCAAATTTAGACTTTATTTTAGTTATTCTATTTTTTTCAATAAGATGAGATTCTATATCTTCTTTTGATTTTTACCAAAATTCATGGATATCTAGAATTATTTGGTAAACACTAATAATGCATTATTGAGAAAACATTTATTTGTGTCTTCCATTGATTTTCACTTATAACATAGTTACCAACTTGACGAAAACTATGACTTCAAAATGAATATTAAGTTCAAATCATCATATCTTTTTTCAAAAACACTAAAATCAAAGTCCTAGTTCAAAAAGTGGTGCTAGTTGAGTTGCCTTTTTTTTAATATTTTTATGTGGGTTAAAATTACCCCTTTTTTCCACCATGGCATAAATCCTCATAAAGTTGCAAATAAAAACATGAAATCGATCCCCCAAAACAAAAAGTGGTGCTTTCAACATCACATCTTTTTTTAAGGTGAAAATTACAACTTGGTTGAATTGTGGAATTGAGAATTGGTAATATTCTAAATAAAAATGATAAAATTGACTTTCAAAACGAAGAGGGGTGCTAGTAGTAGCACCACTTTTTCTTTAATGTTAATATTACAACTTGTTTGACACAATGACTTTGACAATTGGTATCATTATGAATAAAAAAATTGAAATAAATCTTTAAATCCAAATGTGGTGATACAAGTAGCACATTTTGGGTTTAAAATCACTTCTTAAAAATATCACTATTACAAATAAAATCATAGAAAATGAAAAAATGTAATGGTAACAAAAATAAACAAATAAGCCTTTAAATAAAGAAATGAGGAAAAAATTCAAATTAAAAATTCTAAATGAAAAACATAAACTATTTGAATATGAGAAAAAAAATAAAAATAAAATAAAAGAATAAATAAAGAAAATTAAATTTGAATAAAAAATTTAAAAAAGAAAAAGAAAAGAAAAAACACCTTAATTTTAAAACTATAGGAAAAACTTAATTAAAAAAATAATTGAGAGAAGTAAAATTAGAAAAGTTAGAAAATTTCCAAAAACAATTAATTTTAAATCAGGGAAAAAATACAATAAATCGTTTAAAACAAATACAAAAACAACTCAAAAAACAAAAACAATCAAACTTCTTGCTTCCCCAACTACTTATCCATCCCCATGCCTTGCCCCTACGCGCCCTCCTCCCCTTATAGCTCTCACGGCTTCCCCACTCCCACATCATGCTTTGCATAGCCCCATGGGTCAACCCGCCCTATGGCAATGGCTCTATTACTCATTGTTCGTTACTTCTTGTAGGAGAAATAATAATTTGTTGCTACAGATTAAGCGTTGGTTCGTTGGGTGGCACATGACACAACATAAGGTGGAGAGGGAGTGTAGGGAGTGGTAGAATTGTGGAGGCCACAAAAGGGAGGGGTAGGGTGTGTGGGTGGATAGCGGGGGGGGGGGGGGGGCGGGTGTTTGAGGAAAGTGGGGAAGGTAATTTTGACACTCAGTAGTCCTCTTTCACATATTCTTTATTTTAATTTGTTCTTTATTTTTTAAATTTATTATTTTATTTTATTTTTAATAAACTTTATTTGCTTTGATTTTTTAGAAGTATTTTTAGGTGTTATTATTGATAATTTTGCTTTTACAAGTGTTGCTTGTTTTTTGGTCTGCCATAAGAGAAACTAGACTATAGACCATGTCCATAAATTATAGCCATTTTCAAAATTTGATTGAGTGACCAGATGAAATAAACGTATAGACAACATGTAATTTCTCTCTTTGAAATTATGAATTTTCTTTACGGAAAAGAAGAAGAAGAAATAAACGTATAGACAAATTATGCATGTTGCCCCAACATAAGGAAAACTAGTAGCCACGACCAAAACAATATGCAACAATTTTGAAACAGTCTTACGAAAAAACTAGAAAATTTATTGCAGGGAGGTTGTGTCTGATAAATCGAAATGCAAAGGAAAATAGATAACCAAAAGGAAACCTTGACAGAGAAACTGAGTATCATGAGGACAGGGAGGTGTCCAAGTTGATAGGTTGTTCTACTCCCTTGTTGCGAGGAGGTGCCGACGTCCTTGGAGGCGAACCCATTTCTACATGTGTTAAGCGACCTTCCATGTCCAATAGCAACAATCTCAATTCCTCTTGTATGTTCAAGAGATAGTCTTGAGGCTATTTTCTATCCATAAGCACCTTACCAAAGAGGAGCTTGAGATGCCAATAAAGATCAATGATGTGGAGATAGTGGTTTTGTCTGCCCTTGGTATTACCAATGTTAGGAATCCATGGTGCTACTCCCTCTAGAACCTCTAAATCCAAAACATGCTAGCGCTCAGTGTGAATTTCCTCCCGTACCTCATGATTTTCTTCCTAGATGGCAACCATAGTGTGCTCATGGTAGTGGCATGCATAAGACTCTGCCCGAAAGTGAGCACGGGAACTGCCCACTGTTCCATGGCTGCCACCTCCTCCTTTGTAGCATGCCTTTTGTCTTTTCATGGTGGCTCGGGAGGGAAGAGCACTAAAGGAGCAAAGAAGATACAAAGCCGAGGAAATGAGAAGGTAGAAGCTCCATAAGATGAAGGAGTTCACCAAAGCAAGCCCATCCGAAACAATTGAGGTAGTGGAGCTCCTGTCTGCGTTAGATAGTGGTAGCACAAACAAGAGAAAAGCCAATGATGGATAAGCGTCAAGTGAGGTACCAAACTGCAACGAGTGACCACAATTCATTCAAGGGCGAGGAAAGTTTTATAGGTGGGAGGGACCTACAGGGTGGAGTCCTGACTCCCTTAGCTCGAGAGAGACCCAATGAACAATGATGCCACAAACCAAAATTAGAAGCCAAACTCCTATTATAGCCATCTTAATTCTCATGTAGTGGCACTTGTCTTAATGAGGATTGTTAATGCATGGGTAGAGGTTAATTTGTCAAGGGGGATGTAAGTGTAATGCCCCTTTTTGAATGACCACTTTTGGAGAACAACTTAGACGCCTATTTGATTCCTGTAGGCTATAGTCGGTAAAAAGGGAATCAAGTAATTTAATTACTTAAATTTTAGTTGGGTGGAAGTTATAAAAAAGAGACCCATGGTATTTTGATGTCCAATGATATAGACCCATTCCAGTAATCTAATCAACCATGGTATGGTCCCATTGTGTTCTGACAAAAAAGAGAGATTGGAGCTCACTCTTTGGGCATGCTTAGTCTTTTTCCTCAATTTGATTTGGAGAGCTCTTGTAGCTTTTGAGTGTTGAGGGTGGAACCCTTGAGCGAATTGGTTTTGGTGGTGAAATGTATCCACCCTAGCTAATAAGGATTGGTTTTGGTGGTGAAATATATCCACCCTAGTTGATCAAGAAGAAAGATCACTAAGATATTTCATAGGTATTCATTGTTGAATATTTATCTCATTGCTAGATCGTGGGATCACTTGAGGAGGCCGTACCAATTATTATCATCCAGTTGAGAGTTTTGTGGGTTATTTCAGATCAGATTTTTGGAAGTCAAAGGAGGTTGAATTTATTTTTGTTATCAACAACTTGAGGGTTCTATGTGGTTCAATTTAGTCATAAACAATTTGTGGAAGACAAGGGAGGCTGTAATAGTGTTATTATCATAATTTTTCTTGTAGTATAATTGTTGTAAAGGTTTCATGCAAAGTGTTCAATGAAATGCGTTAGAAATATTTCATATTGGTTTGCATGCAAAATATTTGACAAAATGTTTGAAAGATAAAAACCAAAAGTTTTGCAAGTTTGGTTAGAATAATCTAGTAGGGGATATTACAATGGTATTAGAGCTGTGCATTTTGCCAACTTGAGGGGTTTTTAGTTTAAGATTCATAATCATAATTTCTTCCAGTTAGTTGCAATTGGGAATTATAGTTCTTTGAGTGAAAAAATGAAAATCTTTAATCAATAAGAGTGCCTATCATAATTGTTGCAAAAATTTGAAAACTATGACAAGAATCTAACAAAATTGCTAGAGCATTATGGGGCGTTGGAATATTAATTATAAGTCTATACAAACAAAAATAATTATTCCAACCTAAGAAATAAAGAACGTAGTGAGAATAAACTTAGGAGACAAAATCTTTGTTTTTCTTGCAAAGGACCTTCGGATCTTAATCACCATTGCACAAGAAAAATGGTAAAGATGTTAGTAAGGAAGAAGGGAAAATAGAAATAGATAGATGGTCCAAGTACCTATCTAGATAATAATTGAAAAATGTGCTAGTGAGCCTCCAATATGTATGGAAATAGAAAGAGAAGGCAGAGAAACCACACCATTTCAACTTGAGAAAGAAGCACACTCAAATTTAAAAGAGACAACCAAAGAGGAGAAATTTCGTAGTTTTGAAGAGAAGGTTTCTAGCCCCGTTTGTAAAGAGGGAGAGAGCAGTTGACCCAACAGTTGTAAGAAAAAGCTAAAATGGTAGCAATCGGAGCTTTGGCTACGAAAAATTCATGGAATAAAGTGGTTGTTGAGGAAGAGAATTAAACACGAGGCCGATGGGGGGCTTGAGAGATCCAGTGACAACTATGGCAGAGTCCCACTTAGGAGGGATTGTAAGGGTTACAATGTCTCAACCATTTGTATTGAAGGAGGTGATGTTGATCAGAGCAACCAATATGGGAATTTGTGATGCATTTGGTTCTTAACGTTCCTCTGCGAAGTTGAGGAAAGCATTGCATTTTATTTTTTTACAGAAAATACTCCGCTCCGTGGAGGTACCACCCAAGGATGGGCTTCCTCACGTTGATATTCCTTTTCATCCAATGGTGCAGTGCTTGGATGTTGACATCCTAATTCAACTTTTTAATGTTGTTATTCTTGAAAGGCAAATTCTACTTCGTGCAAACAAGTAATCATTACTAACTCTTGTATAAGAAGATATTTTCCATTTAATCTATCCATTTAAGTGGCATCATGTTTACATTCCACTTCTATTTTTTAGTGGAGTTGACTATATTGACGCTCCAACACCATATATTATGGTTCTTCCCTTAAGAGTTGACACATCTAATCTTACCATGGATGTTGTGGTTGTTGTGGACCTTGATTACAATCATATAACATCAAAATATATTCCCCCAATACCTAACCCAAAGTTGGCTTGCCTATGTATAGAATTAATGCACTTCTTGTATCCAAATCTTATGGATTTAGATCACATGCAAATGATTGCTAGAGGGATTTTTGGAGATTTCCATAGACGCAATAACAAGACTTGGGGGGAGCAACATGACTTAGAACTCAGATTGATATTCCTAAAGTTTTTCACATCAATCCTTAGTGGTTATCGCAAATTTGTGGAGAATACAACAACACGATTGTTCAATATATAGGCTTTCCTGGAAAAGTGATCTCTTACTACGAAACAACCACCTGATCCCTTGGTAGTTCGATTTTTAGGTTCACAAGGTTTCTTTGAATTGCTGGAGAGAAGCCATGGATCAGAGGAGTCTCGGCGTAATCTCTTAGACAAATTATGAGACAAAACAACTAGAGGCCAAAACCCTTATTTTGTGCTACTAGATACCATAAGTGAGTTAGAGATCAAAACTTTAGCAAACCCATCTGGTGGAACTGTAGTTTTAGGTGGTCCATACTATTATGATCGTTTCCTTGCCAACATTAGGACTCAAGATCAAGAAGATAAGAAAAAATCAATTATGGTTTCTGCAAATGCAACGTTGGAACATCCTAACAAAGATATCTGAAATCCAAGGTCGGTTATAACATGGCCAAATTTTTCCAAAGCCAAATGTTTGAGCCCAAGGGAGAGAGATGCAAAGAGAGAACACATGGTTCTTGACATAAAGTTCAAGCTACAGGGAATTTGGATGGCGCCTCCTTAAGTTGGGTGCAATTGATGACCTGCTTTCTTCATTTGAGTATGGGACAATTCTTGCTCTAATTGAGTAAGATGTAGAAGGTATTGGAAGAAGTGGATTTGTTGAATGCATCAGGGAGCATATCCACTTGGGATGATAGTGCCAATTGATAAAGGAGCAGTTCATTACAATGGAGTTGCTTAAGACAACAATAAGTTACGTCGATTAAAGAGACAACATGGTTACTATCAGAGATGCCTTAAAATTTGTTGTTGAAATATATAAAAGCGATGGTAATAATGTAACAGATTATGTTCAACACCATTTGGGTACTCTTCATTCTTGGGAGGAGATACGATTTTGGGAAGGATATTTTGGAAGCACCATGGCAAAAGACTCAAACAAGTTGGCCAACTATGCTACATTATTCATTGAGAAACTTGTCATAATTGTGTCTCATATGGCTGGTTTAAGAATATCTGATGAAGAGGCGTGATTCATAGTGGAATCAATTGTACAAAAGAACAATCTTGGATACAAGCAACTTATTAAGGTGATGAGATTATTGTCTTATTTACAATAGGCATGGAAAGGCTATTAGGCTATCCTAAAATGATAGATGCAATAATTGTCATCCTCTCTGCATAACCTACCCACTCAATAACCAACTGATGTTGCAGATGGGACTTAACAATCAACTAAAGCATTTGGTCTAGGATGGATTTTGGTACAAAGCATGTTCAATCGAGATCTAGCTAACCATAGAGCACCTGTTGCTTATGTGCAAAGAGGAGCATCTAATAGTGGTGTTCTAGTTTCCAATGAGAACATTTAGAATGCTATACCACCACGAGAAGTAGAGATACGACCCATTGGTCCAGAAAGAGGATATTTACATGTGTATACTTAAGTGTCATAAGGGTTCTATTATATCTCACCATGCAGTGATAAGATGTGAAGTATATGATCTCACAAGTGATCAAGAGGATAATGGCTGTTTCATTAGTGGGAGTGTTGATTGCACAATCAAATTAAGGGATCCAAGTCATCGTGGATCAGAACTTAAAGAAACCTTAATAGGGCATACTAGAGTAATTCATGCCATTAGCTCTGAAAAAAAAGTTGTCTCTGGATTTAATGATCAATGTGTGTTTGTGTGGGATAAATAAATTTCTTGAGTTTTGGAAGAACTCAAGGGGCATGAGGCTTAGGTCAACTATGTAAAAATGCTTTGAAGAGAGTGTGCCCTTACTAATTCTTATGATGGAAGTGTCAAGTAGTGGGATGCTCATATAACTCTTCAAATTTCTCATTTGATATTAAGACTCTGCATAAGGTGCTTATCTTGAAGTTAGGAAAGAGTTTCTTGGTAAAGTCCATCAAGATCTCAAAGATTGGACTCTTGATTAGAAATATGATTGTGCCTTTGTTCTTAATGTATTAAGAGAAACAAAAGATGCACTTGGAGAGGTTAGGAAATACTTAGTTGATTTTGTAGAGACGTGTCGTCAAGAGGCACTGTTACAACAACCTTATGCCTAATCACATTCATCATATTTTTTTCTAGAATATGTTATAGATTATTTGGTCCATGATCTTGCACACCATCCTAAATTCCCTACAAATTTTGAAGCACTTGAACCGTATGATCACTGTGGTAATGTAATGACATGCATAGGTCTTCATGGGCTAGCAAGTTCTCAAAAAGAAAAAAATAATGGAAGGTTCCACATGATTTTCCTTGAGGACATAAGGTATTATAAGGAAGGATTCAAAGTTGGGGATCCACAAAAGCAACTGCTTATCGATGACCCAAAATCATCAAATGGAATCCTCATTGAAGGATACATGGGATATGTTATAAATATGATAAAGTTGGATCATGAGGAGCTATGCCTTTCAACTTCACCATATATTTTTATGAGGAATAGTTTACATTGTAGTGAATTGATTTGCAATATGGCAGAGTGTGACCGTGATGTTGGGTTTAGTTTCATTAGGATGGCACAACAAATATATGTTGGAGAATTCTACATGCATATTTGGGATCTTAATATTGATATGCAAGGTTTGAATTGCTTGAGGGAAAGCAATCTCAGGAAGGGAGGAAAGTAATGAAACTTTCTAAATGATCACTTTTGGAGAACAACTTAGTAGTCTATTTGATTCTCATAGGATATAGTTAGTAAACATGAGATCCATTAATTCAATTATTTAAATCTTTGTTGGGTGAAAGTTATAAAATAGAGACCCATGGTATTTTGATGATAAAAGAGACATTAGAGCTCACTATTTGGGCATGCTTAGTCCTTTTCCTCAATTCAATTTGGAGATATCTTGTAGCTTTTGAGTGATGAGGGTGAAACCCTTGAGTGGATTGTTTCAGTGGTGAAACATATCCACCATAGTTGATAAGGATTGGTTTTGGTGGTGAAACATATCCACCCTAGCGGGTCAAGAGGAAATATCACTAAAAAATTTCACAGGTATTCATTGTTGAACATTTATCTCATTTCTAAACCGTGGGATTAGTTGAGGAGGTCGTACCAAATATATCACCCAATTGAGGGTTATTTTAGATCAGATTCGGAGAAGTCAAATGAGGCCAAATTTATTTATTTTATCAACAATCTGAGGGTTATGTGTGGATCGATTTAGTCATTAGTAATTTTTGGAAGACAAGGGAGGCCAATGTTGGGTCACCAAATTATCACCTTTTTCACCATCCTAAACAAATCATTTTTAGTCATTTATTATACTTCTTTATCGAGCATCTATTACCTGTCTTGTGTTTCTTTGTGAATGTGCCACAATAAGTTTACTAATATTAAAGTAGTTAAGTATCATTATTCTCCTTTATTTTTGATGAATTAGAAAGGATTATTGTTGGATTTATTGATGATGGTTTGCCTTGTGTTGTTCCTATGGCTCCTATGTAGTTACTATGACTAACCTCCATGGTTAAAATATCTACATAACTTCAGGGAAATTATAGAATGTGGGTTTTGTTCCTAGGGATGTTTACACGGAATTATGTTACCTAATTCATACCTAGGTTGAATCCATTAGGCTCCAACTCATGATCTAGAATTTAGACAAATCATGCAAAGCAAAATATGGTAACTAACATTAGACATGATTTCTAGAGAAATGAAGGCGAATCTAGAAAATTTGCGATGTGGGTTTTTTTCATAACATCCACAATTAGGTAACTCACAAGTGGTTTCTCCAAAAAGTTTGTGGATTAGAAGATGCACACGGTTATGTTAGGAAAACCTTTCTTGTTACAACTGTTGGCTAAGAACAATCCAAACAGTGCGACCACTTAGCAAATGAAACAAATCGAGCCTATCCTCAGATGGTTTCATGATAAATTAATCTAATGTAATCATATCTTGAGTTTTTTTTTCAATTAAGATCCTCCAAATACAAGTAGACATAATATCTTTTAAATCTGTCCATCACTTTGACAATCCATATTTGGGGGAATTGGTTCCAATTCGTCCCTTTGTCTCTCTATATAAAATTTATGCACTGAGGGTAGGTTTAGGGGGAGCATCATTATTTTTAGATTGTGCATATTTTTATTTCATTTTTCGAGCTAATGCAATCTTCTGCAAGTTCATGGTTCATTTATGAGCTGTTCTGCTAGCTTGTGAGCTATGATTTACCAAATCCATGCTAAGGAGGAAGGGACCTCCTCTTTAGTAGGGATAGTTGCATTGTATAGGTAGCATAGTTGTTTCATTTTAATTTAATTGCAGGTTATGTTAATTTTGTGCTTGTTGTAATTTCATTTTTCATTATTATAGATTATTACTAATACATTGTAGTTAATGTATATAAAACTAGCTTGTAGAATACTTGATATAGATTTCTTGTGTGACAACATAGTTACTCCTAGGCCGATCCCTACTAATTGTATGTTGCTATCTAATCACTGCTACAACTTTATAATTTGTTGCTGATACAAAATGTTAATTGGTTGTTGTTACATATGTTACAACATGTTACACAATTAATGAATGAATTGATTTCGATTGGATTATTGATTATGTGGTTGTGATCAAATGGTTTTATGCAATTAATTTTGAGGAGTAGTATTTTCTTTCTTTTCAATAGTTATCTTAGCATATATGAGTGCCATTTTATTTTGCAAGTGTGATTTCATTTCCAACATTATGTGCAAAGTGTTATTTTTAAGCAAGTGAGGGTTTGGCATTGGGACTTTTGTTGAATTGATTTATATTCTTGCAAGTGTGAAGACTTACAACAAATTTTGATTTGATTGAGTGCCAAGTTCTTATAGAAGAAATCTTAGTGATGATTTGGAATTAGTCAATGTCAGTTAGAAATTGCTCCCTGCATATACTGTGCATGATAACCTTGAAATAAATGGACTTACCTAGGTTGATAATTTATGTGTGAACAATTGACTTGTTTTATTAAGACAATTGATTTTCCCAATATTTTGGCAACATTGTCAGGGAGGTTATTAAGTGCGCAATAACGTAATTGGAATTGTTTCTTTTTAAAGATGCATTGTTAAAATGAAATGCATTAGAAGTGCTCCTGACTTTGAGGTGACAAGGTAGTAAGATAAGAGGTAGGAACCTATGCATCACTTTGATAGACTCAGGTGGGCTCGACTTCATAAAGAGTTAGTACACATAGGTTGCATGAATAGAGAAGTTTATTTCCCACAATTAGGTTTCTTTTCCAACAAATTTCATTTGAAGTAGAAAAGTTGTATTCCCCTTTGCACTAATCCATGTGCTGACATAATATACCAGCTAGCGGAACAATCTTCTTGAGAAAGGAAGAAATGGCATTTCATGAAATATCTCAAATCCTAACTTTTGATTTAAGGAATGAGAGATGACTTTGTGGACATGTTGAATCTAATGGGAAAATGAGACATACGAAAGAAGCCTTATGATGACATAATCACACTCTGCTTGTGGAGTTCGAGAGGATCATCAAGGAACAAATCTTTAGCATGATATGCTTATGCTAAGATACAAAAATATACCAATGGTAGAGTCACGAGGGTAGAAATAAGTAATTTGTATGAAAAATTTAAAACTGATATCATTATCTCTTTGTCTTCACAATTTGATGTTTTGTAGAAAAAATAGAAGCAAGTTTAAGTTGAAAAATCATTGTCAATATTTTTCTCCAACTGTAGGAAGATCACTCAAAGAGTGTCCACTTAACAATGTGAAAGTCTATGGAATTTGTGAGCAAGGTCACTCAATGAAGCACTACCCATGGCTGCCAAGATTAAAAGTAGTATTTAAGGAATAGGGTGAGGGGACAGAGTGGGGATATTTTATTATCTCTAAGAAGGCATGGCAAGCTTGACCACTAGGTATAGCTCAAGGGACATCATCATATTTTAATACCTGGACTAACATGTATAATCCTTAGCAACTTCCTCAACAATTTTATAATCCTACAGTTCCATGGCAACCTCCTAGTCCTCCTCTGATTCAATACCCCACACTATGGCCACAGTGGCCCTCTCCCCTAAGTCAGATATTTTTATGGCCACAAGAATGGCATGGAGCCTCTTTTTGAGGGAAATTCCATGTTCAAACTCAACTTCCTGTGCAACAACAACAACTGCAACTCCCATACAATGCACCACCAAGTAATCCTCCTCTGTGACCCTAACTACCTATGCAACCTAACCCAAATTCAAACAATAAGGTGACACAACAAGTCAAAGCACCTATCATTTCCACTTACTGTATCTCCCTTATTGAATGTAATGATGTATAATTGAGATCAAGGAGAGAGTGAATCCAAGAAATTCCCTTGTTACCACAAAGCATGAAGAAGAGAATTCGCCCTGGGAAGAAGCCCCAATCTAGAGTTCATTAGAGGAACAATACATAATTGAAAAGCATGTTGAAACTTCTATAACAATTGATGATGCTATTACTGTTGAAACTACTAAAATTGTGATAGTCCAGATAGGAAAAACAACTATTCTAAACAACTTGGATGACTTGGTCACAATAAAAAATATATCTGCATCTCAGGGAGGAGGAGAAGAGAAAGGACTCATACGTAACATCAAGTGGAAGATCAATAATTTAATGAACAATATCGAGAAGAAAACCCAAGAATTTTCTTTGATTATCTTTTCCGATCTGAAGGAGAGTCACAATGAATTATCAACAAAGAGTAGATACTGGAACCTGAAATTGAGCAATTTCTTTCATGCCTATCATTAGATCCGTTATGCATTCAAGATGGAAATCAACAAGTCTTAGTAGATCTTCTTGGCATGATAAAGGAGGGCATGATAACAATTTCTAGTGAGCTAGATAGACCACACTAAAGCTTGGTTCCAAATTATTGTCAGCACACAACATTCCTTCGTCATCAGACATTTCCTAGCACCAGAGTAGCCAAAGCAATCGGATCCTTATATCGTCACATTCAAAACATATCTTCCATTTTTTTTGTATCTCAAAGGAACCCAACAACCCATCTGACACATAACTACTAGTAAACCTCTTAGGTCTACGACCTATCCTCCTCTCTGTAAACCAAGTCACAACCAGGGGGATTTCAATCTTGGGTCTCTTAGTTTTCCCAGGACTCACATTAATTCGATCACCAATTGAGTTATCCCTTGGGACCTATCTTCCAAATTTGAATATGAGTTCATTTGAAATTATGTTATACATGGCTTCATTGGAAATATTCTTACACTTGAAAATATGCTTCCTCTTTCAAGTAGAGCAGGATAATATAAATAAAAAAATAAATAAAATACTAAAGCTAAAATAAGTCTAACTGTGAAAACTAGGACATTGACGTAGTTAAACAAGGCTTTGCTTGAAAACTAGGTTACTGGTTGGCAAAGTTCTCAATAATTTTTG
Organism: Pinus tabuliformis; assembly: GCA_031772625.1. Classification (NCBI taxonomy): domain Eukaryota; kingdom Viridiplantae; phylum Streptophyta; class Pinopsida; order Pinales; family Pinaceae; genus Pinus; species Pinus tabuliformis. The sequence continues at coordinate 952,978,105 of CM062810.1, forward strand.
CACAATGTTGTTGATTCTCTACACATTCTCTCTCTCTCTCTCGCTATATATATAATGATCTTTCCATGCTTGACTTAAACACATCCATTCACTGGCAAGAGTTGTATCACATGTTTAGTTTCGATGAATATTTTGTGAAAATTCAACAACAGTTGCAACCTTTCATTTTTACAAATAAGAAGAAGTAGACCAACTGTTGGATAGCCAGGGAAACAAAAATTTTAGCCTTCACTCACTCAAAAGCTTCAACAACCATGTTGAGGTGTTGTTATGATGTTTAATGTTACTCCATTGATGCTATTACTAGTACAAGATGAATAATAGTACACATGTTCAAATTTTCCCTGCAAAACAAGATTTATCAGTAGTCTTCATCATTTTTGTCTCAAATCCAAAACAATAGTCAACCTCACATTGTGAACAATCAACAATAAAATAGTCAATGCCACATCTTTAGCAATAAGAAATCAACAGTCATTGGCATTTCAACACAACAATTGAAATACATTAGTGCTATGTTTTATATTAGCTCAACAACGTCTCAGTTTCAGATTCAAATTTCCTTTATCAGCGTGCCTGACAAAATCAAAATGTTGAGGTAAAACCTTAGGTAAAAATAAACTTGAAACTTTTTGATTTGTTAAAAATTTAAGGGATAATGATAAGAGACTACTGTGAGCCTATCATTTCATTTTGTTTCATCTTGTCTCTATCTTTCAAATATTTTTTAGCCCTCATATCCTACAAACCCACCGGCCTGCATCTCTCAACAAGCAAGATTCAATTATTTTTCGACATTTGCATAAATATTGATTACTTACAAATTTTATTTTATTCCCCAACAGGGATTCTCTTCACTATATATTGTCCCCTCCCTATTTTGTTTCCCTACACATGTTGGTTCCAAACCCATTGCTAATAAATCATTCAAAGACTATATTGGTATGCGACTTCCATTTGCATATTATGTTTTTATTCATTTTTCTCCATTGTGTTAGAGATTCAACCTATTTTGTATGGAATAAGCTTCATATAAGCTACTCGATTGGCCATATCCTAGAAAAAAAATATTAAAATTTTAATACTTTCACCACACACACACACACACACACACACACACACACACACATATGTACAAATATGTTTCTAAGTTTGACTTGTGCAAAGGGGTTTGTGTGAAAATTGACAATAATTACAACATAAAATCCTCGAACAACAACTCATAGTGTTGTAGCAGCTGATGAATGGTTAAGTTTGTCAACTATCAGAACAACCTTTTATGCCATCATGAGAAAAAGAGAGGGGTAAGTGTAGGTTGGTTGAATCTCATGTTGACAACTTAACTTTGTTTGCATGAGGACATGCAAAAATGTAAGTGTGGGGGAGAAGTAAGGGTAGTTATATTTGTACATGGAAATCCATATTCTATTGTATTAAGAGTTGGGTGTGGAGCTTGATTATCATCCTGATTGTTCAGAAGTTTTTGTTTCAGTTGCGCTAGACCCCTGTTCTGAATGGGGTGGCAATGCCGCTCGTCTAATCGCTGTTAGGGGGTCCAGGGGGGCGAAGACAACTTTTATGAACCCCCCTGGCGCGGGTTCAGGGGCAGTGCCCCAATGCTAAAAATAGATGAAAATTGGCCTTGTAAAAGATTGTAATTTCATAGTCAATCTGGGCCATTCATTAGGCGGATGATCTGACTGTAGAAGTTATGTTAATTTAGAGATTTTTTCCCTAGAAGGAAACCCACGGTTTATATGAGGGAATTGTATTGCATTGTGCATGATTATTTTGAGCGAGAGAGAGAGAGAGGAGACTATGTGAGAGCGAAGAGGAAATTACAACGGATCTACTGTAGGTTGTATCTCTTCATTTTGATGGATAATATAAAAGGAAGGGCTAACTGTTTCTCTGTGGACATAGCCCAAATTGGGTGAACCACAGATATCTTTGTCTCTCTTGTTTGATGGGTTTCTATGATTGTGTTTCCACAATATTTTGTGTATTTCATTGCTTCGTTAATTAATTTCTAACATTAAGTCCTATCCATGCACGAGAATAACAGGCTGCCAAGGACAAGGAAAATACTTTTTGTAATTTTTCATTTATTTGCACCATTTTTCCATATAAAATAATAGAAATTGATTCGTGGATATCTCCCAAATTGTGCATCAGATGGATTTGAAAAATAGAGGAGGGAAGCGTTAAGGTAAGATGAACAAACCTACAAATTTTCAATCAAAACTAGTTTATAAATTTTGAGAAATTAAGCATCATAACCTGCATCCATTTTTCTTATATCTCAAGATGTGTGCATTAGATGGCTCTGATTTTGGGCATGGAGAAGCATTAAAATAGTAAAAGCCCACTCACAAAGTTTCATCAAAATCCAGTTCATACTTTATGAGAAATTGGTTAAAAAAGTTTGCTGCTACGCCTGTAACAATTAGCTGCTACACCTATAATAATTACTGCAACACCTGCAATAGTTGATTTATTATATCTTAGGATCTGTGAAATTGTTTACTACAATTTTGGGTAGATAAGGACATTAAATGGTGATAAACACACCCAAAAAAAATCACCTCAATTTTAAGTGTTGTTTGCATGAAATGTCAATGTCTTTGAATCTGTTGCAATTCCATGTACACATTGTTGCAACTCCACCAGAATTGTTAAAATGCTACTTTTGAAGCTATGCCAATAATGGTAATTGAACATAATATATATAAGTTGATCTAGGTAACTATGGATTGAAACATCATGAGTTAGATCACTTATTTTTTTGTTCATAATTGGCTAATATGGAGACATGTATTTTAAGAAGTTTTTTTCATGGGAAATGAATTTTTTATGAAATGGGAAAACCGTTGTTCAAATTTTTTTAAGGTGCTATTGGGTAAGAATTATTGTCTTTTATCAATGGAGTAAGAAGAGAGGTGTTAAGTTTTAACAAGTGGTCTTGGTTAATGTGCATTAAAAATAGTAAGCATCAATCTTTCTTATTTTTGCTCAATGTTGTATTTTATGGGGAAATTGACACATCAACACAAGAAGCATATTATAATAACATGCATGTATACCAAAAAAATGCAACAAATTCCTAGGACAATATATACACTTACACACAAGTACCAATGTTGAACATAACATAAAATGAACTAATGTTGCCACTGGTGGCATTATGACTAACGTGTTGTCCTTGATGGCAACCCACTTGATGAGTTGTCTTTTGATGTCAACCTACTTGATGAAGATGCCAACAGGATGTGTCTACATATTAAAAAGGTTTTGGACAAAGGAATAACAGTTCAGAGATAGAGGAATGTTGAAAGGGATCTTTTGATAGGTACATGCGGGTTCTGTGAAGCAAAGCTGCACCAGATATGAAGAAGAAAAGGTGCGTACAGTTTTCACACCATGGTATTCTAAATACCAAGGGTCTTTACAATGTTATTAACCCATAGTATTGAGCCCAACAACGGATATTTGATCCTGTCAAAGAATACCATCGACATTAGTGTGGTTTTAACCTGTGGTATTGGCTAAGGGCTAAGCTATATAAGAAGATGAAGATTAAAGTACTTTGTGAGTGCAAGTGATGAATATTTCATGAATAGTTAGATCTATAACAAGTGTGCATGTAATGGGCTATTAATGAATTGTTTGATTTGAAATTAAATATGCACTTGAGAATTTGATGATGGATAAGATCCAATAGATATGAAATGACTATATTGATAATGCACTGATTTGATGTGTAATATTTATGTATGATGCAATTTTTATTATGTATGCTGAGAGATGGGTTTGTTTTGAAGGTATGATGTGCAACGAAGCTATAAGTCAATAGTTACAGATCTATACATGGGTTTGATAACCTGAAAGGCACATACATATGTGGGTTTAATGCTGGTAAGTTGCGTATCGATTTTGCACTTTGGACATATCTCTACGTGGGTTTGATTCCTGAAGAGAACGTATACAAGAGAAAATGTTTTGTGTAAAACACATATATAAGCTAGGGTTTTGCTGAATAAGATCTCTGATCAGTCTTGTTGTGATTCTGCTGTCTGTCAATGAAGTCTTACTTGATGATTTGGATTTACTAGTGATAATTGAAGTTGAATTGATTGATTGAAGAGTGATGACGCTACTAGTTGTATGTGATTAAAGATCTGTGATGGTTATATAATTGTTTCAGAATAATTCAGTGGTTCAGGGTGTAACTCAATGTTTGTTTCAGAATGACAATGATTTAGTTTCAGGGTTCAATGTTTTGAGATCTGTATGCAGGTATGCTTCAAGGAAGTCATGTATACACATAGATTTTCTAAAGTAAAGTAACGTATATATTCTGACATTTTATTGATCAGAGTTTTGAGTTGGTTAAGTGAGTTGATACAATGTTTGAGTTCAATATTGTTATTCCGATTACATTGATCTAACTGCATTGATTGTTCGAGAATAAGTTGATTGATTTGGGTCTGGGTTGGTTCAGTGATTGGTTGATTCAGTTGGTTCAATGATTGAGTGATTTGTTGCAGTGATCAATTTCAGTTTTGATATTTGGTATTGATCTTAAATGATGGTAGTGGGTCTAGTCCAAAAATTTGTTGAAAAGAGGCCTACAAGTTGTGATGTTTTGTATTAGGTGGATCCAATGTGAAAATTTATGAAACGTGGTCCACGATGGTGCTGAGGGTTGGAGACTTTAGTAAGGGAGTCGAAGCTTCCTTCCAGTGGTAGCGGGTAAATGAAATTAGGGGGTAGGAGCTCCCTTCTGGTGGGTGTCAATAAACGAGATCAAGGGGTTGGAGCTCCCTTCCAGTGGGTGCTGGAGAACGAGAGAAGGTTGTAGCCTTCTGCAGGTGGGTGCTTATGTGCTGGTATGAGTTTCTGCTAGTACATGATTGTAAGATGTTTTCTTTATAATAAAAGATAAAGAAAAAGATGACAACAACGGTGGTTTTTTTCCCACATTGGGTTTCCACCTAAAAATCCTGGTGTTCATGTGGGTTGATGTATTTATTACGTGTGATGGTTTATTATGTTCTTACTACACATGGTTACTATTTAATTAATGTATAAAGAAGTACCGATGCACAGGTTCAAGTTAAACAGATGATGAATTAATTGAAAAGTTAGTTAACTGGATATACGCTACTTGTCTTCATCACAGTCGCGTACATATGCTAGTTCACTTCATTAAAATCACGTACATAAATATGAATAAGAAATTGAAAGGTTTAAGTGAGTTTTAAAAAACTGATTCACCTCCCCTCTCATTATTTTTCCCAACAATTGGTATAAGAGTAGGTCCTTCATAAGAAGCTTGATCGCTTGAAGGAGATCCGTCAAGATGAGTAGTCAAGAAGGAGTATTTTCTATTAGGCCACCTTTATTTAATGGAACTAACTTTGTTTTTTGGAAATTCAAGACGAGATCATACTTATAGTCATTGGGAGCTTATGCATGGGAAATTGTTGAAAGTGGATACCAGTGTCCATATGCCATTCCCACAGATACTGCAGGAAATAAATGGTATGGAATCAATGCAAAGGCTGTGAATTCCATCTTGGGAAGTCTGGCCGAGACAAAGTTTGTGAAATTAATGCAGCTGAAGACAAAAAAGGACATGTGGGATAAGCTTGTCCAAAGTTATGAAGGTGACACCAAGGTAAAAAATTCTAAACTCCAACCACTTAGAATACAGTATGAGACCCTGAAAATGTATAATGATGAAAGCATTGCAACACTTTTTCTTAGAGTTGATGAGATTGTTAATTCCATGAGAAATCTTTGTGAAGACATAAAGATTCTACTATTGTTGAGAAAATTTGAGATCACTAACACCAAAGTTCAATTCCAAAGTCTTTTCTATTGAAGAAATGCAAGATCTGCAAAATCTCACACTTGATCAACTCCTTGGAATATTGACGACATTTGAGATGAAGAAAGATGGTCCTTCAGAAATGAGAGAAGTAGCCTTCAAAGCCACATATAAAGGGAAACCTAAGGAAGCACTCAAAGACATAAGCTACATATCAGATGAGGAAGAAGTAAACTTCGTGAGAAAGTTGCAATTGGGTACTGGAAGATTACGAGGTAAGTTTCCCTTTAAGTGTTTTTCTTGTGGAAGAGTAGGCCATTATGCATCTAAATGTCCTTATAGAGAAAATCATAAAGAGAATGGAAAGAATGTTGCTAGAAGGAAGTTCTTTGATAAGAAAAGATTTTACTCTAATGAAGAAAGTCATAGCAAATCCAATGATCAAGAAAATTCAAATTCAAATTCTAACAGTTCTTATCTAGTACTCATGGCTCCTGAAGATCAGTTAATTGATGAAAACTCTAAGGGAGAATGATAAACATAGGAATGTTAACAAAGAATTGGAATCAAAAGGAAATAGTATGATTGAATAAATAAAGAGGTTAAAAATGGAATTAGAAGCAACCAATAAAAGAACATAAATCATAAGAAAACAACTCCAAGAAAAGGAAAAGCAGTGTGAAACATTAGAATCCAAAAATATGACCCTAAAGGAAGATTATGAGAATATCAACAAATGGGTAAAAGCTCTTGAGTATCTAGAGAATATTATTAATGAACAACACTCTCCTTTGATCAAGGCTGGCATTGGGTATGATTATACATAATGCGATGGAAAAAATCATTATAGTGTTGTGCAAAGAAAGGTTGAATCAAATCACTCATCTGTAAGAAAATATCCTAGATCAAGGTCAAGATCAGTCCCTAGGCACAAAGGATGGTTTTATGGATATTGTTTCTATTGTAACTCATTTGGGCATAAGGCCACTGATTGTAGGTCAAGTATACATAACAAAACCAAGAGATGGGATAAGTTTTAGCACATAATTAGAAATTGCAAGCAGATCTGGAGGAAGAAGGAACCTAAGTCAGAAATGTAGGGAAGATTGTCCCTGCTGTAGTCCATTGATTCTTGAAGCTTATTTTTGACGATGAGAGCAGAAGTGAAGTGAGGTACATGACCTCATAAGAGAAAAAGATGATTATCAGGTACTCAGGATCAATGATGTATAATCTCAGGGGGAGAAATACATGTTTTGTCTTGATGATGGTTCCCATGATTGTTTTAATATTCATGTTTCTTATATCACTGACAATGCATCTGGTGTAGTAACGGTGAACAAGTACATACAATATAGGCTTAGGGGAGATGAAGTTGTGAAGTTTTTGTATTTTACTTTTTGTATGCGGATCCTATGAAGACAAGTCACATATATATACACAAGTTCTGATACAGACAGTCATGTCTATTTTCCTATGGTGAAGAAACAATAGGACAAACTTAAGGAAAGGCTATGATATGCTTCATATGATTATTATTCGACTTTCTTATTCTGATGTTGATGGTTACAATCTGCAGATGCTACTTAGCGCTGGTATTGGCTAATGATGGTTAATGAATTGCTGACATGGATTTACTGATTGATGAAGTTTCTTTGATGACCTTATTGATGGATGAGTTGATGTGATCAGACCTGACAGTGAACAATTGGCACAGGTTCAGGGGGAGTATTTGCTATGCTTCTAATAATGCATTGTTGGCATTATGATTTCTTGAGAATTTCTTGTTACATAATGATTCTTATATTAATGATGCTCACGTTGCTAAAGTTTTTGAATGATGAATCATGCTGTGCTGTAGTCATGGGTTGCCTATGATGAAATCATGGATGATACTTATATATTGCTTGAGCCACATAGTTGTTATGATGCTACTGATAAGATTTATGACAATGGAAGATTATTTTGATAATGCATATGGTACATATGCTATGTTGCTTACATTTTGATCTTCATAAGTTCAAGGAGATAAACAGAGTTTGAGTATACAACCTCATTATTTGATGATGATAAGTGTCACTCATTAATTTTAAGTTGCTATCATTATGCCTTCAAAGATGCATAAGTTTCATATGGTGCACTTATGGATGATGATTCCTATAGTGCTTGACCCTCACATGTACATGATATACTACACATGGTATATTGTTTGAGGATTGTTTCTCTTGATGGTATCAAGGAGATGGGTTACTAACAAAGTTTGATAAATGATGGTGAGCTCATGGTTTTCTATTGATGACTTTTCTCATTGATGAGAAGCTAGATACATACTACTATCTCTATGTCATGGGATATCATTGATGGGTGAATTACATATAAGTACGTATGGATGATTAGTTAAGTTGCATGTTGATGAAGTGGCATTGGTGTCATAGTTCTCCTCGCATGAAGAAAATGGGAAAAGAGAATGATGCTACTACAGTTTTCATGAAGACATAACATACTAAGTCACATATTGATGATGTTAAGGAATGATTCTACTTTTCCCTATCTTACTTTATGATGATATGCTTGGTTCTCACATATGTTGATTGATGCATTAAAATATATTTGCTGTGCTTTGATGAACATGGATTGAGGCTCTTATTACTAAGGGAAAGAGCAAGTTGACCTTGATGAGGTTAAGAGGATGAGTTGATAGCAGATCTCTATGGAAAATCTTATCATGCATACATGGTCACAGGTTGATGATATTAAAGATACATTGTCTTATCTTGCAAATTGATGATGAAAATGTGCATGTTGTTATTCATGTTGCTGCTGATAGATGATTATGGTACATATCCTATATGACGTATGATAGTTTCTGATGAATATCATGGTGTTACTGAGATCTTTTGTTTTGGTCTCTTGCTGTAAAGGTCACGTAAATACCTATGTGATAAATCATTGTAAAATACAATCATATATAGACTAATGTAGTCAAGTCATGTAATCCCATCTTTTTGGGCATGTGATGTAATTTGTAACCCTACTGTGTTGGGTGATTAATGTAAGTTTTCATCCTTGGTGATAGGAAAAGTCATATTCAGTTGAGTAATAGAATCATGTACTTCATTACAAATATTTCAAAAGTTTCAACATGTGCTCAGGGGGAGCATGGTCAGTGTAAACAATGTTCATATCTCTACAAGGAAAGAGAAGCCTTCATTCAACATCGGCCAACCCTTTGCCCTTGATGTCAAAGGGGGAGAGAATCTTGGTGTTTGGATAGTGTTTGGTATTTCTACATATGTGTTTATAGTTACCTGCAGATGGTGGTGACCAAACACCAAAATGGTTGCCATTAAGTCCAAAGGGGGAGATTGTTGGCATTATGACTAATGTGTTGTCCTTGATGAAAACCTACTTGATGAGTTGTATTTTGATGACAACCTACTTGATGAAGATGCCAACAAGAATTGTCTACATATGACAAAGAGTTTGGACAAAGGAATAGTATTTTAGAGACAAAGGAATGCTAAAAGGGATCTTTTGATAGGTACACATGGGTTATATGAAGCAAAGTCACATACACACGCATATATGAAGAAGAAAATGAGCATAAAGTTTCCACACCATGGTATTCTAAATACCAAGGGTCTTTACCATAGTATTGAGCCCAACAATGGATATTTGATCCCGTCAAAGAATACCATCAACATTAGTGTGGTTTTGACCTGTGGTATTAGCTAAGGGACAAGATATATAAGGAGATGAAGATGAAATTACTTTGTGAGTGCAAGTGATGAATATTTCATGAATAGTTAGATCTAAAGCAAGTTTGCATGTAATGAATTATTAATGAATTGTTTGATTTGAATCTAAGTCTGAGGAATTTGATGATGGATCAGATCCAATAGATTTGAAATGACTATATTGATAATGGATTGATTTGATCTGTAATATTTATGTCTAATGCATGTTTTATTATGTATGCCGAGAGATGGGTTTGTTCTAAAGGTCTGATGTGCAACAAAGCTATAAGTCAATAGTTGCAGATCTATACGTGGGTTTGATAGCCTGAAAGGCGCGTACATATGCAGGTTTAATGCTAGTAAGTCGCATGTCGATCTTGCACTTTGGATAGATCTGTACGTAGGTTTGATTCTTGAAGAGCGCGTAAACACACAAAAATGTTTTTTGGAAAGTATGTATATAAGTTATGGTTTTGATGAATAAGATGTCTGATCAGTCTAACCAATCTTGCTGTGATTCTGCTATCTGTCAATGAAGTCTTACTTGATGATTTGGGTTTAACAGTGATACTTGAAGTTGAATCGATTGATTGAAGAGTGATGATGCTGCTAGCTGTATGTGATTGCAGATATGTGATGTTTATTTAATTGTTTTTAGAATAATTCAATGGTCCACGGTGTAACTCAGTGTTTGTTTCAGAACGATAGTGATTCAGTTTCAGGGTTCAATGTTTTGAGATCTATACACAGGTATGCTTCAAGGAAGTCACATATACATGCAGATTTGCTAAAGTAAAGTAGCACATATATATAATGACATTTTATTGATCAAGGTTTTCAGTTGGTTCAGCGAGTTGATGCAATGTTTGGGTTTAGTATTGGTATTCTGGTTACAATGATCTAACTGCTTTGATTGTTTAAGAATAAGTTGATTGATTTGGGTCTCAGTTGGTTCAGTGATTGGTTGATTCAGTTGGTTCAATGATTGAGTGATTTTTTGCAGTGATCAATTTCAGTTTTGATATTTGGTATTGGGCTTAAATGATGGTAGTGGGTCTAGTCTGAAAATTTGATGAAAAGTGGCCTACAAGTTGTGATGTTTTGTATCAGGTGGATCTAGTGTGAAAATTTATGAAATGCGGCCCATAGTGGTGCTAAGAGTTGGAGCCTTCAGTAAGAGAGTTGAAGCTTCCTTCCAGTGGTTGCTAGTAATTCAGATTAGGGGGTAGGAGATCCCTTTTGGTGGGTGTTGATAAACGAGATCAGGGGGTTGGAGCTCCCTTCCCGTGGGTGCTGGAGAATAAGAGAAGGTTGTAGCCTTCTACAGGTGGTTCCTGCATGCTAGTATGAGTTTGTACCAGTACAATATTGTAAGATGTTTTCTTTATAATAAAAGATAAAGACAAAGATGAAAATAACGATGGTTTTTTTCCCACATTGGGTTTCCACCTAAAAATCCTGGTGTTCATGTGTGTTGATGTATTGTTTATATGTGATGGCTTATTATGTTATTACTACACATGGTTACTATTTAATTAATGTCTAAATAAGTACTGATACATTGGTTCAAGTTAATCAGATGATGAATTAATTGAAAGGTTAGTTAACTGGATATACGCTACTTGTTTTGATCACAATTGCATACATACACTGGTTCACTTCATTAAAATCACGTACATAAATATGAATAATAAATTGAAATGTTTAAGTGAGTTTTAAAATATTGATTCACCCCACCTCTTAGTATTTTTCCCAACAATTGGTATCAGCGCAGGTCCTTTAGAAGAATCCTGATCGTTAGAAGGAGATGCGTCAAGATGAGTAGTCAAGAAGGAGTATTTTTTATCAGGCCACCTTTATTTAATGGAACCAACTTTGTCTCTTGGAAATTCAAGATGAGAGCATACTTATAGTCACTGGGAGCTGATGTATGGGAAATTGTTGAAAGTGGATATCAATATCTAGCCACCATTCCCACAGATACTGTAGGAAATTAACAGTATGAAATCAATGCAAAGGCTGTGAATGCCATCTTGGGAAGTCTAGCCGAAGCCGAGTTCATGAAAGTAATGCACCTGGAGACAACAATGGACATGTGGGATAAGCTTGTCCAAAGTTATGAAGGTGACACCAAGGTAAAAAATGCTAAACTCCAACCACTTAGGATACAATATGAGACACTGAAAATGCATACTGATGAAAGCATTGAAACATTTTTTCTTAGAGTTGATGAGATTTTTAATTCCATGAGAAATCTTGGTGAAGACATAAAATATTCTACTATTGTTGAGAAAATTTTGAGATCACTAACTCCAAAGTTCGATTCCAAAGTCTCTGTTATTGAAGAAATGCAAAATCTACAAAATCTCACACTTGATCAACTCCATGGAATATTGACGACATTTGGGATGGGGAAAGATGGTCCTTTAGAAATGAGAGAAGCTTCCTTCAAAGCCACATATAAAGGGAAACATAAGGAAGCACTCAAAGACATAAGCTACATATCAGATGAGGAAGAAGCAAACTTCACGAGAAAGTTGCAAGTGGGTATCGGAAGATTTAGAGGTAAGCTTCCCTTTAAGTGTTTTGCTTGTGGAAGAGTAGGCCATTATGCATCTAAATGTACATATAGAGAAAATCATAAAGAAAATGGAAAGAGTGTTTCTAGAAGGAATTTCCATGATAAAAGATATTTTACTCTAATGAAGAAAGTCATAGAAAATCCAATGATCAAGAAAATTCAGATTCAAATTCTAACAATTCTTATCTAGTACTCATGGCTCTTGAAGATCAGTCAATTAATGAATCAGATAGTTGTGAGGTAGATGATTTGATGAAAACTCTAAGGGAGAATGATAAACTCATGAATGTTAACAAAGAATTGGAATCAAAAGGAAACAATATGATTGAAGAAATAAAGAGGTTAAAAATGGAATTAGAAGCAACCAATAAAAGAACAGAAAGCATAAGAAAACAACTCCAAGAAAGGAAAAACAGTGTGAAACATTAGAATCCAAAAATATGATCCTAAAGGAAGATTATGAGAAGATCAAAAAATGGGTAAAAGCTTCTGAGTCTCTAGAGAAGATTATTAATGAACAACACTCTCCTTTGATCAAGGCTGGCATTGGGTATGATCATACACAATGCGATGGAAAAAATCAGTATAGTGTTGTGCAAAGAAAGGTTGAATAAAATCACTCATCTGTAAGAAAATCTCCTAGATCAAGGTCAAGATCAGTCCCTAGGCACAAATGATGGTTTTATGGATATTGTTTCTCTTGTAACTCATTTGGGCATAAGGCCACTGATTACGAGTCAAGTTTACAGAACATAACTAGGAGATGGGATAAGTTTCAACACATAATTAGAAATTGAAAGCAGATCTGGAGGAAGAAGGAACCTCAGTCAGGAACGTAGGTAAGATTGTCCCTGCTACAGTCCATTGATTCTTGGAGCTTTCTTCTGACAGTGGCTGCAGAAATGATGTGAGGTACATGACCTCATAAGAGCAAATGATGATTATTAGGTCCTCAAGATCAGTGATGTATAATGTCAGGGGGAGAAATACATGTTTTGTCTTGATGATGATTCCCATGATTGTTTTGATATTCATGTTGCTTATATTACTGACAGTGCATGTGGTGTAGTAACTGTGAAAATGTACATATAGTACAAGCTCATGGGGATATGAAGTTTTGAAGTTCCAGTATTTTACTTTATGTACGTGGATCCTATGAAGACAAGTCACATATATACGCGAGTTCTGATACAGACAATCACGTATGTTTTCCTATGATGAAGAAATAGTAGGAAAGAGTCAAGGAAATGCTATGATATGCTTCCAACAATTATTATTTCGATTTTTTGTTCTGATGTTGATGGTTACAATCTATGAATGCTACTTAGAGGTGATATTAGCTAATGATGGTCAATGAATTGCTAACATGGATTTACTGATTGATGAAGTTTCTTAGATAACCTTACTGATGGATGAGTTGATGTGATCAGACTTGACAGTGAACAATTGGCACAGGTTTAGGGGGGGTATTTTCTATGCTTCTAATAATGCATTGTTGGCATTATGATTTCTTGAGAATTTCTTGTTACATAATGATGCTTATATTAATGATGCTTATGTTGCTGAATTTTTTGAATGATGCATCATGCTATGCTGCGATCATGGGTTTCCTATGATGAAATCATGGATGATACTTATATATTGCTTGAGCCACATAGTTGTTATGATGCTACTGATCATATTTATGATGATGGAAGATTATTTTGATGATGCATATGGTACATATGTTATGTTTCTTACATGTTGATCTTCATAAGTTCAAGGAGATAAATAGAGCTTGAGTATACAACCTCATTATTTGATGATGATAAGTGTCACTCATTAATTTTATGTTGCTGTCATTATGCCTTCAAAGATGCATAAGTTGCATATGGTGCAGTTATGGATGATGATTCCTATAGTGCTTGACCCTCACATGTACATGATATGCTACGCATGGTATATTGTTTCTCTTGATGGTTAAGGAGATGAGTTACTAACAAAGTTTGATAAATGATGGTGAAATCATGGTTTGCTATTGATGACTTTTCTCATTGATGAGAAGCTAGATACATACTACTATCTCTATGTCATGGGATATCATTGATGGGTGAATTACAGATAAGGATATTATGGATGATTACTTAAGTTTCATGTTGATGAAGTGGTGTTGGTGTGATAGTTCTCCTTGCATGAAGAAAATGGGCCAAGAGAATGATGTTACTGCAGGTTTCATGAAGACATATGCTAAATGATACTTGGAGACATAGCACACTTACTCACATATTGATGATGTTAAAGAATGATGTTACTTTACCCTATCTTACTTTATGATGATATGCTTGGTTCTCACATATGTTGATTGATGCATGAAAATATATGTTGCTATGTTTTGATGAACATGGATTGAGGCTCTTCCTACTAAGGGAAATAGAAAGTTGACCTTGATGAGGTCAAGAGGATGAGTTGACAACAGATCTCTATGGAAAATCTTATGTTGCATACTTGGTCACCGGTTGATGATAGTAAATCTACATTGTCTTATCTTGCAAATTAATGATGAAAATGGGCATCTTGTTTTTTGTGTTACTGCTGATAGACGCTTATGGTACAAATACTATATGGTGTATGATAGTTGTTGATGACTATCATGGTCTTACTAAGGTATTTTGTTTTTGTCTCTTGATGTAAAGGTCATGTAAAGACCTATGTTATAAACCATTGTAAAATATAATCATGTATGGACTATTTTGGTCAATTCATGTAATCCCATATTTTTGGGCATGTGATGTAATTTGTAACCCTACTGTGTTGGGTGATTGATCTAAGTTTGATTCCTTGGTGATAGGAAAATTCATATTCAGTTGAGCCATAGAGTCATGTACTCCATTGCAAATCTTTCAGAAGTTTCATCATGTGCTTAGGGGGAGCATGGTTAGTATCAACAATGCTCATATCTCTACAAGGAAAGAGAAGCCTTCATCCACCATTGGTCATCCCTTTTCCCTTGATGTCAAAGGGGGAGAGAAGCTTGGTGTTTGGAGAATTCTTGGTATTTTTATAAATGTGTTTACAGGTACCTACAAATGATGGTGACCAAACACCAAAATGGTTGCCATCAAGTCTAAAGGGGAGATTGTTGGAATTATGACTAATTGTTGTTCTTGATGGAAACCTACTTGATGAAGATGCCAAAAAGATGTGTCTGCATATGAAAAAGAGTTTGGACAAAGGAATAACATTTCAGAGATAAAGGAACATTGAAAGGGATCTTTTGATAGGTACACGCGGGTTTTGTGAAGCAAAGTTGCGTACACATGTGGGTATGAAGAAGAAAAGGCGCATACAGTTTCCACACCATGGTATTCTAAATACCAAGGGTCTTTACCATGGTATTGGCCCATATTGTTGAGCCCAACAATGGATATTTGATCTCATCAAAAAATACCATCGAATTAGTGTCGTTTTGACCTATGGTATTGCTAAGGGATAAGATATGTAAGGAGATGAAGATCAAAGTACTTTGTGAGTGCAAGCGATGAATATTTCATGAATAGTTAGATCTGAAGCAAGTGTGCATGTAATGGGATATTAATGAATTGTTTGATTTGAAACTAAGTATGCATCGGGGAGTTTGATGATGGATCAGATCCAATAGATCTGAAATGACTATATTGATAATGGATTGATTTGACCTATAATATTTATGTCTGATGCATGTTTTATTACGTATGCCGAGAGATGGGTTTGTTCTAAAGGTATGATGTGCAACGAATCTATAAGTCAATATCTGTAGATCTATACATGGGTTTGATAAATTGAAAGGCGTGTACATACATAGGTTTAATGCTGGTAAGTCGCATGTCGATTTTGCACTTTGGACAAATATATATGCGGGTTTTATTCCTGAAGAGTGCGTATACACACATAAATGATTTTTGGAAATCACGTATATAAGCTAGGGTTTTGCTGAATAAGATGTCTGATCAGTGTAATAAGTCTTGTTGTGATTCTGCTGTCTGTCAATGAAGTCTTACTTGATGATCTGGGTTTAACAATGATAATTGAAGTTGAATTGATTGATTGAAGAGTGATGATGCTGCTAGCTGTATGTGATTGAATATATGTGATGGTTCTATAATTGTTTTAGAATAATTCAGTGGTTCAAGGTGTAACTCAGTGTTTGTTTCAAAATGACAGTGATTCAGTTTCAAGGTTCAATGTTTTGAGATTCGAACACAGTTATGCTTCAAGGAAGTCATGTATACACGTGGATTTGCTAAAGTAAAGTAGTGTATGTATTTATTTTATTGATTAGGGTTTTGAGTTGGTTCAGTGGGTTGATGTAATGCTTGGGTTCATTATTGGTATTGTGGTTATGGTGATCTAACTGTTTTGATTGTTCGAGAATAAGTTGATTGATTTGGGTCTCAGTTGGTTGGTTCAGTTGGTTCGATTATTGAGTGATTTGTTGCAGTGATCAGTTTCAGTTTTGATATTTGGTATTGAGCTTAAATGATAGTAGTGGGTCTTGTCTGAAAATATGATGAAAAGTGGCCTACAAGTTGTGATGTTTTGTATCAGGTGGATCCAGTGTGAAAATTTATGAAATGCGGTCCACGGTGGTGCTGAGGGTTAGAGCCTTTATTAAGGGAGCCAAAGCTTCCTTCCAGTGATAACTGGTAAATTAGATCAGGGGGTAGGAGCTCCCTTCCAGTGGGTGGCAGTAAACGAGATCAGGGGGTTGGAGCTCCCTTCTAGTGGGTGCTAAAGAATGAGAGAAGGTTGTAGCCTTCTGTAGGTCGGTGCTTGCGTGTTGGTGTGATTTTGTGCCAGTACAAGATTGTAAGATGTTTTATTTATAATAAAAGATAAAGAAAAATACGACAACAATGGTGGTTTTTTCCCCACAATGGGTTTCCACCTAAAAATCCTAGTGTTCATGTGTGATGGTTTATTCTGTTTTTATTGAACATGGATACTGTTTAATTAATGTCTAAATAAGTACTGATGCACTGGTTCAAGTTAAACAGATGATGAATTAATTGAAAAGTTAGTTATCTGGATATACGCTACTTGTCTTCACCATAGTCGCGTACATATGCTGGTTCACTTCATTAAAATCGCGTACAAAAATATGAATAAGAAATTGAAAGGTTTACGTGAGTTTTAAAATACTAATTCACCCCCGCTCTCAGTATTTTTCCGAACAACCACACAAGAACCAATGTTGGATATAGAAGGGAAAACTGCTCCACAAGAACTTGTTGTGGGAATAAGGGAAATGATCAAGGTAATTAGCATTATTTTAGTGGAATCATTCATGGAGGGACAATCTACATACAACAAACAAATAATTCAAGGTAAATGACAAATTGTTGGCACGGGTATTGGGTTGTGCCATAGTGGCATTTTTTTCTAGTAAACAGGAGATATTGATGCACTTATAACTAATTGATAGTCTTAAAGAAATGTGGACAAAAATCGCTGCCAACGGTAGAATGAAAAATGGTGAGAGTGACATGGGAGATGGTATTTATGAAACTGAGAAAAAATAGAGTAAGGATGGAAGATTGCATTCTACTTCACTTTTTGTTAATGAGATGCCTAGTACAACCATGTAGGTTGGCTGCATTTGAAAATGTGGGCGACTCTTTGTTGTCAATTCTATCTTGTTTGCATGACGACATGAAAAAGCACATGCATGGGGGAGATGTTGTTTTGCTAAATTATCAAAATTTTCACCATCCTAAACACCATTTTCAGTCATTTTATCCCACTTCTTTGCCTGTCTATTACCCATTTTATTGTGTTTCTTCTCGAATATGCCACAATAAACTTATGAATATTAAAGTGGTTAGTTATCATTATTTTAATTTATTTTTGATGAATCATAATGGATTATTGTTGGTTTTACTGATGATGGTTTTGCCTAGTGTTGTTCATGTGGCTCCTATGGAGTTACTATAAGCAACCTCCATGATTGGCATATCTAAATAACTCCAGGTGAAATTATGGAACATGGGTTTTGTTCCTAGGGATATTGATATGGGTTTATGTTACCTAATTCAAACATAGGTTGAATCCATAAGGCTCCAACTCATGATTTATAGTTCATATAACTTGTGCTAGGAAGAATCCGATAACTAAATTTAGGCACTGTTTGTGAAGAAATGAAGAGAAATATGGAAAATTTGCGACATTGGTTTTTTTCAGAACATCTCCAATTAGGTGATGCACAAGTGGTTTCTCTAAAAAGTTTGTGTATTGATATACACACAATTATTTGAAGAAGACCTATCTTGTTGCGATCGTTAGCTAACAACGACCCAAACAAAGCGATTAGTTAGTAAAAGAAACAACTCCAACCTGTCCTCTAATGGTTTCACGATATATAAATATGACGTAATCAGATATTGAGTTGTTTCTAAACTAAGATCTTCCAAAAACAAGAAAACATAATATCTTGTAAATCTTTCCATAACTTTGACAGTCTAGATTTGGGGGAATTGGTTCCAATTTGTCCCCTTATCTATCTGTATAAAATGTATGGAATAAGGGTAGGTTAGGAAGGGGTGGAGGACAACATCATTATTTTCATATCGTGCGTCTTTGTATTTCATTTTAAGAGCTAATGCAATCTTTTACGAGTTCATGGTTCATTTATGATATGTTATGCTAACCTCCGAGATGTGATTTACCATCTCGTTGCTAAGGAGGAAGGGCCCTCCTCTTTAACAAAGATCACTACTTTGTAGAGGTAGCATAGTTGTTTCATTTTAATTTACTTGCAGGTTATGTTAATCCATTGCTTGTTTTAATTTCAATTATCACTATTACATATTCTTTCTAATACATTGTAGTGATTGATGATTAAACTACCTTGCAGAATATCTGATATAGATTTCTCATGTGACAACATAGCTACTCCTGGAACATTCCCTACTAATTGTGTGTTGTTATTTAATTGCTGCTACAACTTTATAATTCGTTTCTGATACGAAATGTTAATTGGTTGTTGTTACATATGTTATAAAATTAATGAATGGATTGGTTTTGATTTTCTTAATGGTTGTGTGGTTGTGATCAAATAGTTTTGTGAAATTGATTTTGTGGAGTGTTATTTCCTTTCCCTGCAAGAGTGATCTTAGAATATATGAGTTCCATTTTATTCCATAAGTGTGATTTTATTTCTAACATTGTGTGCAGAGTGTTATTTTCATGCAAGTAAAGGTTTGACAATGAGACTTTTGTTGAACTGATTTCTATTCTTGCGAGTGTGAAGAGTTACAACAAATTTTGGTTTGATTGAGTGCTAATTTATTGTAAAAGAAAGCTCAAAAATGATTAGGAATTAATCAATGTCAGTTAGAAATTGGTGCCTATATATACTGTGCACCTTGAAATAATTAGACTTACCCTGGTTGATAATTTATGAGTGAGAAATTGACTAGTTTTATTAAGACAATCAATTTTCCAAACAACTAAGTTCATCATTAAATCAATGAAATCATGCCAATTTCTAAGACTGCTCTTAGGTTCCTAGAAACTATTTTTTTGTTATATCTAAGAGGGGATGCCTTGCATACTAATAAATTAGATTTAATTGGCTAGGTTATTGCTGTAAATTTTTTATTTGGGTTGCGCTATTATTGTTATTTTTCTTATGGTATAATAGTTGTAAAGATTTCATGCAAAGTGTTTAAAAAATTGTTAATAGAAATACTTCATATTGGTTTGCATGCAAAATGTTTGACAAAATGTCTGAAAGATAAAGGTCAAAAGTTTTGCAAGTTTGGTCTTGTAATCTAGTAGGGGATATTACAATGGTATCAAAGTTGTGTATCCTACCATCCTGAGGGGTTTTTAGTTTAAGATTCATTTTTAGAAGTGATTCTAGTTAGTTGCAACTGTGAATTAGTTCTTTCAGTGAAAAAGATGAAAACCTTTAACAAACAAGAGTGTCTGTCAAAATTGTTGCAAAAATTTGAAAACTATAACAAGAATCTAAAAAAAATGCTAAAGCATTATGTGGTGTCAGAACCTCAATTATCAGTTAATACAAATGAAAAGAATTGTTCCAACACAAGAAATAATGAAGGTAGTAGGAACAAACTTAGGAGACACAATCTTTGTTTTTCCTGCAAGGGAACTTGGGAGCCTAATCACCAATGCGTAAGAAAATGGTAAATATGTCAGTAAAGAAGAAGGGAAAAGAGAAATAGATAGATGGTCCTTGTACCTATGCAAACAACACAGTGGAAGAATGTGCCAATGAGCTTACAATATTAATGGAACTTGATTACAATCATATAACAACATTAGAAGGTATGAGAGTTGGGTCATCTACAGACATAATTAATGCACTTGTTGTATACAAATATTAAGGATTTAGGTCATATCTAAACGACCATTGGAGGTATTTTTGGAGATTGACATAGAAACAATAACAAGTCGGGGGGGGACATGAATTAAAACTCACATTGATATTACTGAAGTTTTTTCCATCAACCCTTAGTGGTTATCACACCTTTGTGGAGAATACAACAACACATGTGTTCAATACACATGCTTTACTGAAAAACCGATCTCTCACTATGAACCAACCAACTAAGCCCATGGTAGTTTGGTTTTTAGATTCATAGGGTTTCTTTTAATTCCTAGAGAGAAGCCATGGATCATAGGATTTTGGGCATAATCTCCTAGACAAGCTACAAGATGCAACAACTAGAAGCTAAAACCATTGTTTTGTGCTACTAGATACCACAAGCAAGCTAGAGATTATAACTATAATAGACCCATTTGGTGCCCTTTGTAGTTTCAGGTGCTCCACACTATTATGATTGTTTCCATGCCAATGCTAGGAATCAAGAAGATAAGCGGAACATAATTATGGTTGCTGCAAGTGCAGCGTTGGAACATCCTAACAGGCATATCATAAGTCCAAGGTCGACTATAACGGGACAAAATTTGGATTAGAAAGTTTCAGCCTAAAGGAGAGAGCTATAGAGAGAGAACACATGGTTCTTGACATAAATGTCAAGCTATAGGGACTTTGGATGCACTTCCTTACGTTGGGTGCAATTGGCAACCTGCTTTTTTCGTTCATGTATGTGACCATTCTTGCTCTAATTGAGTCAGATGCAAAATATTTTTGTAGAAGTGGATTTTTATAATGCATTAGGGATCATATTCACTTAGGATGGGAGTGCCAATTGATAGAGGACCAGTTCATTGCAATAAAGGAGTTAATTAAGACAACAATAAGGCGTGTCGTTTCAAGAGATGACATGGTAACTGTCAGAGATAACTTAGAAATTTATACTGAAATATATAAAAGATGTAGTAATAATGTACCAGATTATTTTCAATTCCATTTGGGTACTCTTCATGCCTCGGAGGAACTGCGATTTGGGAAGGATATTTTGAGAGCATCATGGAGAAAGCATTAGACAAGTTGGCAAGCTACATCACATGAGTCACTAAACATATTTTTATAATTGTGTCTCATATGGTTGGTTTAGGAATACTTGATGAAGAGGCCTAGTTCATAGTGGAATCAATTACACAAAAGAACAACCTTGAATACAATCAACTTATTAAGGTGAGGATTTGATTGTCTTATCTGCAACAAGTGTGACAAGGCTATAGGGGTATCCTACAAGAATGGATACAATCATTGTCATCCTCTTGCAAAATCTACCCACTTAGAAACCACATGATGTCGTAGATGAGACTCAATGGCTAGTTGAAGTATTTAGTCTAAGACGAAGTTGGATACAAATCATATTCAATCAAGATCTAGCTACCCATAGAGAAATTGCTGCTTATGTGCGAAGAGGAGCATCTGAAAGTGGATTTCTAGTTGAAAATGAGAACGTTCATGATGTTGTACCACCATAAAAAGTAGAGATACAATCCATAGGGCCAAAAAGAAGTTATTCAAGTGTGCAGATACTTATGTGTCATAAGGGTTCTATTACTTCTCTCCATGTAGTGACAAGATGTGAAGGATGTGATATTACAAGTGATCAAGAAGATGCTGGATATTTCATCAGTGAGAGTATTGATTGCATAGTCAAATTATGGGATCCAAGTTATCATGGATAGGAACTGAAAGAAACCCCGATAGGTCATACTAGGGAAATTCGTGCCATTGACTTTGACAAAAGTTGAGTTGTCTCTGGATATGATTAGCAATGTAGGTTTGTGCGGGGTAAACAAAATTTTAGAGTTTTGGAAGAACTCAAGGGACATGCGGCTCAAGTTAGCTGTGTAAAACTGCTTTTAGAAGAGTGTTTCTTTACTGCTTCTCATGATGGAAGTATCAAGTAGTGGGATGCTCAAATAGCTTCTAAACTTTTTCATTTGATATTAAGAACTACATAGGATAATTATCTTGAAGTAAGGCAAGAGTTTCTTGGTAATGTCCATCAATGTCTCAAAAAGCAGATTGTTGATTAGAAATATGATTGTGCCTTTGTTCTTGATGCATTAGGGGAAACAAAAGATGAATGGATAGAGGTTAGGAAATACCTTGTTCATTTTGTAGAGACATGCCATTGAGAGGCACTATTACAACAACCTTATGCCCAATCACATGTGAATTCCATCACGTATTTTCTAGAATATGTTATGGCTTATTTGGTCCACACTCTTGCACACCATCTTGAATTCCCTATAAAATTTTAAGCACTTGAACAATATGCTCATTGTGGTAATGTAATGACAATAAAAAGTCTCCATGGGCTAGAAAGCACCAAAAAAGCAAAAAATAATGGAAGGTTATGTGTTATTTTCCTTGAGGACATAACGTCTTATGAGGAAGAATTCAAAGTTGGTGATCCACAAAAGCAACTACTTATCGATGATCCAAAATCATCAATGGAAACTTCCCTGAAGGATACATGGGATATGTTGTAAATATGATAAAGGCGAAGCTATGCCCTTCAATTTCACTAAGGATTTTTATGAGGAATAATTTACATTATAGTGGATTGCTTTGCGATATCGCAGATCATGACAATGATGTTGGGTTTGGTTGTGTTAGGTTGGTACAACACATATATTGTAGCATTCAACAAGAATATTTGGGATCCTGGTATTGATAATGGAGGGTCTAGATTTCTTGAGGGAAAGCAATATTAGGAAGGGAGTTCTGTAATGTCCCTTCTCGAATGATCACTTTTGGAGAACGAATCAGTAGCCTCTTTGATTACCATAGGCTATAGTAAAAAAAGAGGGGATCAATTAATTTAATTATTTAAAATTATGTCAGTTCATTGAAAGTTATAAAAGAGAAACCCATGGTATTCTAATGACCCATGGTAATATGATGACCCATGGTATCTGATGATAAAAGACAGTTTGTTTCTCACCCTTTGGGCATGTTTAGTATTTTTTCCTCAATTTGATTTGGAGAGATCTTGTAACTTTTGAGTGTTGAGGGTGAAACCCTTGAGCAAATTGGTTTTAGTGGTGAAATATATCCTCCCTAACTGATAAGGATTGGTTTTAACGGTGAAACATATCCACCCTAGCTGACCGGGAGGAAAGATCACTCATATCTTTCACAAGTATTCATTTATGAACATTTATGTCATTCCCATACCATGTGATCACTTGAGGAGGCCTTACCAAAAAATTATTACATAGTTGAGGGTTTTGCGGGTTATTTCAGATCAAATTTTTAAATTTATTCTTGTTATCGATAATCTAAGGCTTTTGTGTGGATTGAGTTAGTATAAGAAATTTGTGGAAGACAAGGGAGGTCGATTTCATCATTATATCAACGAAATTGTGCCAATTTCTAGGGCCACGCTCAAGTTCCCAGAAACTGATTTTTTTGTTGCATCTAAGAGGGACTACTTTTCATATAAATAAACCATATTTAATTGGCTAAGTTTTTGCTATAAAAGTTTGTTTGTTTCTATGTTCTTTGTTGTTATTTTACTTGTGGTATAACTGTTGTAAAAGTTTCATGCAAACTGTTTGATGAAATGTGTTAGAAATACTTCATATTGGTTTGCATGCAATGTATTTAGTGAAATGTCTAAAAGATAAAAATCTAAAGTTTTGCAATTTTGGTTAGGATAATCTCGTAGGGGATATTACAAGGAGTTATGTTGGTTGTCCTAGCCCCCCATTAACATTAAACACTGCATCCTTGAGTTGACACTATGATGGAGGATTTTTAGTAAGTATTTTAAAATTGATTTCAATATCATTTTCTAGGATTTCTTTTTCTTTTTATTTTTTTTCATACATGTGTGTGTGTTTAAAATTTAAGGTTTTCTTCATTTTTAATATTTTGGGAAAAAATATTTTATTTCTTCTTAATTTTTCTCGATAGTTCTCTATATATATGAGTTGTTTTTGGCAAACTTTGGCTTTTTAAATATTAATATATTTTTTACTTTTAACACACACACACACACACATATTTGATTTCCTTATAGTTTAAAAATTATTTGTTTTTTCTTAGTGTTTGATAGATTCAAGGATAAAATGAATTTATGTTGATTTCCACTCCATACTCAGCATGGAAGGAATTACACATCTTCATTTTGAGCTACACACTCATAAAATGTTTAGATGATACAATTATTTGTGAGATTGTAATTTCCCCTTAGGTACTTAGATTGCGTAGACTACACAAGTTAAAATTGCAATTGCAACAAGTCTTTCCTAGTTTCAAACCAAAAAAATATACGTGGAAAGTGGATAAAAAATAGAGTAATTATATTAAAACAACGTTACCAACTTAACATGATCTGTATCGAGTTCTCATTTTTTAGAGGTTGCAATAAATCATGATTTTTATGCCGATTTTGAAAAGTATTGATGCAACATAAACCTTTATTTTTTTGATCATATTTTTGACACTTTAAACTTTCTTACGTATTAAGTATGGACATTTTTAAAAAATGCTAGTGATTTTCAAGCCGATTTTGAAAAGTGTTGATGCAACATCAACCTCTTTTTTGGGGGGGGCTTATTTTTGACACGTTAAATTTTCTTATGTATTAAGTATGTATGATTTTTTAAATGTTGATTAATTAACATTTTTTCAAGTAGTATTTTTTTTTTTCGTAGATGTTTTTATTTTAAGTGTTTTTCAGGTTTATATTGTTTTGTTTTTCTTTTCAATTTTTTTGCAAAGTTAAAAAAAATGCCTGGACACACAGACACATGGAATAAGATAATATTTTATACTATTAAAATACTTGTTTCTGGGCCAGGTCCCTCACAAAATTCATAATGTTCTTTAGAAACACTATATTCAACAGTCCAAAATGTAGATAATGTCTATGAATATTTTTACCAACTATTCGAAACATATGCCTACTATAAACTCTAAAAAATACTCCTAGTATCAGTTCATATTTGCAGTACATAACAAAATATCATAACATAACAATTTAACTGACATTGGACGACCTCGTCTCTGTAGCTTCTGTTACATGTTCAGGGTCATTGTCTTCATTCTTCTGCTCTTGATCCAATGTACGTTTGACCTATTTTTTCTTTGGCTCCTCGCTAGATTATGTCTCTGCAAAAATATGCTAATCTCCATTGCCTTGCTTTTCCTCCAACTCAGTTATTCTTATGTACTTAGCATCCAGTTCAATATTACACTCTAGCTTCATTTTTTCAAACTTCCCTTCTAGGAAAACATATTTCATTCCCAGTAATTGTAGCTTTGTTTGTGTCCCCTCTTCTTCTAGGTCGATGCTCCTCATCACTTCTTGCAACAATCCTTCTATCATCATTGACAATCAATCCAGGAGCACATTCAAATTCTTATGCATTTGATTGTGGAACTCTGCATCATTCCCAACCATTGTTGTTCCTCAACGCAACAAAACACTTCATAATACACTATTATTTAAAATTCTATCTGACTCCTTGTTAATATCTCACCACCATGAATTATTCTAATTCCTTTGGAAAGAAAATCCAAAGATAATAAATCTACCACCCCCTCTAAAGCGCCATTCCATTGCAATTGAGTGCAAATATTACATATCCATGTAACACTACAGATTTCCTGAATTGAATGCCAATGATGGAAAACAGTTAAGGGATCAAGGGAAGTTAAGGCCCTTCTCTATTGAAATGACCTATTAATCGCTTGCTTCCACCAATGTCTGAATTTTGATAATTGAGCACGCATCCACCCATTCGCACTTGGTACTCCTTGGGTCGACCATTTGTTGTTTCCCATACTACTATAATACTCCACCTTCATGCCATACATACAAAGTTCATTAATGTGTCACCTATCTATTCTCGAGGATGCTAAAGGCATTACTATCCTCGACTTGTCTGTTATCAAATTTGGATGGGAATTCCCTGGTTTGATCCTGAAGCAATTCTTCTAACGGAGATGGTCGAAAATTTATTTTTTTAAGATGGGAATTATTCCATAATGTTCATGGGATTGGGAGATAAAATGATGAACCTGGATCCTTTTCCATAATCCCTTGGGCCAATGTTGTTCCTTTGTTGGTCATTATATCAGCCTCTATGTTGAGGTTTCTGTACACGTGATAGAATTCAATATATTCAAATTGATGAGTTTGCAAAATAATCCTTCGTAGGGTGGGGGGAAGAGAGGAATTGGAATTTTCCCTGGCTTTTCAAACTTGTCAAATCACAAGTAGTTTCCCATTCTAATCCTTGCCACAACACTAAATATTTAGCTTGGTTATTGGTCAAAATGCCTAATCCCCACGAAAATTTAATCTCTTCTTGTTCATCAAGGTGAAAGATTACCCTCCCTCTCCTGCCACCCTTGAAAAAAGGTCAATACTTTGAAGTTAGGACTTTCTATATATTTATGTATCATTAATTAATATTTCAATATACATCAAATAATTGTCACAAAAAGAAGCAAAAAATTTAAAAATTTGATGAAAAAATACACATTTTGAATATAGATTTAATAAAAAAATACACATTTCGGGACTCTTTTGCTAAAAATGACATGTTAAATAAATGATTTCTTTGAGAAAATTTGAACAAAAAAAGTTAAAAAAATAACATTTTTTTTAATGAATTTTATGATAAAAATAATAATATTCAATTTTTTCCTCCAAAAATAATGATTCACATAAAAATTAAAGTGAAAATTAGATAATAAAATATTAAAGATATAACAACAATAATTAAATACTTATTCTTATCATAAAATCTCAAATTCAAAATACTACAAGTATAACTTATGAATAGTTCTTAAAATTGAGCTTGATTTTCAAGCATAACTTAAATTTAATCAACAATATCATCTAATCTACGCTGATTATCTTCAAGAGCTTCATTATCGTCTTTTTCATAGTACTTTGTGCTTCTGTTTGGTGATTTTTCTCTCATGTTGGGTCTTTGATGTCTGCAAATCTCCTGAACTATCCATTTCCAATGATTCCATCTTATGGTATTGAGGTTCCTTTGCCTTTTTTCCACACGTGATTTATTAAAATCCCCTTTCCTCAAACCAACTTCTTGCATTGCATCTAGAAGAACTTTAATAGAATTAATTCTTTGCTAAATAAAACTGCATTGTAGTGGGTCTTTTTCAATGGTTATGCAATTTCTTCATTATTGTAGGAAACATGCTAGTGTCGTACCAAATCATCAAGTACATAAATAATTAAGTAAATTAGTATAAACAAATAATTAAAAAAAATGAAGTTCAATTTCATGTCATAAAACTTGCATGAACCTGAGAACAAATCCAAAAGCCAATCTTCTTCATTTGAACATAAATCTTAAAGACAATTAATCAATGCTTATAGTTTTGATAATTGTTAATGATCTCTCCTTTTCCGTCTTTACCCTCATATGTTAGTTTTCTTACCACAACATCATGAACTAGTATTTGGCTATGACTCTTTCCATCTACTATATTCAGAAGAATAGAGTTATAAATATCATTTTTTGTCCAAGATGCAACATGTATGAACTCACAATCACTTATAATTGGTTGATCTCTTAGAATAATAAAATTTGACTTTTTCCTGTAACACGAAATAGTAAAAATTCAATAAACTTGTACACACACACACACATATATATATATATATATTTAATATTAATTAATAAACATACCATTTCAATGTCTCATCATGTAAGTTGCATCCTTAAGTTTTCTTTTCCCTTGAAGCTTGATAATATCAATCCAAATTCTATGTCCAAGTGAAATGTCACAAATCTCCAAAGTGGTGATGTTGTGACTTCTTGAAATATCGTAACCACTTTATCGAGAGTTTAATAACTATAAGGCTCACTATCATACCCAATGTTTGAGAAATTGAAACCATGAAGGATATTTGCAATAATTATGGAATATTCCCTTTTAGGAATGAGATTTTCAATGTCTTCACAATCACCTAATATTATTTGATACTGGACAATGTTGAGTCCATTCCAAATGCAATGATCAAGGCTAGAATCAAGTTCAACATTTTGAAGACGTTGATTTCTTTTCCTTTCCAACTTAATTTTTTGAATAAAACTTTTGAAAGTCTCTAATATTCTATCTGTATTCCTCCTCGACATATTTAATGAAAGAAACAAATATATGTATAAGTAATAAAATAAGCATAGTTTACAAATAAATAAAATGAATGTATTAAATCAACATAACTTTTTGAATGCAACAAAAAATTGTTTTAGTGTTGTTGTAGAACTTGAATATGGATTATTGCGTGTGACATCATATCAATTCTCTTCATTCAACATTTTAACCAGGTATTTTTGTATTTTCATATAAACCTTATGACTGAATAATTAAGTAAAATATGTTATAGCATGAGTATAATTTGTATTAAATTTGTGCCCGACCACAATAGATACACGAGAAAATTTACAATATGATCTCCTTCTTGTAAGTCCCTTTGAATAGTCTCTTCTAATGATACTTTTACAAAAAAAACTAAAATACGAGCCTCCTCCCAATAAGAGCAAGGAAGGAAAATTTCCAAAACTAGATCTTCGAATATTTATTCCTACTGCTTCATGGGAGCGATAGTAAATTTTAGCAAAATTCTTGCACAAGAAAATAAAAAAATATAAAATTTATATAAAATGATAGAATATGACCCATCGCTTGACCCACATAATAAAAGACAAATCTTAAGACCATATTTCTTTCTACTTTGATTTTTCCTACTTCTTGTTACTGGTGGGGAAGAAAGTTGTTTTTTAAGCACATATGAATAGGAAGGAGAAGAAGAGGAGAACTTTCCTCGTCCACTGTACCAAATTATTTATCTTTCAATGTGAAAGGATCCTTTGGAGAAGATTTTCCTACTGAAAAAGTTTTCTTTGGAGAGTCCTGATCTGAGCCTTCTTCATCTTTCCAATCAAGGGTCTTCTTGGATACTAGAAGATCCACTTAAGCCTCATGATTTTCATCTTCTACCTCAGGAACATTGACAGCTTCAAAAATATTTTTAGAAAGGGGTTGATGCTGAGATTCATCCTTATATGTCTGTTGTTTCTTATTTCCCTGCTTCCTTTGCTTCCTTCTAACTAGAATAAATCCTTGCATTTTCTTTCCTTGCTCTTCTAGAGGCAATGAATTTTGAGAAACTAGAGCTTTTGGACAATTTTTTGCAACATGTCCATACTCATGACACATATTACACTTGAAAGGAATCTGTTCATAATCCAGAGCTTGGAGGTGAGACCAACCATCTAGATTTAGTTGAATCTCCTCTGGGAGGCCTTTCGAGAAATCCATTTCAGCACAAATTTTGGCACACTAAAGACTGTCCCTAGTTTTCATGTCATTAGTAATAAAGTGGCCCAATTTATCTTCTATAGCCTTAAAAATTCCCTCACCCCAACAAAGAATAGGGGAAAATGACAATCTAATCCACACAAATGCAAATTAAATTTCCATCATGGGGTTAAATTCCAATGACCAATGAGTTAGCAATAGGCATTTTGTACACACAAAATAAGGACCCGACTTATATACCTAGTCTCTATATTATCGATTCTAAAAAATAAATGTGTAATACCATTTCCACAATAGAAAATTCTCTTGGGTTCAGTCTTCAATGGCTTCATAACTTGGCCACGAGCCAATAAAATTGTTGGAATTATGGCTAATGTGTTGTCCTTGATGGAAACCCTTTTGAAAAATATGCCCTTGATGTAAACATATTGATAATATGATGATTGTGGAACTAATGCAGATATTAGGATATTGGTACAAAGGATATAGACAGAGAAATGGTAGTTCAACAACATATGGATAAAAAATGTGAAGTTTGAAAAGCATAAGTGGTTCCTATGAAGAAGGGTTGTGTACATACGCAGGTCCTATGAGTAAAGGTCATGTAGATAATACGAACCATGGAAATATGGATACCAGGGATCATTACCATGGTATTTTCCCCTAGTAATTGGGGTGACAACATTTATTTGACCCTGTTAACAAATACTAACAACATTACCAAGGTATTTACCTAAAGTATTGGTTGAGGAAAAAACTATATAAGGAGATGGATATCAAGGTGTTGTGTGTGCAAGTGAATGGTTTATTCATGTGTGATTTGATTTGAAACAGGTGTGCACCAGGAAGAAAGGAGATGAATTAGATCTGATAGATATGAAAGTGTAGTGAAGACTAATGAATATACTTACTCAATCAACTTATGGTTGTGTAGTTAATAATGCTATATCTATGATTATAATGATGGTATGATATGAATATGCTTACAATGATATGTGATTTTGAAAATGAAGTATGCGGAATGTGAGTTGTGATTACAATGAAGGTTTGGTTCCGTAATTTAAGATATATACACAGGTTTGCTTCTGAATAGTCGCATACATACGCGGATATGTTTCTATTTAGTTGCGTATATATTCTAATATATGTTTTCAGTATATTGGAAGTTGTACACGGGTGTTGCACATGATAAGTGTGTATATATGCATGCTTTCTTAATTACAATCACATATATACTCGGAGTTATATGTGGTCAAGGTTTGCAGTACTAGTTGATGATGACAATTAATGAGTTTTGTTATATTTGCTTTTGTCTGTCAATGATATCTTGATAAGCATGACCTGTATTTGATAGTGTTGATTGGATTGATTAGGTTGTGGCTTGGTATATTGATCAATGATGATGCTGCATTATGATTGGGTATTCAGTAAGTCGGTATTGATATATCTTTGATTAGTTGTTGTTGTGACTCAATACAATGATTTAATTTGAAAATGTTTCAGTATTCAATGATTTGAGATTTGTAAGAAGATGTTATGCAACAAGAGGCACGTATATACGCAGGTATTCTTTAGAACAATAACATATATATTTTGAAGTTCATTTTTTTAGGGGTTTCATTATTTCTTGATGATGATAGTTCATGAGTTCTATTGTATGTCAATGATGTGTTGATAAAGATTTTTTGTATTTGTTGTGGATTGGTTGTGCATTGATTTGATATGGTTGCAATGGTTGGTTGAGATTCAATTCAGTAATTTGTTTGATTCAATATTCAATGGGATGATGTGATAATGATTCAGTTGGTTCAGTGATTGTATTTTAGATTCAGTATTCAGTTTGGTATTGAGTGGTTCCAGTGTGAGGGTTTGATGAAAGGTTGCCTACAAGTGGATCCAGTTTGAAATATTATGAAACATGGTCCATAAGAGGTGCTAAGGGTCAAAGCCTTTAGTAAGGGAGTCGAATCTTCCTTCCAGTCGTAGATGGTAAATTTGTTCATGGGGTAGGTGCTCCCTTCCGGTAGAAGTTGGTAAACGAGATTAGGGGGTTGTAGCTCCTTTCCAGTGGGTGTTGGAGAATGAGTGGAGGTTTTAGCCTCCTGCAAGTGGGCACCTATGTGTTGGTAAGAGTCTTCACCAGTACAACATGTAATGCATATTTTCTTTATAGAATAAGAAAGAAAACAAAGATGATGACATGGATGGTTTTCTCCCACATTGGGTTTCCACCTGAAATCCCTGTGTTCATATGTGTTGATATGTT
Organism: Pinus tabuliformis; assembly: GCA_031772625.1. NCBI lineage: Eukaryota > Viridiplantae > Streptophyta > Pinopsida > Pinales > Pinaceae > Pinus > Pinus tabuliformis. The sequence goes on from CM062810.1 coordinate 953,010,247, forward strand.
TCTTGTGTGTTGATGATTTATATTCTCTTTACTATTTATGATGTCTGA